>JAJEKV010000025.1:2255338-2855338 GCA_021234155.1 Isoetes taiwanensis | reverse complement strand
TGGACTATTAGTTGATTAGCATAACTTGTTCATCTATTCTGCTCAAATGAGAAAAAACATTTTGCCAAGAAAAATACAACTCCTCGCTACATCTAAAAGTTTGCATATGTGAAGGGATAATTTTGCAAAGATATGTTGCCAAAGTGATTCCACATGCAAAAAGAACTAAAATGCAAGAGTCATGGTTTATTATCCAAGACATTCGGGTGAGAGCATGTTAGGGTGTGCCAAAAAAAGTATCTAAAAGGTAGTTTTAGAGTATTTTTTCTGCAGGTACCTAATTGATATTAAAAGTACCTAAATCAAAGCTAATAGTCAATATTTTTGCTTCATGATTGAGAGTAATAGAAGAATGATATCTTAGAGCACTTTTTCATATCACCCATTATCATGAGCATGAAGCAATATCACCATATGTGAGTACCCAGTGGATATTTTAGGTAGGTTCCAAAAGTGGTACACCCTAGCATGCTTTAACCCATTCAACAGAGATGACAAAGAGCATGAATCTACCAAAAAGGGATTCCATGATTTCCAAGACTAGATGCTATTGCTTGTCATTGAGAAAGAAGTGAAAAAGATTCACAGAGGCTAAACTCCGCAGCAGACTACCCCATTCCATCCATAGCACTTTTGCTTGTAACGTTACATTCATTTTTTCATTCTGCGCATAGCATCACACTAGGCATATGTTGCATGAATTTTAATATTAGAACTGAATTGAATTTTGAACTGAATTGAATGGATTTTTATCATCCAGGAAGATCAATAGGCCTATGGGACCCAATCAAAGAATAGAATAGAATAGAATAAATTTTTTAACGTCCACGGAGACCAATACAATGGGTTGTCAGAATTAAAGACCCCCTACCCGAAAGGTTTTTAGGGGAAAAACATTAGCAGTAATAAGCATGCTGATAAACTGTACAATGATACATCATAATATATTTCAAGGTTATCCATCAACTTCTAAAGATATGGTTCCAGTAATCCAAGCCGTATCTAACATCATATGGAGCTACTTGCTAGGCGAGACCAACTCAGCATAATGTGCTCAGATATGATCAAATGCCAGATACTCTGAAGAGTGTGACATTCATCTTCGATGACTTCCAGTCGGCAACACTGACAAAACTTGTCCCCGCGCCCCTCTTGAATTCCCATCCATCTCCTTCAATTTTGAGGTGATGTGCACATGTGAAAATTGAAGCTACCAGTCTGTGTTTCTTCATGAGCAAATGTGTATGCAGGTGGCATTATGGGCCCCTGTTGAAGCATGGGATTGATATGGCTTTAATAGTATGCTATCTTGATCTATTTCAGGGCTCAGGCATTCCAAACTTGTTGAGGAAGCAAGCATCAAGGTACTGTCTCAAGTTGTGTTCTTCTTCAGTTTGTACCTATGTTACACCTGTGCTCCCGCAAATTCCATCGGCAGAATCACTGAGCTCGTTTTTTCTTCCAGCAAGCTTTGAGGTGCTCCAGACCTATTACACAATAAGCAAGGTTCAGGAGACGAGCATTGACCATACTGACTACTTTCTGAAGTAGATGATGTGGCAATCGAGCGCGGCCCTCTGACGAGGCAAGACACCTGTCCCATGCAGAAGAATATGATATGGAACTGTGGATTTTACTCTAAAGTGCTCGAGCTAGGAAGGTTTTCTGCACTTCCTCCAAGTCATTCCAGGTAGCAAGGGATACTACCAGGTCTCAGTCTTCGCATGGACAAGCTTCACCAAGGCCCTGAACAAGTGCGACTTACAGGCCCGGTCATACAACTCTACTTTGTAACTATTGTTCTGCATTGCATATAATGCCTTGCAACCCGGTGTCACTTGTACCAGATAAAAGTGTCCCATCATGTGGTAGAAGTAACATAATAAAGCAATTACATTAAGAACACCACATATAAATAGTTCTTGATGCAAATCGATAACCAAATTTCTCTGCAAAAGCAGAGGCTTGGTGCCTCATAAGGAGGAAGGCTCCCAAAAAAAAAAAAAAAAAAAAAACCCCTCTTTTTTAGAATGCCTTATTACTTTATATTATAAGGTTGGTTATGATATAAAGTACAATTTAGAATATGGAAGACCCTCATCATCCACTAAACTGAGGGAAACCTTCCATACAACGTTCTTGTTTAAAGGACTCATTGTAGTGACTAAGAAGGACTTAAACAATCACTGTTTAATCTCAAGTAAAAGCAGGAAGATGGACAAGTAAGAGCTCTGAAAATAGCATCCCTCTATGCTGCTTTTAAATTGTCCACACAACCCAAGCCCGAGAAGAAGTGCCGACTTTTCTTGTTTGACCAAGAATGAAGTAGCAACTCCAACAAAATACCCTAGTATTATCATTTGCAGAAAACAAGCATTGAACTCAAGTCCAAACTGGCACAAATTTACCTACAAAGCAATGGCATGCGATTTCATGTACACTGACCAAATTGAATCAACAAAATGAACCCCCCCTTTCAAGTTGAATATTTGCATGAGAAATGTGTAATGGAATTAGATATAGAAGCAAACATTGTCTAGTAGAACTGGTTACTAGACTATTCTGCCAAGTTCTACACATGTACATCCCTTCCCCATAGCGAATGCTTGCAGACCTCGAAAATAGAGAACCTGAATGATAGATAGGAGATGATTTTATCGTCCACGGAGCCAATTAGCCTATGGGATCAAAGAAAGAATGCAAAAGATGTATTACTTGTGGGTTTGGCTTTAAAAAAAAAAAGGGACAAACAAAACCCAACAACATCGAATTGTTGGATGTTCTAGCAACATAGAAATGTTGGATGTCCTAGCAAATCCCTCAGATCTCCTCCGGTATCTCCGTGGACGATAAAATCATATACTATTCTATTCTATTAAGGGTACCTTCGCACCGGCCGTTAAGTTAGGATTAAGTTAATTTTTTTTTAACTGCCAGTTAAACTTATAAGAGACCCTTATGTTCGCACCAGGACTAAGTTAACTTTCCGTTAAGACTTTAACCTAACGGAAACTAGTTAAATCCTTTCAGACTAGAACAAGTTAGGTTATTTTTTTTTTAACTTAATGATAAAATAAAAATGTATTCACACATGCCTCAATTAAGTTAGTGCTAACTTAATGCTAACGACAACTTCTTCGCATATGTACCTATTAAGTTAGTCTAACTTAATGCTAACGGCACATTCGTTCATTAGGTTATTTTTTTTTAACTTAATGCTAATGGCAATGCTTTCGCATATCCTCCGTTAAGTTTTGTTTTTTTAACTTCTATTAAACACTTCAAACAATTGTCCTCTTCTTGTGCCACGAACAAATTAACATATGAACTCGTGCCAAAATCATGCCAAAGTTATTGCCGTCCATCTTAAACTTTCAAGCCTTAAGATGATTGATAAATAGCTTGCTAATTGTGCATTAGCAGGATCCAATATAACCAGCTAACATTTCTATCATAGCGTCAATTGATTGAGAGTAAATAGGTACTTTAAAAAGCCAGCTTATGAGCACCATGTAATACACAATGCTTGTGTTTAGTGCATCTTTTACAACACAATACCCATCATAGATGTATCCCTTTTATTTTTCAAACCTTTAAGCAGCAAATTTGCTCTATTTACATCCCCTATCACTAAATATCCTTCAAATAGGACTTAATAATCAGAGTAGCAGTGCCTTTTAGAATCTCGAGTTAAAGTCCCTGATACATGGTAGGATGCCATTACAATTCAGAAGGACATTTCTATCTGAGATCATGAGACACTACAAAAATTACCTTAGCAGCTAATATATAGGTGGTTCCTAAATGATTTAAAGGGCACTGTGTATCAGAGTTTAGTCTTTGACTTCATTGCAGAACTCTAAGGCATGAGACAGGAGTAGAAAGACATACGCACAAACTTGGGAAGACAAGTAAACATTCAATCATGTAGTTTATGTTTCTGCAGCTCAAATCCAACAGAAAAAGTTTGAACCAAGTAACCAAAAGTTTTCAAGAGTATATATTACTACATGATACAACAAACAGTATATTTTTTGAAGCTTCAAACTGACTGCATGGTTTTAACATAATCTCCAGCAGTCGAAGCTCTGGCAAAAAGCTTTATTAATCCATGGGAGCCAAGATGGATCTCACCTAAAATCACATAACTCTGAATCGAAATTTGAAACACACTATACAATAACAAGCAAGTTCTATTCCAGAAAGGTCACTAAAAGAATATAATCAAACTAGTTTGCAACTGCAATCCTGGAATATGCAGACTCAGCAAGATCAACAGGTTAAAATCAAAGCATTAATTTTTCCATTTCTGCAATGCTTCTATTGCCTCAATCAGGACACCATGCGTAACAACATCAGGTTTACATTCAGGTTCTTTCATAAGCTGAGGTGTTTGCTCATGTTGTAAGTCTTGAGACTTTAAAAATAGTTATAGCTTTGGCACCTCATAAATACTGCTCTAAAATCATAGTTGGCAGAGCAAGACTACGTTCCAGCAGCAACTTGGACTTCTCGAAATTTCATCCTTGTTATTTTTTACTTGACATGGTGATACAACATGGCGACTATGACTTGACATGGTATACCACATGCAATGGATCTGCCTACATTCACAAACCACATGCCATGGATCTGCCTACAACTAAATGCACCTGTTCACCAATGTTTGGATCTGGACCCTCAACATCGTCTAGGGTACAATACCTTGCAGCATGCACGATCTGAAAATTAAAGAATTGAATGGTCAGAACTCTGTTAGAGACCCAAAAACCCAAAGAATAGGATGTGCACTTTTGGCTTTGCATGGAAGAACAAGAAAACAAAAGTGTTCGGGGGCTACTAAAGCAGAATGGGGCCAAGTTAAAGCTACAAAAGAGGATTTTTAAGGCTAGCATTTCCATTAAAAATAACAATGGATTTTCCACGCAGTCTGTCTTCTCCAGCAAAAGGATCTGAGTTCCTATAGATTTTTCTCTGCCAGATCGACTGACAAATTCGCTGACATTCTTCTTTATGACCTTTCTTTTATCAAGGTCAAGCTCAGGTAAGGAATTTGCCAAATCGCATAAGAGCATAGCTGCAGCTTTCACTGTAGGGGAACATGGAATTTCTGCTGTCAAATGGAAAATCAATAGATATTTACATTTTTTGCTGTTTAATTTTAACATGCAAGTGAGCCTTGCATAGATGTTCTTGTTTTTTATTCTCTAGAGTCGTTAAACTGTGGAACTTTCATGTTTTAAATCTTAGCGATCTGATTAAAGCACAATTGTGCATCCAAATTACACCTAAAAAAGATTTGAGCGTTTCATACCTCCAGTTGGCGGATCTCGTTAACTTCCGGTCGTTCTTTGTAAAGAAGTCAAGGTATTTTCCCTAATCGTTCTTTGGCTCTGTCTTTCTTTTTTCTACAATTTCACGGCCTCTATGTTCTGAATCATTTTCACCAATCTGTGGTGAGCCATTTCCACGTTTTCTTCCTTCCATAAGCGAAAGGGAACCCCTTGCTTCTACCTCCCTTCGAGATTATCACATAAGATGCCATCTCCATTTGAGGCGTAGGAGCTTTTCTCGAGACACTCTTTTCACCGCATTACGCCCATCCTTAGAGCTATCAAAGCTCCACAACTTTCTCCCTTTTATCTCATTTTCAAAGTGCTTGTCCTCCATAATAATCCGTCTACTCCAGTGTTTTTCAAAAGATTTTCCATTTCGAACACTTTTCCCCTGATCCATCACAAACAAATTCCCTGTCAAATCAAGCACAATGTGCAATGATTCGAGATATAAATCTTGAATATCGTATAATGTATGAGCTTGACCATGTAAGGTACTTACAAATTTGTCCTAATGTATGATTTAAATCTTTGATAGTCTAAAAGAAAAAAGTTCGTAGCTTCCTTACAAATTTGTGTGAACACTGATCATCAAAGACTGTTACAGCAAGAAGGGGCAAGAGGGAAAAATCTGACAATGCAGAGCAGCCAAAAAAATGCACTCTACTGTTTATTTATATATGGCTATGAAAGATGGATTTTTAAGCAAACTATTTTCTCCATCTGTCACCATGGTTCATAATTTCCATCGCCCATACTTACTGTACCTGCGCTGCATGTCTTGAAAAGGGCAAAAGCAAGAAAAGTCTATTTACCGTGGATCGTTCAGATTACTCCATCTCCATGTGTATCAGGGGATCTGCATACCAGGGTAAGGAATCTGATTCTGAGATAGTCGAAATTACTATACAGAAGGGGATTTTACCTTGGAGCTAGCCCGTGGTCTAAGCAGCCAAATCGTCCGCCGTTTCAACAGCTTCCTTCCGACAGACAGTCGACAGCTCCGGCCTCCGTTAAACTTAAAGTGACCTCGAAAGGTCACTTTAATTTTTAGTGTAATTTCAAAAATGCATTAACTTTGAGTTTAATTTTTTAACTTAACGTAAATATGTCTGAACAAATTTTGAGTTAAGGCTTTTAGGTTAAAATAATTAACGGAATGCTAAATCAAATTATTAATGCAAAACTAACTTAACTGGTGGTGTGAAAGGAAGACCTTCTAAAACCTTAACATAATCCTAACTTAACGGCTGGTGTGAAGGTACCCTAAAATATGTAATAAACCAATTCCGTAAACTTAACCTGAGTACACCATCCTTTTTGTTTTTTTTTTTCAGAGGTGAGTATTCAACCACATCTTCCAAATGGGAGAAGCTGTTTGAATGGATGAGGTTATGTTTCAAGTTCTAGAATGCACTTAGTTTGTTGCAGGAATCTGCCTCCCACAGTTCATGCTACAAAATTCGATGAAGGTTATGGGCACTATACTATCAGGATCGATACGCAAGTAGGCTCTTTCTCTTACCCGTCTTTATTACGTTATTATGGCAATGCAAAATCTTTGGCACAAGGTAAGTGGGTTCATGCTCATGTTCTTAAAACTGGAATTGAGAATGATCACTTAATAGGAAGGCTCTTGTTTGAAATGTATATTAAGTGTGATAGTCTAGAAGATGCAAGGCCGGTGTTTGAGAAGGTTCATCATGGAAGTGTATATAGATGGACTACCATGATTGCAGCTTATGATCGGCATGGCCAACACAAAGAAGCATTGCTTCTCTTCAAAATTATGGTGCAGGAAGGAATTGCCTTGAACAATTTCATCTTCAGTGTTATGCTGGATGTCTGCTCTAACATGGAGAATCTACATGTTGGCAAGGTAATCCATGCCAATATCCTTTGTGTCAAGATTCATCCAGACGTTGTTCTTGAAACTGGGATTGTAAAGTTGTATGGCAAGTGCAACAGCCTGGAGGATGCACGGAGGGTGTTTGAGAACATCTGTAAACATGATCTCATATCGTGGTCTGCCATGATTGCAGCATATGTTGAGAATGGGTATGGCAAGAAGGGATTAGAGCTTTTTCATCAGATGCATGTGGTTGGCATTAAGCCAACATCAATCACGTATATAAGCATTATAAATGCATTTGACAGTAAGGAAGAATTATCACGGGCTAAACAGATGCATGCTCACATCCTGGGTAGCAAAATTGGATCAAGCATTGTCCTTGAGACTGCACTTGTCAATATGTACGGGAAGTGCGGAAGTACAGATGATGCAAGGCATGTGTTCGGAGGAATGCATGAGCAAAATGTGATTTCGTGGACTACCATGCTTGCAGCATATGGACAAAATGGGCAGTCCAGAGAAGCCATTCAATTCATTTATGAACTACAGGAGAAAGGTAGAGAAGCAAATGAAATAACCTTTGTGACCATTTTAGATGCGTGTATAAAGCTGGCATCTCTAGTAGAAGGAAAAAGGGTACATGCTCAAATTTTAGGAGCTATAACAAATCCTGAAACTTTTGCAGGAAATGTTCTTATTGATATGTATGGTAAATGTGGCAGTGTATTTGAGGCATGCAAAGTGTTTGATAGGCTTTCTTGCCAGAATGTGGTTTCATGGTCTGCTATTATTGCAGCATATGCTCGTATGGGCTATGGCAAAGATGCGCTCAAGCTTTTCCATGAAATGAAACGGGATTGCATAGAGCCGGACGAAGTAAGTTTTATTCACATCCTTGAAGTGTGTGACAAGTACGAACAATTTCCATTAGGAAAGCAGCTACACTCGTGCATTATGAGTTCTTCCTTTGAATTAAATGATGTTGTCAGGGCCACCCTTATTACCATGTATGGGAAAACTGGTAGTCCAAAGGATGCCCAGATAGTATTTGACAGAATGGTACAAAATAATGTTGTTTCTTGGACTACAATAATCTCAGCATATGCAGCAAATGGGTATGGAGAGGAAGCACTTTGTCTTTTCGAGCAAATGCAGACTGATAATGTGATTCTTGATTCCATAATGTTTGCTAATATGTTTGATGTATGTGCATCCCTTCCATATTTAGAAAAGGGCAAATGGATCCATGCCTTAGTTTTATGCAGTGGGTCCAAGCCTAATTTGGAGTCTCTGATTAACATGTATGGTAAGTGCTGCTGTTTAGAAGATGCACTGGCACTGTTTGATGCAATGGATGAGCGAAATTTGGAGTTGTGGACAACAGTACTGACAATATACACTTACAATGGTTGTAACAAGGAGGCCTTATGTCTCTTTCAGCAGATGCAACTTGAAGGTTTGAGACCAGACGAGTTCGTTTACGCGAGTATGCTTGACGCGTGCGCTTGTCTTGCTTCACTTGGCGAGGGGAAATGGACACATGCATGCATAGCAGCTAGCGGATTTGATTCAGATCCAATCGTAGCAAATGCCATCGTGAATTTGTATGGGAAGTGTGGGAGACTAGAAGATGCGTATGTGGCTTTTAATCAAATTCTTGGCTCTCGAGATCTGGTTTCTTGGTCTGCCATGATATCCATCTGTGCTCACAATGGGAAGACGAGGCTAGCGCTTCACCTATGTCAACAGATGCTGTTGGAAGGTACAAAGCCAAATGAGGTAACATTTGTGGGACTTCTATATGCATGCAGTCATGCAGGCCTTGTAGATGAAGCTTGCCAGATATTTCTACCCATGTATTGGGAGCATGACATGGTACCAACACCGCATCATTATAGCTCTATAATTGATATGCTTGGGCGAGCAGGACAGCTGGATGAGGCAGCAGATTTTATCAACTCTATGTATTTCCAGCCTAATGCAGAATTATGGATGACTTTACTTGGTGCCTCCAGTATACACAATGAACCAGAACAAGGGAATTATGCAGCAGAACAAGCTTTTACCTTAGATTCAGATAATTCTGCAGCGTATATACTGTTATCAAATATTTATGCTGCAGTTTGAAACATTGTTGAAAAGAATCGATTGTGCTCAGAAATTGACAGGTTATCTCGTTCAACCAGGTTAACATAAAGCTCTCCAATAATTATGCATGTCAGGATCAAAGTCATATAAATTGTACTTAATGTTTCTGTGACTTTTTTCCCCAAACAACTTGGCAGAGCTGTGCTTCTTTGCCATGTATGTGTGATGTTAAGGTTGGAAGCCCCAGCTAGCAGCGAGTGAAATTAAATTATAAGGAAAGCAAGTGTTATCCAAAACTTCTATCTACTGAGTTGTCTTGCAATTTGCAGCATTGATGAGCTGGATGCGTCGCTGAGCAAAAGCAGGCATGAAGCATGGTCCTGAAGTAAATATTTGGAAAGACAGTGGCGAAGATAATCCAAGGGTGCTATGAAGTACTTTATGTACATGAGAGTTCATAAATTAAACTTGATGTATTTGCCTACCTGGTTAAAAGAATGCATGGAAGCAGCCATTGATATGTGATCAGTGCCATCTGATGGTATACGTGAGAATGAGATTTTGCGCATGATCGCGGCTGATGAGACACAGAGAGCCTCTCAGGCTAGGGTAAAGGCGGGTGTCACCTGGCTGAAGGAAGGTGGCACTAATTCCAAGATGTTCTTTAGGGCAGCTCGACAAAAGAAATATGCAGCGGCAATGTCATCATTGAAGTTACCTGATGGCGAGACTCTTCAAGATCCCGCCGATATTATCAGTTTATGTTTGAGCATTTCTCTCGCTTCTTTCAAGAGAAGACATATCAGTTTAGTGATGTTACGGAGGAAGTCATTCTTAGCAAGGTCATGCGAAAGGTGTCGGAGGCTAAACAGCTGGAGTTACAGCTGCCACTTACTAAGCAGGAGCTCCACGAGGCATGTCGTGGTTTGGATGGAATCCCTATAGAGTTTTCCCAAGAGTACTGGGAGTGGGTTGGAGACTCGATGTGGCAGGCATATGAGGACTTGATGCAGGCCGGGGCATTGGATTTCAAACTTAATACGGGTTGCATATCATTAATTCCAAAAGTAAAGGAGCCTACCTCCATCTCTAATTGGCGTTCGACTACGTTGCTTTCTTCTGTATACAAAATAATAGCTAAAGCTCTATCTTTGAGAATCAAGATGTTTTGATGGACTCCATCAACTCATGCAGTCTGGCTTCATGCTGGGAAGATGTATCCGCTTTCTTACTTGTGTGCATTTGATTCAATTGTCCAAATGTGCTTTGGAAATGATAATACCAAGTAGCATTAGGTGGACCTATCAATTCTATGTCATCCGAGACATGGTCTTACCATCGTGTGCTCAAGAGCTGATGTATTACGACCGTACAATGGCCTTGCCCAATTAATGTGCTCAAGCAATCATGTTACGACGAACTCGTATTGGGTTTGAACCTTTGACCAAGTTTCACTACAAGAGATTATCATTTGCAAAAGGGGCCTTACATAGAATCTTGGAGAAATCTAGAGGGTTCTTGGGATAATCTTTGAGAATCTAGGGGAATCTTTTATGATTTTAAGGCTCAGGATTATAGATAGATAGATAGATAGATAGATAGATAGATAGGAGCTACAATGAAATTGGTTTACGAACTGATGAATACAATGAATGAGGCACTCAGTTCTATAAAAGAAGAGACTCAAGACGAAAGATTGATGCTATAAAGAAGTTGATTATGTTGGAGGATGATGAGAGTGCATGGAGTGGTAGGTGATCCATATTGCATTCGCGATTGCATGTGTTGTAGGTTTTTCCTTGTACCCATCATATAGACATGAAAATCATGAAGAAATACTAGATGATGAAATGAAGTAATGCAGGACGGCTATCGAGATATGATTTACTTATTTGTTTGCACTTGATTTTCTATTTGAACTTTGTTTTCCATTTTCCCATGGCCAACAGATGTTCAAAACACCTGCGCACGTCTGCATGCATGCGTGCTCGCCTGTGCATGCGTGCGTGCGTGCGTGCGTGCGTGCGCATGCGTGCCTGCGTACGCATGCGTGCGTGCGTGCGTGCGTGCGTGCGTGCATGCGTGCGCGTGCGTGCGTGCGTGCGTGCGTGCGTGCGTGCGTGCGTGCGTGCGTGCGTGCGTGCGTGCATGCGTGCGTCGTCTTTACTTATAGGTACTATAATGGTGATGAAGATTTTAGATAGAATAACTCACTAACTTTAAAAGTTCGGCAATCCCTCACATGAATTAAGTAGCTTGTCTACACTACAAGAGGATATGCAATCTAAGTCATTAGTTGCGTCACTTATGTGCTTGAAATGAGGACCTTAAAATTCTTGGCAACTAATATAACGAGTGACTCTACCGTTGACGCAACTGCATCAGATATCTCGTCAATTTTAACATCGACTATACCAGCATATATCGTCTATTATCTCATTTTCAAAGACATAGTAGTGCCACTAATAGCATCACTTTTATGTCACCATCAATACCACCTCTTTTGATATGATAACATCATTTGTAGTGTCAAATATAGTAGTACCTACATTGTCATTCATATGAACAACTACAAGGCCACATGTAACACCACAATTTATGTTAATTAGTACCAGATGTATTGCCATGTGCAAATGTCTTATAATATCATCTACAATCTCATGCATAAATGTCAGCCATAGAGTCATAGCTACATTAGAGAGTCATGAAGAATATCACCTCTAATAACATTTGCCATAATTTTTTGTATTATACTTAAGGCATCATTCATTTTTGAGTAGTATTATGTACAAATGATTGTTTAGGGCTTTTAAATTATTTTAGATTATTTATTTATATCAATATATGGAAATCATCATAAAGAACCAGAAAACATTGCTCAAATAGCTCAACTTCTATGAATAACCCAAATATCCAAAACAAACATTTTTCTAAGGTAAAATAGATGAAAGATAAATAGTATTTTAATGTCACACCACTAGGCAGCATCCAACTGGATATGTGACCACACACCACACCACATTGCTCCGGTTGGGCCCTGCCCCCAACCACTTTACATTGCATCTGTGGGTTTTGACACCCACAGTTCAGAGTGCGATTCTGGGCAGTCTCGAACTCGAGACCTACATTTGCTAGAACTAGTGTGTTACCACTAGACTAAACACCCAGACGCACCCACTCGTCTTATACCAAAAACTGAAATAAAACAGTCTCAGGATGAGGTAGATGTTCAGCCTTTCCAGGCCGCGAATATAATTGTCCAACGAACTTCATAACAAAGTTTGGCAAAGTTCAATTGAAATCAGTTGCAGTTGTAAACCGAACATTGATGAATTGGTCAAGATTTCCTCAAGATATTGGAACAAATCTGTAAGGCTTTTCTTCACTGTGATAAAAATGGTTCAGTGGAAATGTACTTGGAAGAGCATAGAAATCAGAGGAAAATTATAGTACATACTCTAGTCTGCTAGCACTCTAGCTGCAAAAAGTATTATATGTAAGTCCAAGCTTCAAACAGACCGTCTTTAGCTGAAGATTTGAATGCATCTTCTCATGTCTGGACACAAAGAATTACAAAATGGAAGTTCAACACAAGCAGATAAATAATCTGAGGATCAGAGAGATTTAACACTTTCATACATTTGATACTTCTTTACAAAATGAAAATAATCTCTTCTGCCCATAATTTTTCGAGTCATTTTTGTACAAAAGACTGTTCCAATTAAAATACGTCCTCTAATAGATAAATTTCAGTAAATATAAGTCCCTATCATAACCCCTAGAATTATAAAACAAAACATCATATTAAGTTGACTACAAATTATTCAAACGGCTTGATCAATCAATCCCCTTTTCCTTAAGTTTAATCAAACCTTGAGATGCCGAATAAATATACCATGGATCGTCAAGGATTTGCAAATAACATTCAAGGACAGGATACAATAACAACTGACTCCAGAGCCTTGGCGGGATTCAATAAGACCTGTAAAAAAAAAAATCTAGCTTAAGTGGGTTGACTATAAATGTAAAAACAATAAAAGCTCAAAAGATTTCAAAAAACATTTGGATAACAGAAGGATGACGGAGTCGGTTAAGAATTTGCTGGTGGAAATCTCCATCGCTACTTTGTTCAAAAAAAAAAAGAAAAAGAAAAAAAATTGACGAATCCTAGGCCATTCCTATGATTTTATTGGTATAGAATGTTATATGTCAACCAAAACATTGTATTATTTGTGCACGGGGGAGATATGAGCTCCTTCACCCCTATTGTCAGCAAGCCAGCTCTCCAATTGATCAATGTAAAGCCCAAACAATGTTGGAGAGAGAAAGCACCCCTGGGAACCCCGAGACTACTATCAAATAGTTGGCTTGACGGTTGCAACTGACCCGAGCATCTCTCATATAACCGGTACACTGCATTCTACAAATCTACAGGAACCCCCAGGTGCTGTTGCAATCTTGCCCATAGCTTTTTCCCAGGCACAGTGTCAACGACCTTCGCAAAGTCTAAAAAGCAACAATATAGGTCCTCCTGGCGATTCCTGCTGTCTTCAACCAGAGTCCGCAGCGTGAAGATGTGATCAATGGTTGAGTGTCGGGGTCTGAATCCTTCCTGGGTGAGGGCCTGCACCTCTGCTGTCTCTGCCCAGCCCGTCAACTGATGGTCGAGAATCCCAGCTAGCAGTTTTGCAAATACTAAACTGACCATGATTGTTCGGTAATTGGCTGGGCAGTGCGGGTCACCTGCCTTATAGATGAAAACAACTCTGTTATTGGTCCACTGTAGTGGGCAGCCTTCCTGTAACGCCTTATTAAATAAGGCAGTCAGCACCGGTACAATGGACGGCCCTGTCCACTTGAACAATTCTGCTTGCATACCATCCAGATCTGGCGCTTTCCCATTGGCAAGATGTTGTAAGCCTTGATCCACGTCTGACTCTGTGATTTCCAGCACTAGGCCTTCTTGTAAGGGGTAATGCTGCTTGTGCACCATGAGGGTCGTATAGCTGTTGCAAGTAATTTTAATGCTTTGTTTTTACGGATTTGTATATCTTTGGAATGGTGCAAAAGATGTTCTCGGACTTAATGGTGAAGAATTTGTGTGGGAAGGTTGAGGACTTCAATGTAGGAAGCCAGGTTCTTATATACCCCCTGTGTTTTTCAAATCTCTTGCAGTAGGACCTGGCGTACTCTGCGGATAATCGGGCCTCAAGCCCCTTGAACTTCCTATTATTTTCCTTTGAACTACTAATGTACTTGTTTGCAATTAAATATGAGTTAATTAACAAGCAATGCAATGGACAAAAGTAACAATCAGGACAAAACTGTAACAACAAAAGCAAGCAACGTTCCACATCCGGCATTGTGGCAGTTCTCAAAACGCATCGATTCTTCTGATTGAAAACCCCACAAGGCAATCGGCCTTTCTAAGCCCAAATCGGCCCTTTCCAGACAGTTTCGGCATGACCCAACAGATTCCACATGGATTGATCCTTTCCAGCCAGCTTCTTGGACGCCCAAATCTGCATACTTTTCAGCCCTTATTCACTCAATTCTAGATGTTAGAACCAAATTCAGCCCTTGCTAGGCCTAAATCGATGCCCTCCAAACAATTTCGGCATGTTTCGTGATGAATTCAAGTCTGATTGGGGCAGTTGGGTCACCATCCGGTGTTGCTGTTGCAGGGGATTCGGCCTGTTTAGGCACATCCAAGGACTATCCAATGCCAAATCGGCAGCTTAGAAGACCATATCTACCTGTTCCAGGCAAATCGGTATGATTCCCAGCATTTCTAATGGATTCGAATCCATACTCCAATTATTTTCGTTGCAGATAAAAACAGTTGCTGAAGCTTTTTGTTGAAGCTAAAAATAGATATCTGATCCCCGCGAACATTTCTCTTCCCCGAACAAGTAGATATGGTCTCCCAAGAACATCAAACTTGCACAATTTAGAAGCAGCTGCAAGAGCTCTCCAGCTCGTATATATGCCTGAATGGTAAGAATCTGTGGTCTAGCTGCTGCCAGACAAATTATGGATTTCGAGACGGCTAGAAACAGTTGGAGCTTGAAGAAACTCAATGCCTTAACCAGCAAGAAATCTTCGTCCTCCGCTAGATTGGGTATGGTGGTGCAACATGGCATTCCAATTGTCAATCAAAATAAATTAAATGTACCACAATATCCTACTAGATCCAATCTCAAATTTAAGTTAGATGTACCGGTAATATTCTACCAGATCTCAATGATTGCTTCACTAATCAAGAAAGGTTATATAGTTATTATTCAAGAGAACGTGCAAAAAAAAATGGCCACAAATTCGCCAAGAAGGAATGTGGGTGCAAACTTGCTCATTCTTTGCTCAAGAAAGCTTAGATGGATTGATTGAGCAAGGGGAGTCACGTGGCTGTGGCTCCTCCTCAATAAATATTAACTAGGAAAATACAAAAAATGTTCCTCAATAATATTTTTCGACACTTGGCGTGCATGCACTGGAGCATCAAAGAATCTCGAAGAATGGAATCAAAGTGTATGCATCTTATATTATAATGTTTTGCTGTAATTCCTGGATTTGGATCCAGCCCTAGATCCAGCGGCTGAGATCCAACACACCCTAGATCCAACGGTTAGAATTATGTGAGCACACTAAAACACTAAATTTTAACGTCTTTTCCATGGCACCCTAAATTTTCACGACCCTCACGGCTAAAGGAAGCGTCTGGAGATCTGGATGATGCGGATGCGGCTAAGATGCCTCTTTTTTCTTACAACTCATTTTTTGGGCTTTGCTTCTTATAGATCCTTTATGTCTCTGATGTTCAAGGAAGAGGAGGAAAATGGCTCCTATGGAACCAGTTTGGAATAGGCTGTTGGAAGGTGATCTTGGGGTTTCGGTTCAGAAATGATGGTCGATTTTGGTTGCTCTGGACTTCATCACTTATACACACTGAATTTACAGCTTGTGTTAGGTGTTTCTTGAATTAGTATGGCAGTTTCAAAGGCCCAAACCTGGAGGGATGCCTAATAATTTGAACCACTGCATTGTCCTGTTCAGGTGAATTGGTTCACAAAAACAAATTGTCAGTTAGTTTAGCTGTCGCAGCAGGCTCCCGAATACAGTTTCTTTCTTCACCGTAGTCAGTGATCGCCTACAGGCAGTAATGTTGTTCCTCAATTTATGGATGGAACAATTAAGTCCACTTGAGGATGCCAACTTCAATCTCATCTTTATGGTTTGTGCAGTATGTCTTTTATGCTAGACTTTTATGTTTGTATATTATTTCATAATTAGAGAAATGATATGAGTTTCTCTTGCTGCAGATGACTGTGATGAATGTTTACAGTGATGCACAAAGTTTAGAGATGTTGAAAGGAATACTGACCAGTATATTCCTATTGTTGCTCTTACAGCTCAAGCATCATGTGAAGACAAAGTCAAAGATCATAGAGCTTGCTTTTGTGTAGATACCAATTTCAATTCTTATTAATGTATGTATGTATATGTTTAAAAGGAGTTTAAATTCCTTTCCTTTCTGTTTTCAAAGGTCTGCCAAGCAGAGCAGAGCTATTAAATCACATTAGCATCCGATGGCAGATAGATGCTATTTAATCAGAACTGCATTTCTCTATGGCAAGTATGATGCAACACTTTGGGCCAGTATACAACTTGATGATGCATTTGGGGAGCATTTTGAAGAAATGATTATGCTTTTAACAGGTTCAGTTTTAGACGTTTATCTCAAGGGAACCATTAGTGTGCTATTCGGGTCATCCTTGGAAACAAGATTACACCTTGGAACGATGTACAGATGATGTTAGGTATGGGATAGTTTTGTAATAATTATTTAAAAATTGGCGTTGAACTCGAAATGTTATATTGTAATTACTTATTTTTCTTGGTGTCTACATTTTAAAAGGCAGATATCCAGATGATGATGTTGAACTTTTATGGAAATTTGATTTTAGAAAGTCATATCATCTAGCCAATGAAGCAGGTGGCATGCAAAGATACAACACAACTTCGAAGATGAAAATAAAAAATGCGCAAGATATGTTGTCTATGAAAGTCATGCAAACTGTTGTAGTTGGAACAAAAGGAAATATCACATATCATTATAACTTGGATGGGTTTCTAGCAAATTCTTATGCTCAATGCGTGTTGTCCTTGCCCTCAACAATGACAACTTACTAGAATATTCCACTTGACCTTAAATAGGACAATGGTGCATTTGTTACTTTAGAGTGAGGTATAAGAATATAAGCTTATGCCCAATGCGTGTTGTCCTGGCCCTCAACAATGACAACTTACTAGAATATTCCACTTGACCTTAAATAGGACAATGGTGCATTTGTTACTTTAGAGTGAGGTATAAGAATATAAGCTTACCACGACATTCTCAACTACCCCCTAGGAATTACCCCTAGGAATGTGGATAACAATTAAGAATTCATTTCCTCTATTATATTAGAAAATGGATTTGTCATATAGTGAATGATGCATGTTCATCTAGAGGACAATGACAAAGGGATGCAAACACACCAAAATCAAACCAAACCAAACGAAAACCCATCACTATTATGTTTACGTAACATAAGCCTAACCACTTATGTAACGCGGATGTAACAAGCTTTCTATTACAAGGTAACATAGCATTCAACCACTCATATAACAACGAGCGAACATATCAAACTCTCCTTCACAAGTTAACAGTGTCAACTAGATTTGAGTATCCAACTAGATCATCTATGTATCCAACTTATGCCCAGCAACGCTGGGCACCCTAACTAGTTATATATGGAGTAGATAACGCCCTGGGCCGAGGGTGTTACTGAAAAAAAAATTTGAGGGCCATCAAAATGGCGAGGGTGTGCGCCAGAAGCGTGGCCATTTTGATGGCCCGAAAATTTTTGAAGTAACACCCGAAAGCTGCGGCGCTATCGCCTTAACACACTGCCCCGAGAGTTTTGGGCCATCCGATCATTATCAAAATTGATCTGGATCCGTCCATTTCATAACATCCTAGGGTGTTATGGAGTAGCAGTGTGTTATAGCTCCAGTAACACACTGATCAAGATTGATCTGAACCGTTGGATCACTATAAACTTGAGGGGCAGTGTGTTAAGGTTTGATATTGTCAACAAAGACCACAGTAGTTGAGCCAGATTTGTTTTGACATCTATTATCAGAGAGTGGCCATCTTCTATTATAGATTGTTGATGCCATTTGTTCGCTGCTATTTTGTTCCGCACATTCGTTGCCCAAAAATGAGGTCATGTTGATAAATTAAGATTGTCACAAGCATTCTCTGCAACTTGAAGGTTATTAACGAGTCACTTTTGCATTGTCATGAACATGCTCATCCCGAACTTGTAAAAGTAGGCAAATTGAAGATTATTGTTCACATATTTGGGCTTTGAAGAGCAAACATTTGGTTCACGTTGTCTTATGCAATTACCTTCATGGGTGATGGAGATTGTACAAACTTCTCTGCATCATTGAACTTGTAATCTTCATTTTGAAATTAATCATGGGCCTATACATAAATGAGAATTTCACAACATATACATGCCTTGTTGTTGCAGCGGCAAAACTTCTGGACGAGCCAGACGGGATCACAGAAGGGAGTCGAAAAGGCTAAACAGGTACGTTTATTAATTACATTGCCATCGGGAAAGATTTGTCTGTGTCTTCCTTTTGTCCAGATGCTCAGATGGCCGAATGTACTAAATATCCCTTCCATCACCCGCCTTTAATACCCAACAAGCGCCTCTAGTGTAGCACAATTCCTTCATCACCTGTCCATCATGACGTGAGATCCTGTAGGTGGGTAAACCTTGGCTAAAAATAGACTACCTTTTGGTATATGGCTGTCGAAACTTGAGCTTTCAAAGCTATCTTAGAGGCTTCCAGGATTTCGGAGCGTTTAAGACCAGTATTTGCACCTCTAGCTCTCAAAAGAGCAATCACAACTTTTCTGCATTATAGACATTCTAGTGAACCAAAAGAAAGAAAGATGGTTTTCTGTTTTAATAAATTGTACCTGAAAGGGTCGACTGAAGGGTCACCCAAGGAAGCCAGAAAATAATGGTCATCAATATTGGAAGCAATCTGGTTGATCATAGTCTTCACTTCTGCAAAGGCTGCAGAGGCTGCATGTGCTGCAGCAACTGCTATTGCAACCTCTTTGGAAGAAGCATCTTGTGCTTTCACAATTGCAAACTCTCTTAGTGACTGAATGATAAACGGTAAACTGCATGCACCAAATACGTTATATTCTTATTAAGCAATAACTCCATCAGGCCCAATTGTAATAGAATGACTAAGTATTTCTATTCAGTGTGATTTTGTGTCTCACTTACGTGCAAACAGGGTGCTTCATGAATATTTGACGTAGAAGCCCAGGTAGCGCCTCTCGTACTTCATTGGAGAGTGTTTTGCATGCTGCAGGACGTGTTGCTAGAGCTTCACGCTGATTTAGATGGACTGGCGGTAGGTCATTACTTGGCCCAGAAGATTTTTCCACTAGGTGATCTACCCCCCTAGTTTCCAGAGAAAAGGCTGCATTTTTTATGTCCTCTTCTGCATCCAACCATTGTTGTGATTGTTGTTTCACTATACATGGATGGCGTTTGATAAATGATTCATCGGTTGATTCAATAAATTCCCAACCATCACCAGGTTCTTTATATGTTGCTACTGGAGCTAAAATCCTCGTTAATATCTCTTTTGAAACCTTCAACTTCTTTAACTGTGCATGAGTCACAATCCGATCCTTCCAAAACAATAACAGTAGATAATCACGAATTGCACGAACTTCCCCAGTGTAACACAAAAAGCTGGCTGCCGCCCAACAGCCTTGCACTAGCAACGCTTTTTTGACGAGCACATCAAGTACATTCTGTTCACTGCAAGATGCTGGAACCAGCTTCATAAGCTTGTCAAACTTTATGACGTGAGCTGGACCCTGTAAAGCAGATTCCACATATTCACCTCTTAAGATGATGATGCAATCAAAGGACGGGCTCAAAAGCTTACCTGGGTTAGAATCCGTTCTAACTTTTTCTCCAAGAACATTGTATTCACAGAACTGCCCAGTTTAACATTGAAGTGTAAGATCCTAGTTGTGAGTGCAAGGTATTAAGCATGAAGTAGTTAAGAGGGGTTTTAAGCAATCACTGATTAAAATGTTCTGTGCATGCATGGTTCTTCCAGTTTCTGTTGTAGTGCAGGGTAATGAATAAATTAAATCATGGGGATTGCTGGTCAAAATAGTGTGTCTATGCTCTTCTCCTAGAAATATGAGGCTGGCTATGAACCTGCATTTTACATGACTTTAGACGTGGTTGGATCTAAACGTTACTCTATTTTCCGGTGATGTCATAAGTGAAGTTTCCACTGCCTCTTTACTCCCCAGTATATTGCAGCCATTGATGAGTTTTTGATATGGAGTCCTTATTTGTAAGCATCTACACCAGTATGTGTTTTAAAGATACAGTTTTTATGTTTTAACACACCGTTTAATCATATGCATCTTCATTTCATATCACTAGCAGAGTCTTCACAAAACTTAAGTGGCCATTTTGGAAAATGATGTTGCAGCAGTTCAATAGAACTGACATTGTGGGGTTAGGTTCGCAGTGTTAATGGAAAATGATGTTGCATCATTTTAACAGAACTGACATCGTGGGGGTTTGCCATTTTAAATACATATTTCTTTGATTATCCGGATAAGTATTGAGATAAGATGAATACCTTCTTGAAAGTGAAAGATTCGAATTGCGTTGGGCAGGTAAAAATGTAGATAAATATCCATTCCTGTAGTGCAAAGGGATTGGATCAAGCCTGTCCCAGCAGACTAATGGGGCACTAATACTAATCAAAATATTTGAACATGCTTACCGATCTAATCCAAAAAAGAGTTGAACATTTGGAGGAGATACCATCTTCAGCCTTATGGCACTGGATATTGGACTTCCGATTCCATAAGGCTCAAAATTTATCCAAGGCTGCAGAAAGGCGAAATTAACTGCAAAACTGCCTTCACAATCATCTTCTCAAGCATAGATGCAGGAAGAAGGCCAGTTATACAGACCTCAGACTCTTCTTGCTTCTTGATATGTGCATAAGATTGCAGTCTTGTTTTCTCTTGCCATTCTGTTTCCTTCCTCTTGATTGTCACCTTTTGCAGAAAGACGTCTCATCAGAACAACTGAAAACTTAAAGAGCGACATCATCACAACTGAAAATTCAAAGAGCGACATCATCCACCATTAAAGCTCTGCACTGTCTGATGAAAGCATAAGGCCTTTGCAAATCGTTTACCACATTTCCAATTCAAAATCTAGTGCGACTAATATCAGGAATGGAACAACAAACAGCTTCAGGATTGAAGACTGAAAGTCATAATAAAGTGAAGAGAGAATCATAAGATCATCCACATAAAGCACAATGAATAACAGAGGCCATCAATACCGTTAAAGGAACCAGTGCTTCCTTCCCTTTATTGACTTCATCTTCATTATCTGCAGCATTGGAAGTTTCATAATCTCCACCCACTGCATGCATTTGCTTGTCTGCTTCGAGATTCATGTGTTTCATCACCGGACGTAACTGTACAATCGCGTGTAGGGGATTCATATATAACTGCATAAAGCATCCATTCGAACTAAACATCAGTAAATATGTTAGAAAGTTCACAATACAGAAATGGGACTAAGATCCCTTTTCATCTTTGTAGGAAGGTTTTCTTTTTGTAAATGGAGCCAACAAAGCCCCACCTTTCCTGGCATTTGGAAAAGCTTAGTTGAAAAATGCCAGGTTTTGAAGCAACAAAAATCATTCCTTTGCTTGTCTGCCATCAATTTGATTCATCTCTTGCTGCACTCTGTTATTTGGAGCACTTCAGTGAAACAAGAGGTGATAGATGATGGCTTACCTTATCGTTCTGCAATATTCCAACTGCATAACTTGTTGAGAGATGCGTGCTAGATGATGCCAGAGTCTGAAAAAGCAAGCCAAATTAAAGTTCATTTAACCTGCAAATATCATCGTGTATTTACTCTACAACAGGACAATTATGTGAGTAAAGGAGATGACACATCATGCTCAGTCTTATCTGTTCATCACTGTTGGTATCAGAATGGTCCAAGTTCAATACCTTGTCATGAGCACTTTCTATCTATTTTGAAATGTCTTCGAGAAGTCTGGCCCTAACTAGTTAAGGCCTCAAATCAACATTGAAATAAGCATATGTGGATTTGATTTTCGCCAGGTACTGAGTTCTCAATAACAACTTATGAGAAGTTATGAAAAGCTTAAATCTAAATTGAAATCTTATCATATGGACAAATATTATATCATTAGTGGGGTGTTTTGAAGAAAACAGTTGCGTATACAGTGGATAATATGACATAAATTCATGTAACATCATCTGACAAAAAGAGAAAAACAAGGGATCTGGGAGGTGATAATTTGTTTAGCTTGGATGAGCTCTGAGACAGACCACTTGAAAAAAAGGCTGTATGTACTCCAGTAATGTTTAGGAAAGTAGGTGACTACTATAAGCATAGGTTATGGTTTTACACTTCCACACTGAATTAGTTATAGGCAGACAATGCCTCAATCGAAATCCTGCCTCAAGATTTTACCTTCTTACAACACATAAATTGATGTTTTGGCAAGGAATTTTATTTTTTTTAATCCCAAACATTCAATCAAACATAAATTTCAACAGGTTACCTGTGCAAAAAGTTCAGGATAATCTGAATCATAATCGTAGTTTTTGCTTTCTTTATCTATGTCAAGGTCAATCTCCAATTTCATGTGTTTAGGTTTCACCCGTACCTGTTACCACAATACAATTCTCAAAATCATAGAAGATGTTGTACAAAAAAAATATTTCTTGAAAAACACACGGGGATGGAGGATCATCAAAAAGTTCCTGTCCAGAAAATATGAACAAATTATGTGCATGCCAACCTCGGCCTATGTAGTGCATCACTATTAAATTACAGAATTATGAAAAAACAGGAAGCAGCAATCTGTACAAGTGTTGGATGTTTAAGATAATCTCAAAGTGTTAATTCAAGCATACCCTTAAGCGTCTATCATCTAGGTCATAAGGCCGCCAACTTGGCCGTAGTGGATATTGTAACAGGTAAAGCTGAAAAAAAACACACCAGATCAATAACAGAAGCGTTGCTTTGTTTCTCTGGTAGACAAAACATATATTACAAAGCTACATAATTTAACAAATTTCACTATCTAACTATCAAATGCTACATGTGTTTCTCATCATTCACAAAGTTACACGATGTAACTAGTGCACTAGCTAACTATCAAATTTCTCATATGCAGTAAGTAAGTTTTAATGTTTACTATTTCTAACGAATAATTAAAGAATGAGACACAGAATTGGAGTAAATTGTCCATCAAATCCAAGCTCTCTTTCGAAACACAATGCATATGTCCCGTGACAGTTGACTACACGCAATAAGCTTCATGGCCGATACTAAAATTTGACGCAAATCGATGATATAACCTGTTTATTTGTTGAATTTTGGAGAAATGGCTTTCATTTAGCAAAATAAGAAAATACCTTGGTATCTTGGTCCACTTGAGGGCAGAGGTAAACATCTATCTCCCTTACTACTCTATCTTGAGCTTCTGTTTCTTCATTGTTCCCACTTTTTAAGTGGCAAAATGACGGACCTTCATCCGGAACCGCAATTGTACCTTTCTTGTTGTAAATGCCAAATTGCTCAGGTAAGCTTTCTCTGGCAGGCCGCTTTCCAGGAGGCAAAACATTGGATCTTGCATCGTTGTTGCCGGAATTGGAAGAATCAGCATCTCCATGTTCTAACATCATCACAAACAACCAAAAAAGAAAAAAATAGCACGCAGTGGAGGGTTTCGAACTCTACACTTGTCTACTAGAACAAAGAGTGTTACCGCTAGGCCAGCTAGGCAATTGTGATGTTTATTAGTCGCTTATTAATAAAAATCTTGTTTGATGAAATTTTTGTTGGTCCACTCCCTTAGGGGTTTCCCCATGGAGCCGGAGACCTGAATGCTCATGTGGAGGAAGGTTTCTAGTTCCCATGGATCAGCAGACCTGAAATATTTTTTTGCAAATGTGAGCCGGTTGATGCATGGGGAAAGAATCTCAGCCGATAGATCAAATTCGAGTCCAAAACTTGAGTGCCAAGCAATATGGATGATTAGTTTCTGTCCAGGTCTGAAACCTGAATCCGTCAGTATAGGTACCATCGGAACCTTAACCAAGGGGGCTTTCCCATTGACGTGAAACCTGCAGCAGAGGTCAGGTTTTCTGAAGGTCAGTTCCCATGATACCTTTGACAGACTGAGGTTTCAGACCCAGACATAAAGTAATGCATCCCTATTTCTTGTCGTCGAGGTCTTGGACATGAATTTGATCTATTGGCTAAGATTTTTTCCTCGTGCATCAGTCGATTGAGGTTTTGCAAAAAAATACCTTAAAGTCGTGATTTATGGGAATGCAGAAACCTTCCTCTAGATTGGTTTCAACTATCCCTTCATGGGAAACCCCCCTTGGTGGTTTCAATTGTGTCTAGTCGAAACTTATGGGGTTGAACCAGTACTAACGTCTAACATTTGATAATTAATGCAAGAAATACCTGATGTGGAAGATACATGATTTGCGCGCTCGGTTTTTTGAGATCTGTTTAGCATATACAATTTCTAGTCCATATATGTAAACTTTTTGCAATGCGTAACAAGCATTGAGTATAGCATGCCTGTTTCATATTGCAGGCTTTTGCCCTATTTAGATAGAGTGGGTGGTGATGGAAACTTTGATCCGTACTATACAACATGAGAGATAGTGTGCACTATGTACATAGATCTTTTCGTACCCCCGCTACCCCACCTGACCAGAGAGTACCATCGAGGGATCTTTCCATGGACCTCCACCTCACCCATACCGAGGTGGTATAGAAGAGATGCACCTATCCCGACTAGAGGCCAGTAGATCTTTGATGACATTGTGCGCACGGCGATGGAGTCAACAAGTTGGGTGAAAACAACTTTACCCTGGTTTTGGTGATTCCGTCGCGGTGAATACTCTCCCGCGGAATCACAGACCTCTGGGAACGAGATCCGTTCTGGAGGTCTTGTTTTTCGTACCTGACATCTTCGTTTTATACCTTCCGGCGGAATCACATCCTCCAAATCCCGCCAGACAGAATCACTGCCATTTTATTCCACGCGAAGGAATCACCATCATAATTGATTCTGCCCAGTGGAATATCCCAAGTAAAAATTCAAATTTGTTACGTCATGTTCTTCTTCGGGAGGTTTTGCAGCTGCTGCGGCTATGACTGAAGTAAGGAGTTGCTCAGAACGTCGCCCAGAACGTCCAGATGAATCTGCTGCCTTCTTGGGCTGGATCCAGCAACGACAATTGCTGCAGCGGTTGCAGCCATGGTATGCTGATTTTGGGTTATATTTTGATAGAGAGAAGCAGAAAGATTAGACCCGGCATGGCCTTGGGAGACGGGTTGGAGGAGAGAGCCCCTTGCCGCTGCAACAGAGAGGCTATGGTGCCAGCTTTTGGGCGAAGAAGGGGACATGGGAGGCGAAACCGGTGGAGAAAGAGGAGGAGACAAAGGAGGTGGGCTCTGTGACAGACCAATAGTGTTGAACAACAGGGGATTTGGCATTTGTGTCCCGTGTTGGGTGCCTAGATTTTGTGGATAGTGGGTGTGGATGGTACGATTTTGAGCAAAAACAGGCAAAAGCAAACAACCCATCTGGATCTGGCAGCCAAATAGTACATGTAGTCTAACTTGTGCTCCTTCTTGTAGATTCATGATAACTATCTAGCTCTGGAAACAACATGCAACTCCGACAAACAACAATATATACAAGTCAAGCAACACGCAACGCTCCAATTTAGTGATGGTCGACACCTCATCCTACTAATTAATCAGCTTGCAAGTGGCCAGGTCAGGCTTTTTCAGAGGAAAAGACCGAATAGATAGTTATGAAAATATGCGCCAATCCCTTTATCAGTACACAGTTCCGTGGATGGCACCACTAGGGATTAGGGCATATCTCCGCAACACATCCTTCAAGCATCTCTGAAGGTACAACACATACCTTTGGCAGTGTTGGACTAGGTCAACAATGTCGCCAAGCAAGGGTTATACACCTCCAGGAGACGCTGACCCTAGCCTAACATGGGACACTACCTACGCAAAGAGTAGGAGTTGTCTAAGAACCTATGTGGCTATCACTTACTATCTGTCAAGTGGTTGCAATGCACAAGTGGGCAACAACGGCTTCTTTATGTTACCTCGTTTCTTTTTTCTTTCCCTTTTCAATTTTTTCCTCAAAAAAAGGGGGGAAGAGAGAGAAGAGAATAGAGAGAGTCGGGAGATTACTCCTTGTTAAAATAATCGCCAGAATTGTATATAAGCAAGAAAATATTGATAGTTAGCATACCTAGATTAGACGAGGTTTCAATCAAAATTTCAAGCGACGTTGCAGAGTAATCTTTGATGTACTCGGATTTCTAAGCGAAAACTATAAAAGTTTCTCCTCATTAACAAGGCTTTAAGAAGTCATGAAAGAATACTAGAAGATTTGCCTCTAAATAAGAAAGATTCACTACCTGAAATTTATCACTAAAGACGATTAGTCACGAAGATCCCTCATGAAGGTGCAATGAAGATCACTCCAAGAATGAGGATATCAGATAGAAGATCTAGCAAAGTGTTCAGATGGAGGATCAAAATATGAAAATCAAGGCGCTTAAGGAAATCTAGCAGGAAATGAAGGAATGAGGAAGAACTCATCATATATATATAGAGAGAGAAAACCTTGTGATTAGCTCGAGCTAATCACAAGGTTCTCTATATGCATGTCGAATCTAGTGTTGACATTCTAGAACCCTTTTATATCGAAAGCCAACCATATTATGGGTAGATAAACTATCCAATCTCTGTTCCATTTTCAACGAGCTCTTCTGATTTTCAGTTATATAAACATCGTGTCATTGATGAGAAATGCTATTTTCTTTGATCTCTGACTTGATCTTTTCCATCCTGCCTTCCATAGGATTTGAATGAACAATGGATTTTCTCACAAGTGATAAAAACCCTGAGGCATGAAAAAAGTAATATGTACAATACTCTGTGCTACTTTGCAAACATTGTGGCAAATAATTTTCCTCTTTCTATCTAGTTCTGCATATGCATGGGAAGGGTTTTGAACAACCTGAACTGTAATATCAGCAACAACATTAACCTGTATAATTAACATTCACATGCCAATAATCAGCATCAAAGGTATTTATCAGCAAATGAAATTTGATATTTCTGTGTCATCAAAAACTTCTGGTAATACCACTAGAAAGATTCCTTTATATGGCACAGCAGTTAAGGGCCATATCCTCCCTGCCTTTCTTCGAGTCTCAGATCTCTGCCGCCTATTCACAACGCAATATAATTGTCACATGCAAATCTCCATCATGGCATGCGTATAATATGCTGGCAGGAAATGCATACATTCTCTATGATTTCAAAGAAATCACAGATGCCTAGATGAATAATACCAGGAACATCTTTTATCCAATAACAAAAGCTTAATTTAGAGACATTTCACTAACATATTGGTTATACTACGAGAGGTCTTTCAAATATGTTCTTTGTAGTACACAAAACAATGTCAGATAAAAGGAATCATCTTATTTTCAAGAACCTATATCTTGAAATTGCAAACACATACAATTATTAATTCTAGAAAGAGGATTATATCCTCTGTTCTATCACGCTGCCAAAGAGAAGTCATATATGTTTATCTTTATGCTAACAACAGTATAATGGATCGAATTGTTATATGCTTAATCCTAGGTACTAATTTCAAACCCATTAGGGGTCATCTTCATTTGCAACAAAGACGTAAGCAGAAAAATATTGCTGCATAATGGAGATTCAACCCTTTCAATGTTGTTCCTTTCATCCATCATTGTTACTTGCTACTGATATATGGTTTTGTTCCTCAGTATCAGTCTCGATTCGACCTTGTCCTCCATTAGCTTATCTTCACTTACTGCCGCTAAGCGAGGATCAGTGTCAGAGATTTCACGGTTCTGCCAGGAAGGCTCCACAAAGTTATAGCAAACTATTACTATTTACTTACAAAGCAGAGATCTAGGACAATACCTTAAGACTGTCCAAATATGCCATGCAGGCCTTTCTTGAAGGCTTCACAAAATTCGTTAAGCAACGAATAATTCAATTAGACTTAGAACATTACCTTTTCCATGGATGCAGCTAACGGCAGTTTTCCCCAGTTTAAAAAATATCCTTCCTCGTCAAGTTGATGTTGTGAAGTTCAAAGGCCAGAGCACGATAAACAAAAATGATCAACAACTTTCAAAACAACAAACCTTATAGCTTTACCAAAAGTCGTTTAGTTGCTGCCATATTCACTGGAGTAGATTTTGAGAGGGCACCCTTTATCATTATTTGAAAGTGCAGATAATATGCCACTAATCAGATATATAAAAATCAAACAATATGGATAATATGGTTCTTCATAATTCTTTTTCATGAGATACTTATAAAAATATTTTTCGTTGACTAAATTCTAAAAGATGAGAAGAATGAGCTATGGACTCACATAAAATATTTTAACTGTTGTTGTTTTGTCTGACGCCATATATCCATCATAAGTAGCTCGTCCTTTACGAGCTTACCTTCTTCTGACATAACCTTTCCAACAATCATCTCACTCTCGACGAAGCCCGGGGTGACTATGGTAATGGCTAATTCGCCACATTTGCAAAACCAGAAAATGAACTAGCAAATATAATAAAATGGACTTACATTGTAGGTGAGATACGCTTGATTGGTCAAGAAGTTTGTCCTATATCAATTGGAATCAAAATCTAAATGCGTGTATAGATCCAATTATTCCATGATTTTGAACCCACTGGGTGTGAGTTTCGGGGTTGTTAGTTTTGGGGTCCCTGTGTTAGTTTCAGGGTTGTTAGTTTTGGGGTTGTCAGTTTCAGGTTTTCTGCCTAGTTATAATTTTTTGTTTCCCCCCGAGTGTTGGTTTTAAGCTTCCCGCCCAGTATTACTTTTCAGTTTCCCGCCTACTACTAAAATTTGGATTTCCCACCGAGTGTTATAGGTTTCCCACGGAGTAGGATTAAGTTGGTTCTTTTTTCTTCTTGAACGGGAACATCTTTATCTAGCGCCTAGCGCTTAGCAGCCAGGCGAGTTTTATTGTTTCTCTCTTTTTTCTTCCCCTGGCGCCAACACTGAGCTCTTGGCGCCTGGCACTAATACAAACTCTTGGCGCCTCAACCGGAGCCTCAATGCACGAGCTCCTATTCTTACCTTCAATGAGTTCGATGGGTTCTAGTTTGGGAAGTGTTTGATAGATTTACCTTGGTGAAGCAGCCAGGCAAGAGAAATCAAAGCTCTTCAGCTCCTTGCAAATTGAGGTAAGAAAATCACCTTCATCTATCCAGAAATTCTTAACTATAATGGATGACATGGGTGTTCTCAGGCTTGAAATTGAGAAATGGGTATTTTCAAATCGATTCGTTTTACGAAAAGATCCGGTATAATACTCTTGGAATGCTTTTAATTATCTGCTTTCAGATTATATGAGAAATGAGGGGAAGCCAAAGGTGAATAGTAGACCCTTCTCTGCCACATCCCGCTTTAGCTAAAAAGGCCCCCAAAAAAGGGGGGGAGGGGGGGGAGAGAGAGAGAGATTTTTCCCCTTTTTTTTTTTTTCTCTCCCCCCTCCCATTTTGCCTTGTCGCGATAAGCGCGAGAAGTGGCAAAGAAAGTCTACTATTCTTGTCATATGACATCCAGTTGAACTCAGTATATTGATCTGAAAGGTTAAAATTTTAGTTCTTTTACAACATGAATTTGTATTTATGCATTAACCCTCGCGCTTAGCGCGAGATGTGGCAAAGAAGAATATGCTATCCTTGCCATGCCACCTCCAATTGGACATAGTTATTCATCTGAAAGGTTAGAATCTTTTTACAGTTAAAATTTGTATTTTTGCATCAATTCTCGCGCTAAGCGCGAGATGTGCAGAGAAGGATCTCTATTCTTGCAAAGCGACCTCGAATTGGACCTAATATATTGGTCTCAAAGGTTAGAATCTTAAGTTTTCTACAACTAAAGTTCATGTATGTAGACCAGTTTTCTACTATATATCTGTGAAATTTTCATAAAATTAATTTTGAATGCGTATTTTATGTTCGTATTATTAATGTTTTGATCAATCTTAAACCAGATTCTTTGGAAAGCGAAGCCTTAAAATCCTATCTTTTACTCCAAAGAACCACAAAATCAAGTGTGAAAGATGCATTTTTATGCGATTTTCAAAAAAATGAAATGTGGAATAATTTCAAATTTAATGGAATCGTGGTTCAAATCCAAAAGTATAAACGAATGCAAGTCATGAGACCTTCTTCTGAGTTATAACACAAACACCATCTTTTCCAATTGAATAGCAACAACAGCTTTGACGGCCTTGACGCCAGCTTCTAGCCCCCAACTTTGCTTAGATTCTGGCAATGACAGCTGGTTCGGATTGGATTACTGAAGCTTGTTCTTCTCTACCAATAACAGGAGTATTTTTATCCTTTTCGCACTTACCATCCAAAGTAATATCAGAGGAACTGCCAAGACCCAAAGCAGCTGCAGCTCCATTACAAGTGACTAACATGAGACCCATATTACCTGTGAACAAGGTGGTTATTGTCATCCTTGGCCTCCCTTTTCCTTCACAGCTTTTAAAATGTCTAAGATTCTTATCCACCTCATTGCTTGCAAAAACCTTGCAAGCTTTAAGCTTTTTGTCTGCTTTCTCTTGTAGTTCTTTCTCCCAAGGTTTTCCATCCACTTTCGGGTAAAAGCATGTTAGGGTGTCCCTTAAAAAGTATTATTTAGTGACCAAAAAAGTACCTAAAAAGGTACCCAGGACTGGGTACTGGGTACCCGTGTAATATCTCAATAAAAGTTACATTTTAGAACTTTTATATATATTTTGGTCTCCGGTAGCATGATCTTTATCTTAACTTTGAATATTAATGCGTCCTTGACTTTTATTTTGGACCTTTATACTAGTTTTAATGAAAATAAAAATGAAAAAGTACCCAGTTCTGAAGTACCTAGTGTATGTACTTTTGCAGGTTCCAAAAGTGGTACACCCTAACATGCTTTTACCCTTTCCTGTATGATTCTTACTGAAAAGCCTTTCCAAACCTTCTATCACATGTTTCACAAGATATCTTGTTTTTTCCCTCCTCACTTAATTGAACAAAATCAATACTTACCGACCTTAATATGTCGATCTCATGCTTAGAGCCAGAATCAATACTTAATGGCCTTGATATGTCAATCTGATCAATTTCATGCTTCAAACTAGGGCTATCATATCTAGAATTTAGTAACTTGCGAAAAGATAAGTTCAATGAAGTAGTTACGGATCTGAAGGACCCCAAATGTTATGTGTCTATTCGATGATTTCTCAACGTGGTTACCTTGGCTTTCTTCGAAGATGCAAAAAAAACATCTTATTGAGCTTATCTCTTCTTTGAAATGTTGGCCCTCGGCAAAGAGCTATGCTCTTAGATTCAATAGAAACAACAGAAGAATGCATCGATTCTGGCGGTGCCGGCTAGCCGGTTTGCACAGTGGCCGCCCAACAACGTTGGCGACCGCTAGTTTACAGGCAAAAGGAAGTTTAGAGCAGTTTTTGGCATATTCTAGGCATATTCCAGCATATACTTAGAATATGCCGAAACCACATGAACGAGGGTTTGCCCCCTAGGGGCAACCCAAGAAGATACACATCATAAAGCACGAATTCATTAATTAGATAAAACAACGGGATTTTGAGAATTTTGAATACAGCTCTCCGGGTCCACCATAAGCAAAAAGTGGTTCACTTCAATTTGAAATTGTCCCGCCCAACATGGGCGGGAATAGAGAATTAGGTGCATAATAGTTATCCAATTTCATTTAAATTTGAGTGCGGGTAGTGACCATGAGTGGTCGCGAGCGACCATGCCGACTTCCTCTTCTTCCGGATTTTCTCTTCCGTTTCCTTCTCTTCCAGCCATTGCAGGATCTCATCGCCATAGCCAAGGATTTCTTACAGGGCTTCCGGATCTCCAAAGTTTTTTGCAGCAGCCTTAGCCAGGGCTTTTATTACAGGGTTTCGAATCTCAAAATTTCTGCAGGGCTTTTGTTACAGAACTTCCGATCTCCAAGTTTTATGTAGCGGCCATAGCGAGGGCTCAGGTTATAGGGCTTCTGGATCTCAATGCTGATATCTATCATTGTTTTCTTGTTTCTACATTTACTGAGGCAAATCGGTTGCCTTTGCGCATGCAGAACAGAACTCTCAAATCTGTGATAAGGAGCCTTCAAATACCCAGGTCTGCTATCCGCTTGCCACTCCATGGGTTAATCACAACAGCTTTGTAATCTCAATAAAATTTCTATAGCCAAGGTATTCCACAGACCAGAGAAATAGCAAAGATTATCCCTTCTTTAGTCTCCAGTTCTGTAAAATCATTCTGTAAAATCATTCTGCTTAGCATTTGGGTCAAGTAGTCGCTTAAAATCATTCTCAAAAAATCATTCTCGCCAAGCATTTGGGCTGGACTTGTTTCTGCATCTTTGCATATCTAGCTATTATACACCTACACCGATGTATGGACTAGAGAAGATTAAATGTTCTATAGCAAAATATCGAGAAACATCAGAGAAACAGGAGGTTTTCTCACTCAATTACCGGTAAGTTCTGATAATTCATTTGTCTTTTCGCTATGTAGATGATTCTTACCATCTAATTGCAAGCTTACCATCCGTACAGAATCAAGCAAGCTCTAATTTATGGAAGGTTAATGGTCCATGAAATCGCCATGGCGATTTGGATGAACACAACCAGGGGGACACAGCTATATTCTTGCTCAAGCAAATCATGTCACATTGTTTTGAGCCGAAAAAAATTGTTATTTAATGTTTTTTTCAATATTGGATAAACAAAATTGCATTTAAGATGTATAAAATAAAATTGTTATATTGTCTTTGGGTGTCTAATATGCACCCATTTCTTGTTCTAAAAGATCGCAACGGCGATCTTTTCAAGCCCATCATGTGCAATATCTACGTCAATTACAATACCATATATTATAAATATGCCTTAAAAATTAAATATATTGGTCTTCCAAGTGCAAAATGCTCGCGACCGCGATTTGTCCAACCTTTTTTTCTTGTGTTTGGGTCACCAATGAGGTCCTCGTGAAGGTATTTTTGCGATTTATATGGCCGCTGCAACCTATTTCAAGCTAAACGAGAATTCCAAATTTCTCAATATAATGAATTCGTGCTTCATAGGTATCATCAATTTCTTATGCTTTTATTCATTCAACAGTATGCATGAAAAACCTCTAATAAAAATAGAAATAAGTGAAATTAAACGATAGACGTAAATGTTGCCTGGACCATTTTCTGATGTTTGAGCCAATCACGAGTTGCCACGTGTCATGTATACTTTTCCGGAATGTTGCCCTCTCTACTGACATTCTTGTTTTAGATGATACTATGATCTATATTCTTGTTTTACTAACATTCTGTCACTCAATATTCACTACTCAACATTCTGTCCATCACTATTTACACGATTGACTTTCTACACAATTCACTACTATTCATTACTAACAGTAAAGTCATTGAATTATCTCAAAATCAAAACATTTAGTAAAAAATACTCAATAAACAGATTTTTCAAGAGATCGCAATTGCATTGATTTATATCAAAAGTTTACAAAAGCTTGTAGATCTCAAAAGTTTTACCAAAAGCAACAAAAAACATAACAATCTAGAACTTCACAAAAGCCTGTATTTCTCCCATATCACTTCTTCATCATATGTTTCATCAACTCACTGAGATCTTGTATTGAAATGCTTGGCATCACGATGTTACATTCTGGAAGCTGCCACCTGAAATTCCAACCTGTAATTGCATACCTAAAGCATGCCTAACAATCGGAGAAGTTTCTGCAAGCACATCTAGATTGTGATTCAGCTGTGCTAAGTCCCTCTCCATCTCATTCGACTCATTTTCAGGTTCTGCCAAAAGAGGAGACAACTCCACGACTGGACCAGAATCGACAACAGCAGATACTAAACTAACATTTGAAATGGAGTGATCAACAAGACTGATTGCCTTACCACCAAAAACCTGACACTCATCAATTTTCTTTAGCTCGTCCTGCAGCACAAAATCGTATGTCCTCCTAATCCCGTTTTCGTCAAATGGCTTCTCAACTAAAGACATTGCACATTTGGCTTGAAGTGCAACTGTCTTATCATACCTGCATATACAGAAATTTAAAAATAAAAAGAAACCAACCAATAAAAAAGTTACAAAATGTAATTATAGAATTACATGTTGTATGCTTCATCTGTTATTCTTGTTCTGTTTCTATGTTTAGCTTCCGAGCCATAAATGGACTCAACCTATTGTATTCATTGGAGATTCTCTTATTGCAATAAAAGAGAACTCTAGACAGATGATTGAACATGCATCTATCTGCTTTATATTTGCGCCTTTGCCTATTCTGTGATTGTTTACAGTTATAACCTTAACAAATTATGGGCCCACACATAACCTTCTAAACGTATTAGTCGCCATCTGCTTTTATTCTTCTGTTCTTTGTCAAGAACTCTGTTCCCCTTCTTGCCTACATCTATTGGAATCCATGCCCTAAACATGCGAGTAATCACGGTAGAATGGCCTGATTTACCAGAATATTTTCCTTCAATGCCAATAGTAGGTAGCGTATACTTCACGCATTCAGAAAGCTTTCTAACTCTGACCCTATTCACAGAATTATACCATTATTACTTTTCGGATTCTGAATTGGCTGTATACAACAAAATTTAAAGGAATTCCCATCCTTATCAATTTTCGGCTCAGCCAAATGCCTGTCAAGCTGCTTAAAAGCCAGTACAACATCTGCTTGGTGGTATTTCAAAGGCATTCTAAATTGTTCTTCCTGATAATGACTCATGTCAACATCATAATTCTTGCTCAACCTTTCATTATACTCAAGATATTCTGCTCCATTCTCTGAACCAACAATGAAATCTGACATAACCAGCTTAGAAGTTTGTTCATTCCACAAATAGCAAATCTAGCAACACACTAATAGAGAAATCTCCTTTGCAAACCCTTAGCATGATGAATCTGGTGGTCTACATCAGCCAGCAGTGCATTCTCATCTGTATATACTATCTCATCCACCTTTTTGCGCTTCTGACATATACCTGGAGTCCTCCTCGATCTTATCATAGACGCAATGCAGACTTGGCGGGTTTGCTCAAATATCGGACAGACTTTGATATCAGAAACAAGTTCTGGTAGTTCAGAATTTGCAATTCTAATCTCCTAATGTCTTCGTATGATTGCACCAAACTTATATAACAAATCCTCTAATTTGCACACAAATACATAATTAACTACAGAGAACTAACTACAGAATTAAGAGCAAAAGACTAATTCTGGATACAGAATTCTGGATAGCCAGAATCTCCCAGTATGAAAGGTTTAATTCGCACACCACAAAGTCTTCTTATAGGCATTGTTAAAATTTGTCTTGTCGCGAGCTTCCCATAAAGAGGTGATGTATAAAAATGACGTATGTCATGAGAGCCACCAGGGGCATCACAACATACATCCCAGAAAATTTTGCTAGCATCACAAACTGCTTGTAACAATATGGAATGAAAGTGGTGTCGGCACCAGTAATCAGCTGGAATGTAATGTGTCTCAGGCTTAAAACGGAGGGGACTGTGCGAATCACACCTGCTACCTGAGGCACTCCAGAGATAGATTCAAAATCTTCTATGATCTCTGGCAGTCTAGGACCATCTGGGGACTTAATGAAATCTCTTCTTAAACGCGTAGCCAGCATGTCCACAACAATCCTTGTGTACTTGTGGATTGTTGATGAACCGATACCAAATAGTTGAGAAATGACAATGCATTTGTCATTATGAGCCAACCTGAATATCACACATGCGAACGCAAGACTCTTATCAATTGGCTCACGCACCATTTCCATGGGATCAGCCTCGGGGATGTGCGGGGCTACCAATCTTAGCAAATTCTCAAAGTTCGTTGGACACATCCTATAGAAGCACCTGAAGTTATAAGAACCCGAGATGCTACCTTCTAACCAGAGTGAAGAGCTGAGGTCCCTCCAGAATGCCACTTGTCGTGCTCGAGTTCAAACCCAAAATAATAAGAAGCCAGCAACACAGGATTTGCATAACAGATTGAAAGAATTGATCCATTGAGTCTTCGTTGTCTTCCCATAGATCGCGCACAAAATCCAAGATATTGGAGGAAGACAAATTTGGGGAAGACATGGTGTTCTTGTGAATAATAATATGAAGTAAGCAATGCCAAAGTATGAAATTCAATTTGATATTTTAGCATACAAATGAAAGTATGACCTGTGATGCATACAAAACTAACTTTTCGTTAAAAATACATATCTTCAAATAGGGCTGGAATCTTATGAAATCTGCAATAGAAGAATCAAGAATCTAGTCGGCCTGGAATCCAAGAAAGGAATCAAGGAATCGGCCTGGAATTTAAGAGGCCGAGAATGGGCATGAATGAGCCCGACTCTTATGAAATCTGCAGTAGAAGAATTAAGAATCGGCCTGGAATCAAGTAATCGGCCTGGAATCCAAGAAAGGAATCAAGGAATCGGCCTGGAATTCTTTGTGCTTCTTCGGCAGGTTGATTCTTCGGCTGAAAAGCGGTTTTGTGATTCTTCGGCAGGTTTTATTGTGGCTGAAAAGCGGTGCCTCCTATTGTTTCTAAAATCAGCTGCTGCTGGGAATAATCGGTCAGCCCTATGTGAACGCCTACGGGGAAATTTTCTTCAGTGTGGGGCAGCTGGACTTCAGCCCCCGCAAATCTTCATGCCCATGTGAGTGGCACATTAAAACAGTAGGAAAACTTCCAGCTGAAAATAGCAGATTTTCTTAGTATTTCTGAAGGAATCGTATCGTGGCCTTGTGTTGGAGCTTGCAAAGGTAGGTCCAGAACAGTCGGAAAGGCGCTCCTTGAGGTTGAAAAGTTTCCCGAACCAAGGCTGCGGGTTCAGGAGTTCAGCGCGGGGCAGCAGGGCTTCAGCCCCCGCAGAAAAGCTTACCCATGTGATCGCTACACAACGGCGTCGGCAGTTTTTCCTCCCCGGAATGTCACTTAAATAACATTCCTTATTCCTTATATACGAATAACTGGCAGCAGCAGCAGATAGAAGCTGCAAATACTGTAAAAAACCATGTTGACGCTGTGTTATAAGTTGCAACGTGGATTGAGAACCGACCAAGAAACTCTTGTAATACATCAAAACTAAAATGCTTGTACACAATATAAGAGAAGTACCTAGATAACGCTTAACAAAATTCCCTATTAATAACGGAATAAGCTTGGCAAATAGTTGCAAATTTACCAGAGCTCATTATGTATGAGATGATAGTCATAGCTTCGCAAAACCCATCTTTAGGTTGCCTGTGCCTAGTAGAAATATTACTTAGAGCATTTCAAGAATGGACTTCCTGGGGATTATTTGTGATCATTCTTCCATATAAGAACAACACGAATAATGCAAATAACAATGATGATCTAGCAATTATTTGCTCGATTCGAACACATGGCTCGCCCGTTATCTTGAACAGTCGATTGAACCTGGTCCTAAGCCAAATCACTACAACATATCCATGAATCTGGCCAACTCTGTACAAAAGAAGAACATCCCAACATTCATAAAAATGTTGCAAGGCCACTTCCAAAGAGAGATGCCTTGCTGAAATGAAAAGAGTATCAATGAAGCTCCCAGCAGGCATAACCAACCTGGAATTTCCATGAGTTTCCACGAGCAACCATGGAACGAGCAACCACGTAGACAAAATCACATCTGACTGCAACATGGATAACCTCACAGTGCAGGAAAGTCTGAACTCGCGTTTCTGCAACCGTTCTATTAATAAATACAAAAACTTATGAAGTTAATAAGCTAAGTCCAGATTCTTGTACAAATGCTTCTTGAGTTTCATGTTCTTGTACAATGTCTTCTACAGATGTTTGTGCTTCATTATTTCTTCGCATATCATCCATAAGCAAACCGTAGGCATCTGAGGTGATGTGGCCATCACACAGCATCTGGTCAAGGAACCTACGAGGTTCACATTCTTTCAACTTACAAATTCCATAGATGGTTTCAATTTCCGGTTTCTGTCCCCACACAGCCATCTGCTGTAAAACTACTTCAGTTGCAGCAAGTTCCCCAGTTTTACAATATCCTTGAACAATACTATTAGAAACTTCACTAGTAGGGCAGCCCAATTTTTTAATTACTTTAAGAAGACAATCTGTCCCACTTAGGCCAGATGAGAGGGCAGAAAGTAGGTGGCTGTAGGCGTCAGCAGTGGCATTGTAACCACATGACTTCAATCCATCAAAAATTTTATGTGCCTCATCTACTCTGCCAACCTTGCAATGGCCTGTAATTAATGCATTATATGTTGCTTCAGATGCCTTAATTCCCTGTTCAGCCATCTTGGGCAATAACAAGTGCATATTAATAGGCATGTTTTCCTTGCAGAGCTCTTTTACCAATCTAGAAATATCATTACGGCTCTTGCTCTCCACTTCTATCAGCAATTCAAGCAAAGCCACAGCCTCCTCAGGTTGCCCGAGCTTACAGAGCCTGCCAATAAGTTTGGTCCACATATTCACTTCTGGAATAATATGCTGTCTCAACATATCTTCCATTATTGCAACTGCATTCTGAATGTGGCCCTTATCACAAAAAGCCTCAATAAGGTTTCCGCAAGTAACAATGTCGGGATGGTGTTTATGCACTTTCATTTCTTGAAGCAATTCATAAGCCTGCTCAATGTCCTCCTTGATAAGACCATCAATTAACACAGAAGAGGTGAACATGTCAGGAGCCATCTCACCTGCAATCATTTGTCTAAACAATCGCAATGCCTCGAAAGGTTGGCCTACATTGCAAAACCCTGTGATAAGATACCTGTAAACTCGAGGAGAAATGGTCAGCTTCAAAGCTTTCATTTCCTTCAGAAGTTTACATGCTTCCTCAACATCACCCTCCATGCATAGATTGCGGATCAAAAGCTTACAGACATGTGGAGATGGCTCAAATTCAGCAAGATACTCTTTCCTATAGATATTGTAAGCCTCCTGAACATATCCCATATTTGAAAGGAGGTGGATAAGACTAGTATAACAATGTGTGTTGTACTTAAAATCAGGTATTTTGGAGGCAAAGGTGAAAATTTTCTTTGCCACTGCTACATCTGTGACACCTTCAATGACCAAGGTCAAAATCTTAGAATCTAAATTACCTCCCCAGTTTTGAAGGGCTTCTTCAGGACCTAATTCCTGTTTAAGATAACCTAGAATTGTTTGTGCATTTGATTTAGCACTTACAGGTTTGTCTGGAAGAGCGCCTGAAATCTTTGCATTCTTCTGCTTGGATCCAAGTGCAGTTGACTTGGCACTTACAGGTTTGTTTAGAAGAGCGTCTGAAACGTTTACATTGTTCTGCTTGGATCCGTGCGCATTTGATTTGGCACTTACAGGTTTGTCTGGAAGAGCGTCTGAATCTTTTGCATTCTTCTGTTTGGATCCAACTCCAAGTGCATCTGCTTTGGCACTTACAGTTTTGGCGTCTGCAACGCTTGCATTCTTCTGCTTGGATTCGTGTGGATTTGATTTGGCACTTACAGGTTTATCTAGAAGAGTGTCTGAATTTTTTGCATTCTTCTGCTTGGATCCAAGTGCACTTGACTTAGCACTTACAGTTTTGGCGTCTGAAACGTTTGCAATCTTCTGCTTGAATCCGTGTGCATTTGTTTTGGCACTTACAGGTTTGTCTGGAAGAGCGTCTGAAACGTTTACATTCTTTTTCTTGGATCTATGGGCAGTTGATTTGGTACCGACAGGTTTGTCTGGAAGAAGGTCTGAAACGCTTGCATTATTCTGCTTAGATCCCTGGTATTGGGGCCTTTCTGCCTGTTCTTTATCCCCAAGCTGACGCCATTGCTGCTCTTGTTGGCGCCAGAGGCGAATGAGATCCGATTTCCGACCTTCAAAATGATTTTGACTCTGAATCCCGTTGTGAGCAGATGTTACACAGCTTTGTGTGCGAAGGCTGAGCTTGAGGCTGTTGGCCAATGTTCTGGCTATTCCGGCTCTGGCCGACATGCTCTCTCAAGGGTTTAGGGTTTATGAAGTTTTCGTATATATGTACCGGAAAATTTCGGATTGGAAAACTTGCATTTTATATTCTCCCTAGTCTTTTGAAGTTACGTTCAGACTGTCTGATGCGACGCTTCACTACCAAATTGATGCCGCCTCCGAGCTTGCGTTCTGTCTTTGGAAACAAGTAAGATCAGTCCGGTAAGATTAAATATTTTTCTCATTCCTAGGATCAACTTTGTATAATTTTCTGAGTGACCACCAGGTCTGTGGAAGATTTATGTGAAGAGGGTTTACTCCATGAGGCAATTGTGGTTGCAGAGCTCATGGAACAACATGGAATTCCAATTACGAGGGATAATGCATACCTTCTACTGCAAGAATGTGAGCGAAAGAAGGACATTGAATCTGGCCGCAGGGTTCAATTCCTTATGGTTCATGGCGGGCAAGATTTTGTTCCTGTTTTGAATGATTACCTCATTCGCCTGTTTGCATACCATGGAAATCTGCTTGAAGCAAGTCAAGTTTTCAATAAAGTTTCAAGACCAAATCAATATACGTGGGCTGCAATAGTGTTTGCAAATGCCAAGCTTGGTCAAGGTAAGATGGCCCCCTCATTGTATTGCACAGTTCAGATATCAGGCATAAGGGTAGATAAATATATCTCTGTTGCTTTTCTTCAGGCATGTAGTGTGGCCAAAGATCTTTTGCAGGGAAAGGTGGTTCATGACCAGATTATCAGAAATAGACTGGAATCAAATGTCATTGTGGGCACTGCTCTGGTTGATATGTATTGCAAATGTGGGAGCTTAGAGGAGGCACATAAAGTCTTTGACATTTTACCTGAAAGGAATGTAGTGACATGGAATGCTTTGATTGCAGGATATGTCCAACATGAGGGTGGACATGTTGCTCTACATTTTGTAGAGTTGATGCAACTTGATGGTTTAAAAGGGAGCGAAGTCACATTTCTAAGCATGTTAAAAGCATGTGCAAGCATAGCTGCAATAGAGCATGGAAGGCTTATTCACGAAGAGATCATTGACAGTGGGTTGCACACTTCTGAAGTCATTGGCAACATGCTTGTTGATATGTATGCAAAATGCAACAGACTACAGGAAGCTCGCTATGTTTTTAATCAATTGCCGAAACGAGATCTGGTTTCATGGAATGTAATGATTGGAGGATATTCGCAATATCAAGAATGCTTTCTGGCTCTAGATTGTTTCGAAAAGATGCAGCACGAAGGCATAGGCTCAGATAAAGTCACTTTTTTGAACATTGTGAAGGCATGTGGCAGCATTGGAGCAATAGAACAGGGTAGGTTGTTTCATGAATACATCATACGGACTGGGTTTCAATATGATATTGTTATGAGTAATAGTCTGATTGATTTATATGCAAAATGTGGAAGCTTATCAGAGGCTAATAAGGTTTTTGAAAATGTCTTCAACCCTGATGTGGCTACATGGAATGCAATCATTACAGGACATGCTCAACATGGAGAAGCATTTTCTGCATTGGAATGTTTTGTGAGGATGCAAAAGGAAGGCATACAACCAGATAATGTATCATATGCTAGTCTACTTATTGCTTGTAATCGCGCTGGCTTAGTGGATGAAGCCCGTGGCTATTTTGAATCTATGAAAGAATGCCATGGTGTTATACCACAGGTTTTCCATTATACCTGCATGATTGATCTTCTAGGTCGTGCAGGACATTTTGCTGAGGCCAATGAACTCCTTGCAGCACTAAAGCAAACTGACATTAAAGGTTGGATGTCCCTGCTCAGTGCTTGTAGAATGCATGATCGAGTAGAATCAGGAAAGGACTGCTTTAACAGAATTGTTTTAACTGTTCCACATGGATGGTAGAGTTAACTGTGTAGGTGGGCAATACAACTTGTTTGTCAATCTGTATAAAGGATAATTTGGAACCGTAACATATGTTCGAGGAACAAGGCCCTTTCAGCATGATATGCTAATGTAGAAAATCCCTTACATAAAACTATATTCAAGCTGCCCCCTTATCGACCTCATTATAATTATAATTATATGTTAGAAAGTAGAAATCTATTTCCTTCTCAATTTTTGCAATAATGCCAAACTCAAACTTAAGTCCCCTAAACTCTAATGGCACACAAATTATAAAAAACTAATAATGCCAAACTTAAACTTAACAAATGATGCAAACCTAGTCCATTAAATGCCAATGGCACACAAATTATAAAATAAATAACGCAAACCTAGTCCATTAAACACCAATGGCACACAAATTATAAAATAAATAACGCAAACCTAGTCCATTAAACGCCAATGGCACACAAATTTTTATAATAAATAAACGCAAATTTAGTCCGCTAAATTAAACAAGGTGCTGCGCACGAGGGGTTGCTGTGAAAAATCATGACGAATATAGATCTAATTAGGTTTAACTTCTAATTTTGACTTCTTCTGATATTGTTAGTAGTGGCTATTTATGACTGTAACATTCATGATAATTCTGTTGTAAAGAGACTATAAAATAGCAAGTCTCGTATGCCAAAAGTACCAAGCTATCTTGAGCATTTTGTACTCCATTTTGTATTCAAAAGATCTTTCTTGTGATCTCTCAGGTTATGGGCCCACACATGTTTCTCGCTGCGTGAGTTGTTCTGCTATCTTTTCTGTCATATTGTCATGGATTCTGTTGCTGCTACCAGTACGCTTACTCAAAGTGATTGGCGTATGTTGCCACGATTCAGTGGTAACAATTTCCAAATGTGGAAATGGCGAATGCAGGTGATATTGGAAGATAAGCAAGTTTGGGATGTTGTGCTTGTTGACAGTGCAAAATCCACCATTGCATCTGTATCCTCTGATCCTGACTCACCAAATGCGGTGTCTGTGTCCGTGTCTGCTCCAAAATCTGATTTCTTAGAGAAATACCGTAAGGCAAGACTTGTCATTTGTGCAAGTCTTGATGATACACCAGCTTATCTGGTTAAAGGAGCTCGAACTGCAAACGAGATGTGGCAAGTTCTGCTCAAGCATTATGAATCTCAGAATGCTGGGAATCGTTTGGCATTACGCAAATGACTTCATATCTGCATCTTCAAGAAGGGGGAGATGTCATGAAGCATATCTGCACCATGAAGGAGCTGAATGATGATTTATGTGCTACTGGGTCTACTATCACAGAAGATGAAAAAGTCTGCATTCTATTGAATAGCCTTCCAAAAACATTTGAAGGTCTCGTCATCAATCTTGAAGGGTGTCTTGCAGATCATACATTTGAATCTGCTATGAAGCGGGTCAAGAATGAAGCTCTACGTTAAGATCAGGGAACTGACTCAAAGTCCTCTAATGCTTTAATGCTTGTTGATCTCAGGGTCGCCTCCAAGAAGGATTCAATCATGAAAGATTCCCCAAAGAAAGGCAAGTTTGATCGAAATAAGATTACCTGTTACAGATGCCAGAAGACTGGGCATCTTGCTAAGGATTGTACCTGCACCCATACCCAAAGGGAAGACAGCATCACCTGCAATAGAGGAAGCAAGTCTAGTAATTGAAGATGAGCAAGATGAAACTCATGATTATCTGTTTTTTGTCATTGCAGACTCTGATGTAAAGCACAATGATCATTTCTGGTATATTGACTCTGGAGCGACATCTCATACGACTCCTCATCAAGAGTCGTTCATCTCATATGAAAAACTGCAATCTCAACGAGTGGTTCGAATGGGAGATAATCGTCGTCAGGTTGCAGTTGGTGTTGGAAATATGGTCATTCATTTTCAACATGGAGTCAAAAAGGTCATAACGGGAGTACTTCATGTTTCTGGATTGCATAAAAACTTGGTATCTGTATGTAAGATTACAGATGCTGGCCTTCAAGTTGTCTTTCTTCATAATTCTTGCCAAGTGTTGAATGCTAACAAGAAGATCTTGCTTGCTGGGGAAAGAACAAGAACTTGGTACCGGTTGCAAAATCAAAGGCATGTTCTTGATAATCAGCTGGTAGGATGTGAAAGCCTACCAAATCCGGCCGAAAAATTGTTGTTTTAACATAGATAATTTAATAAAACATATCCATATCATACACTATCAAAAAGATCTCGGAGAGAACTTTCCAACGCAATAAAAATCATCTGAAACAGAGCTTTGTATCATAAGTTATAATAAGAAATGTGTTGCCGGCGGGAAAACTGCACTACATGCGCCCTTCAAGCCCTTCATGTGCCCAACCCGGCCGAAAAAATTGTTGTTTTAGCATAGATAACTTAACCAAACATATCCATATCATACACTATCAAAAAGATCTCGGAGAGAGCTTTCCAAGCAATAAAAATCATCTGAAACAGAGCTCAGGATCAAAAGTTATGATAAGAAATGTGTTGCCGGCGGAGAAACTGCACTACATGCACTATATGCGCCCTTCAAGCCCTTCATGCGCCCTTCAAGCTCTTCATGTGCCCATTATGCACCACACACATAAAAAGAGGGCTTTTGTTGTGAGCCATTGGTTGTTGACTATTATGCACCACACGCACAAAAAAAGGGCTTTTGTTGTGAGCCATTGGTTGTTGACCATTGAAAAAAAAAACTAAAATCAATGGCTCAGAAATGGTGCACTCTAGATGTACGCATTAGTACATCCATTTGAATACATCATGAAATCATAGAAAAACCTTAGTGAAAAGCGTACAAAAACACAAAGAAAATCCCCTGTTATTATGCTACATATTAGCTTAAGAGGAAAAAAAAATTCTTAAATGCTCTTCTGCTTTCACGAAATGCACCTAAACTTTTGAAAATTCACGGGATGCTCTAGGTCAATGTATGCTCTGTTGTTTCATATTTCACAAAATATTTCTTTCAATGGATATTTTTTGGTTGCCCCCAGGGGGAAAAACCCTTGCTTATATGGGGTTTTGGCTACTATGTTTATTTGTAAATAATTTTTTCAAATGCTGAAGACGTCCTGATCGTGGTTCCTCCTGGGCTCAGATTGGAACAGATGTGCTGCTTGTTTTGCTAGTTGACAGGTAGTTTCCCAGTTTTTTTCCAGCCTAGAATTTCTCAGAATTGGTGTATTTGCGGCCTGGTTTTTCTCAGTATACTTCTTGCGGCCTAGAATTTTGAATAAGTTATTGCCGTCCTTGCATGATGATGGCAGGACCTTGGTCGTTTACAATATCCAGAAGACTCACCAGAGATTAAGAGGAGGCTTGCATGTGGATCTTTGTGGAGACGCCTTGCAGGAAAACTACTACCTTGGTATATCCTCTATAGCTTCCATTCGCACGGGGGCACATCGCCTCCGCATTGAAATAGGGCGTTGGGCCCGGGAAGCACGAGAGCAAAGGCTTTGCCAGTGTTGCCACCAGGGCGCGATTGAGGATGAATGTCATGCCCTCCAGATCTGCCCGGCAGATTTGCCCATATCCGAGAGCGATATGTTCGACATTAGTGCCCGGCCAGCCGTTGCATCGCTTATTGACTACTGGCGTCGATGGGTTTGTTGGGGTCGCACCTCCGTGAGGTTATGGATGCACGGCTCGCTTGTGTCCTCCGGGGGGCGGCATTGAACCGTCCCTATGCAATTGTACGTTGTGCCAAAGATGCTTATTATCGCTAAGGTTTTTCCCTCGAAAACCCTTCTTCGGGAGGGGTTTTAACTCACAAGAATATGCTTGCTGCTCTCTTTTTTGTTTGGGTCCCATAGGCCAATTGGTCTCCGTGGATGCTAAAAACCTATTCTATTCTATTCTATTCTAATGGCCAAGCAGATGCACAGGTTCAAAATCTCATTTGAGCAACCACCAATATTTGTATTCCATAAGTGAAAAGTACAACAAGTTATTTTTCAACGGTTCTCGTTTGCCACAGATTAACTAATTTGTTTGTTTTACTTCCTACTTATATTCTACAATCTTCAATATAACATCCTTTCTGTAATTCCAATATTATATAGTTAATTTTAAATATTATGGTTGAAAACAATAGTTATCCTCTATTTTTCAACATTGTTTTTGGGTTGCCCCTAGGGGGGAAAACCCTTGCTTATATGGGGTTTTGGCATATTCCAAGTATATGCGACATATACCTAGAATATACCAAAAACTGCTTCAAACTTGTTGTTGCCAATAAACTGGCGGTCAGCCCTGTTGCAGGTCGGTGTTGTTCGAACCGCTTGACCGACTATGACAATTGCGTTGCTACTACTGTGCTTCCATATGTTTGAGGGTTTGGGTTATTTCCGATCCCTGTCAATCCCTGTAGATAAAAGACCATGATTTCAACCACGAAGCTCTGTTGCTAAGACGTGGCCAAAGATTCTTCTTGTTTCTTCTGTAGTCAAAGATTAGCTTCAGTGTCATCGCTTCTGTTACAGGGGACCTACCCCCTTTTCTGCGAATCTGTGCCCCTTTCCGGTCTCTACATTAGCACATATTTATTTCTCATCTAGCACAACCGGATCGCCATAGCCAGTGGTGCCCATACAAATCCTCTAGCTTTTGGCAGAAGCGGACGTAGAGGCAGGGAGCCATTTGGGTTCCGTGGCCCCAAGCATTTGCTGCAAAAAGGTATTATCAGAAAGATTTGTGCAAAGATTATGAACCTAACATTTGGGGTTAAAATTTTCTCTCATGTGATTGTAGTTGTGTTGTCAGTTCAAGTGCAGAGGGCCTGCTAGACGGGTCTCACATTTAGCAGCTCAAGCAAAACATTTTCAAATTGCTCTAGTCTGGTGAAACAAGGAGCAGAATTGGCTTATACTAGAACTGGCACCATACTAGAAATAGGATGGGGAATTCATCCTAGCACAGAAGGATAGATGGCTAGAAGCAGTGCATTAATTGCCTTAAGCAATTCAACTTACAAGTAGCTCCACATTCTTCAAATGCTAAGTTGAGTTTCAGCAGCACTCCTGGCAAGCTGCACCATTTATGGAACAGAGCTAGCACAGTAAATGGTGATGCTCCAGCACGGCATTCTCTTTCTAAATGAGATAGCTATGGAACCATAGATGTTTCCTAGGCAGCATCTTAAAAATACTCAAGGATCTTAAAAATACTCATGGATTTTTCCTTCTCATCCTTGAAGCTACGTGTGCCAGGTATCTCCGTCCATTCAAAGGTTTGGTCCTGCTTGGTTTTACCTCCATATCCTTTTCCAAACTTCTGGTTATGCTCTAGGAATCACTGCTTGGGGCATAGGGCTTTATTTAGGGCATAAATCTGTTGGCCGTGAATACCACTCACATAGATATATTGGCATCACAATTATTATCTTTGCAACTCTCCAAGTTTTGGTCATGTTTCCCAGACAGATGTAAAAAGAACTTGCATGCTACTTTGGTCTAAGAATATTGATCCCATATGTTGTACTATTTGGATTTTGCTTCCACATAAAACAAACAAGATCCAACACAAAGGAACGAAATAGAACCCATGAAAACACACTCTCGGGCCACCGGAGGGCAATTGAGAGAATTTGAAATACAGACGTATGCAATAGATCACAAGAAAGATATTTTGAATACAAAACGAAGTACAAAATGCTCAAGATAGCTTGGTACTTTTTTCATAGGAGACTTGCTATTTTATAGTCTCTTTACAACAGAAATATCATGACCGTTACAGTCATAAATAGCCACTACTAACAATATCAGAAGAAGTCGAAATTAGAAGCAAAACCTAATTAGATCTATATTCGTCATGATTTCTCACACCCCCACTCGAATATAGATCAGATAATTGGATTCTTGTCGAAGTTGAGAGCCTTCAAAATTTTTGAGAACTTCAGCTGTGGCAGGGCCTTGGTTAACATATCTGCAATCATGTCTTCTATTGGACAATAGTGTAATTTTATGAGTCCACTTTCCACCAAATCTCTGATCATATGATACCTGATATCGATGTGTTTCATTCCCATACTGCCTCATTGCATGCATTTGCAAGTGATATATACTCAGCTTCTGTTGTTGATTGAGCCACACATTTCTGCTTCGTATTGCCCCAGCTAATTGCACTCCCTGCCAACACAAACACGTATCCAGATGTTGATTTTCGATCATGCTGATCTCCTGCCCAATCTGAGTCACAGTAGCCCATGATTTCTGATTTTCCCCGACTGGCCTGATAATGTATTCCATGATGATGTGTACCTGCAAGATATCTTAGACATCTCTTTAATGAATTGCAATGAGTCCCTTTTGGATGATTACAGAATTGGCTTAATTTGCAAAAAGCTAAGGCTAGATCAGGTCTAGTGGCTGTAACTGCAAAATTTATGGTTCCAATGATATGACGGTATTGATCATGATAGAAAAGCAATTGAGAGGAACAATCTGGATCAGTAGGAAGCATAACAAGGCCAGGGTCGAGAGGAGTTGTAACAGGATTACATGCAAGCATATTGGTGTGAGATAAGAGATCCTGCAGGTACTTAGATTGACTGATATGCATTGAACCAAGAGTTTGATCATAATGAATCTCTAGACCGAGAAAATAATGAACTTGTCCAAGATCTTTCATCTTGAACTCTGATTGAAGTTGACCCTTGAGATTTTGAAGGTCTTTGTCATCTGCTGCTACAATCAACAGATCATCAACATAACAAAGGACAATCAAAGGTTGAGAATCATGTCTGAAGTAAACACTTGCATCATTGATGCTTTGCTGAAACTTGAGCTGAATCAAAGTGTCATGTAGTCTTTCATACCAAGCCCGAGGTGCTTACACACCATCTCCTTATTGTGTCCCTTGTTGAAACCTTCTGGCTGCTCCAAGAAAACTTCCTCTTTCAAGGTACCATGAAGAAATGATTGAGTGTCGCATATGCAAGAATCACAAGAACAGAAACCATCCTTGCTACTAGTATAAACATCTCTGCATACAATTCCAGCAATCTGAGAGAAACATTTGGCTACCAATCTGGCCTTGAATCTTGCAATGCTTCCATCACTGTTAAATTTCAATTTAAACACCCATCTCGATCTAACTACATGCCGGTATGTGGGTCGTGTAACAAGAATCTAAGTCTCAGCTTCTTGAATAGAATTCATCTCTTGCTGCATGGCTTCAATTTATTGATGCTTAAAAGGCCCTTCAATACCTCTTGATAGCATTGTGGTTCAGTAGGTTTTTCTGAAGCAATAAAGGTATAATCTTTGGCCCAGACAGTGGTTTAGGATTTCGAATAGGTCGAGTGGAAACAGGGGGTTTATCATGAAGAGGCAGAACTGGTTCAACAGGTGATTCATCTATGAAATAAGGCTCAGATGTATCATCTATAGGGCAGGGACCTGATGAGGAGACCTGTACAGTTTTGGAAGCAACATGATCAGAGGCACAGGTGTCATAGGATTCAGATCTGAGAGATACAGCAGGTATGGATTCTGCAATTTCATCAAGAATTATAAAGGTTGATGGCATATCTGCTGATCGTGGCAAAGAGCATGATTCATACTCATTAAAGGTGGCATGGCAGGAGATGACAAGCTTCCCTTTTTCAACATCAAAGAATCTATAAGCTTTCCTGTTGGTGCGGTACCCTATAAACATGCATTCTTTTGTCTTGGGAGCAAGTTTTGGATGACTAGCAACATGCACAAAAGATCTACAACCAAAAACTTTGAAATGTTTGTATGAGACATTGGATCCAGACCAAACATCTTCTGGTACTTGATTCTGAATTACCTTATGTGGAGATCTATTGATCAGATATGCTGCAGTGTTCATTGCTTCTCTCCAAAAGTGTGTTGGAACCTCCATAGCCAATAATATAGTTATAGTTGTCTCAATAAGAGTCCTATTGGCCCTCTCTACTCTGCCATTCTACTCTGGAGTCTGAAGAGCAGACAATTGATGTTGAATTCCATTAGATGAATAGAAATCATTGAAAGTATTTGAGCAAAATTCTCCTCCACCGTCACTTCTGATGATTGCAATTTTGTGATTAGATTGCCTCTCCATCTCCTTTGAAAGTCTGATGATTGTACTGCAAGTCTCCCCTTTGGATTTGAGAAGAGAAATGAAGAGTTTTCTGCTAAAATCATCTAGAATTGTTAGTACATACTGAGCTCCATTAAAAGTCTTGGGGTTTAATGGGGCCAACAAGATCTGTGTGCAGGAGTTGCAATTTCCTATCAGTATGAGAATCAGATCTTGGAAAAGAACTTCGAGTGGTCTTGCTTTGAAGACATACATTGCAGGGATCAGAGAACAGTGGAGATTTTAGTCGACCTTGACGAATGAGAATACGTAAACGTGCTGCACCGATGTGCCAAAGACGATAGTGCCACAGACTATGCTTGTCAGGTTTGGTAATGGCAAGACTGATACATACAGGATTGCGCTATTGGATATTGTTTTATGGCTCATTCCGAATGAAGCTTGCAAAAAATTACCATATATTTTTAGATTTTGAGGTAGTTATTAGGCAAATTCCAAGGCTTCTAGATCCTTGTGCTAACAAGCAGAAAAGTTTCCCACTTTGGTTTCTCACCATAAGAATCCGTGGAGGCCAAAGGCTGCTGTTAAATTCCAGTTGAAAAATGTTTGTGTATGGGTGTTGCAAACTTTATGACTTTCAGAATAATGGGATCAATCTGCTCTATCTTTATGGTAAGTTTTACTTATGTTCTATTTGTTTTATTGTGATGAACTTCAAAAGCTACAGGTGATGAAAGCCTCAAATGAATTCTAGTTTTTTCCTGGTTTGAATTCTAAAATTTTTGTCACACTGGTGACGTCCCTAAGGCCAATAAGGGGGCCAAATTTTTTTTGCAACACAAACCATTAACATCCAACATATAAAAATTAAATCCTCCAACACATAACAACCAACACATAACAACCATTGACATTAACAACCAACACATAACTACCATTGACATTAATTAACACAACCATTGGGTCTAACACATTTAAATTAAAATCCCCCTTAAACCCCCTTTGGTTTAGGTGCATATTCACACGGGGGATGACTCCGGGCAACAAGAGCTGTTGGATAGGCATATTCACCCCTTATTCCTTAATCTACACCGTACGTAAAGTTCCTCGTTTGTGGGGTATGCAAGTACAAAATTTGCTATACTGTATAACAAGATTCGCAAAATACTATAAGAGAAGGGCGATTTAAAATGTTTTCTCAATGGTGCAATATTTTAAAAGAACTTTATATTGCAAAGTACAGAAATGAGGTTTCTAAGCCGTAAACACATTCTATGGAGTTATTCCCAGCCACATAAGGCTTCGCAGGAAGAAGAGTAACAAACATCCTTCTTTACCAATTACATAAAATATAAAAGTCTACCCTCCATTGTATGAAACTGTTATTTTATTTTGCTTGAAAATATAGGAACCCTTTGAACTTTGTAGCATGAATCTATTCAACCAATCTGCTATTCATGACATAGTACTGCCATCTGGATGGCTACAATTATGAGATAATTTAATTCCATGGGCAAGGATAATCTGTGGGGTGCTATTGACATTCCCATTAGTAGTATATAAAATCATAAAGGGCAAATTATAAAAATGCCCTTGTATTTTGGTGAAATTGTTAAAATGCCCCTTTATTTTAATAAATTATCAAAATGCCCCTGTTCTGTTGTTTTGTGCCTGCGACCCCTCTCAATTCAGTCGTACATGGAATGCTCTTTCAAATCAGGCCACGAATTCTTGCTATATCAGTCCCATTGAGAAGGATCTCATCATAAAATGCCTTGCCCATGAAGATGAGGATTTGTTGCCTTTTTTCGGTGAATATTTTTCTGTGGCTTTAGCATTTCGGTGATTTGGGTATGATGCTGCATGTGAAAACGAAAAATGGAATAAGGAAACGTTCTGTCTCAATAATTTCATCATCCTTATTTTGCAAGATGGTAATGGATTTATCACTTAATATTGTTGCACTTATTCAGTTCCTCTTTTATACGATGCAACAAACAGAAATCACTCCATCCCGCATCAAAACTAGCTTGATTATTTGAATAACGTCCCCATACAATCTGTTTCTGCTTGCAACCAGGGATAACAACATTCACAATGCTCCATTTCTTACAGAAACATTGGCTGCAAAGGGCTTCGGAAGGGACTACAGCAAATCAAACTGAATATTTAAAAGATGCGAACTGAATAATTGTTGCATCATCCTTATCTTGGCAAGATGGTAATGATGTTTGTGAGAGCAACAAGTAGATCTGCATTGAATCATTCACGCCCCGCAGATCCGAAGACAAAGAACGATGTGGAAAATTCTGTTTTCGTATTTAGTTGTATGTGACGTAAGGGCATTTTCACAATTAAAATAAATACAAGGGTATATTCATAATTTCTAGGAAATATAGGGGCAATTTTAGAAATTTCCCAATCATAAATGATCAGCCATTAACACATGCCCTTTGGACCACAATAATGCTTATACTTCTAAAGCTTATCTCTCTGTTCCTTCTCACCATTTGTGGAAGGTGACCTATGCTCATTAATAAATTTAATGAACCTCTCTTTCGTTCGAACACCGCCATATGGGATTATTTCCTTGTTGGGAGAGAATATGTAAATTGTGGGAAAGCCTTGTACCTTAAACTCAGGGAACGTCATTCTTGGTAGCATCCTGTAATATGATAGCAAAATAAATCCATGAAAGTCAATTAAAATGAGAGCATGATAATATTAACTAGAAATAGGAGAATTTACCCATAAATTCAAACCAAAATAATAACCTTAATTTTCCATACCACTAATTTTCCATGTGGGGGAGTAGATCATATCCAGGAGAAAACTGCGGCTATATATATAACCCTTTTTCCACTTATTTAGAACAGTTTCCACTCAAACAGCAATTCATGGGCGCACCATTTTTGCAATCATTATTTGGGAGTCATCCTTAAAGTGTTCTGCGACCTCCCTGAGTGTGGGAGCTAACTTCTTGCAATGGCCACACCAAGGTGCATAGTAGTCAAGCAGAACTGCAGCAAATCAAAGTAAAAAAATATTAGTTTCAATTCATTTACTGAACAGGAAAATCAATATTGGCATTTAGATAAGAAAAGAAACAACATCTGAGACCAATCAAAACGGCCAGCATAATTGTCTAACAGGAAGACTTCTTTCCAATGTTTTCAATCCATCGGTTCAACTTGGAGCACAGAAAGCAACAAGTCTAATACATCGGCCCCATGTATTTATTTTACTTCCTTTTCAAACTTCTCTGACAAACAATGATGTTTCTGCAGTGTAATCTGTTTATGACTAGCCCTATTCTGTCCATATCTATTTAAAGAGCAGGCTGGCACGTTTAAAGTTGTCAAAATAATTTTCAAGGGGGCTCTGCAAATGCTTACATTATGCTCTTCAAAGTGCTAAGGAAGGTATCTTTGAAATTCATCTGACTTTAGCTTCAAATATCTCTAGGTTAGAAGCATATAATACACACTACACAATGTGAGGCTTAGACGCACTGTCTTTCCCAGACTTAAACACTTCATTCTCTATCGAGTTACGCACAGCAACTTTCACTGGTTCGTCATTCTTCAGAGGAATTGGCTCAGATAATACCCATTCTTTTGCTTTTCCATCCTGTATTGTTCAAGTAAAACAGGAGTCAGAAGAAGCGTAAAATACTAATGCATCTTGGTTTGCATGAAAAGTACCTACAAGGTAATCTTCAAAAAAGGTTTCCAACTCATTGATTCTCATATTCTCCAAAGCATATTTTTTATTTGTTGTGTCTTGAAACATAATAAAAGGGAGCTTATCCACATGAACGCCAAAATGCTGCAAAATTAAATGCACAATCAAATGCAAGCATGGAAGATGAGAACAACAGTATTAAGAGCAAATTATACACGAAGAAGTCTCAATGAAAAAAACGACTTTCAAGACTTCTTTGTTATCCATAGCATCTATAAGAAGAAATCTTAAACCTTTTTCCCTCATTGGTGCATCAAGCTCTGCATACAAAGCGTTAAACTCATCTGCATTGCTATCGTTGAAATTCAAGAACAAAAACACCTGTAATTAGCAAAGACCAATTTAAGAGACCATTCTGATAAAAAGAATGCTAAATGCATGTGGAATGCATGCACGATTGTTTGTTGCAAAACCCATGTTAAACTGATTAGAACCATATGGACAAATTCTTGCTTGACGAGAAATGCTTTCAATGCCCACTTAAACAGGGCCCCATCATAAAGGTGGCAATAACAAGAACTATAACTGCATCATGATGGTAACCAGTATTATGCAAAAAAAGTAACGCCAAATTTTGACGAACACTATGGCAATGAAAAATAAACGTCATGGGCTGAGCCTTACACAATCATGCATACTGCAACCAATGATTCTCTATCAATAGCCATAGCCGGCAGAAGCTCCACAGCAGCCGAAGTTTCGCCAGAGCGGCTAAGCCAGAGAAGCAGGGCCTCCGGTCAGAAGCAGAAGAAAGGAAGAGAAGCAGAGAAAGCAAGGAAGGGGGAAAGAAGAGGCCGGAAAGGAGAAAGAGCCGGTTAGGCGGTTCGAACAACACCGACCTGCAACAGGGCTGACCGCCATTTTACTGGCAACAGCCAGTTTGAAACAGTTTTTGGCATATTCTAGGTATATATCAACATATACCTGGAATATGCCAAAACCCCATATAAGCAAGGGTTTGCCCCCCTAGGGGCAACCCAAAAATAGGAAGTGGGATTTTTTCAAATTAACTGCATAAGTCTTTTGCATAAAATATGTATAAAAGATGTTTCTTTTAATTGAAGAGTTATGGTGCCTTATTGCCCCATTTTGCACGTGGCAGCACCAAGTTTTTCTAGAAGAATGCGGGTGCTTCTAGAAGCTGCACTAGGGATTTTGGAATGTCCGGCTTATTTCGCAGGTTCTGGAAATCAATCGTCAGCATGGCCTGAATGGAAGTGAAGGTATATAATCTCAAACATTTTCTTCCTTTTTTTGAACAGGAGATCCCATATCAACTCTCAATAGGAATATATTGAGACATCTATATAGCTATTTTAACATCATTGTGCAGCTAATTCAAGTTCGGGTCTATGATTCAGTGATTATTTTGCATTTGATCTTTGCGTTTCCCTTGGTTCTTTTTGTTTCTTGATAGCCTGCCAGCTCAACATAAGGCATCTGAACACCATGCAAATTACATAGGTTTGGGTACCAAAAAGAAACATCATCTCTTTCATTGATGTGGTTGTGTTTTGATGTGTTATTGATGCATTTTTTTAATGTATTATTAAGTCTCAACAAGGGGTGATTCAGGGTGGGGGATGGACACGTCAGCTTCGAGCGCCATCTTTCTTGATTTCTTTGTCCTATCTGATTCAAACACATTTCTTGATTTGCTGTGTTAATTCAGGTAGGTTCTGAGTCAATCTGGTGGATCAAGCTTGCCAGCCTTGTAGGGGCTTGCATTCTTCAAATTTCCCCTCATCAAAAGCTACAGATGGATATCAAAATCTTCACAATTATCAAACACTATTCAAGATTGACCTGTGGTTTCCTGAAAGGATCTCTTTCGGACCTGTGAAACTCTCTAATTTCTAATCAGCACTTTCCCGAAGAGTTATTCCTCCCAGAATACTCCTTTGTGTCGAGCTCAGTAAATTTGAAGTTGAAATTGTTGAATCTTGGCTCCAGGAATTCATTGGTAATAAAGAAATCGCGGCATCAGGCATTTTTTATGTGCATTGTGACTGGGTCGACATTAAAATTGTTGTAAAGGTATACTCTGAGCAATGATTCATGTTTTGGTGCTTGGATTTATGCAATTTGGTGGTGAATTGGCTCTTCATCTTCTTAATCATAGATTAGGTCCTCTATTCTGCTTTTTTCCCTGCCCTTTGATTTTCCCTCCTGAGTTTTTGCCCATTTTCCTCGTGCCTTTGTAGTTTTCCCCTGGTTCTTTTGTGATGGAACTTAAAAGCGAAAATTATCCTAAATTTCTCTCCATTTTTCACGCCTTTGCTGATTTCGCACCCTCTGATGTTCCAAGCTCCTTAAACAGTTAAGATCTTTTCATGAACAAAAATTTTTATTTTCCTTGCTGGGATAACCTGTCCAAGGATCCAGATTATAGAGGTCAATTGCCAATTTTGGACCCTGCCCATGATGTGCCTCTACTTTATGGTGAAAGGAGATCGACTCAGCAGAAGCATTCGGATGAATCCCTCAACAAGGCCCTCCGGAATGTTCAACCTTTCAAACCCCCTTTCAGTGGCAAAAAACTCGACACTTTTAATGGTATTTCATTGGATCTCCCTTCCGTGCATGCAAAGTTAAATTCTTTTCATGATTCTGCTGTAATTGTAAAGGTCAATAAACATGGGATCAAACTGGATAAACTTTGGTCTTTTTGTCTGAATCTTCACAAAGGAATGTTGATTAATGCTGTCTATTGGCTTCAGTCACCCTACATCATGATTGAATGTGGAAGCAAAAGAACTGCTAATTTCTTTCTCAATCACGATCCTTTGACTTTTGAAGCTTTTCAGCTATCCTTTCTCAAATGGTGTCTAAAAATTCTTTTTAACTCTGTTGGATCCTACATTTGCACAGAATATTCCCCTTATAGACCTCCTCGATCCTTTGTTCAACTTGACATCTCAAAAGATATTCCCCTCCAGATCCCTTTCTTGGATGTTTTTGGACAAAAAACCTGTCCATATTTAAGATGGTCGGACTGCCACCTCACTGCCAAAATTGCAAGGTCAGGCATTTCTGGTATGATCCTTGCAAGGAGAAATTAGATATTTCTGGACAAGTTGAGAGCCAACCTGCCAATCTGTCTGTTAATTGCCAAGTCAACCAGCAGGTCAACCAGAGCCAGGAAGTCAATAGTCAACAGGTGATGCAAAACTCAAAGGGCTCAGTCATTGACCGAGTCTCCTCAAAGATTAACAATGATTTTGGTGTACCCAGTATCATTTCTAAAGACAGCAGATTTGAATGGACTAAAGTCAATGGCAGTCACAAGAGAATCCAAGGGAAGAAAAAGCTAAGAGAGACCCAGATTCAGAGGGAAGAGACAGCTAATACCAAGGATAATGTTGCATCTGGAAAGATTCCTAGCAAAGAAAAAGCTTCATCTCAATTGGTCAAGGTGCTACAAAATCATGAGAATACTGCAAAAAATGTATGTTTGGACAAAGATAAAATCAGTAATCTTCATGATACTTTGAATAGAATCATTGCGGATGCCAAGAGCTTAGGGAAATAAAGGAGGTCATTTGTAGACCCTTCAAATCCCTGTATGGGTAAGAGTGATCCATTAGACAAGAAAAACAAACATAGTATAGCATTGAAGCAAACCAACTTTGGTAGTGAACAAGAATTTGAGGTTGGAATAAATCCTCTGGATACCATAGTGGAAGTTGTCCCTGCTCCCCCTCCAGATATGGCAGAAATGGACAAAAGGATCAATCATGCAAAGGAGACCACTGCCTTAAGTCTATTACAACACAAGGAAATGGTGGAATGCACCAAGCAATTTACTAGTAAATCGAACCAGTTTCCGGTATTAGCTAACCTTAATTTTGAACTTGATATGGATTTATTGTTGAGCAACACCCTTACTGCCAAACCAGATCATATTCAACCACCTTTTATTGATCTCTCTCCAGTCACTGAATTAAACCTTCCTCCTCCCTGCATTATTGCCTCTGATATTGCTGAACAGCTAGCTTAATTACAAGAAGGACTCCAGCTACAAGCTCAACAAGTCTGCTCTTGGAATCTTATGGATGAAGAGATTGTCCAAGCTACTCCATAAAGGCAAATGGATACATCCAAGGAAATCAGTCAAACAAAGGTTGCAGTTTTGGAGGTTGAGGAAACACAAAACATTGTTGCTGATAGTACAGGTCATGACTCATCTCGCTTACTTTGTTCTGATGTTAAAAGGGTAACACTCCTGCTGCAAATACTAGGAGTAAAAATAAAAAAGGAAAAGGAAAAAGGAGATCTGTCAGACTCTAACTCCTCTGGTCTTTCTTTTCTCTTTTTCTCCCCCTATGAAGATTCCTTCTTGGAATGTCAGGGGTATGCCCCATCAAAAAGAGAAGAGTTATCACCCAAATCAGAAGTTATAATGCTGATGTCATCCTCCTTCAGGAAGTCAAACTTCCTAAATTTGAGATCTCTAACCTTCGTGATTGGATCTACTCTGGTGCTTCCTCAACTTGGATTGAAGCCATTGGAAGAAGTGGTGGTATAATTATGATATGGAAAAATCTTAAACATCTTTCCTTCTATAATTTCCCATCTAAGATGTGGCAGGCTGTTACTTACACCATTCAGGACTCTGTCTTTGGAATTATTAATATTTATGCCTCCACAAACCCCAAAGATAGGGAAATCCTTTGGACTGAGATCAATTCCTGGATGCATAACAGTCCCAATTCTGACTGGATAGTTGGTGGTGATTTCAACAATACTCCATCCTGGAATATGAAGCTTGATAACAACATTAATATGTCTAGTCTGGAGAGAAGAAATTGGGAAGCTTTTATCTCGGATGCTTCCCTTGTTTATGTTCCTTCGTCCACTGCTACTTTTACCTGGTCAAATAAACAAAAAGTGGACAAAAGAGTGTACTGTGCCTTAGATAGATTCTATGTTTGTAGTCCCCTCTCTTCTTTTTGGGATAATTGCTTTGTTACCAGTGATGAAGGTAATATTATCTCAGATCATCAACCTCAATTCCTCTGTACTCGGCATTTAACTCAAATTCCAAGAGATAGCAGTGTGCTCTTCTTGACAATGATTCCTTTGTGAAGGATTTCAGAGATTTCTACCAGCATATTCATAGAGATATCAATGGGCAATCTATGAAAAACTTTTATTGTAAGGTCAAGAAGATTAAGAGCTGGATTAAGGACTGATCTAAAAGTAAGCATCTTTCGAAATCAAGGGAGAAAAAGAGCTTGCTTTCTCAAATAAGAGATATTAGATCCCTTCTTCAGGAGGACCCTTACAACCTTAATCTGCAGATTGGTGAAGAATTGATTGAGAATTACCTGAAAAGCATTGAGAAAATTGGTAAAGTCAAATTTAATAAGGAAATGGATTATGGTAGTTCTAGATTCTTCTTTAAATTGGCTAAAGTCAGGCTTCTTGGAAACTCAATCACTCAGGTCAGAACTGATGCATGTATCTCTTTAGATGATTCTAAACTCATCAGGCCTTTCTTTCAAGACAATTATGCCTCTCTTTTCTCTAAAGTCTCTGCTCATCAGAGAGAAGGACTTCCTTGATCTTATGAACAACATGATTCCTTCTTCAATTGACTATATGGATGATTCCATTATTAATCCTCCTAATGAGGAAGAAGTGCTCAATATCTTGAAGTCCTTTGGCAAATGCAAATCTCCTGGCCCTGATGGTATGCCAAGTGAATTCTATATACATTTCTGGGATATTTTGAAGTCTGATATTCTTTCAATGGTTAGAGGCTTTTGGGAGGCTAATCGTTTACATCCCTCAATCTCAGCTGGCTTCATTGCTCTCATTCCTAAAGTGGACAATCCATTTGCTTTCTCTGATTGGAGACCTATCTCTCTCACTAATACCTCATGCAAAATTTGTGCCAAAATTATTGCCAATAGGATTAAGACATTCCTGCAGGAGAACATTTCTTATTATCAATCTGCCTTTCTACCTAACTGTTTCATTTTGGACAACTACATTACAGCCATGGAAGGCCTTCATTGGAGTAAGATCTCTAATCAAAATTGTGTGCTACTGAAATTGGACTTTAATCGTGCTTTTGACACTGTGAGATGGAATTTTCTTCACTTTGCCCTTTCAAAATTTGGTTTCCATCCTAAGCTCAAACTGCTTATTCATAGTTTGAACATCAATTCAAATTCTGCTGTCATTCTTAATGGCTCACCTTCCCAATTCTTTCCTTTATCTCGTGGTGGTAGACAAGGATGCCCTCTTGCACCTTATCTTTTTTAATTGTGGCTGAAATTTTAACCAGGGCAATCCTGCATTTTAAAGATTTAGGAAGAATTAAGGGTCTCAAAATGCCAAATAGTGATGATTTTCTCACCATCTCACAATATGCTGATAACACCTTTGCTTTCCTGGATGCCAATACCTCTAACATTGATTTCTTCCTTGAGATTATCAAACAATTCTCTGCTGCCTCTGGAGTTCATTGCCAAATGCACTATTATTGATGACAACATCCAGCCAAACTTTGCTGATATCAAAGTTCTAAACTGCAATCAGGCTACTCTGTTGCTGGGAATGCCTCTCTCCTTAAATCCTTGCTTGAAAGGTCTTTGGCAGCCTATCATTGACAGAATTAAGAGGAAATTGAATAATTATAGAGGCTGCTTATCTTTTGCAGGTAGAACTCTTATTGCAAATTCTGTCTTGGCCAGCTCACACATTTACTTTTCCGCTGCTCTAGTTGCTCCAGGCTGTTTATACTGAGTTAGAGAAACCCATCAGAAGATTCATATGGAAAGGATCCCATTTAGTAAACTGGAATTCTATTGCTAGGCCAAAAAATCTGGGAGGTTTGGGTTGCAACAACTTTCATTTGCAGGCTTGTGCCCTTGCTAGTAAATATGTTTGGAAGTCCTTTACTAATATATCCAGCCCTTCTGCTCAGTTTATCAATTTTTGGCTATCTTGTTCCTATCTAGATGGGCACTTTTCTATTGCTCATCATGTTTCAATGTACTTCACCCAGGGCCTAGTACTTCTCCTCTTATGAGAAACATAATTATGGCCTGGAATAAGGTCCACTCTAGCTTTGATTATGCTGCTCCTGATGATTTAAACTTGCAAATGACTATTTTCTGGAACCCTGTTCTTAAAAATCATCCTAATAAGGTTCTAGCTCTGAGACACCCAAGAGTCTATAAGAAGTGGTCTGACTATGGTTTTTCCCTTGAAAACCTTTCGAGGCAGGGGTTTTTTAATCCTAGTAGTAATGATTGTACTAGCCCATTGTATGGGTCCCATGACCTATTGGTCTCCGTGGACGTTAAAAATCTATTCTATTCTATTCTATTCTTTAAGTGATCTCTACATTAATAACAAGTTCATATCCTGGACATCCCTGAGGAATATTTTACAGGGCACTTCTAGTGACAAAAGGATTTATCTTCATATAAAATCTATCCTCCTCATAATTGGCTGAATCATTTTGTGCCTAAGGCAACTAATTGGTGTCTGAATGGCAAATGTCATTACAAGATTAGTAAGATCTACTCAATCATCAACAGACCTGATGTACCTTCTAAGGCAATTATTAAGTGGTCTATCTCTAAGGAGGAAGGTAATGCTCTCTTTCAAGACGTGTGGAATTCTTTCTGTTTACCTACGTTGAGTTTCTTCATTTGGTTTTTGGCTCATAGAAGTATACCAAACCTTCAAGTTATCTCTACAAAAAATTATAATATTTCTGCTCTCTGTCACCTTGGTTGCTCGATGGAAGAAAGTCTTGATCACATCTTTCTCTGTCCTAAACTTGATCCTTTTTTGTCATGGTTCAATGATAAGTTGGGTACTCTCTTCCCCTCGAGGGTCACTGGTAATCTACTTTCCTATATTCAAAACAGTTGTGCATTTGCCAATACTATTATATTTGTTGCATTATGGAATATTTGGAAAGCAAGAAATAGAATTGTGCATGGTAATAAGAACCTCTCAAAAATTCAAAGCAAGACTAGTTGCACAGGGATTCTCTCAAAAGAAAGGAATTGATTACGAAGAAACATATTCTCCCATAGTCAAATTAACAAGTATAAGACTTGTGCTAGCTTTAGCCAATGCCATGAAGCTTGATGTACATCATATGGATGTAAAAACTGCATTCTTAAATGCAAGCTTGCAAGAAGAAATATACATGAAACAAGCACTAGGATTTGAGGAGGGGGATAATATGGTATGGGAACTGCATCGTGCAGTCTACGGTTTAAAACAAGCACCCAGGGAATGGAATAGATGTGTAGATGAATGTATAAGGTAGGGTTTGAAAAGCTTGAGAATGATGGAAACTTATATATGCTTAGGAATGAAGGGAATTTTGCATTATTGCTTTATATGTGGATGACTGTATAATGGCATCAAATTGTATGCAGTGTCTAGATAAGTACAAAGAAATTTTGAAGCAAAAATTTAAAATGACGGATCTTGGAGAACTAAAACAGTTTTTGGGTATTGAAATGACCCGAGACAAGGAAAATAGGATGCTTAAACTGACACAGACAAGAAATATAAAGAATATGTTAAAAAGGTTTAGGCTTCAAAATGCAAATCCAGTGAATTCCCCTCTTGCAGCAGGGTATAAAATTTCAAGAGAGTTATGTCCATCATCAGAACACGAGAAGGAGGAAATGGAAAATATACCTTACAGAGAGCTTATAGGATGTCTGCTTTATGTAGCTAATAGTACTCGGTCAGACATCTCTTATGCAGTAAACCTATTGAGTAGGTATAATAATAATCCCGGCAAAGGACATTGGGTAGCAGCTAAAAGGATTTTAAGATAAAGGGCACTAAAGATCAGGGAACTACCTTTTGTTCCGACAACTTGACTCTATTTGCATATTCAGATGCGGATTGGGCAGGTGATCTAGATGCAAGAAGGTCCACATCTGGTTACGCTTTAATTCTAGCAGGTGGTATAATCTCATGGAGGAGCAAAAAACAATCGTCAGTGGCAATGTCATCTATTGAAGCAGAATACTCAGCATCTTCTCTGGCAGTCAAAGAAATTGTCTGGGTTAGAAGGCTGTTAATTGAAATAGGTATACCACAAATTGACCCTACTATGCTCCTAACTGACAGTCTAAGTTGTATTGCTATAGCAAAGAATCCGATACATCATGAAAGGACAAAACATATCGAATTGCATATGCATTTTGTAAGAGATCTTATTGCTAAACAGGTAATAGTAATGCAATATGTAGAAACTTCATATCAAGCAGCAAACATATTCACCAAGACAATGACAGAGAGAAAGCTCGATACATACAAAAAATTACTTGGTATACGATAACAATAATGGCAAGTTTTTAAATCATTACCTCCTGTTGTAGAAATCAATCACCAGAAGCATGTGCAGTATACAGAGAATTTGGTTGCATCTTCGGTGTTAGGCCATTTCACTGGGGCCTTTTTGGATATGCAGAGGCTTGGGTACCGGCTACGGGCTCGGTTTAAGAGGTCAAGTTGCCTCCATATGTGACCCCAAGTCTCGGGTAATAATTTTTTCTTATTATGGTTGATTCTCGAGGCCACGGTGGAAGCGATTGGTCTCGCATGGAGTGGCACGTATGGGAGGGGCCTATGTTTTGTTCCAAATTATGCTCCGTGTTTCTCTCTTACGCTAGGCCTCGCTGCAGGTTAGAGTGCCATGTTGGCTTCAAATCCGGGATCCGCCTCCGGAGATGATGGTGCCCGAGTTTCTAGTGGCCATGGCCAAAGGCACGGAACTCACATAGCGCGCCTTTTCGATTGTGGGTGCACCATAGATATGTGTAGGTATTCGGGGCGGATGAGATGGTACCTCGAGTCTTGTAGTTAAAAGTGGTGATTTTTATTCTTACTTCCAGTTGGACTTGCTCAATGGGGGAGCTTTTGGCAATGTTTCCCTCGCTTAAGCAGTTTCACCAGCATAAACCTCACTCAACACCCAAGCAGGTGCCCGAGCAAATAGTGATTGGCCCGCCTTCACCCTCTGCACTTGTTCCCCCGTGTTGAAGGTCGTGGAGCGGTGGGCAGTCCGAGAGACACAACCCGAACCCTCCTCTGCGTATGGTGGATCCCAGGTGCAGGGAGACTTGCACAATGTTGAAGAGTTGCGGCGAGAAAAAAGGAAGGGTGGCAACAAGTTGTTTCTAGGAGGCGAGCTCAGTGAGAGTTCCTCAAGAGGGTCACTTAGCCCATCTCCAGCCCCCAATCGCATGGTCCCTCCTCAAGTGGATCGAATGGTGATTGATCGTAGTCCGTAACTTTTCTTCTCGGCTGATAGTGTTGAGGCATGTGAGGCTTTACAAGGGGATCCCGGACCCTTGGTGCACAACGACCCACATGGATAAGAAAATTCTATCTTGGAATGTGAGAGGCATCAAATCCTCTCCTAATAAGCGAGCACGCCTCGCCATGGTCATGAAGAATCTTAATCCGGATATCTTGTGTGTTGCGGAGCATAAATGTGCCGGGGGTGATATTACCAACCTAATGAATATCTTGGGTAATCAAGACGCATTAGTAGTACAACTGCGGGGCCGAGGGAGGTACTTTGATTTGTTGGAAAATGGGTGTACATGTAACCTTTTCAGCCACGATAGCCAAGGCCATTAGGCGTGATTAAATGGAAGGAGGGCCAGTCCGAGTGGGGCTTACTGAATGTGTATGCACCAATTGGGGCCACTCAGAGAGGTTGCTTATGGGCACAATTGCGAAATAAGCTCCAATCCTTTGGTATGGGTTCTACATGGTTTGTCCTGGGTGACTTTAACATGGTGGAGCTCCCGGAGAGGACGTGCATGGTATTGGTTCGAGATATTGTGCAGGGTTTTGAGCGTGACCAATGGCTTAGATTTGTGCAGGAGTGGGGTTTGACAGAGCTTCCCGGGGATCGGAATTTTACTTGGTGCAATAATTGGCTGGGGCATGGTAGGGCATACTCTAGGCTGGATAGAGTTTATGGCACTCCAGCAGTCTTGGATTATGCTCCAGCCTTCACTAGGGTGAATGTTACGCCACCTCGTCTCGATCACACTCCCCAGATCATTCAGCGGCTTCATGACCACCCACCGCGACCTCTCAGGACGGTTTTTAAGCTTAACACAAGCTTTCTTCAGGACGGCTGTAAGCTCATTTGGCAGCAGATATTCAGCCAGGATAGCGGAATGAGTGCAATGGTTACAGCATTGGCTAGGGTAAAATAGTTTACGAAAGAATGGGGGCAGCAAAAGGCTTTGGCTCAGTGTCGCAGGTTGGATGCCTTATATACGGAACTGGAGTCTCTTATAGGGCGGGTCTCTGATGGCTTGCGTGAGCAGCAGGTGCTTCGTCAGATCGAGGTTGAGGAGGAGGCCAAGGTGTCGCAGGCCAGGGTCAAAGCAGGTTTGACGTGGCTGAAGCAGTCTGACACTTGCTCTAAAGTCTTTTTCCGAGCAGCCCGCCAGAAGAAGTATGCAGCAGCCATGGCGGACATAGTTACACCCCAGGGAGTGTTGTTGCAGCAACCAGATGCTATCAAGGCCTTTGTAGCAGCGCACTACGAAACATTTTTCAAGGAGAGCCCGCTTCCCTCACAGAGTGTTTTTCAAGAGCTGGTGCTGGCCAAGGTATCGCCAAGAATCTCAGCCCTTCAAAGACAGAGCTTAGAGGAGCCGTTGACAGGGCAGGAGTTGGGGGATGCATGCCGCCTGTTGGCTCGGAATAAGTGTCCTGGATTAGATGGAATACCAGTGGAGTTTTTTCAGAAGTGGGGGACTCGGTGGTGCAGGTGTATGTGGATCTTTTGGGGAATAACTCGATGCATCCTCTGCTGAATACAGGCTGTATTTCACTTATACCCAAGTGTAAGCATCCTAAAACCATCAATGACTGGAGGCCTATTACTCTGTTGTCTGTAGTGTATAAAATCATTGCTAAGGCTTTGGCTGAGAGGCTTAAGCCAGTACTAGTTCACGCCATTAGTGCAGAGCATTTTATACCACAACGGAACATTCCTAGGATGGGTCCTATGTAACAACTAGTTGGCCGAAGTGAAGTGGTGTTCTCATTGAGCTTTGTAAAATCTTTGAGTACATACTGATCCCCCTACTAAGGGGTAGAAAAATTTTAAAAACTTGAAAACTGAACATGCTCCGAAACTAGACAATTGATCGAGAGCATGATGAAAACTGAAGAGTGCCAAATAAGAAGATGATTGTTCCGCCACTTGGTATGTGAGAAAGCTGGCGACCGCTCCTCATCGGGATGAAAAACCCCGCCCTTTCGGGTTTTCGAGGAAAACCCTAATGAGAAACGGTCGCCACCGCTCTCGTTGAATGCCGCTAGCATACGTCAGCCAAGAAGTGAGCTGCTGCAAACAGGATGACGCTGACCATCGAGAGAACTGTAAAAAAGGACCTGCAATGGAAAGTCTGGAAATGAGAATGACCCGTTAGAAAGTTCGGAGCCTTAAGCTAGGGCTCGTGCCAAACTGAAATGATATAAAAAGAATATAATAGCACTCGGAGGCTCCAGGGCCACGCCGAGGAAGAAACAACAGCCGACCAATCGGGAACCATCCGCGGAATGACCATCGCGGGAAAAAACATCCGATTAGTGCTGCCTCGGAGGCTACATTGCCACGCCGAGAGAGAAATGAAAAAGAAGAAAGCCTCGGAGGCTACAGTGCCACGCCGAGAAAATGAACAAGAAAGTATGGCTCGGAGGCTACAACCACGCCGAGAAAGAAAGAACTGATAAGTAAGCCTCGGAGGCTACAGTGCCACGCCGAGAAAAATGAAAAATAAGAGCATATCCGCGAGCAACTTTAACAATAGAACGTAATATGAGAAAAAGGGAAAGTGAAAATGACTAACAAGCTCAGATATGACAGAGGGAGAGGAGGGCGGGAAACTTGTGGAGCCAGAAATGAGCAGAATGGAAAAGAGCTCAAGAGAACGCCGATGACTGGAAAAGAGGAAGGAGGCGGTATAAATAGGACATGCGACGTAGAACGTCCCCATCCAAGGAATGTCGGTTCTATTGCTATCGCAATAGAACCGTGGCATTCCTAGGATGGGTCCTATGTAACAACTAGTTGGCCGATAGAGGAGGAATCAACCTCAAAAAACATGGAGCAAACTAAATCGACAAGAAAAAAATCAGGCAAAAAGCGAAGCTAAGGGAGAAATGGGCAAAAGACAATTAGAACAGATCAAGACAATTAGAACAGATCAAGCCCCTGGGGGATAACAACAAACTGTGAATCAAGGCTGCCGGAGTAACAGGGATAAACAGAGCAAAAGGCAGAAACCTGATATATGGACACCAAGAGGGCAAAAAGAAGCAAGGCAAATCGAAAGGAGAGAACCAGAGATCCAAGGCCAAGGCCGGTAACGAAAAAGACCAACATTAACAAGGCAATGAAGTACCTAGAGGACAAAGGGGCAGTCAAACCGGGCAGTCAAACCAAACTCAAAAAACATGGAGCAAACTAGGACGACAAGGAAAAAATCAGGCAAAAAGCGAAGCTAAGGGAGACATGGGCAAAAGACAATTAGAACAGATCAAGCCCTTGGGGGATAACAACAAACTGTGAATCAAGGCTGCCGGAGTAACAGGGATAATCAGAGCAAAAGGCAGAAACCTGATATATGGACACCAAGAGGGCAAATCGAAAGGAGAGAACCAGAGAGCCAAGGCCAAGGCCGGTAACGAAAAAGACCAACATTAACAAGGCAATGAAGTACCTAGAGGACAAAGGGGCAGTCAAACTGGGCAGTCAAACTAAACTATAAGCGAAAAACAACACGAAGAAAGGGCAAACACGTAAGGGACAAAATAACCATAGCATAGACCACAATAGACGTTGAGCAATACGAATCTGCAACACAGGTGAGAGCATACTAATAAAGGAATGCACAAGATCAGAAAATTGATGGAATCTTAGCTTCATCGTAAAACAAAAAACCATCCAAATGAAACGAACAAGAGTGCAGAGATGGCCAAGTGTACACAATGAATGTAAGAGCAACGAAAATCATAAACTCATCAACACCCAAATAGACCACAAATTAACAAAACCAGTGAAGCCCAGAAGATGCCCAAAAATGGTGAACTAAAACCCAAGAATGCGGAATTGAAACTGATAACTGAACATCGAGCAACAAAGCAAATTCATCGACATAAAAACCTGAAATGGACCAACTATCCGAAAGAAATGCGCAGATATGTAAATCAAACCACATGCATAAAAATAATAACGAATGAAAACAGTCCTATAAACACCATGAGACGGAACGATCCAAAAGGGGACCATGTGAAACCATCGAACATGATCGGCTAATGACAAAGGATCCTATGTTATATAAAACACTGAGGCCACATATCCATAAAAAAGGGGCAAATGGAACCATCAAACGAACATGATCGGCTAATGATAAAGGATCCCATGAAATGACTACAAGGGTCAGACATGACAAATAAGAAGCAGAAGAAAAAGACGATTCAAAATAAAAGTAAAAAAGGAAGGACAAATAAGGGACTGGAGCAATAGAAATAGAGAAGTGAACCCAGGTGAGTCAAGAGGGTAAAATAACCGAAGGAGACAAAACTAAAAATAGAATAAACGGAGCAAAAGGGGTAAATAGAAACACGACACAAGAAAGAGCTAAACGGATCATAAGAGAAAGAGACCAAACAAAGAATTAACTAAAAGCACTAAAAGAGAATCTAAAACTAACTGGCAAAGGAAACACAGAAAATACTTATAAAGGAAACAATAAACAAAACAAAATATATGAGGGAGACAGAATAACAGGAATAAGAGAGTAGAAACAAGAAGTGAGAAGGAAATTATAGAGCCAAATAAGAACTAAAGCCAATGGGACAAATGGCGTAATAGGAATGGACCAAGATGACCGATTTTAATAGCACAAGGTCATGAAGACAAGACTAAGTAAGGAACCGTCAGAAAGGAGTAATCAAACCAAAGGAGCAAAAAATTACAACCGAGATTAGAGATCAATTGATATCACAAAAATTGCTCAATAAAGCTACAGTCAACATAAAGTGGGCATAAATATGTATGGAATCGACAATGTCCAAGAACACCAAAAAATCTCAGAAGTGCGTCCAAGCGTTCAAATGCAAACAAAGCAGCAATAAACGAAGCCAACATAAAGAATGGATCCAATACCCATACATATATGAAGAAGATGCATCAAAAGGAACCGAAAAGGTAAGAAAAGAAACCACGGAAAAAGCCTAAGGCAAGCCATAAACCATGTAAGACAACACTATCTCCAAATGTATATGATGAAAATATGCAACAAACATACTGTGTAGAATGTCGGAGACCAAAATAAACTGTATAAATGAAAATACACAACCCAGGATGAGGCAATGTAATGCGAACATTGGGCGCTAATTATGCGGTCTAGAGAATGAAATATGGCAACATCAAACAACCTGGAGCTTGGAAACGACGCAACGCACAATGATCCCAACGCTCTGAGCCAGAAGGTGCAAACATAAAAGAAGACAATACTAAGAATGGATCTAATGCGCAAACATATATGAAGAAAGAAGAGTATAGTAAATGAAACCAAATAAGCCTGAAAAGGAACCATGTAAAAAGCCTAAGGTGAGACATAAACCATATGATATAAACACTATGCTAGAAGTATATGACCAAACCTGCATCAAGCGTACTATGTAGAATGTCAACGACCAAAAGAAACCGTACCCATGAAACTATAAAAAGCCCAAGATGAAAAAATTTAATGTGAACATCAAGCGACAAAAAACGACAGAGAAGAATCAACAACAGCCAAACGGACGAACGAAACAAAATAGAACTATTAGCAGTCAGACCATAAGCAGACAAAAGGGACAAACGTAGGAACCTGACGGCAAAATAGAGCAACGCATAATTTTGGTAAGGGAATGAATCAAGACTTTGGATGGGCCAATGGAGCAAAAAACAAACTAGAGATAATAGGATAAGCGACACACACATAGCCCCCAACTTGATAAGGAACTACAGATAGCAACGATCAAGCCAACCAACACATAAGACTGAATGAAATCAAGGTTTTCGAAAATCACGCCAACCAAAGTCAGACCATTAAAACTAACAAGAGTGCATAGAAATGAGACAAGAGTGTGTGTAGAGAAGATCAAACGTCTAAAAACAAAAATAGAACAACGCGAAGAACGAAGCCACATACATATTCATTGTTACCTGAATGAGTCGACAAACCAACAAACATACGAAAGCTTGAGAGATAACCTGATGAAGATTATGGAATACAAAATCTAGCAACCACGCCTAGAAGGAATCACCTTTGTCACTACGCTGCATCAAAATAAAGGACACGATACCAGAACCCCAACCATGAAGCCAGGCAGGGCACCCGACACCAGCAACTAAGGGGAACCGACTAATCAAAAGATATTAAAGTTACTGTCAAGCATATATACCATAATGAACGAATGAACCTTGCGTGTAGCAGGATAGATCCACCTAATACAATAGTCCTAGAGGTCATTTGCACATGTACATACCATATCTCATATGAATGTATCTAAGGTACTAGACCTGTCGAGACAACGTAGACAAAGACCATAGGAGTTACCCCTCTGCAACATATGCACCACACAATCCAAACAACGCCAAAATCTAGACGACTTGTTTAAACGTCGATGAAACAAAAGGGTTTGAGAAACATGATAATAAGGTCCAAACTGTATAAAAATCATACCCATGTTAAGCATGCGAGAACGAAAATGCCAGTACAACTGAGAAAGCGAAACTAAGCAATGGACAATGGAACTGCGCATGCTGATCTAAAATAAACAATAAAAAAGGGGGACTTCGGCTGCATAAAAGAATAAAAATCATGGAAGCCGCCCCCACATCAACAACCACATGAAACCACAACCAGCAAATCCTCCAATAAAGACAACAAAGCGCAAAGGGGCATGCTAGATAACCGAGGAACTGGAAGACGCCAAAGGTCTAGATAAGTAATATAAAAGATAGAAGTAAAGAAGCATACCCAAAAGATGTGAATCGATGAAACAACAATGTTCAACAGGAGAACAAACAAACAAGTAAAAATCCAAGACTGGAGCAAATGAACCTCAAAAGTACATAATGGAGCCATGAGAAGGGAACAAGTCTAAGTATGGATGCAAAAGAAACAAAACAATGTAACGAAATTATAACAATGTCGAAATTGATGTGGAACGCCCAAGACACGGTCGTGAAATGATCCAAGCCCCAAATTGTATCACAATATACAGACTATAAGAGAGAACACTAAATCACAACTGTGGGACAAGACTTTGCCTATCCAGGTGAAAATCCCACCATAGTTAGTCCCAAAGACATGCCCAATGCACTCGCTAGACAATATATAGGAAAGTGAAAACGATCTAGGAGGTTGAGAGCAAAGTGCCACATGAGTCTAAAAGCCGTCCTATGAGTAAAAACAAAAACTGTGACATAAAAGCAAACCCTAAGAAAAAACGCAGAAGATAGAGCTAAAGGATCTATTAAAACAACGTTGTTTATTCCTAAAAAAAGAAGAGGGATAACAGAGGCTTGGTAACCCCAAGCAAAGGGATGACAAGGGGACCTGACTACCGGTAACCCCACTAAACACCTGCGATGACAGAGGCGGAGGCCGAGGCGGTGGCAGGGAAGAACAGGTACAGATGGGGCCAGGAAATTTTCGCGGTCAGACTCGAATGGGGAAGCCACAAGCAATAGGGTCAACCTACCACCAAATCGACAGGGATCTGGCTATGGAGGCACGATGCAAGCTATGGAAACCATGAAATTGAAATGATAGAGAGAGAATCGACTTCTTGCAGAACAGGAAGGGTCCGTGTTGATCAGAATAAGCAAAGAAAAAAGGGGGCCTGCATGATCGCATGGGCTGACGGGGTCCAGGGGGTGCGGGCCGATATGCAGAGAGGTGAAGCAGCCAGGAGGCAGATCACTGGAAGCAGCCAGGAGGCAGATCACTGGAAGCTCAACATCGTCCAACCAGATGAACCCGGCAAGAAGAGGTGAAAAAAAAAGAAGCCAAATCGAGATAGAAAAACCAGACCAAACCAGTAGCCACAAACGAGATAGAAAAAACCAAAAAGAACAGGAAGAACCAGAAAGCTTGAGACCGACATCCCCTTTCAACCCCAACCAGAAAATCGAAATAAAGCCAAGAACGGAGTTTTGCAGATGAACCTCAACAAACCGATGTCCAAACAGAAAAACCTGATTGAAAGCATACCGACAGAGCCAAAGGACCAAAAAGAAAAACTCACCATCGCAGCTGCCAACCTCGCAACTCTTCACGAAACCGTAAACCCGAAGCGTCCAAGAGAATGGATCCAAGCCCGAAATCGTAAAACCGAAGCGTCCAAGAGAATGGATCCAAGTCGGAACAATCCAACCGCTTGCCGAAACTGGTAGGGAAAAGCCTTGAAGATAGAAAACTTGCAGAGCGTTGAATGTAGGAAACTTGTGGAGCCAGAAATGAGCAGAATGGAAAAGAGCTCAAGAGAACGCCGATGACTGGAAAAGAGGAAGGAGGCGGTATAAATAGGACATGCGACGTAGGACGTCCCCATCCAAGGAATGTCGGTTCTATTGCTATCGCAATAGAACTGTGGCATTCTTCATAATGTGGCTGCTGCTTTTGAGGGAGTGCATTGGGCTCGTAGGATGAGGTAGCCCCTTGTTTTTCTTAAGCTGGATTTTGCCAAGGCTTATGACAAGTGTTAGGCGGGCGCTCTTGGCGATATGATGCGTGCCTTTGGGTGTGGACCTAGTTTCGTGGAAACGGTTATGAAGCCGCACGGTTCCGCTAGGGCTTACGGTGTGGTGTCGGGGTGAGACCTCTTCAATCTTTTCGTGGGTCGAGGCATTAGGCGTGGATGTCCGCTGGCCCCTTCCCCGCTCACTATAGTGGCAGAAGCTCTCGCAGACTTTTCGTGTGGCGATTCTTCGACAATGTGGTGCAAGGTCTCCGTGATGGATGATGGGTCGCAACAGTTTTGCAATCAATTTGTGGATGATACATTCATCTTTCTTCATGCAGATGAGTCCAATCTCCAGCAGCCCAAGAATATTTTGATGCCTTTTCTTTAGCTTCGTGGTGCTTGCTTAACCGGTCGAAGTGCTGCGCCATGTGGGTACCGGAGGAACCTCCTCTTGCGTGGTTGAGTCGGGCTTCCCCGGGCTCTTACACCGCCATTATCACAACGCCAAACCGTTAGGCATACCATTTGGCTTGGACATTAATGCTAGGGCAATTTGGGCGAGACATTCTGAGTAATCTTAAGCAAAGATCTCAAACCGGGTGGAGGGGAAGTAAACTCACCATGGCTGGTAGGGATTCGGTAGCCAAGTCGCTGCTCAGAGCACTCATGTTTACGCAGCTCCCTCCATACTTGCTATGCTAGAAAGTGTGGTTAAGGAGTTGGATGACACTATTCGCAATTTTGTTTGGGGAGGAAATGAGGAGGGGGCTGCATGAAGGTCGATGGTGGAAGTGTGTGTGCGCCCCGTAAAGGCGGGGGCTTAGGTATGCTTGATGTGTCCTTGCACACAAAGGTTCTCGTGTGTCGAATTCATCCGGCAGCGGTTGTTGCGGTGAGCAACAATCCCCGTGATTGGCTCTGTTGGCACGCCGCTTTGCCACTCTATTGTGTTTAGGAAGCCAGCAATTCCGCTCGCTTGCCGGGGCTCTGTTTGAGGATTTGCGGCCATTCCCTCATGCTTCCTTTTCTTAAAGATCTCCTCAAGGCCCGGAAGGTGGTCAAGGTTCTCTTTTCATTGGACCCTAGCACCTCATCGCCCTTTCTTTGGGTACCCTTGGATTCTGCATCTCCCTTGGCCTCTTCCCTACACCCAGGTACTCAGCGCCGATGGATTGTTGCAGGGATAACATCCATCCGTGATTGGTATTGGGAGGGTCATCTGGGCGCCGTGGGAGTTTTTAGGGATCCATTTGGCCTTCTGCTGGACATTCGGACTTGGGCCAGAATTGCGAATGCTATTCCATTGCAGTTGTCTTCTCAAGTCAATCGCGTTTGGAAGTCGATAGTGGACTTGATGCATCTCGGTTTGTAGCATCGGGCTTATGGGCTTCTAGCGCTTCAGGACACATTGCCGCCTTTGGATAAGTGGTCACTTAAGCTTCCAGGGAGTAAGTGGCCCGCCATGTGGAAGTGGGCATGGAATACATTGCCTCCTCCTAAAATCCGCACTTTTTTATGGCAGATCTTGCACCGTAGCCCTCGGGGTGAATGTCCGAGTATACGTGTTCAAGCCTCGTGTAGCGGAAACATGCCCTCTATGTGGGAGGCCCGAGAGACCATTGAGCACCGCTTTGTCCTATGCACGAGGTAGGGGCAGCTTGGTCCCCGGGTGAGAGCCCTCTTTGGGTCTTCACTGCGGCAAATCGAAGCTTCTCATGGGAGTCTTTCCTAGCAGCTTGGTCGCTGGCCAAGCAAAGAAGGCGTTCCATTTATGCAGAGCTTGGTTTCTGTGGTTGATTTGGAAAAGACGGAGAGCGAAGGTCTTCCAGAATGCAGTGCTTAGCCCTTTTCAGTTGGTTCCGATCTTGAGGCATAAGTTGTGGCAGGCTTACCAAGTCTCAAGCTTTTCTGGCACAGTTAAGCGGGAAATTTGGTCGACATTCCTACAGATTGTGAATCATGATGGGCACTACATTTCTTAGCACCACACTTATCATTGTACTTGATCACATTCTAGTGGTTTAATATATTCCTATATTCTTCAAAAAAAAAAAAAAAAAATAATGGCATGAAGGGGAATTGTTATATTATTTATATAAATGATCATGCCATATTGGTGTTGCAAAATTGTGAGAGCATGTGGACACAAAGGCGGTGGTGAAGCTATCTATAAAAAAAAAGGGGGTGAACATATTTGATATAGGGGCGGGCAGTTATTAGGCAACAAAATTGTGCGGATGCGGATGGCTGTGGTTTTGTACAGGTGATTCTTGCAAAGGTTCGTTGGTCTGCCAGAATTGTAAAAGGAAGGCAAGAAGACCCAAGTTGATGCAGAACGGCAAGGGAGGAGACACGATTTGATGCAGAACGGCAGGGCCTGACATCAGACTGGAAAATTGCACAGAGATAACCGTGTTTTGGTTTTGCTTGGTATCAGACAGTAGAAACCTACAGCGGTAGAGTGCTGTTGTAAATCGATTTTGGATTGAATATGTAGCATAATAACAGGGGATTTTCTTTGTGTTTTTGTACGCTTTTCACTAAGGTTTTTCTATGATTTCGTGATGTATTCAAATGGATGTACTAATGCGTACATTTAGAGTGCACCATTTCTGAGCCATTGATTTTAGCCTTTTTTTTTTCAATGGTCAACAATCAATGGCTCACAACAAAAGCCCTTTTTTTGTGCGTGTGGTGCATAATGGTCAACAACCAATGGCTCACAACAAAAGCCCTCTTTTTATGTGTGTGGTGCATAATGGGCACATGAAGAGCTTGAAGGGCGCATGAAGGGCTTGAAGGGCGCATGTAGTGCATGTAGTGCAGTTTCCTGCCGGCAACACATTTCTTATCATAACTTTTGATCCAGAGCTCTGTTTCAGATTGCGTTGGAAAGCTCTCTCCGAGATCTTTTTGATAGTGTATGATATGGATATGTTTGGTTAAGTTATCTATGCTAAAACAGCAATTTTTCGGGCCGGTTGGGCTCATGAAGGGCTTGAAGGGCGCATGTAGTGCATTTTTCCCGCCGGCAACACATTTCTTATCATAACTTTTGATACGTAGCTCGCTTTCGATGATTTTTATTATGCGTTGGAAAGTTCTCTCCCGAGATCTTTTGATAGTGTATGATATGGATATGTTTGATTAAATTATCTATGTTAAAACAGCAATTTTTCGGCCGGATTTGGTAGGCTTTCACATCCTACCAAATTGATTAATACTGAGATTGCGCTTATTGGATATTGTTTTATGGCTCATTCAAATGAAGCTTGCAAAAATTACCATATATTTTTAAATTTTGAGGTAGTTATTAAGCAAATTCCAAGGCTTTTAGATCCTTGTGCTAACAAGCGTAAAAGTTTCCCACTTTGGTTTCTCACCATAAGAATTCGTGGAGGCCAAAGGTCACGTTAAATTCCAGGTTGAAAAATGTTTGTGTATGGGTGTTGCAAACTTTATGACTTTCAGAATAATGGGATCAATCTGCTCTATCTTTATGGTAAGTTTTACTTATGTTCTATTTGTTTTATTGTGATGAGCTTCAAAAGCTACAGGTGATGAAAGCCTCAAATGAATTCTAGTTTTTTCCTGGTTTGAATTCTAAAATTTTTGTCACAATTTGGGGATGGCGTCCTAAGGCCCCGAAAGGCCAAAATTTTTTTTTTTGCAACACAAACCATTAACATCCAACATATAAAAATTAAATCCTCCAACACATAACAACCATTGACATTAACAACCAACACATAACTACCATTGACATTAATTAACACAACCATTGGGTCTAACACATTAAATTAAAATCCCCCTTAAACCCCCTTTGGTTTGGGTGTATATTCACACGGGGGGTGACGTAGGGCAGCGAGAGCCCTCATAATTGTATTTTGCACGTACGGAATCAACACCATATAGTATTCCGCTTGAAATCTTATAGTATTTTGCGAATCTTGTTATACAGTATAGCAAATTTTGTACTTGCAACAGATGATTTTGTTTGAAGGAGGAAGCATAACTCAACCTTCTGTGGTAATTCTTTATTGCTTTTGATATTTGCTGTCTGTAGAAGTATTTTCTTGGTGCGTATTCTAACAATTTGTTCTACAATGGCCAGTCACAAATAGAATAGTTAAATTTAGTATAAATCCTGCCACTACATGCAGATCAAGGATAGGAAGGAAACGCATTTTAAACAATACCATTTATCAAGAACAATATTATGCCATAGAGGTTCAGAACACATACTGCACTTTCAAGGCATCTCTAATTTTAATCCACACAATGTGTCCAAATGGTTTCACCTAAGCTCTTGTTTAGATGATAAAAGTATTTTAACTTTTATATATCACTACTTTTACACATATTATATGTCATAGACATAACCTTGTAATGTTTGATGATATATATCACAACACAATGCCTTTGTTTGGTATTCCAAGCAAAAAAAGGTGAACCAGAAAGTACACCAGATGACGTAATTGCCATGGTTCGAACATTAACAGCTCCACCAAATAGGTTGCTATTATTTCTCCAGCAGAGCAGTGTAGAATGATGCTCATCATATGGCTGGATACTATACGTTCTATTGATCCTTCACTTCATAGGACAATTATAGTTGCCTATAAATTTGGTAATCGGCTTACAGCATGTTCAAAATCCATTGGCTGATTGTTGTGCATTATATTTGAAGGTCTAAGTGGGCAATTGTTGACTGTAGGAATTTGTAGAGAGGTGGGAAGTAGACCGATACCTAAGTGCCTCAGGATATCTCGGGGAAAAAGTTTATCCTTTTTTTGTTGCTCTACCCAAAGAAAGAGGTCTGTAACCAAATTGCAAGTGTCGATGCAGAAACCGCTCCAAACTTGCTGTTGCCTGTAAACTGGCGGTCGCCGATGGTGCTAGACAGCCACTGTGCAAACTGGCTAACCGACACCGCTATTTGTCCTCTGAAACAAAACTGGAGCCCAGTTATGATAGTAAGGAATGCAGGGCAAGATAATATGGATATTCTAAGCTTCAAGCATGCGCAGTAGCATTTGGTGAGCAATTTCTTATTCCAGAAATAGTAGTTGTTGGAGGCCAGTCTAATGGCAAGAGTTCTCTTTTTGAGGCACTTTTAGGGTTCAGATTCAATGTTAGAGAAGTGAAAATGGTACCAAAAGACCCCTTATATTTCAAATGGTTCACGATGCTTCGACTACAGAGCCCAGGTGTTGAATTTAGGTATTTGATGAAGTTATAACTTATGTTAAAATCTTGCTTTGTAAAATCCTTCTAAATGTAAATTTTTATGTTGCTAAAGGATGAGGATTCCAATGAATATGGGTCTATAATCACATCATCATCAGCAACGGCAGAAGCGATTCGGCCCGAGCTGAAGAACATCTAAAGAAAATTCAAGCGGCAATGAGTGGGAAGCCGATTGTGACGCGTATGGAATATGTATTTTGTCCCAACGTTACAATCATTGACACTCCTGGCGTTGTTCCCAATGTATATCATTTGTTCTACAATGGCCATGGTTTATAAGTCGCAAGCAGAATGGTTAAATTTAGTATAAATCCTGCCGCTACATGCATATCAAGGATAGAAAGGAAACACATTTTAAACAATACTATTTTATTAAGAACAGCATTATGCCATAGAGGATTAAAGTATATTAGGGTAGCTTTTTGAAGTTGCAGAATTGTTCTACGTAAACATATTCAAAACACAGACTGCACTTTCAAGGCATCTCTAATTTTAGTCCACACAATGTGTCCAAATGGTTTCACCTAAGCTCTTATTTGGATGATAAAAGTATTTTAACTTTTATATATCACTGTTTTTAATATTATATGTCATAGGTGTAACCTTGTAATGTTTGATGATATATATCACAACACAATGCCTTTCTTTAGTATTCTAGGCAAAAAAAGGTGAATCAAAAAGTACACCAGACGACATAATTGCCATGGTTCGAACATTAATAGCTCCACCAAACAGGTTGTTGTTATTTCTCCAGCAGAGCCATGTAGAATGGTGCTCATCATTATGGCTGGATACTATACATTCTATTGATCTTTCACTTCATAGAACAATTGTAGTTGTCTCCAAATTTGATAATCGTCTTATGGTATGCTCAGAATCCATTGGCTGATTGATGTGCATTATATTTTAAGGTCTAAATGGGCAATTGTTGGCTGCAGGAATTTGTAGAGAGGTGGGAAGTAGACCGGTGCCTGAATGCCTCAGGATATCTCAGAGAAAATGTTTATCCTTTTTTTGTTGCTCTCCCCAAAGAAAGAGGACTTGTCTCAAATGAGGAATTTCGTAACCAAATTGCAAGTGTTGATGCAGAAGTATTGAGACACCTCCAAGAAAAAGTTAAAGGTGGATTTGATGATGATAAGCATGGTTCACATGTTGGGTTCAGGAATCTAAGGTAGTATTTGGAAACTGAACTGCATTGAAGGTACAAATTTGTTATGGTATATGATCTATAGACATTTGGGTCTTTACAACTACATGCGAAGCATGAAATGCCAATTTCTAGTTAAATATTTGAGTTATAGCTTTTGATATCGCCATCTCAGTTGGCGCTCTAGTTAGGGATCAAGCATTTATAAATCTAATCCTCTCATAAAAATGCTACATATATAAGGAGGCTGCTCCTGCAATGCTTGCACTTCTGGAGCGTCGTTGTAGTGAGGCCAGGGTTATCTAACGCAGATGCGAGATTAGCTGCAGCAACTGATGTTGCTTCACTATATGTCGTGCCACAATGACACATGCTGCAGCTCTAGCAAAACATGTGGTATCATTTTGCAATCTTTTTGTGTTGGTTATGCAGGATAATTGCACGCATACCCTTGCATCAACCTATTTTCATCTTCTGACTCGTTATTATGTGTTGCAAGGGAGCTCATTTAAATGGAGCTGGTGATCCTGACCCCGCAGAGTGGGGCTGGACAACTAAGGAAGAAAGGTTGCAAGTTGGAGTCACAAAGTGGCCAGGACAAGTGAAAGACAATAGGCCCTCCTAATGCAATTTTGAAGCTCTATGGAGGAGCAGCCTTTGAATTGTTCTACCAGAGTTTCGATGTACTGCATGCTCTCTTGAGTACCCATTTGTTTCTCGAGAGAAGGTATGTCTTCCACTTGAAACAAAATATTGTGGTACTTAATTTCGATGCTATTGATGCCTGCACCTTATATTGCTATTTTGAAATTGAGTTTATACGAAATCTTTCATTTCAGTTGCAATATTAGTATTTGTTGATGTCTTACTACCAATGTAGATAAAAAAGCCATTACTCTGAATCATGTTTTCTCCTTAAGTTGTTTCGTGCTTTTCTAATAATTGCATCATGTATATGGCAGGCGAGAAGCTGAGATGGCATTCAAAGGGAAATCACAAGTATTAATGCTCATTCTTAAATAAGACAAGAAGGACATGACCTTTACACCCTCACATGCACACTGAATTTGCATTCTTGCCAACCGTTGATTTATGTTGTGATAGATTATCAAATTGCTAGGTAAAAAGGCTTTATAAAGGATTTTTTATCGGATGCCCAAATGGGAAATTTAAATCTTTGAAATGCAGCCCTAGCGGTAAGAAGGTTAAGCATCATTAAGAAGGTTAAGCAGTTAGGTAAGTTAGCTATGTGAAGGCTATCCACCCAATCAATAGAGGTGACGACTCTATAATTCTATGTTATTCTTCTAGAAAGTATCCTGATAAACTAAGGAGAGCATTCAAGATTCTTATGGAAATATAAATAGAGTAAAACCAATTTACAAAATTCTTGTATGGTGATGAGATATTAACATCAAAATAGATCATTCTCATAAGGAGAACCTTCAGGCCGTCCTAGACCCAATCATTGTGCTTCAACTTAAATTGTTTACCGATAACCAATATGAACTATTCAATACCTAGCCTTTTGTTTCTTCCTCTTATAAGATAGATAGATAGATAGATAGATAGATAGATAGATAGATAGATAGATAGATAGATAGATAGAAAACTTTTTTACGTCCACAAAGACCCCCTTGAGTCATGGGACGTTACAGAGGGTCGCAGCCAAAATGGAACCTGGCCTATCACAATGCAGACATAGAACTTTAAAAGTTAAAACTAAAACACAATGAAACAAAATAGCACAGGACCACCTAACGTGGGGCAGCAACTAGAAAAACCACAACCAGGGATATTTCAATTCTATATTATAAGGGAGAGATTACTAACATTGTTGCTCCTATGATTACTAACATTGTTGATCCCATGTCCACCAACCTTAAAAGACTAAAACTTTCTATTTAGGAAGCTACTTCACCCCCCCAACCCAACAAATTATTCGAATATGCATGTGTTATGACGATACTCATGCTGGAAAAGATGGTATTTTTGTCACGTTTTGATATTTAAGGTAAAGGAAAAAGCAATTGTTAGTATAGTACGACGTGAGAAAGAGCCATTTGACTTGTCAAAAGAGATGCTTGTTCTAAAAGCTAAATCGGAAGAAAATCGACAATAATCCACACAAACCATTAACATCCAACATATAAAAATTAAACCCTCCAACACATAACAACCAACACATAACAACCATTGACATTAACAACCAACACATAACTACCATTGACATTAATTAACACAACCATTGGGTCTAACACATTTAAATTAAAATCCCCCTTAAACCCCCTTTGGTTTGGGTGCATATTCACACGGGGGATGACTCCGGGCAACAAGAGCTGTTGGATAGGCATATTCACCCCTTATTCCTTAATCTACACCGTACGTAAAGTTCCTCGTTTGTGGGGTATGCAAGTACAAAATTTGCTATACTGTATAACAAGATTCGCAAAATACTATAAGATTTCAAGCTTTAATACTATATGGTGTTGATTCCAGACGTAAAAAATACAATTATGAGGGCTCTCCGCCTCTCGCCACCCCCGTGAATATACACCCAAACCAAAGGGGGGTTTAAGGGGATTTTAATTTAAATGTGTTAGACCCAATGGTTGTGTTAATTAATGTCAATGGTAGTTTGGTTCTTAATGTCAATGGTTGTTGGTGTTGGAGGATTTAATTTTAATGTTGGATGTTAATGGTTTGTTTGCAAAAAAAAATTTTTGGGGTGAAAGCACGCTTGGAGGATTTTTTTAATTTTATCCATGTTGAACTGTTTTGAGATTAATTTTTATTTTAGTCCCTATTAGTATTGTTATCCTCTACTAAAATTTTTTATTGCCCCAATTCAAAAATTCTCGATTGACTTTAATGGAAAGAAAAAAACAAAAGTACCAGCTTTAAAAAGTACCTGTAGGTACTTTTGAGGGTTCCAAAAGTGGTACACCGCCACCCTTGGCCCCTTCGAGGTGTTAGGGACGCCAAAAAGTTTTTTTTAGAATTCAAACCAGAAAAAACTAGAATTCATTTGAGGCTTTCATCACCGTAGCTTTTGAAGTTCATCACAATAAAACAAGTAGAACATAAGTAAAACTTACCATAAAGATAGAGCAGATTGATCCCATTATTCTCGAAAGTCATAAAGTTTGCAACACCCATACACAAACATTTTTCAACCGAATTTAACAAAGCAGCCTTTTGGCCTCCACTTCTTTATGGTGAGAAACCAAAGTGGGAAACTTTTCTCGCTTGTTAGCACAAGGATCTAAAAGCCTTGAATTTGCTTAATAACTACCTCAAAATCTAAAAATATATGGTAATTTTTTGCAAGCTTCATTCGAATGAGCCATAAAACAATATCCAATAGCTAATCCTCAGATTAATCACCGGTAGGATGTGAAAGCCTACCAAATCCGGCCGAAAAATTGCTGTTTTAATATAGATAATTTAATCAAACATATCCATATCATACACTATCAAAAAGATCTCGGAGAGAACTTTCCAACGCAATAAAAATCATCTGAAACAGAGCTCTGTATCAAAAGTTATGATAAGAAATGTGTTGCCGGGCGGAAAAACTCAGACTACATGCGCCCTTCAAGCCCTTCATGTGCCCAACCCGGCCGAAAAATTGCTGTTTTAGCATAGATAACTTAACCAAACATATCCATATCATACACTATCAAAAAGATCTCGGAGAGAGCTTTCCAACGCAATAAAAATCATCTGAAACAGAGCTCTGGATCAAAAGTTATGATAAGAAATGTGTTGCCGGCGGGAAACTGCACTACATGCACTACATGCGCCCTTCAAGCCCTTCATGCGCCCTTCAAGCTCTTCATGTGCCCATTATTATGCACCACACACATAAAAAGAGGGCTTTTGTTGTGAGCCATTGGTTGTTGACCATTATGCACCACACGCACAAAAAAAGGGCTTTTGTTGTGAGCCATTGATTGTTGACCATTGAAAAAAAAAAGGCTAAAATCAATGGCTCAGAAATGGTGCACTCTAAATGTACGTATTAGTACATCCATTTGAATACATCACGAAATCATAGAAAAACCTTAGTGAAAAGCGTACAAAAACACAAAGAAAGTCCCCTGTTATTATGCTACATATTCCACATGATCAAGTATTCGAAAAATATATAACCTAAATTTATTGCACAAACACCATATGTATTGTTCAGAAAGTCTAAAATAGGTCAATTTGAAAGTTCCAAAGACAAACTACTCTTTCTCTATGCAACAAAAAAAGTTACATGCACTTTTTATTTTCAAAAACATCACATCATATGATTGAGAACATCTTTCGCATTTACACATGAAGCTATTTTCATATCATTGCATTCCATGAAATTATAACTTGTCTAAATATACTGTTCGCATATCTACAATAGTACATACACATGCTCAGAAATGAAGCGAAGAAATAGTGCCTCTAGTTGTTACAAAAAACCATATGCCATGATCGACGTTGTGACAACAAAGAATGTTATACAACATTACATACCCTCTTCAGTACTCAAAATGAATTGGGTATGCACTTTCATTCCTAGTTCTTTCCCGACTCTTCTATACGTTGCCACTCGCCCAACAGTGTTATAGATGAAGACATAAAACACGTATAGATGAGAACACTTAACTACTCAGTTACATACACAACTCGATCGAGGGAGACTTGTAGACGGGCTTCTAGATGAATGTAGGGGATCTACAAACTGATTGTAAGAACATGGTAGGGGTCTACTTTAATTTAAATATTGAGTCGGCAGATATGGTGGGGGGGTTTGAAGTAGAAATTTTGATTCCACACGGTTTGATTTAAGCCACTTTACCCACAAGAAACTGGAGGGCAACCCTCTGTGCGCATCACCTTTGCCAAGCCGCGGCGCTGGCATTCTCAAACAAAGAAAAACCGATGGGCGGGCAGGGCGCCGAAGTCGGCACTTACCCGTGCAAAGCCCACCCCCGACATTCGACCATTGATCACATCTTCACACTCAGGGCCCTGGTCGAGGACAGCAGGAACCGTCGGGAGGACATGTACTGATGTTTTGTGGACTTTGCAAAAGCTTTCGACACAGTAACCCGGGAAAAGTTGTGGGCGAGATTGCACCATCTGGGGCTCCCTATGGATCTGCAGAACGCAAAGGTACAGATCGCACGAGAGTTGCACAGTGCCGCATGCAAACGGAAGAACAACCATTTGCCGCGAGCATTGAGTTAGGCAAGGTTGTCCTCTCTCACCCACACTTTTGACTTTACATCGACTTTTTTGGAAGCCCGGCTTGTCGCCAATGGGGGGACTCGGTATACGCCTTTGCACCGTGTCATCCTGCAGCTCATCTATGCGATGATGTGGACTTCTTGGCCCATACACCAAAGGGCATGCAGCACACCTAGATGCCCCGGACACATTCGCCAGCGACGGACATGCGGTCAACCTCCGCCAAGACTAAGGTGGTCCTCATATCCTCCTCATCGCCATCCAAAGACCTCCTAAGGCCATTTATCGTGGGCGATGGTAGAGGTCACACCCGTGCCTACAAGTACCCGGGGTGGAATTTCCGCCCCTCAATGTATTGGGATGCATCCATTCGCCTTCGGGTGACCGCAGTTGGAAGGCCCAGACGCTAATGCAAAACAACAAATACAGGCGTAGGCCAGATGATCAGGGGCCACCAAATACATTTGTTCTGGGCACCGGTGGAGCCAGCTTCTTCAGATGGCTTACTTTTGGAAACCACTTAGAGCAGTCTAGAAGGCATTTTTGACGCGGCACTTGGGGGTCAAGCCCTCGCCCATATCGATCTTGTTGCAGAGACAGATTCATGCCCCCTACAAAGATGCGCCCGATAGACACATTGTTTATTTCCGTAAGGTGGCCAAAGATAGGCTTAACTCTCGGCCCCCGCGACTTGGCTTACGCCGCTGCGGGCGAATGAGCCCGCAAACGACTCAAGGCTTGTTGGAAGGACAAGAGAGCCCAAGGTCGGGCGCTGGCCGAACGAGATCGATATAGGTGCGCCCAGATGCAATACGTACGCCGACGGAGATAGGCCGAGGGGGTACTTGGACTCTTGTTTCGGGGAAGCTCGGGACCACCGCGCGTCGAACAGTAAAGATGGCACACTACAAACCGCATATAAACCCCCCCCGTTCGAGGCCCACCGCTCTACCAAGGCTCTCGCCGCCCACGGCTAAGCGCAGGATCATCCCGGCCCATTCGAATCAGGGCCCACCATCTTCGGCTTGAGATCGGCCTGGGTTGGAGAGCCGCCGCCAGACATGCTTTGTCGGTGTTGCCAGCTGGGGGTTGTTGAGGATGAAAGCCATGCCTTCCGTGAGCTGCCCAAATTATAGTCGATTCGTGCTCGCTTACATTCTCTTGGTGCGACCGGTTCCGCCCCTCGCGACGAAGCTACTCAAGACGCCACGGGCTCGATCCTCGCTCCTACCTCTAGGAGGTTTTGGATCTGCGGACTCACCTCTGCCCCCGGGCGCCTAGTTGAGGTGCCGGGAATTCATATGTATATGTATATTTGTACAGCTGCCAGCAGGCTTGTTGCTGCGACGTTTTTTCCTTCGTAAGGAGGGGTTTTTTAATCCGGGTAGCAACGGGCTTGCTGCACCCGTGTAATTTGGGTCCCATAGGCGGATTGGCCTCCGCGGACGATAAAAGAACCTTCCTTCCTTCCTTCCTTCCTTCCTTGCTTGTTAGTTATCACCATTGATGCAATACTCATAATCAGTATTGGAGGAGTACTGATAACTAATATCATTTGTTATCAGTACTACTAACTAGCTATTGAAAAAGTAGTGATTCCACCCATATAAGCTCCATAAGTGGTTATCGGTCTTTACCTCGGCTGATAACCAAAAGTGCGTATTTGAGGCCTTAGGCCAAATACTTGACCTTGAATGTAGAACTGAAGCCACGCATTTCTAGTTATCAGCCTGGGCCAGACATTACCTTAATCAAAATACTCTCAATACACAAAAACTAATTTAAGTTAGAGTTTATGTGGAGGGAAGAATAGCCTACACGCAGTGTGAAGCTGAAGGGCAAGAACCCAGAATACTATTCTGTAACCAAATTTTAACTTTTGGGCTGATCAGTCACCGGAGGATGGCTGCAGTGATGATGGGTCTGTAAATCCATGGAAGAAGGAAGAAATAGGTGCTTGGATCATTTTTTCGATGACAGAGGCTTGCTCTTGGCGCCGACCTTCTTCAAATAAGAAAGAGCGCGAAAATGCCAATTGCGCGACCTGATCGGCACGGCGATGTCCGCGTCGTGGCTCACGTCGACCTCGATTGCTTCTATGTTCAAGGTTACCCTCAAATCACTTCTGCAAAGTCTGTCTGTTTAGCTGCAACAGAGTTGGGATTAGTTATTGACAATCCTGTAAATGACAATATTCTATTCATCTTTACATTAAACTGCACAGCGTACATAACTTCAGAGTTTCCATGGCATAACAATAAGTCTCTTAAGTACTCACAACGCAACTGAGCTCACAAAGAACCATTCTAGTGCTATGTAAACCTTATTAGATAGGGCACTGTTGATTGTTGCCATGATTAATGTTTTTCTAATGACATTATTTTTAGATAGAAACTTGTTAATCTTTTGGAAGCTTACAATATGATGCATCTCAAACTACTGATTCGTAATCTGACATACCCACAACCATTGCGCCAGCAGTGGAATTATATGTCATGTATAGGAGACACATCTAGAACGTTCTTTATCGTTTTGGCTTGAAGACCTTACACTATCTTTCTACTTTGCAGTAGAGCAGAGAAAAAATTCTGCATTACTTGGGAAGCCAACAGCAGTTGTACAATATAATTCGTGGAAAGGGGGCGGGCTTATTGCTGTTGGCTATGAGGCTCGTCAATTTGGTGTCAAACGGTAATATGCAAATTGGTTTGTTTTTTCAGAGCCTGAGTAAGTGTTCTAATGGGCCAAATTTGTCAGCCACAAAGATTCATGCTATATATACATGCATTAATATTAAATGCTTTTCTAGCTTGAACTGAGATGTGTTCAATCTGTGCTTATTATATATCATATGTGGGAATAGATTCCACATGATATCATCTAATATACCTATCATCTAATATAGGATTAGTCTATTTTTTGTATAAAACCATGTGTTGCTGGTGTATGGTACCCAATGCCTACCTATCAGATCTGAGTTGTTCTGTGTTTGGGGCATGATTAGATGGAAAAGGAAACAAGCAGTACTGAGTTCAGTATTCCATGTACTGGATTCTTTTTTCTAAGGTTTCCAGTTCCAGTAAAATGTTCAAAGACTAATCACCATTAATGGGTGTTTATACACTATATGAGGTGGGGACAGAACACGGAAGAAAAAATAGGTGGATAACTAGTTTCGCATAAGGTGTCGAAGTTTTATCAAATATACATTTGAGCAGGAGGAAGTCAAACTTGTGAATGTGAGCACATTCAAAAGATTTATGTCTTTTATGGCCTACGATAACCTTCAGGCTTGTACATGTATATCACACTTATTTTTACATATTCTAATTTGGAGAACTGCCAAATTTGTGCTGTCATGAACCCCATCCCTTTTCTTCTGTAACCATAAGCATGCAAACCTGAACGATGATAGTCTATTGTTGGCAATTTTGTCGGTATCTTTACCTTCTTTCCATCTTGTCAATGTTGTCTAGCTTTCATAATGGTAGTAACCTTTTCTAATCCTCATCGGAGGATATGATACACGAGCCTGAGTAATAGAACACTGGCACAGTGTACCAGCATGCTTGGTTAATGCATCTAGTCATGCTCTGGCAAACTTTTTGATGCCATAATCTGCGTAGACCCTTTAGCGGATTGCCTTTTTAAATTATGCACTTGTGGATAGCTTCATGATTAGATTTTTTGAGGGTTTCTATGCCAAACAAACTTTATATCTGTGTGAAGCTTCTAATCAGGTCAATGCAGGAGATGAAGCAAAGAAGTTATGTCCTGATATAAATCTTGTTCAAGTGCCTGTGTCACATGGGAAAGCTGACCTTACTATTTATCGAGATGCTGGAACAGAGGCAAGTTCAGTTATGCATATTTTTTTGAAGATTCCAAATATCTTGAATTTCTTATCATAGATTTTGTTCTTTACCGTTTCCCTTCCCCAGGTAGTAAATATTCTTGCACGTACAGGAAGATGTGAAAGAGCATCCATTGATGAAGTGTATCTTGACATCACAGAGGCTGCCTTAACTCATCTTTCCCAAAGGCATTCTATAGTTTGCACCTTCAACCAAGAGGCTTTCAAGACGCACATTGTTGGCCTTGCTGATGTATGGCATGCTTGAGCTTTCATTGTTATCATTTTGTTCACTTTGTGCATTTTTGATTTGAAGCATTGGAATTATTGATACAAGGATGGTGAAGTAGAGAAATGGCTCTGTGCAAATGATGGAGATTATGGTGACCAGTTGTTAGCTTGTGGGGCCATCATTATTGCTGAAATACGAATGGCAGTCTTAGCAGAAACTCAATTCACTTGTTCTGCAGGAATTGCTCACAACAAGGTAAATTTGTCAATCAAGCCATAGGATGAGCATAGAAGAAAATTGTATAACTTCTTGTGAGGTATATATTGGCTGTGCAGATGCTTGCAAAGTTAGCTAGTGGTATGCACAAACCTTCTCAACAAACAGTTATTTCCTCAAGCGCGGTTCCTGCCTTGCTTGCGTCTTTACCTATACGGAAGATGTGAGCACTTGTTTTTTATTCTTATGTGGAATGCCTTGCATGGATGGGTTCATGCTCATGTAGATCTTCTTTCCGTGGTGGCATGCTAGAGGACAGTTGGGTGGCAAGCTTGGGCATGCCTTGGAGACTGATTTGGGAGTCAAGACAGCAGGTGATCTTTTGCAATACTCGGAAGGCAAGCTGCAAAGCCTCTATGGATCAAACACTGGGTATGATTAGATTCATTAATTTCTTTCTTATTGAATAAGCATCTGCTTCCAAAGGCTGGCTTTGGAGGATGTAAGAGCAAAAGGCATAGTAAAAGATCAATTTCATTGTAATTCAAATAAGAGCAAAGGAAAAAGGTAAAAAGCAAGCCAAACACTAGCTATTGAATATAAGAACAGATGATGATGATGGGCCGCACTGCCTAATTAAATGGTGAAATGCAACGTGGTTCCATTTATGGTGTTTTCCAGTCGTCAAAAGCTTGGGGAACTTTAAGTTGCCAAAAATATTTGTTTGTTAGCAGGTTTGAAGTCCTTTTAGAAAATGAGCTCTCTTTAGTTATTACGAAGTTGAAAGCATGTCTTATGAAAAGTGATCGAAAGATACTTGTGGCTCATAAGTATGATGTTTCTGTAAATTGACAGAACTTGGCTATGGAGAATTGCTAGGGGCATAAGCGGAGATGAGGTTCAAGAGCGCACTCTTCCAAAAAGCCATAGTAGTGGGAAAACGTTTTCTGGACCAGCAGCATTGAAGGATCATGATTCTGTAACTTTTGTTTTGCTTTACCATAATATTACTACATGTGAAACACTAGGCACTATCCTCTGCGACATAGTTGTGATTTCCTTTTTGTTGTTTTTGCAGGTTAGCTATTGGCTAAAGCAACTTGCTGAAATGCTTCAAGAACGCCTAGATTTGGATATGGAGCAAAACCATCGAACTGCGCGGCTCCTTACCTTGCATGCTGTATGTCACATGGTATTTCTCACATGCCTATACATCTATTGTCATTGTTGGTTCACGTAGAATTGTCATATGTCTGTCAATTTGCACAGCAAAGTAATGCAGGCAGGAAGTTTCCATCAAAATCATGTGCTCTAAGATATGGCAAAGATAAGATCGTTGAAGATGCATGCATTCTCTTTGACCGGGGATTGAAGGAGTACTGCTCAGCAGTCCCACATTTGTCTACAAAGCAGAGGGTTTGGTCGGTTAATGGATTATCAATAACTGCATCCAACATAGTTTCCTTGCCTGCGGTTAGTTTTAGAACGCTTAAAATTCCATCGAGATATTGTTAATAACACTTCCTATATGCAGGGGGTAGATCGCATAACTCGTTTTTTTTCATCAGCACCAAATGTTGATAGTCAAGTCTCAAGTAACACTGCTGCAGAAAATCCTGCAAATGATTGTGGTTTGATTGAGGAAGCTGCTTTTCAGACAGATTGTGATGGGCACTTCCAAAATGAGGGTGAAGAGGCAAGTTCTTGCCATGAAGTGACTTCGGTATTCCCAAATGATGCTTCTCACCAGAGAGAGAATAGAGATAACTTCGAAGGTGAGAGAGATCTTGAAGCTGAAGATACACAAGAACTAAATCCATCTGGTGGATCAGAAGCATGGAATATGCAAATGCAGGAAAAGGACAACCTTGAATCAGCAAGGCTGGATGTGGAAGGGGCATCATCCACGAAGCAAGAAGGACAACCACTAGGAACCACCCGACATGAATTTCGTCCAAACAGTATCTTATGCAAGCCGAACAAAACCCAGAGTTCTCTTAAGCTGAAGGATCTATGGGAAAGGAAGGAAACTAATTCTAGTAGCTTATTGCCACAGTACCAAAAAATCGATGAGAATGTACTTTCCGAGCTCCCTTTGGAGATCCAACTAGAGATACGTGAAATGTACCAACAGAAGCAGTTACCTAAGACTAAACGTAAAAAAATTGAAGATTTCTTTAAGAACCCCAAATTATAAGGAAGGTGAAAATTGCTTTGACATTGTTTTTGAAATGGGAACGCGTGTAGATGAGGAGTCTATTAAACTTGGCATTCATAGTTTAGGTGCTAGCAAGGGATCTATGTATATTAGAACCATTGAGAATACACTTGGCATAAAACGATGGGTTACGATGCCATATGTGTGACACGACTTAATGGTTGTTAACTAAGAAATAACATCTAGGGGAAATTTCAAATGTACCCTTTTGCAAACATTTCAAAAATACCTCCAGAAGTAGGGTTCTGTTCAAATAGAATAACATTTTTTTGATCGATCGAATAAAAAGTTGCCCTTCAAGAAATTGATAGATGAGAATGAGACCTATCCAGAGTCATTTAAAACTAAGTTGCAATTTTCAAGTTACAGTGTTCTAAATAAGCGTTACTAAAAACAACTAAAATGAGCATAACTTGTAAATTTCAACTTCAATTTAGATGAATTTGATTTTGTTGGAAAGATCTTATTTCAATCTATAATGTTCGTGAAGCCACAAACACTATATTACTATATTTCTAAAAAATGCTTTATTTGAAGGGTATTTGGAATATTTGCGAACTTGAGGGGCATATTTGGAGTTTTCACTAACATCTAATGAAAGTGGCAATGGTAGTGGATCATGGATCTCGATGAAGGAGACACTGCTATAGCTACAAGCTCGTGGTTGCTTGGATTAGATTTTAGGAGATGGATCTAACCACAATCGTTATAAGATTGTGATGTGAACTCAATTTAAGATCATTTTGGAAATGACCTAGGAATTGGAATTGCACTATGTTGCTGTGCTGATCAGAGGGATCAATGCGAGTTTCGCGTGGGAAGTCTAAGGGACACAAGGAGTGGAGCACCCAGGGGGTTCATGAATTATGTTAGCCTCTTTTGAGGTATAAAGTGTTGCATACTTTATAGCTTTTTTTTGCATTTTTGAATTGGAGATGTTGATGTCAGGAATATTCTATATCATGTACTAAATCAAAGCCTAATCGACTTTTGAGAAGAAAAATACATTCATGTGTCAATGGTGCAAAATAAAGAATTAAGCCTAAAACAACCATTGAACTATATAAAAAAGGAAGTCTGCAAAATAGACAATTGAAACGATGAAACAACAATTAAACCTAAAAAAAAACATATGCATTTTCTCCTTGCGATAGACTGAAACGGAGCCAACCATTTTCTCCTTGCTCTGCCCTGGCTGTAAGCGGACCAACTCTCAGTTTGGGTGCATATTCACACGGAGGGTGACTCCGAGCATCGAGAGCTGTTGGATGGGCATATTTGCTAGTTATTCCTCCATCTAAACCATAGACAACGATCTTCATTTGGGGGGTATGGTTGTGCAAGTTTTGGTATACCATATAATGAAGTTTGTGAAATACTATAAGATTTGAGACTTGCATTAAATAGTGTTGATTTTGTACATGTATTGAACGATTTTAGAGGCTCTCGATGCCCTATGTCACCCCCCGTGTGAATATGCACCCAAATCAAAAGGGGGTTCAAGGGGGATTTTAATTTGAAAGTATTAAATAGAATAGAATAGAATAGTTTTTTTTAACGTCCACGGAGACCAATAGGTCATGGGACCCATACAATGGGCTAGTACAATCATTACTACTAGGATTAAAAACCCGCCGAAAGGTTTTCAAGGGAAAACCTTTGGCAAGAATGATGATACTAGACAAGCGGAGATAATGACTACTGAGGGCTCAGTAATTGCTGACGTTTATCTAGAACCTCAAGTATGTATAATGCCCCTTCGAGGCTTCCACATACAAAATGAACCCGCGGATAACTAAACCCTATGATAACTTAAGTTATGCATACAAACACGCGGCTTTGAATTGAACATAACCATTATGCTTTGAATTGAACATAACCATTATGCAAGGACAAGCATATTCTTAAACATAAGAAACATACAAAAAGGTAGTTTATTTTCACATGAACGTGTTAGGCCACATGTGAACATGTAAACCAGTTTCAAGGATCATTGTTAGGATGGAATGAAGTTGGATATGCCACTATTTTTTCTCTCAGGAGCCGCAACCACCTTAATCTTGATGCTATTGGGAGCAAGTGCAGTGGAGAATATTGATATGTAGTGTCTAAAACCTTCGTCTTCACTCAACCTCCTATTTTGAAGATACAAAGGGAAAACATGGGGTGACTATTTTAGCCTTAATCTTGCCAAACAAAACCGCAGATATACTTTCAAATAGCCCATATCTAGGAAAAGAACGGGTAAAACATATAGAACAAGCCATATAAATGTCTCTCGTTCCTTTCTAAGAATATCTATTGCAACAATCCGGTGCATGATTAGCAACTCTGCCAGCAAGAATTTGGACAACTCTGCAATGCCTTTCTGATCAAACCAAATTCAAAACAGTAGTTTATGACTAATACGCCACAAATACCTTGAAATTTCAAATTGCTTTACAAACAATTGCATTCCCTGCTTCTGGGCGCTCTCAGTTGACAAAGTTGACTTTTGTGTGAATGGTCTCATTGCTAAATTAGCCAATGGAGTAGCTCTATCACTTTTGGCCTGGTCATCTTTGATGAGGCTATCCCATACTTTCCAAATCATATATCTATTGATTATCTGCACATACCTTTTGCTCCTCAATAGCATTTAACAGCATACAAAAGAGTTAATTTCCAACTGAACTCATTCCATTTTGTCTAATGGCAACTTCTAAAAAATCAACCAAGTGTTGCTCCATAGGAACTGGCACAAAATTGGCTTGAAGCCCTAGAAAATGAGCAATAATCTGCCTTTGGACGAAAACCTTCAACTCAGTTTCAACTCTGCTTATGTAATTTGTCAGGCAACCAAATATGCTGCTAACAAGATCACAATAACCATTTTATAGCTACAAAACTTTCACAGAGCCCATGCCAAATTGAGTGATTTACTGCCAAAAGTTCTACATTGCAGGCATGTCTCTAGAAGAGCATCGTCATGCAAGCTTTTCAAACACCTATTTTTTTTTAGTGCAATAGCCTATGATATCATAATCTAAACAGAGCATGTTGGGGGCAGGGCCCAACCGAGCAATGTAGTGTGGTGTGTGGTCACATGTCCAGTTGGATGCTGCCTAGTGGCGTGACGTTAAAACTACTATCTATCTATCTTTAGTTTGGAAAATATTTTGGAAATCAAACTAATTGCACATCGGCAGACACCACGTGCCTGATTTGGCATCCAACAATATATCATATTGGTTTTGAGAGTTAAAAAGGCTACCAAAGCTTCAGACCAGAGTCCTTTCAAAGTAATCAAGATTATTACTTGCTGCAAAAGGGGCTTCAGACCGATTCAATGAAGGCTATTGAAGAGAAAAATTAGTAAAGCCACATGATATGTCCTTAAAGTAGCCACAATGCAACATTCGGCAGGCTTTGCCATTAAGAGATTCTGCAGAAAAAGCTAGATGACTTTTTGGCAGGCCCTAAACAGAAAGGGTTGATGTCTGCATGAGATTTGATTTAAGGAAAATAGACACTTAAAAAAAAAAAAAAATAGATACCTAACCAAACCATTGGAAAACACATTCAAAAAGTATATGGTGCACTCTATATATATACAAATTAGTAGACTTTGTGAAATATGCCTTCCAAATCATATCAAAACCTTATTAAAAATTGTACTAAAATACAAAAGGAAATCCCCTGTTATTATGCTAGATATTCTTTGTCAAGGCATCAAGCTATGGCTGACATTGCCACCAAGAAATACGGCTTAGTCCGCACAATGTAAAATAGGCCAAAAGCCCCCACCGCAGCAGATTCTCGGATTCGGCCACCGTAAAATGGGGCCTAACAATTTGAAGAAGGAGCCTCTGAGCCCTGACCGATCATAACCCTTAAGATCCCAGCCCCCAAATTATTACCCTGTAATAAAGAAAGAAGCACTAAATTGTCTGTAAGAAAGAAATGAAGAAGTGAAAACTATTATGATCTCAGTTTTGTGCACAAGACAAAAAAAGTCGAGATCTACAGCACTGCGAATGTGAGATGTTGACTACAAATAGCCAAAATTTCCTCTTCCTCACTCTAGATTCTTACTTGTGCCTACCCCTTCCCCTCTTTACTACCTAAAGCACCCACTTCCTCAGCTATATAAATCACAGGGTTGAACCAGAGCCGTCACTCATCGATTTTTGCACAAGCCACAAGATCAATGATTTTTGCTCCACCCGATGGAGGTAGTGCGATGAATCGTGGGTCTACAAGTCTACATCATTTTATTTCTAGACCATCAAGATTCTCCCTCCCTCCCTCCCAAATCGAAATGGAATTGAATGGAATGGAATGGAATGGAATAGATAAGATAAGATGAATTTTTAGAAGAATTGAATGATTTTTATCATCCACAGAGAGCAATCAGTCTATGGGACCCAAAGAAGAAGTGCAATAGATATAATATTGTCTGGATTAGAAAGAACCCCCGTCCTGAAGGATTTTCGAGGGAAAAACCGTGAGAGTAATAAGAATGCTGATAGACTATACAAATACACATCCATCAAGAGACATTGTTGGATATATCAAGATAGTATTCGAGGGTATAGCTGAGCCTGCATATCCATCAATCATTTCTTAAAGAAATGATCCCAGCAACCGCACTGAAGCCAAGCTTAATATCTCATGCAGCGGCTGTTGGACCTAACCAACTCAGCATAGCGTGCCCGGATGTGATCATACGCCGCACATCTATAAAGAGTATGATATTCATCCTTAACGGCTCTCAGTTGGTAGCATTGACAAAGCCTGTCTTGGTGCGTCTCCCCAATCCATCTGCCTGTCTTAATTTTGAGGCGATGTGCATCTGCGTGAATTGAGACGATGAGTCTGTGCTTTTTCACGGTAAATTGGATACACAAATAGCATTGCGAACCCCGTTCTAGCGTGGGGTTTATGTGGTGCTAGTAATGTGATGTCTTGGCATGTTCAAGGGTGTTGATATTCCAAAGCTTGCTCAGGAAGCAAGCATCAAAGTACTGCCTTAAGCTATGGCGATCTTCATCTGTTCGCACATGTATGCGCCTGTGCTCCTGGACATTCTATCTGGCTAACATTGAGCCCTGTTTTCCTTCCAGCAGGTCTTGAGGCGCTGCGGCCCCATTGCCACGGTGTAAACTAGGTTGAGAAGACGAGAATCGTCCATACTGACAACCTTCTAAAAGTAGACGATGTGGCGATCAAGAACTGCTCTTTGAAGAGGCAAGAAAATATCATACAACAACATTTGATATGGGACCATGGATTTCTCTCCTAGTGCCCTAGCTAGGAAGGCTTTCTACACCTGCTCCAAGTCATTCCAGATGGCAAGAGACACTACAGGGCCCAGACTTCGACCCCATATAGAAGAACACACTCCATCAAGACTCTAAATAAATGCGACTGATGGGTCCAATCATACAGTTCTGCTTTAGGACTGTTGTTCTGTATTGTATATAGTGCTTTCCCACACCCTGTCACTTGCAATCACATGAAAGTGTCCCAGTGCATGGTAGAAGGAAACTGCACTCCCAAATGCTCGTAGGTGTGTGTCACCTCCACATTTTTCCCTCGGTATAAGGGAGGCCTGGGCTGATGCATGGATGATATCTTAGCCTGGGCCAGATTGACGCACATGTCAGTGGCCTGGCAGAATATGTCCAGTGCATCCAGATGGCGATGCATTAGGAGTTCCACATCATCAGCATATATGAGCTGCCTGGTGATCTGGTGTAAAAGTTAATTTTTGCCGGTTCCATTGTCCGTAAGCCAGCTTTCCAACTAATCAATATAAAGCCCAAATAATGTTGAAGAGAGAGGGCATCCTTGGCGGACCCCAATATTGCTATCGTATGGTTAGTTTGTGGGTTCCAGCTTGCCTGAGCATGTCTCACGTAGCCTCTATACTGCATTCTGCAGATCCACTGGGACCCCCAACTCTCACAATCTTACCCATAGCTTTTCCTTAGGCACGATATCAATAGCCTTGGTGAAGTCGACGAAGCAAGAATATAGGTCTTGTTGACAATTCCTGCTATCTTCAACCAAAGTCCGCAATGTAAAGATATGATCAATGGTTGAGTGTCAGGGTCTGAATCCAAGATGCTTGAAGGCTCGTACCTCTACTGCCTCTGCCCATCTCATCAACTACTGCTCGAGAATGCTGGCTAGAAGTTTTGCAAATATTTGCAAATAACGAACTAACCACGTTTGTTCAGTAATTGGCTAGGCAGTGTGGGTTACCTGTCTTGTAGAAGGGAACGACTTTGCTAGTGGTACTACAGAGGGAAGCCTTCTTGTAATGCCCCGTTCAACAAGACTGAAATTAGTTGAACACGTCCTTGCCCTATCAAAACATCAAAGACAGCGGCATTTCAGCATTCTGACAAATGGATTCGGTCGTTTTAGGTAAGATTGCAATGCTTATAAGGGCCATTTTTTATTTAGCAATGCTATTGGGAGCAATTGCAGTGGAGAATATTGATATATAGTGTCTAAAACCTTCGTCTTCAGTCAACCTCCTAATTTGAAGATACAAAGGGAAAACATGGGGGTGACTATTTTAGCCTTAATCTTGCCAAACAAAACCTCAGATATGCTTTCAAATAGCCCATATCTAGGAAAAGAACAGGTAAAACATATAGAACAAGCCATATAAATGTCTCTCGTTCCTTTCTAAGAATATCTATTGCAACAATCCGGTGCATGAACTCCATGGAGGTAGCAACTCTGCCAGCAAGAATTTGGACAACTCTGCAATGCCTTTCTGATCAAACCAAATTCAAAACAGTAGTTTATGACTAATATGCCACAAATACCTTGAAATTTCGAATTGCTTTACAAAAGATTGCATTCCCTGCTTCTGGGCGCTCTCAGTTGACAAAGTTGACTTTTGTGTGAATGGTCTCATTGCTAAATTAGCCAATGGAGTAGCTCTATCACTTTTGGCCTGGTCATCTTTGATGGGGCTATCCCATACATTCCAAATCATACATCTATTGATTATCTGCACATACCTTTTGCTCCTCAATAGCCTTTAACAACATACAAAAGAGTTAACTGAACTCATTCCATTTTGTCTAATGGCAACTTCTAAAAAATCAACCAAGTGTTGCTCATAGGAACTGGCACAAAATTGGCTTGAAGCCCTGGAAAATGAGCAACAATCTGCCTTTGGACGAAAACCTTCGACTCAGTTTCAACTCAGCTTATGTATTTGTCAGACATCCAAATATGCTGCTAACAAGATAACAATAACCATTTTATAGCTACAACTTCACAAAGCCCATGCCAAATTGAGTGATTTACTGCCAAAAGTTCTACATTGCAGGCATGTCTCTAGAAGAGCATCATCATGCAAGCTTTTCAAACACCTATTTTTTTTTAGTGCAATAGCCTATGAACTATCATAATCTAAACAGAGCATGTCCTTCAGTTTGGAAAATATTTTGGAAATCAAACTAATTGCACATCGGCAGACACCACGTACCTGATTTGGCATCCAACAATATATCATATTGGTTTTTAGATTTAAAAAAGCTACCGAAGCTTCAGACCAGAGTCCTTTCAAAGTAATCAAGATTATTAGTTGCTGCAAAAGGGGCTTCAGACCGATTCAAAGAAGGCTATTGAAGAGAAAAATTAGTAAAGCCACATGGTATGTCCTTAAAGTAGCCACAATGCAACATTCGGCAGGCTTTGCCATTAAGAGATTCTGCAGAAAAAGCTAGACGACTTTTTGGCAGGCCCTAAATAGAAAGGGTTGATGTCTATTTAAAGAAAATAGACACATTAAAAATAAAATAAAAAATAGATACCTTAACAAACCATTAGAAAACACATTCAAAAATTACATAAAGGAGAAAAATATATGGTGCACTCTCTATATATACTAATTAGTAGACCTTGTGAAATATGCCTTCCAAATCATATCAAAACCTTATTAAAAATTGCACTAAAATACAAAAGGAAATCCCCTGTTATTATGCTAGATATTCTTTGTCAAGGCATTAAGCTAGGCTGACATTGCCACCAAGAAACACGGTTTCTAGTCCAGACCAACAGAAAATAGCCCAAAACTCTTGCCTGCAGATTCTGAAGGATTCGAAGCCACCAGAAAATGGGGCCTAACAATTTGAAGAAGGAGCCTCTGAGCCCTGACCGGTCATAACCCTTAAGATCTCAGCCCCCAAATTATTACCCTGTAATAAAGAAAGAAGCACTAAATTGTCTCTAAGAAAGAAATGAAGAAGTGAAAACTATTGTGATCTCAGTTTTGTGCACACAAGACAAAAAAAAGTCGAGATCTACAGCACTGCGAATGTGAGATGTTGACTACAAATAGCCAAAATTTCCTCTTCCTCACTCTAGATTCTTACTTGTGCCTACCCCTTCCCCGCTTTACTACCTAAAGCACCCAACTTCCTCAGCTATACAAATCACAGGGTTGAATCAGAGCCGTCAGTCATCAATTTTTGCACAAGCTACAAGACTGAATGATTTTCGTTCCACCCGGCATGGAGGTAGTGCAGATGAATCGTGTCTGCAAATCTACATCATTTTATTTCTAGACCACCGCCCCCAAAATCGAGAATAGAATAGAATGGAATGGAATGGAATGGAATGGAATGGAATGGAATGGAATGGAATGGAATAGAATAGATAAGATAAGATGAATTTTTAGAAGAATTGAATGATTTTTATCATCCACAGAGAGAAATCAGTCTATGTGATCCAAAGAAGGAGTGCAATAGATATATTACTGTCTGGATTGGAAAGAACCCCCGTCCTGAAGGATTTTCGAGGGAAAAACCGTGAGAGTAATAAGAATGCTGATAGGCTATACAATTATACATCCATCAAGAGACATTGTTGGATATATCAAGATAGTGTTCGAGGATATAACTGAGCCTACATATCCATGAATCACCTCTTAAAGAAATGATCCTAGCAACCGCAATGAAGCCAAGCTTAATATCTCATGCAACGGCTGCTGGATCTAACCAACTCAGTGTAGTGCACCCGGATGTGATCATACGCCGCACAACTATAAAGAGTATGACATTCGTCCTTAACGACTCTCAGTTAGTAGCATTGACAAAGCCTGTCTTCGCGCGGCTCCCCAATCCATCTGCATGTCTTAATTTTGAGGTGATATGCATCTGCATGAATTGAGACGATGAGTCTGTGCTTTTTCACGGTAAATTGGATACATAACACTAGAGTCATCACATGATGAACCAGAAAAGGTGCATTTGCACTGTTTGCTTTAAAATTCATATAAAATCAAAGGTTCAATAATCAGTCAAACCCTTCTTATATGTTAATATATAGCAGTCACATTGCATGGGAAAAATACCTAAAAATCTATTGGTCCCCATTCATGAGAGTTACACTTAGGTAAACCCAAGGGGGTCAAGTCTGTTTCGCTACATGTTTAGATAAAGTAAAACTGTCTCAGTAAGATGATTTTTATGATTTTTTTCATTATTTTTGTATTTTTCTACACGAAGTTAGAGAGTAAGACACAAAAACCGCACCTCAACCGGTGGGTCCGAGAAGGAGATAGGGCTGTTTGAACATGACAGGGTCAAAATCGCCGCTTGTCTTCTCTCGGAACCAATACCGGTTTCCGTAAAGTCGCTCCCAAATCAAATCTCTAACTTTTGCAGAAAAAATGAATTTTGACCCAAAATTTTGAATATAAGTATTAGACAACTTGCTTTATCTAAGAAAAATGTCCATTAGCCTTGATGATGAGGTTTTGATTTTCTTTTTATTTTTTCAATTACAAGTGAATGATAACTTATGTCTATATAGGAGTAAAATGATTCAAAGTCATCCGCAAAAAATCACATTATGAAAGGTTACCACGATATGGAATCACCCCAAAAACAAACACGAAAAAAGCCATAGCGCTTTGTTTTCAAGAAATCAAGAAAGGTTCAGATACTCAAACCATTACCGGCCCACCTTCTTTTAAAATTAAGAACTCCCTCATGTTAATCAATTTCAGCCAATTATGGATATAAGCACCTCATGAGCTAATCTATTCATTAAAAATAATCAATGCTCCCCGATCTTGAGGTTTAGCATAAACTTTCTAGTGTTCATTCCAAGTTATCTCGTTAGAGTACGCTGCTCCATGGATTTCATAAACCTATATATTGAATGGTGAACTCAAACTTGTATTTTTATCTTCTCAAGTTGTGGAAGCAATGCAAAAGAATGAAAACAAATATAAAAAGCTAGAACTATGAAAAAATAAAGATAGATCATATGTTCTGCTTCCCATAACCCGATTGGGTTCCGTGGACGCTAAAATTTTCTTCCTTCCTTCCTTCCATTGCTGGTCCACATGGCTTATGATCATTCGAGAAGCCGTAACATCCTCATCTTAATTAGTTGGTTGCTAGAATTGCATTATTTAATGGTAAAGTTGAAGCACAAGCAAACCGAACCTATATTAATCTCCACCTACCCTTCCAAAAATTATGTTAGAGAAGGTAGAAATTTGCCATATCATTGTATAAGTGACAAATGAACAATAAATAAAATTGGTAATCATAATTAGAGAGATTTAATTTATACCCAATTGCTAATTGTGGACCATAATGGTCCATGCCCATTTATATTCAAATTTTACATATAGTAGTATGTTATTTTAACATCAAATTGAGATCTATGTTGCTAATGAAGCTTGAACCCATAAAAATTATAGTCTATCATGAAAGACAAGCTAAAGTTACTATTATTATACCTAAAGTAGGAACTCCTAAGCAACAAACACGTGTACTAAGTTTATGATAGTAAAAATAAGAAGATTTCATCGTGTGTTTTGCACTAAAAACGATACAAACTATATTTTAAAACTTCTATCACATGTTTCATTAATCATGAGTTGAAAAAAAGAATGCTATCTTGCTTTTAAAATATGGCAAGCCTAAGTACAAAAACCAAAATGGTCCATGTCTATTTTAAATCAAATCTTGTACATAATATGTTACTTTAACATGAAATTCAAGATTTATGTTGCCAAGGAAGAGTGACATTCATAAAAAAATATTGCCTACCATAAAAGATGAGTTTTTGTATTATTACCTTAGCTAAACTCTAATTTTGTGTAGTGGCAACCACTTCTAAATGTAAAGAATACATGGTTATTCACCATATTTAAGTTCATAAAATTTTTTACTATGAATGTATAAGTGGAATGAATGGGAGTGCATCATTTATTGCCTTTAGAAAGCTTATATATAAGTTTAGTTAAACCACATTAGTTCTATTTTTGTCCCGATTCTCAGATCGAATCTTCTTTAGTGAAAATTGAGATCAACATGACTTATAGACATTTCAAAAAATTATTAGACTATAGATCTTAGAGTTGACAACTTATGGCCGCAAGTCTTATGTCAAAACTTGTTATAGTAAAGGAGAAACAATTCACAACCTCAAACAACGTTTTTGAGCTAAAAATGGTTTGACGACTTCATATAATGCCATCTAATAGCAACGAAACATGAAAATATGTAAATCAACATGTTTTATCATAAAACGTAAATTATTTTCAATTTTAGAAACGTTTGGACCCCTTTATGCTAGAAAGTTTGAAGAATGCAGTTCTGGCCTGGCGTAAAAACTGCTGAATTCAATGAGGTTTGGGCAATCACCACAACATATCAGTAAATCTATTGGTCATGAAATTCTCCATGGCCATAAAGAATCGAGTGAAGATTCCAAAAGTGGTGGTATCTTGTGAAATGGAAATTTATCTTGTTAGATACCTGGGTTTAACTGGCAGAGGGTATGCTGGACCAATTATGGTGGATGAACCCAGAATAGTTCCAGTAACAACTCTAGTGATAAATAGCATTGTGGACCCATTCTAGTGTGGGGTTGGTAATGTGATGTCTTGGCTTGTTCAAGGGTGTTGACATTCCAAAGCTTGCTCAGGAAGCAAGCATCAAAGTACTGCCTTAAGCTATGGCGATGTTCATCTGTTCGCATATATATGCGCCTGTGTTCCTGGACATTCCATCTGGCTAGCCATTGAGCCCTGTTTTCCTTCCAGCAGGTCTTGAGGCGCTGCGGCCCCATTGCCACGGTGTAAACCAGGTTGAGAAGACGAGAATCGTCCATACTGACCACCTTCTAAAAGTAGACGATGTGGCGATCAAGAACTGCTCTTTGAAGAGGCAAGAAACCTATCTCATGCAACAACATTTGATATGGGACCATGGATTTCTCTCCTAGTGCCCTAGCTAGGAAGGCTTTCTACACCTGCTCCAAGTCATTCCAGATGGCAAGGGACACTACAGGGCCCAGACTTCGACCCCATATAGAAGAACACATTCCATCAAGACTCTAAATAAATGCGGCTGATGGGTCCAAATACATACAGCCCGCTTTAGGATCAAGTTTCTCAGATTGTATATAGTGCTTTCCAACACCCCGCCACTTGCAATCATAAAGTGTCCCAAAGGCATGGTAGAAGGAAACCGCACTCCTAAATGCTCGAGGTGTGTCACCTCCACATTTTGCCCCTGTGATAAGGGAGGTCCGGGCTGATGCGGATGAGATCTTTGCCCGGGCCGATTGACGACATGTCGCTGGCCCCGCGTAATATGTCCAAAGGCATCCAGATGGCGATGCATTAGGAGTTCCACATCATCAGCATATATGAGCTGCCTGATGATCTAGTGTAAAAGTTAATTTTTGCCGGTTCCATTGTCCATAAGCCAACTTTCCAAATAATCAATATAAAGCCCAAACAATGTTGAAGAGAGAGGGCATCCTTGGCGGACCCCAATACTGCTATCGTATGGTTAGTTTGTGGGTTCCAGCTTGCCTGAACATGTCTCACGTAGCCTCTATACTGCATTCTGCAGATCCACTGGGACCCCCAACTCTCACAATCTTACCCATAGCTTTTCCTTAGGCACGGTATCAATAGCCTTGGCGGTCAACGGCAAAGAATATAGGTCTTGTTGACAATTCTTGCTATCTTCAACCAAAGTCCGCAGTGTAAAGATATGATCAATGGTTGAGTGTCGGGGTCTAAATCCAAGATGCTTGAAGGCTCGTACCTCTACTGCCTCTGCCCATCTCATCAACTACTGCTCGAGAATGCCGGCTAGAAGTTTTGCAAATATTTGCAAATAACGAACTAACCACGTGTGTTCAGTAATTGGCTGGGTAGTGTGGGTCACCTGTCTTGTAGAAGGGAACGACTTTGCTAGTGGTACTACAGAGGGAAGCCTTCTTGTAATGCCCCGTTCAACAAGACTTAAAGTAGTTGAACACGTCCTTGCCCTATCAAAACATCAAAGACGGCGGCATTTTAGCATTCTGACAAATGGATGCGGTTATTGTAGGTAAGATTGCAATGCTTATAAGGGCCATTTTTGGTTTAGCAATGCAGAAGTTCTGCTTGGATTGGATATAAGAAAATGAACTGGAAGATCCCATGGCAGTAGTTGACGAGGAAGAGCCATTTGAAGACAATACTAGTTTTCAATGTGCATCTTCAATCTCATTTTTGGCTGCAGCATCTTGGTTAAGACGACCGCCAAGAAGATTTTGGGTTTGTCCAAGACAAATTATTCAATGGGATAACATTGACAATCATGCATGGAATTGCCTACCATCATTCAAAGATGCTATATGGCATTAGTTTTACAAAATAAAGAGGGGTTCCTTTGAGAAACTAGTAGGTCTCATTGTAGCAGATCTAATTAGGCCAGGCCAGAAAGTTAGACCTCCTGTAGACCCTAGAAAAATTGTTGCTATGGTTCTTTATTTCCTTGCTCATGGTGAGATGCCTTTACATGTTGGCCAAAGGTTTTATGTTGGAAAAGCAATTGTCCAGAAATATACAAAGAAAGTGACATTAGTTCTTGCTTCTAAGACCATGCTCTACAAGAAATTTATTGCCTTGCCCTCGGGCCAGAGACTACTAGACATTATGAAGGAGTTTCAAGATGCTACAGGCTTGCCTAACATTTTTGGTGCTGTTGATGGTTCTCATATTTTTTTATACAGGAAGCCATGGAAAAAAGACAAAGGAGATGACTACTACAGCAGATATAAGAGACATTTCTGCCTCATGCAAGGTGTAGTAACACATTCTAGAATGTTTATCAATGTTTGTGTTAGTAGGACGGGATCTGTGCATGATTCAAACCAGTTCTAGATTAATTTATTGTACAAGAGGAACAAATTCTACAGCAGCCTATTGTCCACATGAATGGCAAGAAAATTAACGGAGAGGTGAGATCCTTGATACAGATGTTATAGCAAACATTCTACCAATGCTTTTAAGTGATTCAACATATCCGAGTAGAAGGTTTCTAATGAAGGTATTTCCAGATAGTACAGGGTCTTTTGGCAGGTTTAACAAGAGGATTTGGCAGAGTATGTGTGGAAAATGGTTTTGGAATAGTGAAAGAGAAATTCAGGATCCTCAAGGGTTTGTCTATTCATGTTGGCAGGGCAGCTAAGATCATTCATGCCACACGTGTTTTATGGAATTTCTGCATAATGGAGGATTTGTAAATAGAGATGCTTCCCATAGAAGCAGTCGCTGATCTCATTGATTCTAATTCTCTGATCAGTTCATGCATTTTAATGGATTCTTCTTTCATGAAATCAAGCTTCCTTTTCTCATTTCTTCAAAACTCATCTATGTGAACACGAGATCTTTTTTGGGTTGTTGGCTTACCACTAACACCAGGCTGATTGCATGCAGCAGACCTAGGACTGCTATCAGAAGGGTTGCATGTACTTGGAGTGTCTTTGCTTGAGTTTTTTTTTGGACCACTTGAGTTATCTTTGTTGTTGTTTCTTTCATTAGCAATCAGAACTAATAGGATTGTCCTCTGCAAGGTTTACAAACGCTTCTTCCACAAAAGACGCATTAGCTCCAATTGTCTCATAGAAAGCATCAAACATAAATGTGTTCGGGTACATTTGCAATTTATCCCATTTATTTCTCAACTGCCTGATCTTGAACTGTGGCTTGCAATTTCATCATAATCTCTCTCCACTGGCTTGAAGAAAGAGTAATACTTCCATTATTATGCACCTTATAGTCCTTCATCAGTGCAAGCATGGTAGAAATTACATTGTCTAACCAATCTACATGTGTTTTCCTCTTTTTGCCCTGTTAAGAGCAATAGAACCGCTTTCTTGCACAATCATGGCCAAATCATTTAGAGGAGCTCTGATTGTACCTCGTGTAATTTATCTTCCGGGCTGATCCCATTTCCCTCACCTTCCTTCCTTCCCCCCACCGAGAAATTCTCGAAGACCTTTTATCTCTTTGAAACATATTGAAAAACCTCCGGGCCATATCTTGGTTCTTCTTGAGCCATTGCAACATATTGAAAAAATGAAAGAGGATCCATTGAAAAAATGATCCAAATATCCTCTTGGTTCTTCTTGGAGCCATTGTTTCGGGTCCTTGGGAACGAAATCTAAGGGCTTTGCAAAGAATCGGCAAAGAGGATCTGATTGCCTTCGCCATGATCTTGTAGCCTCCACGCCTAATTTATGAGGCAAGAATGAACTCGCCAAGATGATAAATGTATGGCTATTACCAAATAATGCTACAAATTCAAGTAAAGAAGAAGAAGAAGAAGAGATTTTAACGCCACGCCATTAAAGGCAGCCATTCCCCATCTGACATGTGACACTTTACAACACACCCGCATGGGTCCCCGCCCCACCACTTTACATTGTCAAGTGGGTCCTTCCCCCACCAACTTTACATTGCATGGCCACTTTCACAACGAGGCGCTGAACCCGCGACCTTGGGTATGGCGCTTAACGCCTTACCACAGAGACAAGAAAAGAAGGGCAAAGTACTTATTTATTGATTGCCAATGTACGCTGACACAATGCTTGAGGGAAGAATTTGATCTTTGAACAATGGGGTCGAACTAAGGTCGAAATTTTCGGCCTTAACTTCTCCAAAAATTTTACGGTTGTTATCCTTAATGGCCATTGTCAGAATGGAAACGGCCCTAATAGTAGCTTAGGGGCAATTGTTCTTAATGCGAGAGTCTATTTAGTGGACTCTCGATCTCTCATGATCTCCCTCCCATTTTATCTCTCACATGATCTCTCATCAATCACGTGACCAATGATTCTCTCCCTCCCTCCCCCTCCTCCCTCCCTCCCTCCCTCCCTCCCTCCCCTCTCCCTCTCCCTCCCCTCTCCTCCCTCTCCCTCCCCTCTCCCCTCCCTCTCCCTCCCTCCCTCCCTCCCTCCCTCCCTCCCTCCCTCCCTCCCTCTCTATCTACTCTCTATCTACAAGATTTAAAGTGCCAATAGGTTTTTTATTGGTCAGGGTTTTTTGGTGCCTAGGATGTTGTTGCCACTACGCTAAAGCCACATCATCCAACAACTATACAGGGTAGCCACATGGTTACTTTTTGCATCCCCATCCTTGAGGGTGGGTCTGGGTGCTCTCCATATGGTCGGAGGCTATTTTTTAATGTTCCAATTTTATAAGTGGAGAAATAACCAGGACTACCTGCACAAAACAGGATTAGTACCTTTAGATTAGTGAGTCAAGAGGTAATAATGAGTCATAATGAGCATGAAGGAAAAATTGGACTATTTTGATTTCTTACCATTAGAAGAGAATGAATTTACAGATGAAAGTAAGAAAGAATCTGGATTTGGGCATGATTTTTAGGTATCTTCATTCCTGAGCATTCATATATATATTTAAGTTCGTAATGGGTATAGGCTTTCAAATTGAACCCAAATTTGATGCAGTTTTGGGACAACCAAAGTGACAGTATACCAATTGGACAACAAAGATACGGCTTTTATGGTTAGATATGTGCTATAGATTAATGAATAGATAGAAACAAAGTCTAAATTTACTTCTTGATTGGGATATAGTTACGCTTTCATATATCACTTCTTAAAATTTAGATCATATAATAATATTAGATTCTATGTCCTAAATTATTGTGTCTAATTTATGACATGGGCAATCACGACCTTCTAATTTCTAATGCAGTTGTTGTGCTAGCCAGCAAAGTTGCAGAAGGCAATTGACGTTATGTTAGCCAACAATGTTATTCTACATTTCTTAAATTCTATGCACCCACCATTTGAGATGAGAAGAAAGATGGATGAAGAGATGAAAAGGATGACGTTTATGCCCATCATGCATGCTTATTCATCAATGAATACAGACTGCGTTTTTTAGGTTTTCCTCAAGCAATCCACGTTCGATTTATTGAACTCTATTCTTGGCAGTACTACTTCAATGTCCTAGGTTGGAAAGTCCAACGTTAAAAAGTATACTGACAAGATCTATGCATTTTTGACTGACAGAAACAAACTTTTGTAGTTTTTGTATCAAATTGCTAGCTAACATGAGTGATAAATGGATTCGAAGTACTTTGTGGTCTCCTAAATTGTTGTGGTGAAGTTGATGGATTCTATATAATGTTCAAAGAAAGACCATCAAGAAAATATGACACAATATGCTTATTACAACATGAGAGGCGTCACTTCCATGTTATTGCAAGACGCATGTTCTTAGATGTATGTTGTTTGTTACAATGTGATAATTACCAATCAGGAAGAAAAGAAAGGTGCAAACAATCAATGCGGGCCCACAGATCCTACTCGACGCAGCCCATCCTTTAGAGGATTTTATATTAAGATTTTTAACAAGTCCGCCAATATACTTATTGTAAGTACTTCCCCACGCCACCTTTTTGTTAATCTTAATATTAATCACTTAAACTCATTTCAATCGTTGCCATATCCAATATATCTCGTATATTAGATGCATACACAACAATAGACATCAAGTAGATATTTCTTTCTATATTAACTTGACCATTGAATTTATCTCAAAAATTACAAAGAGCAATACAATCGCTTATTTGAAAACGATGTAAACACTATAGCAATGATACTTACACTAATCGATTATCACCGAACCTACCTTCTCTCGCACAAATGTTATTCAATCGTATCCATTTACATGACACCATCTTGTTTTTTAGGGGCAAATTCACGGCTTAGCAAACCATCGAACATCCTCATTATGTCCGCGGGCAAGGTCTCATTTGGCCAACATGATTTGAATCAAAAAGGCTGCAACCTTTTGCCGCCATTGAAAAAAAAACCTTCGAGGATAAACCTTATATATTTAGACCATTAAAAGTTTTCTAATAAGTCTTTCCCTTGAAAACCTAGGTTAATCCAACCACCAACCTTCCAACCTAGATTATAACTTATTCTTTTCCTATATTTCAATATTGTGCTCGTGATCCGCTTATCTTCTTTGTAGGATGTTCTTTTCCCTTCAAGTATTGTCCGACAAATCATGAGCTTCGTTTATCTATGTCACAAATGCTTCTTAGCTAAATGATGATATGAACCATACTTTTACATTCCCTTTAAGATCATAATTTAACAATCTCCTTGCATCCTAACTGTTCAGATAATTTTTTAAACCTGCTACTACTTAAGATTTTAGTCATGATGTCTGCTAACTGATCCTTAAACCTAATATACTTCAACTGAATTATCTCCTTATTCACCATGTCTTGAATGAAATGTAATTCCATCTCAATATATGTAGTCATTTCATGTAGAATAGGGTTCTTTGTCATGGTAATGCAACTTTGACTGCCACTGAGTTATACAGTACTTTCTGTTTGCTTAATTCCCAGGCCATCTAACATCCTTCTCACCCATACTATTTCTTTAGCTGCTGGAGTTGAAGCTTCATATTCAGATTCTGCACTTGATAATGCCATTGATCTTTGCTTCTTACTTATCCAACTAATTGGACCTCCACCAAGCATGAGTAAATATCCTGATGTTGACTTTCTTTCATCTATATTCCCACATCTTAATACAATAACTTTTTAATTTGAGATTGTTTGAATTGAATTCAATCCAATGATGCCTTTTCAAGGCTAAATATGTTGTACCTTCTTTGGTAGCCAACATGTTTTCACTAATTGAAAGCAACATGTTCACTATGAAAGCAATATCTGGTCAAGCGGCTGTTATTTCCAATAAACAATAGGCTCCTAATTAGTTGCCTATATGGTATCTCGATCATTTCCTTTTCTTCTGCTCTAGTTTTAGGACATAGATGTTTTGAAATCTTACAACCACGCAGGACATGGGCTTTAATTGCATTGCATCTTCCATTTTGAATTTCTCCAATACTGTATCAATATACTTTCCTTATGACAGGCTTGTCTTATCATTTTCCCTATCACCTGTAATTTCTATTCCCAAGAATTTCTTAATTTTGAATCTGTTTTTGAGAATGTCCTTGCAATAATTTAGAATCTTAACATTCTTTTCCACCAAAACACAATCATCAACATAGATGGCTATTATGCAAAGAGTCATCTCCCCTCGCTCGATATATAAACATTTGCATCATTTTTCAGCTTTTCTAAATCACCGCTCCATTAAATATTTATCAATACACTTGTACTATTGTCTTGAGACCGCTTTTAATCCATACACATTCCTATTAAACTTCCAAACCTTATTTTTTCTCTCTCTCGTATTCAGGTGCTTGTGCCATGTATATTTCTTTCTCCAGTTTAGCTTTTAGAAAGACTGTGCTAATGTCCATATGATGCAATTGTACATCAAGTGCATTTGCCATTGCTATCAACATTCTAATACTTTCCATTTTCACAACAAGAAAGTATGTCTCCTCATAGCCCATTTCCCTTTTCTGAGACGCAATTCTAGCTTTGTGCTTTGGATTTGCATCTGCTCCAATTTTTGCTTTGTAAATCCATTTATTGCCAATCACATTTTTCCCTTTTGGTAATTCAATCATCTCATAGATAGAAGTCCTTTCAAAAGCACGCGTTTCTTCATCCATGGTCATTCTCCATTTATTTCCTTCATGAGAGTTAATTGCATCTTCAAATGACTTTGGAGTTCTTGCTTCCAAGTATCTCTATATTTTCTTTCTGCAAGTTCAATCTGCTACTTCTACCATTAGTTATTCTGCCATAAATTTCAGTGTCAATACATGCCTCATGTCCTTAAGCAAAAGAAAAAAAAATTGACCTGCAATAATTCAACAACTCAAGCACATTAACACTTGCACAACCTTTATTCACAAATAAAAAATATACCTGTCTACTAATTTGATAGAATGAAACTTCCTTCGCATCTTTTCAAATAAGAACACTAAATCCTATCCTTCAAAATAAACTAGCACGCACTCTCATCCCACGCCTTTTCAACAAAAGATGGTCTTTCAAGTTCAGACGACCTCTCAGCAATATCAACAGCCGCAACAATATCCACAACAATAGCAATATCCACAATCTCACCATCTCAAGAATCACGCCCAAAGATCACCTACCAAAGATCACGACTCCTTTTGCACCTATTATAGCACGTAATAGGTACTTAAGAACACTTAATTGACTAGAAATCTACCAAATAACAACATTGAATTCCATCGATTAAATTGAATTGAATAGAATTGAACTTTATCATCTATGGAGACTAAAAGATTATGGCACCCAAACAAAAACACGCCAGACCTATTACTATCAAGGATTAAAAACCCCGCTTGTTCATTGAAAAAATCTCGCTAATAGATACCATAGACCCGTGGCAAGCATGGGATTAATCTAGTTATTATAGTGTGTCGCCTTTTACCAGCTTAAAGCCCCGGGCTTCCCAAAGCTTACTTAGAAGCACATGTCTAGTAACCACTTCAAGCAATTAAGATCCTCATTGTTCTCACCTACATGCCCCTCTCTGCTCCTCAAGACATTCCATTTGAGAACCTAATGGCTCATTTCTTCTTCCAAAGAAGTTGTAAAGCATTGCGCACTCATGGCCATTGTGTAGACAAGGTTTGAAAGGCACGATCTCTCATATTTACCACCTTCTAACAATATATTATGTGACGCTGTAGAGCAGCCCTTTGAAAAGGTAAGAACCTTGACTTTTGCAAAAGAATTTGTGGACTTATGTGTCCAAATGCTCAAGTCGAAAGACGGTCGCCTTAGGTGGCAAGTAATATCACCGCCCCATACATCCACCCATTTAGAAGAATTGGCTCCATTAAAACCCTGAATAGGTGTGAGCGGTGAGATCGGGCTTGTAAATCAGGTTTCGTGATACTGCTCAGATTTGCACATAAAGCCTTCTAGCTTGCCATCACCCATTGTCAGGATACAAGTATTTCAATACATGGTAGTAGTAAACTCCAATCCTAGATATTTGTATGCCCATAGACTTCAACATTTTGACCTTAATAAGTGAAGCTAGACTGCCTTTGTTGTTACTTTTTAATATCGAGCATCCTTAGTCTTGGCCAAATTGATGCACATTCCAAAGGTGTCCCGCGTAGTACTGGCATCCAAATGCTATTGCATACTTGTTGGGATGGTAAGTTAGGAGATCCATATCATCTGTGTTATATCTGCTGATGAACAGTACAGTGAACTAGTCGAGCTCCCCCACATCCAGGCTGAATAAAATTCTCAAGCTGATCATGTACAATCCAAAGATTGTGAGAGAGAGTGGGCACCCCGACAAAAGTTCTATTATTGACAAGTTGACCTTGGGGGGGGGGAGGGAGGACATTCGAGCTAACCATGTCTGCAGACCGCATTTTGCAACTTTTAGAGAACTCGTAGCTGCATTAATCTTTCCCATAGTTTCTTCTAAGGTACGGTGTCAAAACCCTTTGCAAAATTTACAAAGCAGCAATGTGTAGATCTTGCCGTTTTTTTTCTACTGTCCTCGATAAAAGTCTGCAAAGTGAAAATGTGATCTATGGTTGAGTGTCTAGGCTTGAATCCTATTTGTGTAAGGCTACATACATTTTTTTCTCAACCTGTCAATTGCTACTCCAGTCGACAACTTTGCCAATGATGAGCTAATCATGATTGTGGAGTAGTTGGCAGGGCAACGAAAGTCACCTACCTTATATATTAGAACCACTCCATTGTCGGGGAAGCCTTCTTGAAGTGCCACGTTGAATAGACTAGCTAGGATGGGGACAATCTGTGGTTCTGCCCACTTTAATAGTTCTGCCAACATGCCATTTGAGTCTACATTTCATGACTTTGCAAGCCTTTAACTACATCTGCCTTTGTTATAACTAATGTTGGGTCTGTCTATATTGGTACCTTATTTTGAATCTGAATAGGGTCATAAAGATGTATCAAGTACTGCATTCAATGCTCTGAAGAGACATTCCCTATAGTTGCATAGGTTTCTATAGTATTCTTCTCCAAAATGCTTTGGGGTGCGACTCAAGGGGATAGAACACCTCCAGCTAATGCTCCAAAATGTAATGTGCCTGCTTACCTTGGAAAAAGTTCAGTATTATTTGATCTCCTATAGCCTGAAAGTAGGATTAATTACCAGCCTGAGCCAGCATTCAAGCTCTCAACTATTACAACTACAAAATAGATACATAATAGCACTTAACAACACTTAATGATGGAATGAAGCGTTGTTGCATCTGCCCAAACAAGCACACTGATTTCCATCCTTAAACGACACATGATAAAATCTCATATAATAGCACTCCAAAAAAATCCTAAGAATCCATTTTTGTTGAAAAAGAAGCTAGTATAACCATCTCCAAAAATCTGAAACTATATGCTAGGTATGACCACTTCTTAAATCATCTAAATACATCTGTCTTTATTTATACCATGATATAGCCCTATTAAAAAACTCAGCGCAGAGTTCTGATAATCCCATGAACCTGGCATAAATTAGACTAGCGCTCCAAGGCTATGAAAAATTGTTTTTTTAGAATAAAAGAATGAACCTAAATGACAACAATATTACTGGATTGCCTCAACCAAGGGAAGCAATATTGATCTCAGGGGATTCATCTTTCATTTGCATATAACCCATGAGAGTTCATGAGAGGTGATTCATCTTCAGCCATTTTCATACTTATACTTGAGATCTAGGGGTGTTTATACTTATACTTAGCTTTTAGTGCAAACTTTATATAAGGGGTCAAATTGCCTTTCAAAAACGAACACTGGAGGGGCTTTTTCCTATCCTTGCAACGTATATGCTATACCCACCTGATGTATAAGTGCATATCCCAGGCATAAAATCTCAAAGATAGAACAGAGCTTTGATGCCCCATCGACCTCTAGAATGCTGCAAGAACACAACCACGCTGGCCAAGCAATCTCAATCTTAATTTAGGGCACTGCTACAGCGAAGCGTCTCAAGCAAATGAAGCAAACTGCCAGACATCACCATAGCCATCTGACTTCAACCCTATCATCCGCTTCACTCTGCCCTGAAATAGGGAAAAAGAAAAAAAAACTCATGAAAAAAAAAGAGAGAGCACGTCCATCGTGCCCAAAAAGATGCAAACAATCCCTTAAAAGTCTCAAAAACCAAGCGGATATGATAGTCCCAAAAACAAAAAAATCCCAAATAGCAAGCTTGGCCAACTAGATGCTCTAGACCATTGCAAATTTGAGGCTGCAGCATTTCCAAATTGAGGCTAATAAACTAAACCTGGATATAATTTTAAGTGACTAGCCGTCAATATAACCTAAACCTAAGTCAATTATGTTTGATGTTAAGGAAATAGCTTTGGACATATATTGAATGGAATCCATTAACTCGGGAGGTAATATAATGCCTAAATATGAATTCAAAACTAACAAACTTAGTTATGTTTCAACTTACTGTGTCGGATAGGCCGATCCTACACGCTAGAGCATATGTGGGAGTCCCTATTGTGCATACCTCAAATATCTTTGAGAGGCGCCAAATGTATATATTTGTATGCCCTTTGAGTAATGTTCTTCTATGGTTTGTTGTATATATTTCACGCGGTTGTAATACTTACATCAAAAGCATGCCAATGTCGTAACATGTTCTCAATCCAAAATTGTTTATGGTTTGATTCCTTGTGTGTGTCTCTTTCGGGGCCATCAAGGTATTTCTATATCAAAAATTGCATGCAAACATTGAAGTGTTTAATTTTAGTGCTTGGTTTTCGAAACTAGTCTAGGTCAAAGGTTTGGCCGTCTGCAATTTGCAGATTTCTCCAATGCAACTTCAGGCAGGAGGGTTTTCATCGCTTTGCTTGTTATGTTTTGGGGTCAAATTATAATTTGAGACACAATGGTTTTCAAATATAATATACGAGTGCCTATAGTTTTCAAATATCATATATAGGGACAAGGAACGAATATGTAGCACAATAACAGGAGGTTCCAGAGGGATTTGATATGGATGTGAAAATAACAATTCCTAAAGCCATAGACCATATTTCAAAAATAATTGAATGGGTTGTTATAAGAAAAAAAAATTTACAGAACATAGATTTAAGATTAAAAAAAAAATGTTAGCTTATTATTGATTATATTGGTCAAAGTAGTTATATTAGAATATTGAGTTATTTTGGTAGAGGTTCGAACCTTCATACTTCATATTCTAAAACCTTAGCAAAGCCGTATAGAGGATTCCATATTCCATCAAAACCTTAGCGAACTCGTATTTTCATATTTCAAAATCGAATAGTGATGGTATCGATACGATGACAGTTCATGTACTGTTCTTGGTCGGCTAGAGCAGTGGCTGCCCTTCTCTCTACTGACCATGACAATGGAGGTGCTTGAAGAGGAAAATCAGTTCTTTGGGCTAGCATGGCTGCATAATTTTGAATTTAGTAGAAGCAGAGGAAAAGATCTGTTAAAAAATTTCAAGTTCTCTTCTTTTCAGTGGCAATCCTGTAGCATTTATCCTCTAACGAGGCTGTTCTTTGGTGCTTCTGCACTTTGTTTGTCTTCCAAACATGCTGAAAGAGTAGATCCTACTGGATGCCGGCCTATAAGATGAAGAACGAAGTTTGCAGGACTAGGTAAAGAAAATTATTTGCTTTCATCATCAACAGAGAATATCATAATCCGCTCTTTTAGAAAGGAAACTATATGTGCCCCTTCCTGCCCGCTCTTTAAGCTAGCAGGAAGATCTGGATGGTTGTAGTCGATTGATCATGAAAGATTCTTTTTGTTTGGAGAATGCAAGGTTGGTCCAGAGTTATTAAGTTGAAAGCTAATAGGTTGCATGAGAGATTGATAAATATTTGAAATTTATTAGCACTTTGATTGCATTTTTAAGTATTGTTATGCTTAATAAAGCCATTCAATATATAGCTTGAGTGTAATTTGGTACTGATTCCAAATATACTTGATACTAATCCTTTGGATTCAGTTTGCTCAAACACTGCCACGTTTGAGCTTGGTGCTAGATCAGGTACTGATGTGCCTGAGTTTCATTATATTTGATTGCTCTCATATAGATATAAGTCCGGGCCTTGTACAGAACAAGGTTTCATATATCTTCTTCATATTTCAGTGATTCAGGAAAATTGCATGCTCTACGAAATAAGATTATCATTTCAAATGCCTTTTGGGTTCTTTGGATCATCTTGTATAATCTGGATTGGATGGATTTTTGCGCTTTTCAAGGGTATCATCTATCAGAGCAACTTATGAGCCTCATGTCGTATACTTGCTTTTAGAGCAACTAATAAGTTTCTGCATGTAGAGGATGAAGATCCTGTAGTAATTCTTTGCATGTAGTGAAACATTGTACTTTCTATCTTTCATATATAAAATATAAAAAATCATTCCGTCAAAAAAAAAAGAAAAAAAAGAAAAATCAAGATCATAGGCGCACACAATCATAAATGACCATAAGCAAAACAAGAGGTGCCCAGAGGCTTCAACATACAGTCTGGGCCGTAGAATCGATGGATACGATGACTGTTGCAGTTCATGATGCACCTCATTCAGAATATGTACGTGTAACGAGACAATATAGAGACTTGAACATCTGCAAAAATAATTTAATATACTACAAGGAATGCTATAATCAATGCAACTGATAAACAAACATGATTACTTTTTAAATTACCCTCCCTCCTTCCCCATTTTTGCGTTGCCCCTAGGGGGACAAACCCTTGTTTTTGTGGGTATGTGGGCATATCCAAGTATATGCCGCATATGCCTAGCATATGCTTGTGATCGCCCCAAACCGGTGCTCCCCTCAGAACTCTCTATTATCCTCATCCAGCCCATTCCTTTATGGGTGTGGCTATGGCGCAGGGAATCCCATTAGTGACTTTCTAGCATGCTTTCTAGCGCTTTATCCAGATTTTGCACATTCTTGCGTTTTCTTTAAAACCTTCGATGGTCCCTTTTCTCATTCCTCGGGGTCATGGGGCGACCTAATCAAGCTGCTTGGTCCGTTTAAACAAAGATGCCTGTTTCGCCGAGGTGTGGATTCCTTCAAAAATCCACATTTTGAGGAGTTTTAGCTTGGCTTCCTATCTCTAGATTGAGATCTCCATTCTTCATTTATTTGCCTTCATGTTGACCTCCTACTATAGCAGAGTACCCACCTCCTTCATGTCACCTATGGTGGATTAAATCGGGCGTTTCAAATGTGCCTTTAGAACGAGAGCTGCCTCTATTGTTTGGTATTGCATCCGCAAGATCGAATTGACTCGCAGCCTTTTTACTTGCTTACCGCCAAGCCAATAAATTTGGTCCTAACAAAGCCGAAAACATAAAGAGAATCTGTGGGTCCTGCTTTCTAGTTACAACTCGAAGTCTAGGGCGCCATCATACAGGCAGCAGTCTTCGGTTCTCGCAATTGTTTCTCAACAAAGGCAGAGGATTTGGCGTATATGTATGTGGAATCTAAACTACTCCTGCTGTTCCCCTTCTCGGGTTGCAACACCTCTTAGGTTAGCCTATTTGTTTCCAAGATCTAGTTGCATTTAGATGTTTATGAGTTTCTTTTTGCATTGTCAGAAGTTCATCGTAATATTAAAAGATATGGATTAGCAAAAGAAATACTTCCTAAAACCCTCAAATAGGATCTCAAGGCCGTTTAAATTGGACCCTGAGCCCCTCAAATGAAAAACTTGAGTCCAAAAATGGACCTCTCAATCTCGACAAAGCACAAAGTTGCTAAAGCCCGCCATAAATCATAAGGAAACAAGGAATTGCTATAGGTTTGCGTGCCGATTAATTTTTGGCAGAGCCGCGGAGAACCGCAAATCAACTTTGCTCTAAAAATCAATCGTGGCTTCGCTTTTGTCAATGAGGGCTTCGCTTTTGGGGCCCGCAAATTAGTGCTATACTATGCTATTTCCTTATTTCTAATTATCCGTGTAAAACCCGATCATTTTACACAATACTCTCTCGATTTTTTTTCGTCACCCCTTTAAGGCCTAAGTCCCAATCCTTTCCTTTTCCCAATTTCTATACACTCTCCTTGTTCCGCTTTTGATAATCGCTAGTTATGCTTCTCTATTACGTAGTTATGATGATATCAAAGGTTTGTCACAAAGGCTAGTATAATCCGCACCGAATTATCATCTATGGACCATGAGAGAGTGGCTTTCCAACCGCTTTTTATGAAATCAACTAGAAGGACTAAAACCAGATAAAGTTGTCTTTTAATTTTTCTCAAAGCCTAACTCGCTTTTAATGGCTTCGTGAAAGTGTAAATCATGTCTCGCCGCCGAAAAGCATTTGGCGCCTAAATCCTCCGACCCTCAAATTGGCCCTCAAATTGCATTTTTAAATAGAAGAATGAACTCCGAACTTTGATGGAATCGTGGCTTAAATTGCAATGAAACTCTAATCTAAGTCTCAAATCAAACTTAAGGAAAAAATTACCTCTTTTGGCAAGGGTTCACGATGTCGGATGGTTTTAAGGTCGCCCTTCGAGCTATCGACCATCAGATTTTTGCCAAGAAGAAAGTCACCAAATTTTTGAATCACCGTGATTTTTGCCAAGAAGAAGGCCGGCCAAATTTTTGAATCGTGATTTTTTTTTAAATTCGTAGATTCAAAATCCGTGTTATGCCGAGTCTCTATAAACTACAAAGCCTCAAGGTTAAAGACTCAACGGGGTGCATCAAAAAATTAATTCTACAAACCGCCTTTGAATTGTTTTTTGTTTTTTTTTTTGTTTTTGGTAAACCGACCGTGGTGCAGTGGCGCACTTCGATTTTGTCGATCCTTTTTTCACAAACTTGAGCCCTCGGCCCAACCAAAATGAGTGCATACGAAAGCAAAGGAAAGTTTTGAAGTTATGTTTTATATCTATGCCTAAGTGTGGCGTACTTAACAACTGACGTAGAATTAGTCGGGTCGCAATTCCTTTGATTTCTTTTGACATCCATCTTCAAGTTTTAAATCTTGAAGAAGTGGCAAGTCATGGCAATGGAAACAAATAAAGTCGGGTTCAGGCTTGGAAAGTACCTTCTGGGCTACAAGTGAGATGAACCATGGAAAGCGCAGCCAGCCTAAAGCTCAAAAATGGACAAATATCCATTTTTGTGGCAACAAGGCTGCTACACAAGTGGATTATAACACGAGCTATTTAATGAGCAATCTTGCTGAAAAAATGCCATACATTGTTGTCTTTATAGTTCACAATAATTATCTCTATTCATACAATTTGTATTGCATGAACAGTTTTAACTTCAACTTATGGTGGTGGTGTAGTTAATATATTTGCATGAGCAATGCCTTCAAATTTAATATAGGGCACATCCCAATATCAACACATATCCAGCATATGGTATGGACCTTAATGTTCTTTTTAATATTTGATATAACCATCTTGAGAGAACTACCTTGAGACCCAACATATAGCAATAACAAATCCAATTGTGCATTTATTCTTCTATTTTATATCCTCTATATGATAGTAACAACATATATTACCATTTGAAATTTGTGGTCTCAAATTGTTTTTCTCTAGGAATTAGGAATTTGTATGTTTCATTACGCTGCTTATGTTTTGTAGTGTGAAAAGATAATATCATGATTGCAGCTCTTTGTATATGATAATGTCAGCAAGCAAAAAATGATTGGTACAATTTTGAACATTTCCTGCAAGGACGAATATGCCAATTTATTTAACAAGCAACAAAGGCGCTTTGAATACTAAGCGCTCTCATCATTGTCGTAAAATGTGGTCTTGGGACTCATCTCACGCATTCGCTTGGAAAACAATTTTTTGCATTAATTTATGAAAAAATGACCAAATGGCCAATGGAAAACACGACCACAGTTCTAGATCTACGACGGATTGAATAAAAAATACCTCTTCCAAGTTTGTGAACAATCATATAGAATGCCCACTGAAGGTGGGCAATTTACTAGTAATTTTTATAAAAAGTTTGAAGGAGACAATTATTATGATTGATCATTGAATGGGACATGGCAAAATTTGTCAAGAGGTCGCTACAAAATTAAATACAATTTTGATTCCTTATATAAATCAAATCTATGTATCCATTTATTGAATAAAGATCTTCGATTACTAGCAATTCCTCTTTCTTTCCCTCTATGAATTGACCTCCATAGCTTTTTAAACAAAACTCGAAATTCCTGGGATACAAAAGCAGCAGGCTATGTTCATACCATCCACAAGCCTCGACACAAAACAAAAAAGACCTAACACGAAATGACGAAATAGAAACCATGAAAACACCCTCTCGGGCCCCCGGAGGGCAACCCTCCGTGCGCAGCACCTTGTTTTGGTTTCTATCTTTGTTAAATTACTGCGGAATGATTTTGGGAAGGGCACCTTTACAATCAAATCATTTTCCCTCCAGATCCCTAAATTATGTGCTACATACTCATACTTGTAATTTTGGTTCTACGCCAACATGTTTGCACTTCGTCACACTCCAAACCCATCAAAGTCTCAAACCCCACATCGACAACCCTCCATGCATTCATACCCTCATTGTTATTTATTTATTTATTTACTTTTTGGGGTAATTTTTTTGTACGTCCTTTTCTTTTTATACTAATGTTGAAACAATTCAAGGTGATAAGTGATATAATAAAACCAATTCAAACTTTGCATCATTCAAGTGACTAGTGTAGTTACTTTGGTTGTGGGGCACCTGAAGTTGTGGAGAATTTCATGATTTTGTTCCATCTATTCACATTTCCAAATTGATTCATAATTCTTTCTTATTATCGTGTATAACTTTCTTATTTGAACATTTGGGTTTATATTCCTCATATATAAAAAGGTAAATTTATATTTGCTGTTCAAATCCTTCCTCATTTTCTTGGTTTTGTGTAAGATCTTCTTCCTCGAGAAATTGAACCTCATATTCCCTACATAAAAGAGATTGTGCTATTTATGAAGGTATATATGTTCCTTATCTTGGATATAATTTGAAATAGGAATATAAATCCAAGGTTTGACTTATTAGTTTGTCTAAAGAATACCTTGACCTACGATTTATACATGGCATCATTGTTTGTGAATGTTTTATACTTTTTTTCCATAGCATAGACCCACACTTAATTTCCATAGCATGTATGGGGGGAAGGGATTTCCTTCCGCTAGAAGGGATGGGGGGAGCTTCAAGGACCGGGCGACAAATGAGCGAGTCCCCTACCCACTGCGGAAGGGGGGACCGATTTGCTTCCCCCCACAACATGGAAGATGGGAGCTGCGTTTTTTTTACCGATTCTTGTTCCTGATTGCACTGGCTTGATCTTGATCTTCACCGGCCGAAAGCGAATGGCAGCCCCTCTTTCCATTCCTGAGTGTAGGGACTCACACATGGCAGCACCGTGATGATTCCTACGACCCATCTTCCATGTTGTTAAGAGGAATATTTAGATTAGCTTATAGAATGTATAGACTCAAAAGATGTTTAGGTATTGTTTTATTGCATATTTCAAGGATAAAGCACACACTTCCCAACATACAACCTCAAACACATGAGTGCGTATCCAGTTTTACGGTTGGAAAATATGCACACATGTATATATGTATGGCACAATGTATATAAATACAAGTCAAAACAAAACGAAAACACATTATGAGCCCTACAACTTTTGGGCAAAAATAAAAGGCCTGCACATGTAGGTCATGGTAAATGGGAGGTTGCATTTTGTTCATCTTCTATTTGTGACACCCTATTACAAGTAAAGATCGATCATTCAACCAATGACAACAAAAATGCAGGGCAAGAATCAGACTCCCCTTCTCAAATCTCGGTCTGGCTTTTAACGCCGATCACCAAGACCTATGGAAGGGCTCTTAAATGCCCATACCTATATACGACCTTCTTCCAAACATTGCCAAGTAATTTTCCTCCCCACGACAACTATCATTTTGATGTGCTCTTTGAAAAATATTGATTTTCCTATTGCATGGGGGATTCCGTTGTATACAATATGGATATGCAATCTGTGTTACTAGGGTTGCAAAACCCCGAAGGCCTTTAATATGTAGCACAATAACATGGGGTTCCAGGGGGATTTGATATGGATGTAAAAATCACAATTCCTGAAACAATAGATCCTATCCTAAAACAATTCAACGAGTTGTTATAAAAAAAAAAAAAACATAGATTTAAGATAAAAAATAATCACATCAGCTCACTGGTTATATTGGTCAAAGTAGTCTTATTAAGACTTTGAATTATTTTGGTAAAGGTTCGAGCCCCTGTATTTCATATTCTAAAATCTTAGGCGAAGCCGTATAGACGCTCGATATTCCATCAAAACTATAGACGAATGTATAATTCATATTTCAAATCATAGGCGCCCCCAATCATAAATGACCATAAGCGAAACGAGAGGTGCCCAAAGGCTCCAATATACAGTCTAGGCTGTAGCATCGACGGATCCAACGACTGTGGTAGTCCAAGGTGCATCTCATTTAGAATATGTAGCACAGAATAACCCATTCTAGAAAAATAACCCATTCTGAAAATGTAAATACTTAAAATGTTGCACAATGTGATAAAAAAACATCAATTTTGATATATGTTTTCGTACGAAAAAACTTCAAGAATATAGTCTATTTTATACACTCCAATGGTTTATACGGAATTTGAAGATGACCACCCTTATCATATTGCCAAATCTAGATAATATAAAAGAAAAATAATACAATCTTTTCAAACAAGTATATCTCGGCTACGAGTTAATAAATACTATTATCATTGATTGAGTTAAAAATGGTATATGTTTGTGACAAAGCCATAGAGTTTTAAACTTAACTAATTAGATACCCAAGATGTTAAATCCTAGGTAGAGTGCTATGTTATTAACCCCAAGTCAGACTTGATCATGTTGGATGCTTTATGATCTTTATCGATCATAGGTCATATGGATGTAATACAAGTATTATATTGGGACATAGGTAAATGAGTCAATTAGACATCTCACAATTATATGGAAGTAATTAAAGCGAAAGAGGTAAAGTAAATGGGGTGTTTGTATAAATTTACTATGATTCATTCATTATGACCAAATGCGAAACCAAATGGCGCACACCATCATTCACATAACTGTAACATTATATTCCTCAAAATTGTGGTCGTATATTCTATTATGACGATTACAATAAAGCATTATTGAGAAATGGGACGGACTTAGTGCCTTGTTTAAACAGACACATATTTACTCTCTCAAACGTTGACATAAGAATGACTAGTTTTCTTTAAGAGTTGGGGGACACTTAATAATTGAACTTTTGGGTTTCCAAATTAGGCTTGTAGAAACATTTGGAACTTCGAGGAACATTAAAATATGAATATAGATAAAGCACGCAGGAGTAGGATGTAGGGATAGCAATTAGAATGATGGGTGAGGTATTTCATGGAATACTGAGGGCCCAGGGGAGGTGCTAGGCATTTGGAAGGCAGGGAACGAGGCACCGGGGATTTTGGAATGGCGTGACAAGGATAAGGCATGGTTGCGCAGTAGTGGAGGTACTACTGGGAGGCCTAGGGATTGAAGTGTAGAGGAGGGATCAAAGGAGTTCGTGGATAGGCGGGATGGAGGTACTGCATGGGATGAAGGCAGAGACATGATAGTCAGGCTTTAGATCGCGTCAATGAACATGTTCGAGAGGATCATGTTCAAGAACACGTTAGGGACATGGCATGGGGCCTGATACAAGGGGTGATGGGATAAAAAAGGAAGGGAAGGATTTCCTCGACGGAAGCTACGCGGCAAAACTTGCCACGTCAAGAGGCAAGCTTTTTGGACGGATGTCGGGTCTGATTTGGCCCGAGCCTGGGCTGAATATTTGGAATAAAAAAAAAGCGAGAAAGTGGAATCGATCCTGGGGCATAATGATGCAAAATTAATTGTAGAGGACAGACAGTATGTGCATCGGGCAACCCCTGCTCCCTCACACACAAATCCACTCCGGCAAATGGGTAGCCATGAGAGCTCCATAATTTTTCTCATTGCCCAATTATAAGCACATGAGCCAGAAGCGTGGTGCCCCCGCTTTTTGTGTCTCGAGGCCAGCCATGTTTTTGGGACACTTCCCAGGTGTCCCAACCTCTTCTTTTCCCACTTACACCATAAATTACACCATAAATTACCATAGAATACCTTACCCATCCAAGCAATGGAATAAACAACAATACAATATATATCCATCCTATCAAAAGCGAGAGACTCCCATAAAAAGATAGCAAAAAAACATCCTTGTTCTCGAAGTATGTGAGTGTGAACACTTAGCAGATTCCCCAAGACATATGCAGTCCACTGTTTGTGTCCTTTGTTTGCTAAAGATTGGTCTTGTACTATAGCGCATGGAATCTGCCCCTTTCTTTGAGCCAAGATTGGTAGCTCTCGTGGCATTCCCTTGCTTTTGCTTACTAGGACTGCAAAGGCTTCTCCTAGCAGTTTTTGTTTTTGTTTTTGTAAATATCATATTATCATATCCTTGCCCTTATAGTTGGGGCATTAATCGAGGAGGAATAATGCCAAAAGCACCTCTGTTGTCCATTCCTACCCTTTTCCCTGACTTGCCCAGGGAAAAAAGAAGTTCACAAGGTTACTAGGTGCTCCTTACCTGCTCCTTGTCCCACATATGCACACCATTGCCAGTTATCAGTCACCTCCGAATATCTTTCCTATCTGCTCTTTAGATTCTTGTCGCATAACTTGCGAACTGATGGACTCTATTCCATACAGATGACGAACTATCACAAACATTTCATTTTCTTCTAGTGCAACTATCAGCAGCATTTCGTTTTCCTTCAAAAACTTTACAAGGTTCAAATAAGGGATGTTTTTTAGTTGGTCTGCCCAGATTCTTGTGCTAGAAAAGAAATGATGAGTAAGGGCATCTTACCTTATTTCTTACATGCATGCAATGTATGAATAAAATATACCTTTGGTACGTCTACCTCAAACATTAAGCATTAATCCCTTTTCTTTAGGGTATGAATACCAAAGTGTATTCTTGTCATGATCATGTGGACAGGGTACAAAGGTAAAGAGCATAAAATAGAGCTTTGAGTAAATAAAGAGACTCATTTATAGGCATAAGAAATGGTCTATTTTATTTCAAACACATGCTGGATGCCTTTTCCCTCATCACGAAGTGGTAGTAATATAGGAGATCTGTACTTTGATGTCTTCAATCCACACTGATGTATGTTCGATCCACATCACGAGTCAGGTTAAGAGAAACTTTACAAGATACATTGTCCTAAGTAGATTTTGTAAAAGAAATATTTGTTCTACATTAGTTCATACTTAAGTGAGGGCATATGGTAAGATGAGTAGGTCAATCAAGCTAACGGCATATAGGAATTCGAGTATATAGTCACAAGACACTCAGAAACAAAAGTTCATTAGCTTGATATTGGTGGATGTCAGTCTCACTTGAGATAAAGTGAACATATGGCTTGCTGTGCACGTAGGTATTAGGCAAAATTAATATAAACAAATAGAGACTCATAAAAAAACACTCAACGATTTATGATTGAATACTGCTACTTGCCTAACACTTCTTCGAAACCATTTGAAAGGAAGAAAATATTTATCACCCTTATGTCACTAAATTATATCTATTCCAACGTGAATAAAGTCAATGGAATAGAAAAAAGTCATTCCTTAGTGAGATTTATTTCATAAATTTATTGAAAGAAGCATCAATCTATAATAGAATATTTCATTATGATAAAAGATACATACTAGGTAGTTGAACTAGCTTATCTCAAATTTCCAGGAGAAGTACAATAACATCCCCAATTGCATGTCCTAAATGCTGTAAAAGAAGCTGGTAAGTCTCGTGCTTTGTTTTTTAAAATGCTTTATGTAAGATGTCTCTCTTGATAAGAAAGGCCAACACATATACTTAGCCAATGATCAACTAATAAGAGTAGTTGCCTTCCAAGCACAGGCAACAATTCCTCAGTTTATTCTAGAAAGAAATCAAGTAAATTAAATAGTTATCTTTTTATTTATTCTTATAAGATACCTTGATCATAGAGAGATGCATTGAAAATAGTCAAGTGCAGAATAATGTCAAAGCGCCAATGCACTCTCGTGAAGGAATACCCATGACCCAACATAAGTCATGGGTCATTCACTCCTATAAGTTCTAGGTTATTTGATGGATATTTGAATAATGTTCAGTAATTCTAGGTGTATAACTTGTCTTTTACCCACACTTTGTAACGTTCCTAACCGAAATACTCTCTAGCTACTAGGCCTCTTTGGATACTCAATTCCAAAGCTCTTTCCTTCTTGGGTTGCCTAAAGGGCTTACCTTGGGGAAGGTGGGTTGATAGAATATGCTGCTAGATGTGCCAATTTGACCATTGAGATTAGAAGGCCCTCGGCATTATGTGACGTGGGCAAGTGGACTTGGTTTGGCAACAAAGGTTGTTAGGGTCAAAAAAATGACAAGCACTAATGCTCGGAGATCTTTTCCTACTTGCTTCATCACATTTTTTCAGAAATTGAGAAGATGGATGCTGCTGAATTGATCCAAGGCCGCATCTTCTGCAAATTTGGGCAAACAATTGTGGGAAAGATGAGTTTGAAGCCCAAAATTGTGGATTTGATTGCCGGAATAGCCATAGTCAAATTGAAAAATATTTCGCTTGATAAGCTCAGAGAAAGAATAGGAAGCCCGACGCCTTTTGCTTTCTAGAGTAAGGTCCGAGATGGAAGGTTGGAAAACTCAAATCATTTCCTCGCCTCGCATTTGCATCCACATCTATCGCTGCATCATCGCCTATAGCAAAATGCTTTGATTCTTCATAGAATATACCCTTCATGAATAAACCCTTTTTACATCGTTCTTGCCCTCTGGAAGATATAGTGATGTAAGGAATTTTTCCAATGGGATCCAAGCATTCCAGTCGGACTTCTCACGAGCTAGGTACGCTTTCAGTAAACCAATATTTAGCTAAAAGTGGGGCACACTCTATGGATTCACAAGGATGCTACATAGCATATTTTGGGGAAAATAGATTCACAAGGATGCTACATGGCATAATTTGTTGGATTGCTCCAAGTGAAGGGGCAATTTGTTAGGGAGAGGGTGACTTTGGGTATCTTGAGGCATATTCTAGGCATATCTAAAAATCAAAAGCTCATGGTTTGCCAAAAGAATACATTTGGACGTTTAATCTAGTGGTAATACACTAGTCCTACGACAAACATGTCTCGAGTTCAAGGCCGCTCAAAGTTGCATTCAATTTAATGTGGCTAGAGGCAAGATCCAACAAAACAACGTCGATGTAGTGTGTCCATCATTTCTAGTTGGGGGCAAGACCCAACAAAACAAACACTACATCATTTCTAGTTGGGGGCAAGACCCAACAAAGCAAACAAAGCAATGTCGATGTGTGAGTGTGCATCTCCAATTGATGCCCCAACAAAGCAAACAAAGCATTTGTCCCCAACAAAGCAAACAAAGCATTTGTCCACCATTTCTAGTTGGGAGCAAGACCCAACAAAGCAATGTCGATGTAAGGTGCGCCTCCAATTGATGCCCCAACAAAGAAAAAACAAAGCATTTCTCCAACCGATGCCGGTTGGGGGCGTGGACCCAACAAAGCAAACAAAGCAATGTCGATGTAGTATGTGCGTCTCCAATTGGATGTTGTCTAATATGGAGATGGAAGAACGAAAGTATTTTAATTTGTATAGTTTTAGGGTAAACCTTCGTTGCAAAGGGCAACTTCACTTTTTGATATGGAGATAGAAAGACGAAAAGAAGTGTATTTTGCATAGTTTTATGGGTAAGCCTTTGTTGCAAAGAGCAACCTCTTTAATCTTAGTGTGGTGTATGCACTTCATACGTTGAACTCTAATGGATGTTGAAATTGTGTTTAGATATAAATTGTTTTGCTTCCCCGATGTAGAGTTTGAAGAACAAAAAGTATTGTATCTTGAAAGAACGAAGTATTGTAATTTGAATAGTTTTACGGGTAACCCTTTGTTGCAATAGCAGCTTCTTAAATTCTAGTGTGTTATATGCACTTCATACATTTGAACTCTAATGGACGTTAAAGTACTTGTTTAGATATGATTTGTTTAGCTTTCTGATGTGGCCATTGAAGATAAGATAAGATAAGAAATTTTTACGGGAACCCAAAAGTATTGTATTTTGCATAGTTTTGCAGGTACCCTTTGTTGCAGTAGCAACTTCTTTAATTTTAGTGTGGCGTGTGCACTTCATACTGTTGAATTTCAATGGATGTTAAAATACTATATTCTATTCGATCCTTTATGACTTGCGAAAAGATCACCTTCTAGAAGGTTAGATTCTCAGGGTTATCTTGTATAAACCATGTGCATGTAATGGAAGGACGTTTCTCCGGCTCATTTTCATACATTTATGTATGAGAGGGGGTTTGTTGGGTTTTTTCTGCTACTGTTTTGTGTAAATATAAATGTGTCAAATTTGGATTTTAAAATCCATATACCACATGCAAATGGAAGATCCCCTTTGTGTATAGGTGCATCCCTCAGGGCCTACATGGACATTAAATATTTAATTTAATTCAATTCTGATTGGGTCTGTCACGTTCTAGAAAGTGGTATACAACACTAGGCCAAAATAAATTGAAAATAAAACTTTTTGAATATTAAAATATAATTGAATTCAATTTTGTTTGGGTGCCATGTTCTATAGTGGTATACAATGGTAGGCAGAAAATATTGGATTAAAAGCTTTTATAGTTTGGAACTTAAATAGACAAGTAAACATGCCATTTGGGAGATGATAGACTTTAAGACCAGATTTTATGATTGCTAGCCCATGTATTGAGGGAGAGAGCCCTTTTGGGCTTTGAGTTTTTCTTGATGAGGCAAAATCATGGAAAGCATGCATCTAAAATGATATATACATGGAACTTTACACAAAAGGGTCTCTAGAGAGTAAATGTTCTTATATTGTTGATGAAGTTGTGATATTGAAGAACAAGAGGATGAAGATTGAAAACATTGAAGAGGCAAGAGAGAAAATGTAGAGAAACAAACATGGATGTGCCGGGCCCATAAGAATTTTATTTAGACTGGTGTGTAGTTGGTGGGTCAAATGGCAGTACAAAGGAAAGCTTTCGTTATTAGTTGGTAGGCACTACGGTTCTGATTTGTGGCGAGGAATGGGACAAGGCAGGCCTTTTGCGGAGGGTGAGAATCTGGCGCAGGCTTTTGGTGAAGCATGAATTAGGGTTAGGGCTTCTGCGGCAGCTCTTGTGGACCATAGCCCTAACTTTCGCTGCTCCTGCAGATTTTGGATTTTTCAGTTCGCTTTGTGTGAACACGTACAGGCTTCGTGTAAACATACAAAGCCATCAAAACTCTTTTTGGAAACCTCTTTCGTTTTCGTCGGTGGATAGCGTGTCCCTAAACGGCCTTTAAGTCACCTAAATAATACCGGTGGTGTCTATTTTACCCAACATTTTCTCCAGCTGGAAGGGTAATGGCACTGTATATGTCTCCATCTGAAAGAGTTCCCACCATGCACAAATCCCATTCCAGTGCCAGATTTGTTTTCTATGATTCTATAGAACAAGTGTTGATGGACAAAACCAAGTGCAAGTTTTACTTGACAAACTATTGCCAACAAATGGATAGCATTACGCATGGCCATGTCCGAGTGCGCATATCATTTTGGAAGTTCTCATTCCTTTGAACATTGGTCCCTTGGTAAGGCTTTTTAGGATAGTTGGAATTAAGATTTGAATCAACATTAATCATATATGAAGTTGCAAAATTTGTCTAGTCAATCATTCTACATCTTAGCTATTTGGCAATAAGGCATATAAAACGGATATCATGGATGGTATCTTAGCTACTTGGCGATAAAGCATATGAAATGGATGAGTAACAGGCTGGAACTAAAAGTTAAATTGGTCTCCATGGACGATAAAAAATATTCTATTCTATTCTTCCACAAGTTTAGTTGTTTTATGAAAGCCAATGCAAATAGTACAATAAGCTCTTTACTATACAACGTTAAACCCCATATACCTCATAAAATGTTTTGTGGGAACCTTGATAGTATGAACCTATTGAGAAATATGTACGGATCAATTTGTCACCCTCACATCATCACGTTGTTCAAGCACCTCTACAATGTAAGGTGCTAGAGCAACCTAGATTAAGTTTGTAAAAGGGCTGACCAACAAGGCGATATCTCACTCTGATAGGCATCGAATGAACATATGTAGTCCTACATTGCATGATTTTCAAACATGATATATGAGGGTTTGTATACTTTTAAATATCATATGCAGAGACTTGATATGATACATGCAAAAAAACCTCAAGTAGAATTATTCAACATTCTACAGAGAAGAATTTGGCCATTACAACGAAAAAAATGTTAATTGTTTTAAGCTAGATGTGCTCCTTTGATTTACCATCATGGAATAATTTTGAAAAGGGTCTTTCTATGATCAAATCAATTTCCCATAGGATCTCATGTCATTTTGATGTATATTCTAGAAAAAATAGATTAGAATAGATTTGTTTTTTTTTTTTTTTTTCTCAATCCAAGGAGACCTATGGGACCTCACAAAGAAGACAATATACCTCTCACTTTCCGCAATGTGGGAGGTAAAGGTTTAGAGGGAAACACCTAAGCAAAGAATAAGTATTGTATATATATTCAAATTTCATGCAAGTCATTCACATTAACAACTACATTTTCCACTTGTCGATGACCGTTATAGTTGTCTTTGATATGAGGATATAATTTTTTTTTTTTAAGTTCCACATATAATCAAGAGATTTAACTAGCTTGGAGAGATTTTATATGCTTCTCAGGTACATGTTTCCATAATTTGATGAATACTCGAACCTAGTAAGGATATTTTGCATCTAGATTCTCTAATTATGCAATATCAAGACATGTTTGAATGAATCAGATTGTGTGGACACTCCCCTTCGCATCTTTACGAAGAACAAATTCTTTCAAAGTGTGCTGCCTACATGACCTAGATAGATAATTGTCTGTCGTGTCTTGAAGATAAGTTTGAATATTCTACATATTAGATCTCTTATTCAAAATCTACCGCCATCAACCTATAGCAAAATGTATCATTTCAAAGTGTGATGCTCTATTATCTTTTGTATTTGCTATATTTTATATTTTATATTCTATATTATCCCTTTCAACGCCTTCATGTAGATGCCTTTAAATTTGTAATTGCGAAGTTAGAGCTATAAAGCGATAATGCAATAGATAAAGATAATGACTATATACCTTGCTTTTCTTTCATGATTATGAGACCCATTTCATCTCATATCTCCTCCAAACACCTTGTTAATCCCATGAATGTTGAGATTCACTTGGTCAAGCTTTATTCTAAAATGATGGGCAGGATTCGCCTGACAGTACTTGATCCTCAAATTTTCAAAACATGATGCATTTGTCAACAAATATGTAATGTCTCTAAGCTTTGTAAGATCCTTTCATCATTCTTGTCCTCTAAAATGTAGTCATTGCTTTTAGAGAGGGCTATATGCATTCCGATTGAGACTTCTAGATAACCGGTGGCTTCCAAAATTTTTAAAACATGACATCAACCGACACGCCATATCTCGGCTTTGCAAGATCCTTCATCATTCATGCCCTTTAAGATGTTGCGCCAAGTTTGTTTCTAGAAGACTAAATGCTTTCTCATTGAGAATTCTAGATACAGTTACTTCTAGCTCTTTGTCCGACATGACATGAACACATTCCTCCATTCTCATGATTAACTTTTTATTCCCCATATGTAACCGAGGATAACATTGATCAATAGTTAGTTCAAGCGCACTAACTTTTTAGTGACTACTAGTTGATTGAGCAGCTCAAGTCCTCATGATTAATGATAACTAGATTGAAATTTAATGCAAGAAACCTTTGCCAAAGACTAGCTTCCCGGGCGACACGAAGTTGATTAATAGTTCATTGAGTTCCATATTGCCTTAATTTTAAATCCCGAGGAGAACATGCTATAATGTTGTATGCGTATGGTTCAGAGTCATAGAGGAATATTGGTGTGATTTGTGTGTCTCATAGATCAATTGATCTTCAAATGGATGTTAAAAGTACTACTTCTCAAACACCTTCCACCCCAAAATTTCTTTTTTTCCGACCGCATCGTACACATAGCGCCGACATGCATACACATGTCAACTTTTCAATAAAAATATTGACATGTAAGCATGTATAGCCATTATTGCCCTTCCGCACCACATTCTCTTCCGCCATTTATTATTTCTTTGCATTGTGGCACACAAAGGAGGATAACATTGTCTAAATCTTGTGGCACAAAACTCAAAACAAATTATGAATTCAAGGAAGGTCATGTGTCAAGCGTAATTGAAGGTGTGCATAGCTCATCATCAAAAAGATAAAGTACATGCATATACAAGATTCTTCAAGAACTCATTGAAGTCCAAATATGGCAAAATTTAGAAAAAAAAAAAATGAATCTAATTGAGCTACATGAATCTAATTGTCCACTAAGATTTAGAGGTCTACGCGGGTCAGACAGACAATGGAGCAGATATCATTATATCGCTTATTCTCGCAAAAGATTTTCAATAAAATGGAAGAGGTAATTTATCAAGCATGCTCAATAGCTTTAGTAAGCTCTAGTAAGTTGATGGGTATGGCATGCCCTAATACTACGATAATGTATAAATTTCTTCTAAAGGCCACGAGACACTTAATTGAGACGAGATTCAATATTTTTGAACAACGAGACACTTGATTTCCATTTCGGTTGTTGTAAACGCAACCGATCCGCTATAAAAGAAAGAGCAGAGAGAATTAGCGAGATATGAGATGCGACACAACACCACATTGTTCCCTATCCCTAATCACCTTATCATGAATGACAAAATGCCATGTTGAGCCCGCGTCCCCCTAATAGCGCATTATAATTGCATTTGACATCTCTATTGATTAATTTGAAATTTCATAGGTTGACATCTTCTTTTCCTTGGCACGAAGGATACCTTTAATAACCTTCGCCAAAGATCCTATAACATTGGTAATGAGGATCCCATCAAAAAAGAAGTTACAAACTAAAGAACAGAAAACTTTGATATTATGCTTCCAATATGAGATACGAATACTTGTAGTGTATGATCGACCCAGAAGAATGGGGTATTTGAGCTATAACTACATGAGAGCCTGGCTTCACATTTCGTGTAAGAGATGATGATGCATCAGAAATCCCTTGGATTAAAAAAAAAAAAAAAATGTGATGGTATCATGTTAAAAAGGAAAACATGAGGCCAGGCATCAAGGATATGAAAGGGATGCATTATATATGTGTGGGTTCCCTTTGTTCAGGGAAGTGGGATTAAAGTAGACAAATAGTGACCAAAACTTTGGTTTGGCTTGGCTAGTCTAGAGTGTAGATCCATATGTAGCAGGAGGTGCTGATATCGGGATCCCGAGATCAGCACTTGAGCAGCAGGAGCTCCTGCGGGCCGTCGGAATGCTCTCCTTTTACGCAGTTCGATCTTCCTAGCGTAAACTCAAGGCTTGGCATCTTGGGCATCATGTGGTTGATCTGTGAAGAAACTAGCTGAGAAAACGCTGAATGATTTAAAGCAATCCGGTCGCCTGTTATGGTCGATTCATCCTCCCGCACCATTGAATCCTGCAGCAGAACAAAAACCCGAAGAATTTGCTACGAAATTCGATCAAACCAATATGACCTTCATTGCAAAATAGAACGAATTTCTTTGCTTAGTCACTCTCAGACCAGAAAACAGAAGGGAAATTTGAAAAACGAAGCTTGTGTTTTTTTGGGTCTGTTCTTTTTTCTTAGCTGAACAGCACATATTTGACAGTAATACTGTAACCATCAGTATCAGCCCAGGTTTAAATTAATCAGAATCCAAAGTGCCGGAATCAGAAGATGACATAGATCTGGCATATTTTGTGACAGTTCCAAAAGCAACTTGATTCAATACCCACCTGCTCTTCACCGTCAGTCAGAACCATCTACTAACCCTGAAAACATCTCCTGGAATCTAAAAACATGATCTGTACATGCCTTTAACTTGTAGTCCTCTACCCTCTGTCAGAAATTCCTCCAAACTAGCTTCCGCCATAGCCCTAGACACCAATCATTTGATTTTCCTGCTAGATCTGGAGATGGGTTTTTCTGGGTTCTATGCAATAGGCCTGGTTTTTGGAAAAAGGATGAAATATGCTCCAGTCAATGCAGGCGGATGCCGCTGCAGCATGCTGTGCTGCCGACTAGCACTTCTGCTCCGAATTAGATTCTGTATTTTATTTGCACTGGCAGAAATGAATCAGAAGGGGCAGCGAGGAGATTGAGACTGAAATGATATGTTATGCGTACGTAGAAGAGGATCATGACAGTCCGTTCCAGGAATCTAGGCTGCTTATTTTATTAAACTACTGCAAGCCCTTGTTTGGCTCGATCATTGTGTTGACTCCTGCAGGAATATGAACGATTCTCTCTGCTCCATAGCCAATATCATATTCTTATTTTCTGGGCCAATCTTAAAGTCCACCGTTGTCTGCCTCCATTGTTTACTGGAATCGAAAACCGAACCAAAATTCCTGTGACGTCTTGTTCTTGGAGCTTGTAGATTGTTGCAGGAAAGAAACTGCTGAATAATATAACAATCACATGAGACATATGAATCGGATCCACCATTTTACTGCATGGTCAAAATATCGTCTTCATCTGCCCGTCTTGATCCGCTTGACCACGGTTAAATAATGGTAAATACTAGATAATATATTCAAGTTCGCCAATCAAAGAGCTGGCTCATCTTGGTAGTCAAAAAAGAAGAAATATGTATGAACATATATTTCTCATTGACGTTGATCAGCACTAAAAGTTTTTCTTCAAATTTGTAGTAACAGATCTGGCCTGGAAACCCAAAAAATGCATCTAGAATATGAAGCAGTACCAGTCCTAGTGTCTGTACTTTGCAAAATTTGAACATGGACCCCATTGCTGTAACCTGAAGCACTCATTAACAAGATCAAGGCGCGCCTGCGGAGATATTCGGGGTGCGCCTGTAGTGCCCACTAAACAAGCAGATCAAACATGCCACTAGACAAGCAGATCAAACAGATATATTCTCAGCCTTTTCTTTTATCCGTGCATCAGATCTGGAGTTTGTGTGAAGTAGTGCTGTCAAAATGATTCTGAGTTGAATTAGTGGGGACATGGCTTACCTCAGGCTGTCGCGCAGTACTGTGCTGCCAAAGCATAGCGTTTACTTCATTCATGGGCTGCTTTAGATCTGCTTCTGAAGGTCTTGTGCATCTGTTCACACAGCCATGCATATCATATCCCATCATATATTAGTCATAGTATATACATTGTTTTATGCGCGACATCATTGATTTTCTTTGTGCCATCATGATGCTGTTAGTTTTGAATTTTCTTACCTTGTCAAATTGAGCCACCCTTCATTTCCTTGCCTTGGATCTGCTCCTGGCATTGATTTCCAAAATGCATGATTCAATCCATTCATCTCTTCCATTTTTCTTCCACTTCCAAGCTCTGAATGACCTGTTTCATCCATCCATCCAACCAGTTAGAACCTTTGTCGATCCCGTTATGCCGAATCTTCTAAACCCGAAAAAATCATAAAACATCAGTCTAGCATCAGTAGCCTCTTTTCTTAAAAAATTGCTACTAGCACTGATTTCATTACAGCCATAAAACCCTTTAGCAACAAATTCATTTCTATGGCAATAACATCATACACTTGTCAATTCTTAAGCATAGATTTCAACACATCCACACAACATAATTCAGCGGCAATGAGTGGGAAGCTTGAATTTTGTGGCGTATGGAATATGTATTTTTGTCCCAACGGGTACAATCGGTGACACTCACGGCGTTGTTCAAATATACATCATTTGTTCTACAATGGCCACTTTGGTTTTTATATAAGAATTGCCAGCTTTGAGAATGGTTAAATTTAGTATAAATCCTGCGCTACATGCATATCAAGGATAGAAAGGAAACACATTTTAAACAATACTATTTTATTAAGAACGACATTATGCCCAGAGGATTAAAGTATATTAGGGTAGCTTTTGAAGTTCTTGAGAATTGTTCTCGTAAACATATTCAAAAACCTTTTGCACTTTCAAGGCATCTCTAATTTTAGTCCACACAATGTGTCCAAATGGTTTCACCTAAGCTCTTATTTGGATAATAAAAGTATTTTAACTTTTATATATCCTTTTTTTTTAATATTATATGTCATAGGTGTAACCTTGTAATGTTTGATGATATATATCACAACACAATGCCTTTCTTTAGTATTCTAGGCAAAAAAGGTGAATCAAAAAGTACACCGGGGCGACATAATTGCCATGGTTGAACATTAATAGCTCCACCAAGCGGGTTGTTGTTATTTCTCCAGTGAGCCATGTAGAATGGTGCTCATCATTATGGTTTGGATACTATACATTCTATTGATCTTTCACTTCATAGAACAATTGTAGTTGTCTCAAATTTGATAATCGTCTTATGGTATGCTTTCAGAATCCATTGGCTGATTGATGTGCATTATATTTTTAAGGTCTAAATGGGCAATTGTTGGTACTGCGAGGAATTTGTAGAGAGGTGGGAAGTAGGCTAGGTGCACGAATGCCTCCAGGATATCTCGAGAGAAAATGTTTATCCTTTTTTTTTGTTGCTCTCCCCAAAGAAAGAGGACTTGTCTCAAATGAGAATTTCGTAACCAAATTGCAAGTGTTGATCGAGAAGTATTGAGACACCTCAAGAAAAAAGTTAAAAGTGGTTGATGATGATAAGCATGGTTCACATGTTGGGTTCGGGGAATCTAAGGTAGTATTTGGAAGGCGAACTGCATTGAAGGTACAAATTTGTTATGGTATATGATCTATAGACATTTGGGTCTTTACAACTACATGCACGAAGCATGAAATACCAATTTCTAGTTAAATATTTGAGTTATAGCTTTTTGATATCGCCATCTCGGTTGGCTCTAGTTAGGGATCAAGCATTTATAAATCTAATCCTCTCATAAAAATGCTACATATATAAGGGAGGCTGCTCCTGCAATGCTTGCATACGGGCGTCGTCGTTGTAGTGAGCCCGGGGTTATCTACTTGAGATCTGCGAGATTAGGCTGCGGCAAGCGATGTTGCTTCACTATATGTCGTGCCACAATGACACATCTTTGCGGCTCTAGCAAAACATGTGGTATCATTTTGCAATCTTTTGTGTTGGTTATCTGCGGGGATAATTGCGCATACCCTTGCATCAACCTATTTTCATCTTGACTTCGTTATTATGTGTTGCAAGGGAGCTCATTTAAATGGGTGGTGATCGACCCATGAGTGGGGCTGGACAACTAAGGAAGAAAGGTTGCAAGTTGGAGTCACAAAGTGGCGGGACAAGTGAAAGACAATAGGCCCTCCTAATGCAATTTTGAAGCTCTATGGAGGGCGACCTTTGAATTGTTCTACGAGTTTTCGATGTCTTGCATGCTCTCTTGAGTACCCATTTGTTTTCGAGAGAAGGTATGTCTTCCACTTGAAACAAAATATTGTGGTACTTAATTTCGATGCTATTGATGCCTGCACCTTATATTGCTATTTTGAAATTGAGTTTATACGAAATCTTTCATTTCGGTTGCAATATTAGTATTTGTTGATGTCTTACTACCAATGTAGATAAAAAAGCCATTACTCTGAATCATGTTTTCTCCTTAAGTTGTTTCGTGCTTTTCTAATAATTGCATCATGTATATGGCAGGCGAGAAGCTGAGATGGCATTCAAAGGGAAATCACAAGTATTAATGCTCATTCTTAAATAAGACAAGAAGGACATGACCTTTACACCCTCACATGCTGCTTGAATTTGCATTCTTGCCAACCGTTGATTTATGTTGTGATAGATTATCAAATTGCTAGGTAAAAGGCTTTATAAAGGATTTTTTTATCGGATGCCCAAATGGGAAATTTAAATCTTTGAAATGCAGCCCTAGCGGTAAGAAGGTTAAGCATCATTAAGAAGGTTAGCGGTTAGGTAAAGTTAGCTATGTGAAGGCTATCCACCCAATCAATAGAGGTGACGACTCTATAATTCTATGTTATTCTTCTAGAAAGTATCCTGATAAACTAAGGAGAGCATTCAAGATTCTTATGGAAATATAAATAGAGTAAAACCAATTTACAAAATTCTTGTATGGTGATGAGATATTAACATCAAAATAGATCATTCTCATAAGGAGAACCTTCAGTTTCTCAGTCCTAGACCCAATCATTGTGCTTCAACTTAAATTGTTTACCGATAACCAATATGAACTATTCAATACCTAGCCTTTTGTTTCTTCCTCTTATAAGATAGATAGATAGATAGATAGATAGATAGATAGATAGATAGATAGATAGATAGATAGATAGATAGATAGATAGATAGATAGATAGATAGATAGATAGATAGATGAAAACTTTCGTCCACAAAGACCCCTTGAGTCATGGGGCGTTCTGAGAGAGTCGCATGACCAAAATGGAACCTGGCCTATCACAATGCAGACATAGAACTTTAAAAGTTAAAACTAAAACACAATGAAACAAAATAGCACAGGACCACCTAACGTGGGGCAGCAACTAGAAAAACCACAACCAGGGATATTTCAATTCTATATTATAAGGGAGAGATTACTAACATTGTTGCTCCTATGATTACTAACATTGTTGATCCCATGTCCACCAACCTTAAAAGACTAAAACTTTCTATTTAGGAAGCTCTGCCACCCCAACCCAACAAATTATTGAATATGCATGTGTTATGGCGATACTCATCTTTGGAAAAGATGGTATTTTTGTCACGTTTTGATATTTAAGGTAAAGGAAAAAGCAATTGTTAGTATAGTACGGCGTGAGAAAAGAGCCATTTGACTTGTCAAAAGAGATGCTTGTTCTAAAAGCTAAATCGGAAGAAAATCGACAATAATCCACACAAACCATTAACATCCAACATATAAAAATTAAACCCTCAACACATAACAACCAACACATAACAACCATTGACATTAACAACCAACACATAACTACCATTGACATTAATTAACACAACCATTGGGTCTAACACATTTAAATTAAAATCCCCCTTAAACCCCCTTTGGTTTGGGTGCATATTCACCACGAGGGGGATGACTCAGGAACAACAAAAGTACATTGGATAGGCATATTCACCTCTTATTCCTTAATCTACACGTGCGTAAAGTTCCTCGTTTGTGGGGTATGCAAGTACAAAATTTGCTATCTTGTATAACAAGATTAGCAAAATACTATAAGATTTCAAGCGGAATACTATATGGTGTTGATTAAAATGCGTGCAAAATACAATTATGAGGGCTCTCAATTTGCCCCTCGTCACCCGGGTGTGAATATACACCCAAACCAAAGGGGGTTTAAGGGGATTTTAATTTAAATGTGTTAGACCCAATGGTTGTGTTAATTAATGTCAATGGTAGTTATGTGTTGGTTCTTAATGTCAATGGTTGTTATGTGTTGGAGCATAAAAAAAAACAAAATTTAGTTGTTTATTTACATATGTTGGATGTTAATGGTTTTGTTGTTCAAAAAGTGTTTACAAAAAAATTTTTGGCCCTTGAGGCCTTAGGGACGTCACCCCAAAGTGTGACAAAAATTTTAGAATTCAAACCCGAAAAAAAAACTAGAATTCATTTGAGGCTTTCATCACTGTAGCTTTTGAAGTTCATCACAATAAAACAAGTAGAACATAAGTAAAACTTACCATAAAGATAGAAGCAGATTGATCCCATTATTACGAAAGTCATAAAGTTTGCAACACCCATACACAAACATTTTCAAGCTGGAATTTAACGGTGACCTTTGGCCTCCACAATTCTTATGGTGAGAAACCAAAGTGGGAAACTTTTTACGCTTGTTAGCACAAGGATCTAAAAGCCTTGGAATTTGCTTAATAACTACCTCAAAATCTAAAATATATGGTAATTTTTGCAAGCTTCATTCGGAATGAGCCATAAAACAATATCCAATAAGCGCAATCTGTATTAATCGGTAGTAGGATGTGAAAGCCTACCAAATCCGGCCGAAAAATTGCTGTTTTAATATAGATAATTTAATCAAACATATCCATATCATACACTATCAAAAGATCTCGGGAGAACTTTCCAAGCATAATAAAAATCATCTGAAGCGAGGCTCGTATCAAAAGTTATGATAAGAAATGTGTTGCGGCGGGGAAAAGCTGCACTACATCGCCCTTCAAGCCCTTCATGTGCCCAACCCGGCCGAAAAATTGCTGTTTTAGCATAGATAAGCAACAAACATATCCATATCATACACTATCAAAAGATCTCCGGAGAGAGCTTTCCAACATAATAAAATCATCACGAAGCGAGCTCACGGATCAAAAGTTATGATAAGAAATGTGTTCTTGCGTGGGAAGCGCACTACATGCACTACATGCGCCCTTCAAGCCCTTCATGCGCCCTTCAAGCTCTTCATGTGCCCATTATTATGCACCACACACATAAAAAAGGGCTTTTGTTGTGAGCCATTGGTTGTTGACCATTATGCACCCACGCCACAAAAAGGGCTTTTGTTGTGAGCCATTGATTGTTGACCATTGAAAAAAAAAAAGGCTAAAATCAATGGCTCGAGAAATGGTTGCACTCTAAATATGCGTATTAGTACATCCATTTTGAATACATCACGAAATCATAGAAAAACCTTAGTGAAAAGCGTACACAAAACCTGAAAAGAAAGTCCCCTGTTATTATGCTACATATTCCACATGATCAAGTATTCGAAAAATATATAACCTAAATTTATTGCACAAACACCATATGTATTGTTCAGAAAGTCTAAAATAGGTCAATTTGAAAGTTCCAAAGACAAACTACTCTTTCTCTATGCAACAAAAAAAGTTACATGCACTTTTTATTTTCAAAAACATCACATCATATGATTGAGAACATCTTTCGCATTTACACATGAAGCTATTTTCATATCATTGCATTCCATGAAATTATAACTTGTCTAAATATACTGTTCGCATATCTACAATAGTACATACACATGCTCAGAAATGAAGCGAAGAAATAGTGCCTCTAGTTGTTACAAAAAACCATATGCCATGATCGACGTTGTGACAACAAAGAATGTTATACAACATTACATACCCTCTTCAGTACTCAAAATGAATTGGGTATGCACTTTCATTCCTAGTTCTTTCCGGACTCTTCTATACGTTGCCACTCGCCCAACAGTGTTATAGATGAAGACATAAAACACGTATAGATGAGAACACTTAACTACTCAGTTACATACACAACTCGATCGAGGGAGACTTGTAGACGGGCTTCTAGATGAATGTAGGGGATCTACAAACTGATTGTAAGAACATGGTAGGGGTCTACTTTAATTTAAATATTGAGTCGGCAGATATGGTGGGGGGGTTTGAAGTAGAAATTTTGATTCCACACGGTTTGATTTAAGCCACTTTACCCACAAAAGCGGGAGGGCAACCTAAATGTCGCATCACCTTTGCCAAGGCTGTGCTTGGGCATTCTCGAGCAGGCGGGTAACGGATGGGCGGAGGCGGCGGAAGTCGGGGCACTTACCGAGGCGGGGCTTAGGCCGGGCATTCGACCATTGATCACATCTTCACACTCGGGGCCACAGTGGGGGGCGAGGAGCGTCGGGAGGACATGTCTTGCCCGATGTTTTGTGGACTTTGCAAAAGCTTTCGACCAGTAAGGGGAAAAGTTGTGGCGAGATTGCACCATCACGGGGCTCCCTATGGATCTGCGAGCGATTAATGCAATGTATGCGAGAGTTACGCGAGGCCGCATGCAAGCGGAAGAAACGATCATTTACCCGATAGCATTGGAGTTAGGCAAAAGGTTGTCCTCTCTCACCCACACTCTTTGGACTTTACATCGCCGGTTAGGCGGCTTCTTTGCCAATGGGGGGCGGTATCTGACTCTTGCACCGAGGTCATCCGTGGCTCATCTATGCGGATGATGTGGACTTCTTGGCCCATACACCAAAGGGCATGCGAGGCACACCTAGATGCCACGGACACATGCCCGCGGCCGGACATGCGTGTCAACTTTGGCCAAGACTAAGGTGGTCCTCATATCCTCCTCCCGTCATCCGGCACCTCCGGCTCATTTATCGAGGCCGGATGGTAGAGGTCACACCCGGCTACAAGTACCCGGGGGTGGAATTTCCGTCCTCAATGTATTGGGATGCATCCATTAAGCCTTGGTGACCTTGAGGTTGGGTATGCATAATGCAAAACAACGATCCGCAGGCGGTATATTTGTGGCCACCCGATCACATTTGATGGGCGGCTTTGGTGGAGCCGGTTCTTCGTATGGCGACTTGGAGCGACTTAGAAAGAGCGGTCTAGAAGGCATTTTTGGCCAGCGGGCACTTGGGGTCAAGCCCTGGGTTCCATATCGGATCTTGTTGCGGGAGGCGGGATTCATGCCCCCTGACATCGCGACCCCTCGATAGACACATTGTTTATTTCGGAAGGTGGCGGCATAGGCGACACTCGGCTCCTTGGCTTCTGGTTGTGGCGTGAGCCATAGCGACTCAAGGCTTGTTGGAAGGACAAAGAGAGCCCGGTGGGCTGGCCTTATTTGGAGCGTAAGCGCACATAGGTGCGTCGGATGCCTACCAGCCAAACCCAGAGATAGAGGCGAGGGGTACTTGGACTCTTGTTTCTGGGGAAGCTCACGGGACCCAGGTGCTGCGGAGCAGGGTAAAGATGGCACACTACAAGCGCACATAAACCCCACCACGGTTGAGGCCCACCCAGCTCTACTGCGTTCTCGGTTGCCCGCGAAAGCGCGGGATCATCGATCCATTGAGAGGGGGCCCACCATCTTCGGCTTGAGGCGAATTCGGTGGGTTGGAGAGCAGCGCCCGGGACATGCTTTGTCGGTGTTGCGTTGGGGTTGTTGAGGATGAAAGCCATGCCTTCAGCATCCGGCCCTATAGTCGGTCGGGCTCGCTACATTCTCTTGGTGCGACACAGTGCCCTACCCGCGAGCTACTCGATGCAGCCGTCGATTCGATCCCTTGGCTCCTACCTCTAGGAGGTTTTGGATCTGCGGACTCACCTCTGCCCCCGGGCGCCTAGTTGAGGTGCCGGGAATTCATATGTATATGTATATTTGTGCGGTTTGCCGGCCGTACTTGTTCTTCTGCGGCGTTTTTCCTTCGTGGGGAGGGGTTTTTAATCCGGGGTAGCGGACTTCTTTGCACGTGTAATTTGGGTCCCATAGGCGGATTGGCCTCATGGACGATAAAGAACCTTCCTTCCTTCCTTCCTTCCTTCCTTCCTTGCTTGTTAGTTATCACCATTGATGCAATACTCATAATCAGTATTGGAGGAGTACTGATAACTAATATCATTTGTTATCAGTACTACTAACTAGCTATTGAAAAAGTAGTGATTCCACCCATATAAGCTCCATAAGTGGTTATCAGTCTTTACCTCGGCTGATAACCAAAAGTGCGTACGAGGCCTTACATGCCAAATACTTGACCTTGAATGTAGAACTGAAGCCACGCATTTCTAGTTATCAGCCTGGGCCAGACATTACCTTAATCAAAATACTCTCAATACACAAAAACTAATTTAAGTTAGAGTTTATGTGGAGGGAAGAATAGCCTACACGCAGTGTGAAGCTGAAGGGCAAGAACCCAGAATACTATTCTGTAACCAAATTTTTAACTTTTGGGCTGATCAGTCACCGGAGGATGGCTGCAGTGATGATGGGTCTGTAAATCCATGGAAGAAGGAAGAAATAGGTGCTTGGATCATTTTTTCGATGACAGAGGCTTGCTCTTGGCGCCGACCTTCTTCAAATAAGAAAGAGCGCGAAAATGCCAATTGCGCGACCTGATCGGCACGGCGATGTCCGCGTCGTGGCTCACGTCGACCTCGATTGCTTCTATGTTCAAGGTTACCCTCAAATCACTTCTGCAAAGTCTGTCTGTTTAGCTGCAACAGAGTTGGGATTAGTTATTGACAATCCTGTAAATGACAATATTCTATTCATCTTTACATTAAACTGCACAGCGTACATAACTTCAGAGTTTCCATGGCATAACAATAAGTCTCTTAAGTACTCACAACGCAACTGAGCTCACAAAGAACCATTCTAGTGCTATGTAAACCTTATTAGATAGGGCACTGTTGATTGTTGCCATGATTAATGTTTTTCTAATGACATTATTTTTAGATAGAAACTTGTTAATCTTTTGGAAGCTTACAATATGATGCATCTCAAACTACTGATTCGTAATCTGACATACCCACAACCATTGCGCCAGCAGTGGAATTATATGTCATGTATAGGAGACACATCTAGAACGTTCTTTATCGTTTTGGCTTGAAGACCTTACACTATCTTTCTACTTTGCAGTAGAGCAGAGAAAAAATTCTGCATTACTTGGGAAGCCAACAGCAGTTGTACAATATAATTCGTGGAAAGGGGGCGGGCTTATTGCTGTTGGCTATGAGGCTCGTCAATTTGGTGTCAAACGGTAATATGCAAATTGGTTTGTTTTTTCAGAGCCTGAGTAAGTGTTCTAATGGGCCAAATTTGTCAGCCACAAAGATCTGCGTTATATATACATGCATTAATATTAAATGCTTTTCTAGCTTGAACTGAGATGTGTTCAATCTGTGCTTATTATATATCATATGTGGGAATAGATTCCACATGATATCATCTAATATACCTATCATCTAATATAGGATTAGTCTATTTTTTGTATAAAACCATGTGTTGCTGGTGTATGGTACCCAATGCCTACCTATCAGATCTGAGTTGTTCTGTGTTTGGGGCATGATTAGATGGAAAAGGAAACAAGCAGTACTGAGTTCAGTATTCCATGTACTGGATTCTTTTTTCTAAGGTTTCCAGTTCCAGTAAAATGTTCAAAGACTAATCACCATTAATGGGTGTTTATACACTATATGAGGTGGGGACAGAACACGGAAGAAAAAATAGGTGGATAACTAGTTTCGCATAAGGTGTCGAAGTTTTATCAAATATACATTTGAGCAGGAGGAAGTCAAACTTGTGAATGTGAGCACATTCAAAAGATTTATGTCTTTTATGGCCTACGATAACCTTCAGGCTTGTACATGTATATCACACTTATTTTTACATATTCTAATTTGGAGAACTGCCAAATTTGTGCTGTCATGAACCCCATCCCTTTTCTTCTGTAACCATAAGCATGCAAACCTGAACGATGATAGTCTATTGTTGGCAATTTTGTCGGTATCTTTACCTTCTTTCCATCTTGTCAATGTTGTCTAGCTTTCATAATGGTAGTAACCTTTTCTAATCCTCATCGGAGGATATGATACACGAGCCTGAGTAATAGAACACTGGCACAGTGTACCAGCATGCTTGGTTAATGCATCTAGTCATGCTCTGGCAAACTTTTTGATGCCATAATCTGCGTAGACCCTTTAGCGGATTGCCTTTTTAAATTATGCACTTGTGGATAGCTTCATGATTAGATTTTTTGAGGGTTTCTATGCCAAACAAACTTCTTATCTGTGTGAAGCTTCTAATCAGGTCAATGCGAGGAGATGAAGCAAAGAAGTTATGTCCTGATATAAATCTTGTTCAAGTGCCTGTGTCACATGGGAAAGCTGACCTTACTATTTATCGAGATGCTGGAACAGAGGCAAGTTCAGTTATGCATATTTTTTGAAGATTCCGAAATATCTTGAATTTCTTATCATAGATTTTGTTCTTTACCGTTTCCCTTCCCCAGGTAGTAAATATTCTTGCACGTACAGGAAGATGTGAAAGAGCATCCATTGATGAAGTGTATCTTGACATCACAGAGGCTGCCTTAACTCATCTTTCCCAAAGGCATTCTATAGTTTGCACCTTCAACCAAGAGGCTTTCAAGACGCACATTGTTGGCCTTGCTGATGTATGGCATGCTTGAGCTTTCATTGTTATCATTTTGTTCACTTTGTGCATTTTTGATTTGAAGCATTGGAATTATTGATACAAGGATGGTGAAGTAGAGAAATGGCTCTGTGCAAATGATGGAGATTATGGTGACCAGTTGTTAGCTTGTGGGGCCATCATTATTGCTGAAATACGAATGGCAGTCTTAGCAGAAACTCAATTCACTTGTTCTGCAGGAATTGCTCACAACAAGGTAAATTTGTCAATCAAGCCATAGGATGAGCATAGAAGAAAATTGTATAACTTCTTGTGAGGTATATATTGGCTGTGCAGATGCTTGCAAAGTTAGCTAGTGGTATGCACAAACCTTCTCAACAAACAGTTATTTCCTCAAGAGCGGTTCCTGCCTTGCTTGCGTCTTTACCTATACGGAAGATGTGAGCACTTGTTTTTTATTCTTATGTGGAATGCCTTGCATGGATGGGTTCATGCTCATGTAGATCTTCTTTCCGTGGTGGCATGCTAGAGGACAGTTGGGTGGCAAGCTTGGGCATGCCTTGGAGACTGATTTGGGAGTCAAGACAGCAGGTGATCTTTTGCAATACTCGGAAGGCAAGCTGCAAAGCCTCTATGGATCAAACACTGGGTATGATTAGATTCATTAATTTCTTTCTTATTGAATAAGCATCTGCTTCCAAAGGCTGGCTTTGGAGGATGTAAGAGCAAAAGGCATAGTAAAAGATCAATTTCATTGTAATTCAAATAAGAGCAAAGGAAAAAGGTAAAAAGCAAGCCAAACACTAGCTATTGAATATAAGAACAGATGATGATGATGGGCCGCACTGCCTAATTAAATGGTGAAATGCAACGTGGTTCCATTTATGGTGTTTTCCAGTCGTCAAAAGCTTGGGGAACTTTAAGTTGCCAAAAATATTTGTTTGTTAGCAGGTTTGAAGTCCTTTTAGAAAATGAGCTCTCTTTAGTTATTACGAAGTTGAAAGCATGTCTTATGAAAAGTGATCGAAAGATACTTGTGGCTCATAAGTATGATGTTTCTGTAAATTGACAGAACTTGGCTATGGAGAATTGCTAGGGGCATAAGCGGAGATGAGGTTCAAGGCGCACTCTTCCAAAAAGCCATAGTAGTGGGAAAACGTTTTCTGGACCAGCAGCATTGAAGGATCATGATTCTGTAACTTTTGTTTTGCTTTACCATAATATTACTACATGTGAAACACTAGGCACTATCCTCTGCGACATAGTTGTGATTTCCTTTTTGTTGTTTTTGCAGGTTAGCTATTGGCTAAAGCAACTTGCTGAAATGCTTCAAGAACGCCTAGATTTGGATATGGAGCAAAACCATCGAACTGCGCGGCTCCTTACCTTGCATGCTGTATGTCACATGGTATTTCTCACATGCCTATACATCTATTGTCATTGTTGGTTCACGTAGAATTGTCATATGTCTGTCAATTTGCACAGCAAAGTAATGCAGGCAGGAAGTTTCCATCAAAATCATGTGCTCTAAGATATGGCAAAGATAAGATCGTTGAAGATGCATGCATTCTCTTTGACCGGGGATTGAAGGAGTACTGCTCAGCGGTCCCACATTTGTCTACAAAGCAGAGGGTTTGGTCGGTTAATGGATTATCAATAACTGCATCCAACATAGTTTCCTTGCCTGCGGTTAGTTTTAGAACGCTTAAAATTCCATCGAGATATTGTTAATAACACTTCCTATATGCAGGGGGTAGATCGCATAACTCGTTTTTTTTCATCAACATCAAATGTTGATAGTCAAGTCTCAAGTAACACTGCTGCAGAAAACCCTGCAAATGATTGTGGTTTGATTGAGGAAGCTGCTTTTCAGACAGATTGTGATGGGCACTTCCAAAATGAGGGTGAAGAGGCAAGTTCTTGCCATGCGTGTTAACTTCGGTATTCCCAAATGATGCTTCTCACCAGAGAGAATAGAGATAACTTCGAAGAAGGTGAGAGATCTTGAAGCTGAAGATACACAAGAACTAAATCCAACTGGTGGATCAGAAGCATGGAATATGCAAATGCAGGAAAAGGACAACCTTGAATCAGCAAGGAAGGGGCATCATCCATGAAGCAAGAAGGGCAACCAGTAGGAACCACCCGACATGAATTTCGTCCAAACAGTATCTTATGCAAGCCGAACAAAACCCAGAGTTCTCTTAAGCTAAAGGATCTATGGGAAAGAAAGGAAACTAATTCTAGTAGCTTATTGCCACAGTACCAAAAAATCGATGAGAATGTACTTTCCGAGCTCCCTTTGGAGATCCAACTAGAGATACGTGAAATGTACCAACAGAAGCAGTTACCTAAGACTAAACGTAAAAAAATTGAAGATTTCTTTAAGAACCCCAAATTATAAGGAAGGTGAAAATTGCTTTGACATTGTTTTTGAAATGGGAACGCGTGTAGATGAGGAGTCTATTAAACTTGGCATTCATAGTTTAGGTGCTAGCAAGGGATCTATGTATATTAGAACCATTGAGAATACACTTGGCATAAAACGATGGGTTACGATGCCATATGTGTGACACGACTTAATGGTTGTTAACTAAGAAATAACATCTAGGGGAAATTTCAAATGTACCCTTTTGCAAACATTTCAAAAATACCTCCAGAAGTAGGGTTCTGTTCAAATAGAATAACATTTTTTTGATCGATCGAATAAAAAGTTGCCCTTCAAAGAAATTGATAGATGAGAATGAGACCTATCGAGTCATTTTAAAACTAAGTTGCAATTTTTCAAGTTCTGGTGTTTAAAAAAAGCGTTACTAAAAACAACTAAAATGAGCATAACTTGTAAATTTCAACTTCAATTTAGATGAATTTGATTTTGTTGGAAAGATCTTATTTCAATCTATAATGTTCGTGAAGCCACAAACACTATATTACTATATTTCTAAAAATGCTCTTTATTTGAAGGGTATTTGGAATATTTGCGAACTTGAGGGGCATATTTGGAGTTTTCACTAACATCTAATGAAAGTGGCAATGGTAGTGGATCATGGATCTCGATGAAGGAGACACTGCTATAGCTACAAGCTCGTGGTTGCTTGGATTAGATTTTAGGAGATGGATCTAACCACAATCGTTATAAGATTGTGATGTGAACTCAATTTAAGATCATTTTGGAAATGACCTAGGAATTGGAATTGCACTATGTTGCTGTGCTGATCAGAGGGATCAATGCGAGTTTCGCGTGGGAAGTCTAAGGGACACAAGGAGTGGAGCACCCAGGGGGTTCATGAATTATGTTAGCCTCTTTTGAGGTATAAAGTGTTGCATACTTTATAGCTTTTTTTTTTTTTTTTTTGCATTTTGAATTGGAGATGTTGATGTCAGGAATATTCTATATCATGTACTAAATCAAAGCCTAATCGACTTTTGAGAAGAAAAATACATTCATGTGTCAATGGTGCAAAATAAAGAATTAAGCCTAAAACAACCATTGAACTATATAAAAAAGGAAGTCTGCAAAATAGACAATTGAAACGATGAAACAACAATTAAACTAAAAAAAAAACATATGCATTTTTTCTCCTTGCGATGGTGAAGCAGCCAACCATTTTTCTCCTTGCTCTGCCACGGTACATAAAGCGGACCAACTCTCAGTTTGGGTGCATATTCACACGGAGGGTGACTCCGAGCATCGAGATCTGTTGGATGGGCATATTTGCTAGTTATTCCTCCATCTAAACCATAGACAACGATCTTCATTTGGGGGGTATGGTTGTGCAAGTTTTGGTATACCATATAATGAAGTTTGTGAAATACTATAAGATTTGAGACTTGCATTAAATAGTGTTGATTTTGTACATGTATTGAACGATTTTAGAGGCTCTCGATGCCCTATGTCACCCCCCGTGTGAATATGCACCCAAATCAAAAGGGGGTTCAAGGGGGATTTTAATTTGAAAGTATTAAATAGAATAGAATAGAATAGTTTTTTTTAACGTCCACGGAGACCAATAGGTCATGGGACCCATACAATGGGCTAGTACAATCATTACTACTAGGATTAAAAAACCCCTGCCTCGAAAGGTTTTCAAGGGAAAAACCTTTGCAGTAATGATGATACTAGACAAGCGGAGATAATGACTACTGAGGGCTCAGTAATTGCTGACGTTTATCTAGAACCTCAAGTATGTATAATGCCCCTTCGAGGCTTCCACATACAAATGAACCCTGTGATAACTAAACCCTATGATAACTTAAGTTATGCATACAAACACGTGCTTTGAATTGAACATAACCATTATGCTTTGAATTGAACATAACCATTATGCAAGGACAAGCATATTCTTAAACATAAGAAACATACAAAAAGGTAGTTTATTTTCACATGAACGTGTTAGGCCACATGTGAACATGTAAACCAGTTTCAAGGATCATTGTTAGGATGGAATGAAGTTGGATATGCCACTATTTTTTCTCTCAGGAGCCGCAACCACCTTAATCTTGATGCTATTGGGAGCAAGTGCAGTGGAGAATATTGATATGTAGTGTCTAAAACCTTCGTCTTCACTCAACCTCCTATTTTGAAGATACAAAGGGAAAACATGGGGGTGACTATTTTAGCCTTAATCTTGCCAAACAAAACCGCAGATATACTTTCAAATAGCCCATATCTAGGAAAAGAACGGGTAAAACATATAGAACAAGCCATATAAATGTCTCTCGTTCCTTTCTAAGAATATCTATTGCAACAATCCGGTGCATGATTAGCAACTCTGCCAGCAAGAATTTGGACAACTCTGCAATGCCTTTCTGATCAAACCAAATTCAAAACAGTAGTTTATGACTAATACGCCACAAATACCTTGAAATTTCAAATTGCTTTACAAACAATTGCATTCCCTGCTTCTGGGCGCTCTCAGTTGACAAAGTTGACTTTTGTGTGAATGGTCTCATTGCTAAATTAGCCAATGGAGTAGCTCTATCACTTTTGGCCTGGTCATCTTTGATGAGGCTATCCCATACTTTCCAAATCATATATCTATTGATTATCTGCACATACCTTTTGCTCCTCAATAGCATTTAACAGCATACAAAAGAGTTAATTTCCAACTGAACTCATTCCATTTTGTCTAATGGCAACTTCTAAAAAATCAACCAAGTGTTGCTCCATAGGAAGTGGCACAAAATTGGCTTGAAGCCCTAGAAAATGAGCAATAATCTGCCTTTGGACGAAAACCTTCAACTCAGTTTCAACTCTGCTTATGTAATTTGTCAGGCAACCAAATATGCTGCTAACAAGATCACAATAACCATTTTATAGCTACAAAACTTTCACAGAGCCCATGCCAAATTGAGTGATTTACTGCCAAAAGTTCTACATTGCAGGCATGTCTCTAGAAGAGCATCGTCATGCAAGCTTTTCAAACACCTATTTTTTTTTAGTGCAATAGCCTATGATATCATAATCTAAACTGAGCATGTTGGGGGCAGGGCCCAACCGAGCAATGTAGTGTGGTGTGTGGTCACATGTCCGGTTGGATCTTTGCCTAGTGGCGTGGCGTTAAAACTACTATCTATCTATCTTTAGTTTGGAAAATATTTTGGAAATCAAACTAATTGCACATCGGTGGACACCCGTGCACGATTTGGCATCAACAATATATCATATTGGTTTTGAGAGTTAAAAGGCTACCAAAGCTTGGACGAGTCCTTTCAAAGTAATCAAGATTATTACTTGCGCAAAAGGGGCTTGGACCGATTCAATGAAGGCTATTGAAAGAAAAATTAGTAAAAGCCACATGATATGTCCTTAAAGTAGCCACAATGCAACATTCGGCAGGCTTTGCCATTAAGAGATTCTGCAGAAAAAGCTAGATGACTTTTTGGCAGGCCCTAAACAGAAAGGGTTGATGTCTGCATGAGATTTGATTTAAGGAAAATAGACACTTAAAAAAAAAAAAAAAATAGATACCTAACCAAACCATTGGAAAACACATTCAAAAAGTATATGGTGCACTCTATATATATACAAATTAGTAGACTTTGTGAAATATGCCTTCCAAATCATATCAAAACCTTATTAAAAATTGTACTAAAATACAAAAGGAAATCCCCTGTTATTATGCTAGATATTCTTTGTCAAGGCATCAAGCTATGGCTGACATTGCCACCAAGAAATACGGTTTCTAGTCCAGACCAACAGAAAATAGGCCAAAAGCCCTGCCTGCAGATTCTGAAGGATTCGAAGCCACCAGAAAATGGGGCCTAACAATTTGAAGAAGGAGCCTCTGAGCCCTGACCGATCATAACCCTTAAGATCCCAGCCCCCAAATTATTACCCTGTAATAAAGAAAGAAGCACTAAATTGTCTGTAAGAAAGAAATGAAGAAGTGAAAACTATTATGATCTCAGTTTTGTGCACAAGACAAAAAAAGTCGAGATCTACAGCACTGCGAATGTGAGATGTTGACTACAAATAGCCAAAATTTCCTCTTCCTCACTCTAGATTCTTACTTGTGCCTACCCCTTCCCCGCTTTACTACCTAAAGCACCCACTTCCTCAGCTATATAAATCACAGGGTTGAACCAGAGCCGTCAGTCATCGATTTTTGCACAAGCCACAAGACTGAATGATTTTTGCTCCACCCGGCATGGAGGTAGTGCAGATGAATCGTGTCTACAAGTCTACATCATTTTATTTCTAGACCACCGCACCCCCTCCCCTCCCCTCCCCTCCCCAAATCGAGAATGGAATTGAATGGAATGGAATGGAATGGAATAGATAAGATAAGATGAATTTTTAGAAGAATTGAATGATTTTTATCATCCACAGAGAGCAATCAGTCTATGGGACCCAAAGAAGAAGTGCAATAGATATAATATTGTCTGGATTAGAAAGAACCCCCGTCCTGAAGGATTTTCGAGGGAAAAACCGTGAGAGTAATAAGAATGCTGATAGACTATACAAATACACATCCATCAAGAGACATTGTTGGATATATCAAGATAGTATTCGAGGGTATAGCTGAGCCTGCATATCCATCAATCATTTCTTAAAGAAATGATCCAACAACATACTTGAAGCCAAGCTTAATATCTCATCGTGGTTGTTGGACCTAACCAACTTCGGCATAAGCGTGCGGGATGTGATCATCGCGCACATCTATAAAAGTATGATATTCATCATAGCGGCTCTCGGTTGGTAGCATTGACAAAGCTTTGTCTTGGTGCGTCTCCCCAATCCATCTGACTTTGCCTGTCTTAATTTTGAGGCGATGTGCATCTGCGTGAATTGAGACGATGAGTCCGTTGCTTTTCACGGTAAATTGGATACACAAATAGCATTGCGAACCCCGTTCTAGCGTGGGGTTTATGTGGTGCTAGTAATGTGATGTCTTGGCATGTTCAAGGGTGTTGATATTCCAAAGCTTGCTCAGGAAGCAAGCATCAAAATCTTGCCTTAAGCTATGGCGATCTTCATCGATTCGCACATGTATCTTTGTGCTCTGGACATTCTATCGGCTAACATTGAGCCTGTTTTTCCTTCCAGCGAGGTCTTGGTATTTGCGGCCCATACCCGCGGTGTAAACTAGGTTGAGAAGGCGAGAATCGTCCCACCCGACAACCTTCTAAAAGTAGACGATGTGGCGATCAAGAACTGCTCTTTGAAGAGGCAAGAAACCTATCTCATACAACAACATTTGATATGGGACCATGGATTTCTCTCCTAGTGCCCTAGCTAGGAAGGCTTTCTACACCTGCTCCAAGTCATTCCAGATGGCAAGAGACACTACAGGGCCCAGACTTCGACCCCATATAGAAGAACACACTCCATCAAGACTCTAAATAAATCACGTTGATGGGTCCAATCATCTGATTACGCTTTGGGAATCATTTGTTACGTATTGTATATAGTGCTTTCCCACACCCTGTCACTTGCAATCACATGAAAGTGTCCCAGTGCATGGTAGAAGGAAACTGCACTCCCAAATGCTCGTAGGTGTGTGTCACCTCCACATTTTTCCCTCGGTATAAGGGAGGCCTGGGCTGATGCATGGATGATATCTTAGCCTGGGCCAGATTGACGCACATGTCAGTGGCCTGGCAGAATATGTCCAGTGCATCCAGATGGCGATGCATTAGGAGTTCCACATCATCAGCATATATGAGCTGCCTGGTGATCTGGTGTAAAAGTTAATTTTTGCCGGTTCCATTGTCCGTAAGCCAGCTTTCCAACTAATCAATATAAAGCCCAAATAATGTTGAAGAGAGAGGGCATCCTTGGCGGACCCCAATATTGCTATCGTATGGTTAGTTTGTGGGTTCCAGCTTGCCTGAGCATGTCTCACGTAGCCTCTATACTGCATTCTGCAGATCCACTGGGACCCCCAACTCTCACAATCTTACCCATAGCTTTTCCTTAGGCACGATATCAATAGCCTTGGTGAAGTCGACGAAGCAGCAATATAGGTCTTGTTGACAATTCCTGCTATCTTCAACCAAAGTCCGCAATGTAAAGATATGATCAATGGTTGAGTGTCAGGGTCTGAATCCAAGATGCTTGAAGGCTCGTACCTCTACTGCCTCTGCCCATCTCATCAACTACTGCTCGAGAATGCTGGCTAGAAGTTTTGCAAATATTTGCAAATAACGAACTAACCACGTTTGTTCAGTAATTGGCTAGGCAGTGTGGGTTACCTGTCTTGTAGAAGGGAACGACTTTGCTAGTGGTACTACAGAGGGAAGCCTTCTTGTAATGCCCCGTTCAACAAGACTGAAATTAGTTGAACACGTCCTTGCCCTATCAAAACATCAAAGACAGCGGCATTTCAGCATTCTGACAAATGGATTCGGTCGTTTTAGGTAAGATTGCAATGCTTATAAGGGCCATTTTTTATTTAGCAATGCTATTGGGAGCAATTGCAGTGGAGAATATTGATATATAGTGTCTAAAACCTTCGTCTTCAGTCAACCTCCTAATTTGAAGATACAAAGGGAAAACATGGGGGTGACTATTTTAGCCTTAATCTTGCCAAACAAAACCTCAGATATGCTTTCAAATAGCCCATATCTAGGAAAAGAACAGGTAAAACATATAGAACAAGCCATATAAATGTCTCTCGTTCCTTTCTAAGAATATCTATTGCAACAATCCGGTGCATGAACTCCATGGAGGTAGCAACTCTGCCAGCAAGAATTTGGACAACTCTGCAATGCCTTTCTGATCAAACCAAATTCAAAACAGTAGTTTATGACTAATATGCCACAAATACCTTGAAATTTCGAATTGCTTTACAAAAGATTGCATTCCACCTTAGCAAAGGCTCTCAGTTGACAAAGTTGACTTTTGTGTGAATGGTCTCATTGCTAAATTAGCCAATGGAGTAGCTCTATCACTTTTGGCCTGGTCATCTTTGATGGGGCTATCCCATACATTCCAAATCATACATCTATTGATTATCTGCACATACCTTTTGCTCCTCAATAGCCTTTAACAACATACAAAAGAGTTAACTGAACTCATTCCATTTTGTCTAATGGCAACTTCTAAAAATCAACCAAGTGTTGCTCATAGGGCGGCACAAAATTGGCTTGAAGCCACGGAAAATGAGCAACAATCGCCTTTGGGCCGAAAACCCGACTCGGTTTCAACTTCGGCTTATGTATTTGTCGGACATCCAAATATCTTTGCTAACAAGATAACAATAACCATTTTATAGCTACAACTTCACAAAGCCCATGCCAAATTGAGTGATTTACTGCCAAAAGTTCTACATTGCAGGCATGTCTCTAGAAGAGCATCATCATGCAAGCTTTTCAAACACCTATTTTTTTTTAGTGCAATAGCCTATGAACTATCATAATCTAAGCGAGCATGTCGCCGGTTTGGAAAATATTTTGGAAATCAAACTAATTGCACATCGGCAGACACCACGTACCTGATTTGGCATCCAACAATATATCATATTGGTTTTTAGATTTAAAAAAGCTACCGAAGCTTCGGACCAGAGTCCTTTCAAAGTAATCAAGATTATTAGTTCTTTGCAAAAAGGGGCTTGGACCGATTCAAAAAGGCTATTGAAGAGAAAAATTAGTAAAGCCACATGGTATGTCCTTAAAGTAGCCACAATGCAACATTCGGCAGGCTTTGCCATTAAGAGATTCTGCAGAAAAAGCTAGACGACTTTTTGGCAGGCCCTAAATAGAAAGGGTTGATGTCTATTTAAAGAAAATAGACACATTAAAAATAAAATAAAAAATAGATACCTTAACAAACCATTAGAAAACACATTCAAAAATTACATAAAGGAGAAAAATATATGGTGCACTCTCTATATATACTAATTAGTAGACCTTGTGAAATATGCCTTCCAAATCATATCAAAACCTTATTAAAAATTGCACTAAAATACAAAAGGAAATCCCCTGTTATTATGCTAGATATTCTTTGTCAAGGCATTAAGCTAGGCTGACATTGCCACCAAGAAACACGGTTTCTAGTCCAGACCAACAGAAAATAGCCCAAAACTCTTGCTGCAGATTCTGAAGGATTCGAAGCCACCAGAAAATGGGGCCTAACAATTTGAAGAAGGAGCCTCTGAGCCCTGACCGGTCATAACCCTTAAGATCTCAGCCCCCAAATTATTACCCTGTAATAAAGAAAGAAGCACTAAATTGTCTCTAAGAAAGAAATGAAGAAGTGAAAACTATTGTGATCTCAGTTTTGTGCACACAAGACAAAAAAAAGTCGAGATCTACAGCACTGCGAATGTGAGATGTTGACTACAAATAGCCAAAATTTCCTCTTCCTCACTCTAGATTCTTACTTGTGCCTACCCCTTCCCCGCTTTACTACCTAAAGCACCCAACTTCCTCGACTATACAAATCCACCCGAGGGGTTGAATCGAGCCGTCGAGGTCATCAATTTTTGCACAAGCTACAAAATTTGAATGATTTTTAGTTTCCACCCGGCATGGAGGTAGTGCAGATGAATCGTGTCTGCAAATCTACATCATTTATTTCTAGACCACAGTCCCCAAAATCGAGAATAGAATAGAATAGAATAGAATGGAATGGAATGGAATGGAATGGAATGGAATGGAATGGAATGGAATGGAATGGAATGGAATAGAATAGATAAGATAAGATGAATTTTTAGAAGAATTGAATGATTTTTATCATCCACAGAGAGAAATCAGTCTATGTGATCCAAAGAAGGAGTGCAATAGATATATTAAATGCTGTCTGGATTGGAAAGAACCCCCGTCCTGAAGGATTTTCGAGGGAAAAACCGTGAGAGTAATAAGAATGCTGATAGGCTATACAATTATACATCCATCAAGAGACATTGTTGGATATATCAAGATAGTGTTAGAGGATATAAGCTGGAGCCTACATATCCATGAATCACCTCTTAAAAAATGATCCTAGCAGCACATAATGAAGCCAAGCAATATCTCATACAGCGAGGTGGCTGGATCTAACCAACTTCGATGTAGTGTAGTGCACCCGGATGTGATCATACGCCGCACAACTATAAAGAGTATGACATTCGTCCTTAACGACTCTCAGTTAGTAGCATTGACAAAGCCTGTCTTCGCGCGGCTCCCCAATCCATCTGCATGTCTTAATTTTGAGGTGATATGCATCTGCATGAATTGAGACGATGAGTCTGTGCTTTTTCACGGTAAATTGGATACATAACACTAGAGTCATCACATGATGAACCAGAAAAGGTGCATTTGCACTGTTTGCTTTAAAATTCATATAAAATCAAAGGTTCAATAATCAGTCAAACCCTTCTTATATGTTAATATATAGCAGTCACATTGCATGGGAAAAATACCTAAAAATCTATTGGTCCCCATTCATGAGAGTTACACTTAGGTAAACCCAAGGGGGTCAAGTACGTTTAAGCTACATGTTTAGATAAAGTAAAAGCTGTCTCGGTAAGATGATTTTTTATGATTTTTTTTCATTATTTTTATATTTTTTCTACGAGTTAGAGAGTAAGACACAAAAAGCGCACCTCAATCCGAGGTCGAGAAGGGAGATAGGGCTGTTTGAACATGGCGGGTCCAAAGCTATTTGCTTGTCTTACGTGAACCAATCTTGGTTTCGAGGAAAATTTGTTCCCCAAATCAAATCTCTAACTTTTTGGGGAAAATGAATTTTGACCCAAAATTTTGAATATAAGTATTAGACAACTTGCTTTATCTAAGAAAAATGTCCATTAGCCTTGATGATGAGGTTTTGATTTTCTTTTATTTTTTCAATTACAAGTGAATGATAACTTATGTCTATATAGGGTAAAAATGATTCAAAGTCATCATAAAAAAAAATCACATTATGAAAGGTTACCACGATATGGAATCACCCCAAAACAAACCGTAAAAAGCCATAGCGTTTGTTTTCAAAGAAATCAAGAAAGGTTAATTATTACACGAAACCATTACCGGTCCACCTTCTTTTTAAAATTAAGAACTCCCTCATGTTAATCAATTTTAGGTTTCAATTGCGGGATATAAGCACCTCATGAGCTAATCTATTCATTAAAATAATCAATGCTCGATCTTGAGGTTTAGCATAAACTTTCTAGTGTTCATTCAAGTTATCTGTTAGAGTCACAGCGTTCCATGGATTTCATAAACCTATATATTGAATGGTGAACTCAAACTTGTATTTTTTATCTTCTCAAGTTGTGGAAGCAATGCAAAAAAAGAATGAAAAACAAATATAAAAAGCTAGAACTATGAAAAATAAAGATAGGCTGCTATATGCATTTCCCATAACCGATTGGGTTAGTGGGCGTTAAAATTTTCTTCCTTCCTTCCTTCCATTCTTTGGTCCACATGGCTTATGATCATTAGGAAGCGGAACATCCTCATCTTAATTAGTTGGTTGCTAGAATTGCATTATTTAATGGTAAAGTTGAAGCACAAACAAATGAACCTATATTAATCTCCACCTACCCTTCCAAAAATTATGTTAGAAGGTAGAAATTTGCCATATCATTGTATAAGTGACAAATGAACAATAAATAAAATTGGTAATCATAATTAGAGATTTAATTCTATACCCAATTCGTTAATTGTGGACCATAATGGTCCATGCCCATTTATATTCAAATTTTACATATAGTAGTATGTTATTTTAACATCAAATTGGAGATCTATGTTGCTAATGAAGCTTGAACCCATAAAAATTATAGTCTATCATGAAAGACAAGCTAAAGTTACTATTATTATACCTAAAGTAGGAACTCCTAAGCAACAAACACGTGTACTAAGTTTATGATAGTAAAAAATAAGAAGATTTCATCGTGTGTTTTGCACTAAAACGATACAAACTATATTTTAAACTTCTATCACATGTTTCGTCAATCATGAGTTGAAAAAGAATGCTATCTTGCTTTAAAATATGGCAAGCCTAAGTACAAACCAGAAATGGTCCATGTCTATTTTAAATCAAATCTTGTACATAATATGTTACTTTAACATGAAATTCAAGATTTATGTTGCCAAGGAAGAGTGACATTCATAAAAATATTGCCTACCATAAAAGATGAGTTTTTGTATTATTACCTTAGCTAAACTCTAATTTTTGTGTAGTGGCAACCACTTCTAAATGTAAAGAATACATGGTTATTCACCATATTTAAGTTCATAAAATTCTTTACTATGAATGTATAAGTGGAATGAATGGGAGTGCATCATTTATTGCCTTTAGAAAGCTTATATATAAGTTTAGTTAAACCACATTAGTTCTATTTTTGTCCTGGATTCTGTATCGAATCTTCTTTAGTGAAAATTGAGATCAACATGACTTATAGACATTTCAAAAATTATTAGACTATAGATCTTAGAGTTGACAACTTATGGCGCAAGTCTTATGTCAAAACTTGTTATAGTAAAGGAGAAACAATTCACAACCTCAAACAGCGTTTTTGAGCTAAAATGGTTTGGCGACTTCATATAATGCCATCTAATAACAGCGAAACATGAAAATATGTAAATCAACATGTTTTATCATAAAGCGTAAATTATTTTCAATTTTAGAAACGTTTGGACCCCTTTATGCTAGAAAGTTTGAAGAATCGGTTCTATTTTGGTAAAAGCTTCTTTGAATTCAATGAGGTTTGAGCAATCACCACAACATATCGATAAATCTATTGGTCATGAAATTCTCCATGGCCATAAAGAATCAGTGAAGATTCCAAAAGTGGTGGTATCTTGTGAAATGGAAATTTATCTTGTTAGATACAGGTTTTAATGGCGGAGGGTATCTTTGGACCAATTATGGTGGATGAACCCAGAATAGTTCCAGTAACAACTCTAGTGATAAATAGCATTGTGGACCCATTCTAGTGTGGGGTTGGTAATGTGATGTCTTGGCTTGTTCAAGGGTGTTGACATTCCAAAGCTTGCTCAGGAAGCAAGCATCAAAATCTTGCTTAAGCTATGGCGATGTTCATACGTTTCATATATATGCTTTGTGTTCTGGACATTCCATCGGCTAGCCATTGAGCAACATTTTTCCCAGTCTTGGTCTTGAAAGCTGCGCCCCATTGCAACGGTGTAAACCAGGTTGAGAAGACGAGAATCGTCCATACTGACCACCTTCTAAAAGTAGACGATGTGGCGATCAAGAACTGCTCTTTGAAGAGGCAAGAAACCTATCTCATGCAACAACATTTGATATGGGACCATGGATTTCTCTCCTAGTGCCCTAGCTAGGAAGGCTTTCTACACCTGCTCCAAGTCATTCCAGATGGCAAGGGACACTACAGGGCCCAGACTTCGACCCCATATAGAAGAACACATTCCATCAAGACTCTAAATAAATGCGGCTGATGGGTCCAGTCATACAGCTCCGCTTTAGGACTGTTGTTCTGTATTGTATATAGTGCTTTCCAACACCCTGTCACTTGCAATCATAAAGTGTCCCAGTGCATGGTAGAAGGAAACTGCACTCCTAAATGCTCGTAGGTGTGTCACCTCCACATTTTGCCCTCGGTATAAGGGAGGTCTGGGCTGATGCGTGGATGAGATCTTTGCCTGGGCCAGATTGACGCACATGTCAGTGGCCTGGCAGAATATGTCCAGTGCATCCAGATGGCGATGCATTAGGAGTTCCACATCATCAGCATATATGAGCTGCCTGATGATCTAGTGTAAAAGTTAATTTTTGCCGGTTCCATTGTCCATAAGCCAACTTTCCAAATAATCAATATAAAGCCCAAACAATGTTGAAGAGAGAGGGCATCCTTGGCGGACCCCAATACTGCTATCGTATGGTTAGTTTGTGGGTTCCAGCTTGCCTGAACATGTCTCACGTAGCCTCTATACTGCATTCTGCAGATCCACTGGGACCCCCAACTCTCACAATCTTACCCATAGCTTTTCCTTAGGCACGGTATCAATAGCCTTGGCGAAGTCAACGAAGCAGCAATATAGGTCTTGTTGACAATTCTTGCTATCTTCAACCAAAGTCCGCAGTGTAAAGATATGATCAATGGTTGAGTGTCGGGGTCTAAATCCAAGATGCTTGAAGGCTGTTTACCCCTCTCCTCGCCCATCTCATCAACTCTTGCTTTCGAGAATAGGCTAGAAGTTTTGCAAATATTTGCAAATAACGAACTAACCGCGTGTGTTGATAATTGGTTTGGGTAGTGTGGGTCTGTCTTGTAGAAGGAGCGACTTTGCTAGTGGTACTCTGAGAGGAAGCCTTCTTGTAATGCCCCGTTCAACAAGACTTAAAGTAGTTGAACACGTCCTTGCCCTATCAAAACATCAAAGACGGCGGCATTTTAGCATTCTGACAAATGGATGCGGTTATTGTAGGTAAGATTGCAATGCTTATAAGGGCCATTTTTGGTTTAGCAATCAAGAAGTTCTGCTTGGATTGGATATAAGAAAATGAACTGGAAGATCCCATGGCAGTAGTTGACGAGGAAGAGCCATTTGAAGACAATACTAGTTTTCAATGTGCATCTTCAATCTCATTTTTGGCTGCAGCATCTTGGTTAAGACGACCGCCAAGAAGATTTTGGGTTTGTCCAAGACAAATTATTCAATGGGATAACATTGACAATCATGCATGGAATTGCCTACCATCATTCAAAGATGCTATATGGCATTAGTTTTACAAAATAAAGAGGGGTTCCTTTGAGAAACTAGTAGGTCTCATTGTAGCAGATCTAATTAGGCCAGGCCAGAAAGTTAGACCTCCTGTAGACCCTAGAAAAATTGTTGCTATGGTTCTTTATTTCCTTGCTCATGGTGAGATGCCTTTACATGTTGGCCAAAGGTTTTATGTTGGAAAAGCAATTGTCCAGAAATATACAAAGAAAGTGACATTAGTTCTTGCTTCTAAGACCATGCTCTACAAGAAATTTATTGCCTTGCCCTCGGGCCAGAGACTACTAGACATTATGAAGGAGTTTCAAGATGCTACAGGCTTGCCTAACATTTTTAGTCTTTGTTGATGGTTCTCATATTTTTATATCTGAGGGAAGCCATGGAAAAAAGACAAAGGAGATGACTACTACAGCAGATATAAGAGACATTTCTGCCTCATGCAAGGTGTAGTAACACATTCTAGAATGTTTATCAATGTTTGTGTTAGTAGGACGGGATCTGTGCATGATTCAAACCAGTTCTAGATTAATCTATTGTACAAGAGGAACAAATTCTACAGCAGCCTATTGTCCACATGAATGGCAAGAAAATTAGCGGAGAGGTGAGATCCTTGATCTGAGATGTTATAGCAAACATTCTACCAATGCTTTTAAGTGATTCAACATATCCGAGTAGAAGGTTTCTAATGAAGGTATTTCGGATAGTATGAGGGTCTTTTGGCGGGGTTTAACAAGAGGATTTGGCGAGTATGTGTGGAAAATGGTTTTGGAATAGTGAAAAGAAATTCGGGATCCTCAAGGGTTTGTCTATTCATGTTGGCGGGGCAGCTAAGATCATTCATGCCACCGCGTGTTTTATGGAATTTACGCATAATGGAGGATTTGTAAATAGAGATGCTTCCCATAGAAGCAGTCGCTGATCTCATTGATTCTAATTCTCTGATCAGTTCATGCATTTTAATGGATTCTTCTTTCATGAAATCAAGCTTCCTTTTCTCATTTCTTCAAAACTCATCTATGTGATCACGAGATCTTTTTTGGGTTGTTGGCTTACCACTAACACCGGTGATTGCATCGGCCGAGACCTAGGACTGCTATCAGAAGGGTTGCATGTACTTGGAGTGTCTTTGCTTGAGTTTTTTTTTGGACCACTTGAGTTATCTTTGTTGTTGTTTCTTTCATTAGCAATCAGAACTAATAGGATTGTCCTCTGCAAGGTTTACAAACGCTTCTTCCACAAAAGACGCATTAGCTCCAATTGTCTCATAGAAAGCATCAAACATAAATGTGTTCGGGTACATTTGCAATTTATCCCATTTATTTCTCAACTGCCTGATCTTGAACTGTGGCTTGCAATTTCATCATAATCTCTCTCCACTGGCTTGAAGAAAGAGTAATACTTCCATTATTATGCACCTTATAGTCCTTCATCAGTGCAAGCATGGTAGAAATTACATTGTCTAACCAATCTACATGTGTTTTCCTCTTTTTTGCCCGGTTAAGAGCAATAGAACCGCTTTCTTGCACAATCATGGCCAAATCATTTAGAGGAGCTCGGATTGTACCTCAGGTAATTTATCTTCTGGCTGATCCCATTTCCCCCTCACCTTCCTTCCCCCCTGGAAGACCCGGAATTTATCAAAGACAACAATTTGAAAAAATGATCCAGTCATCCTCTTGGTTCTTCTTGGAGCCATTGTTTTGGTCTCGAATTGCAACATATTGAAAAAATGATCCAGTCATCCTCTTGGTTCTTCTTGGAGCCATTGTTTCGGTCCTTGGGGGAACGAAGGGCTTTGCAGCAACTGGCAAAGAGGATCTGATTGCCTTCGTCATGATCTTGTAGCCTCCACAGTCTAATTTATGAGGCAAGAATGAACTCGCCAAGATGATAACAGAAGTGGCTATTACCAAATAATGCTACAAATTCAAGTAAAGAAGAAGAAGAAGAAGAGATTTTAACGTCACGCCACAAGGCAGCGTCCTATCGGACATGTGACACTTTACAACACAACCAGATGGGTCCTGCCCCCACCACTTTACATTGCTGAAGTGGGTCCTTCCCCCACCAACTTTACATTGCATGGCCACTTTCACAACGAGGCGTTGAACCCGTGACCTTGGGTATGGCAGTTTAACGTCTTACCACAGGACAGTAAAGAAGGGCAGCAAGTACTTATTTATTGGATTGCCAATGTACGCGATTACAATGCTTGGAGGGAAGAATTTGGATCTTTGAACAGGGGCCGGAACTAAGGTCGAAATTTTCGGCTTCCAGAACTTCTCTCCAAAAATTTTACGGGTTGTTATCCTTAATGGCCATTGCTGTAATGGAAACGGCCCTAATAGTAGTTAGGGGCAAATTGTCTCTTAATGCGAGAGTCTATTTAGTGGACTCTCGCATCTCTCTCATGATCTCTCCTCCCATTTTATCTCTCACATGATCTCTCATCAATCACGTGACCAATGATTCTCTCTCCCTCCCTCCCTCCCTCCCTCTCCCTCCCTCTCCTCTCCCTCTCCCTCTCCCTCTCCCCCTCTCCCTCTCCCTCTCCCTCTCCCTCTCCCTCTCTCTCCTCCCTCCCTCCCTCCCTCCCTCCCTCCTCCCTCCCTCTCTCTCTCTCTCTCTCTCTCTATCTACACGGCAGCATTTAAAGTGCCAATAGGTTTTTTATTGGTCAGGGTTTTTTGGTGCCTAGGATGTTGTTGCCACTACGCTAAAGCCACATCATCCAACAACTATACAGGGTAGCCACATGGTTACTTTTTGCATCCCCATCCTTGAGGGTGGGTCTGGGTGCTCTCCATATGGTCGGAGGCTATTTTTTAATGTTCCAATTTTATAAGTGGAGAAATAACCAGGACTACCTGCACAAAACAGGATTAGTACCTTTAGATTAGTGAGTCAAGAGGTAATAATGAGTCATAATGAGCATGAAGGAAAAATTGGACTATTTTGATTTCTTACCATTAGAAGAGAATGAATTTACAGATGAAAGTAAGAAAGAATCTGGATTTGGGCATGATTTTTAGGTATCTTCATTCCTGAGCATTCATATATATATATTTAAGTTCGTAATGGGTATAGGCTTTCAAATTGAACCCAAATTTGATGCAGTTTTGGGACAACCAAAGTGACAGTATACCAATTGGACAACAAAGATACAGTCTTTATGGTTAGATATGTGCTATAGATTAATGAATAGATAGAAACAAAGTCTAAATTTACTTCTTGATTGGGATATAGTTACGCTTTCATATATCACTTCTTAAAATTTAGATCATATAATAATATTAGATTCTATGTCCTAAATTATTGTGTCTAATTTATGACATGGGCAATCACGACCTTCTAATTTCTAATGCAGTTGTTGTGCTAGCCAGCAAAGTTGCAGAAGGCAATTGACGTTATGTTAGCCAACAATGTTATTCTACATTTCTTAAATTCTATGCACCCACCATTTGAGATGAGAAGAAAGATGGATGAAGAGATGAAAAGGATGACGTTTATGCCCATCATGCATGCTTATTCATCAATGAATACAGACTGCGTTTTTTAGGTTTTCCTCAAGCAATCCACGTTCGATTTATTGAACTCTATTCTTGGCAGTACTACTTCAATGTCCTAGGTTGGAAAGTCCAACGTTAAAAAGTATACTGACAAGATCTATGCATTTTTGACTGACAGAAACAAACTTTTGTAGTTTTTGTATCAAATTGCTAGCTAACATGAGTGATAAATGGATTCGAAGTACTTTGTGGTCTCCTAAATTGTTGTGGTGAAGTTGATGGATTCTATATAATGTTCAAAGAAAGACCATCAAGAAAATATGACACAATATGCTTATTACAACATGAGAGGCGTCACTTCCATGTTATTGCAAGACGCATGTTCTTAGATGTATGTTGTTTGTTACAATGTGATAATTACCAATCAGGAAGAAAAAGAAAGGTGCAAACAATCAATGCGGGCCCACAGATCCTACTCGACGCAGCCCATCCTTTGTGAGGATTTTATATTAAGATTTTTAACAAGTCCGCCAATATACTTATTGTAAGTACTCCCCCCCGGGCGCCACCTTTTTTGTTAATCTTAATATTAATCACTTAAACTCATTTCAATCGTTGCCATATCCAATATATCTCGTATATTAGATGCATACACAACAATAGACATCAAGTAGATATTTCTTTCTATATTAACTTGACCATTGAATTTATCTCGCAAATTACAGTAGCAATACACTGTTTATTTGAAAACGATGTAAACACTATAGCAATGATACTTACACTAATCGATTATCACTGAACCTACCTTCTCTGCACAAATGTTATTCACCGTATCCATTTACATGACACCATCTTGTTTTTGTAGGGGCAAATTCGACGGTTTAGCAACCATCGAACATCCTCATTATGTCTGTGGCAAGGTCTCATTTGGCCAACATGATTTGAATCAAAAAGGCTGCAACCTTTTGCCGTCATTGGAAAAAAACCTTCGAGGATAAACCTTATATATTTAGACCATTAAAAAGTTTTCTCTAATAAGTCTTTCCCTTGAAAAACCTAGGTTAATCCAACCACCAACCTTCCAACCTAGATTATAACTTATTCTTTCCTATATTTCAATATTGTGCTCTGCATCTGCTTATCTTCTTTGTAGGATGTTCTTTCCCCTTCAAGTATTGTCTGACAAATCATGAGCTTCTGGTTTATCTATGTCACAAATGCTTCTTAGCTAAATGATGATATGAACCATACTTTTACATTCCCCTTTAAGATCATAATTTAACAATCTCCTTGCATCCTAACTGTTCAGATAATTTTTTAAACCTGCTACTACTTAAGATTTTAGTCATGATGTCTGCTAACTGATCCTTAAACCTAATATACTTCAACTGAATTATCTCCTTATTCACCATGTCTTGAATGAAATGTAATTCCATCTCAATATATGTAGTCATTTCATGTAGAATAGGGTTCTTTGTCATGGTAATGCAACTTTGACTGCCACTGAGTTATACAATACTTTCTGTTTGCTTAATTCCCAGTCCATCTAACATCCTTCTCACCCATACTATTTCTTTAGCTGCTGGAGTTGAAGCTTCATATTCAGATTCTGCACTTGATAATGCCATTGATCTTTGCTTCTTACTTATCCAACTAATTGGACCTCCACCAAGCATGAGTAAATATCCTGATGTTGACTTTCTTTCATCTATATTCCCACACTAGTCTGCACCACAATAACTTTTTAATTTGAGATTGTTTGAATTGAATTCAATCCCAATATGCCTTGTACCCCTTTCAAATATCTTAATACCTTCTTTGCAGCCGTCCAATGACCTTTTCAAGGCTAATTGTTGTACCTGCTCAACATGTTCACTATGAAAGCAATATCTGGTCAAGCGGCTGTTATTTCCAATAAACAATAGGCTCCTAATTAGTTGCCTATATGGTATCTCGATCATTTCCTTTTCTTCTGCTCTAGTTTTAGGACATAGATGTTTTGAAATCTTACAACCACGCAGGACATGGGCTTTAATTGCATTGCATCTTCCATTTTGAATTTCTCCAATACTGTATCAATATACTTTCCTTATGACAGGCTTGTCTTATCATTTTCCCTATCACCTGTAATTTCTATTCCCAAGAATTTCTTAATTTTGAATCTGTTTTTGAGAATGTCCTTGCAATAATTTAGAATCTTAACATTCTTTTCCACCAAAACACAATCATCAACATAGATGGCTATTATGCAGTAGTCATCTCCCTGTTCAGATATATAAACATTTGCATCATTTTTCAGCTTTCTAAATCACCGTTCCATTAAATATTTATCAATACACTTGTACTATTGTCTTGGAGACTGCTTTAATCCATACACATTCCTATTAAACTTCCAAACCTTATTTTTTCTCTCTCTCGTATTCAGGTGCTTGTGCCATGTATATTTCTTTCTCCAGTTTAGCTTTTAGAAAGACTGTGCTAATGTCCATATGATGCAATTGTACATCAAGTGCATTTGCCATTGCTATCAACATTCTAATACTTTCCATTTTCACAACAAGAAAGTATGTCTCCTCATAGCCCATTTCCCTTTTCTGAGACGCAATTCTAGCTTTGTGCTTTGGATTTGCATCTGCTCCAATTTTTGCTTTGTAAATCCATTTATTGCCAATCACATTTTTCCCTTTTGGTAATTCAATCATCTCATAGATAGAAGTCCTTTCAAAAGCACGCGTTTCTTCATCCATGGTCATTCTCCATTTATTTCCTTCATGAGAGTTAATTGCATCTTCAAATGACTTTGGAGTTCTTGCTTCCAAGTATCTCTATATTTTCTTTCTGCAAGTTCAATCTGCTACTTCTACCATTAGTTATTCTGCCATAAATTTCAGTGTCAATACATGCCTCATGTCCTTAAGCAAAAGAAAAAAAAATTGACCTGCAATAATTCAACAACTCAAGCACATTAACACTTGCACAACCTTTATTCACAAATAAAAAATATACCTGTCTACTAATTTGATAGAATGAAACTTCCTTCGCATCTTTTCAAATAAGAACACTAAATCCTATCCTTCAAAATAAACTAGCACGCACTCTCATCCCACGCCTTTTCAACAAAAGATGGTCTTTCAAGTTCAGACGACCTCTCAGCAATATCAACAGCCGCAACAATATCCACAACAATAGCAATATCCACAATCTCAGCCATCTCAGCAATCACGCGGCCAAAGATCACCGGCCAAAGATCACGCACTCCTTTTGCACCTATTATAGCACAGAATAGGTACTTAAGAACACTTAATTGACTAGAAATCTACCAAATAACAACATTGAATTCCATCGATTAAATTGAATTGAATAGAATTGAACTTTATCATCTATGGAGACTAAAAGATTATGGCACCCAAACAAAAAACACGTCAGACCTATTACTATCAAGGATTAAAAACCCCTGCTTGTTCATTGAAAAATCTGCTAATAGATACTGTTGTAGACCTGTGGCAAGCATGGGATTAATCTAGTTATTATAGTGTGCTGTCTTTACCAGCTCTAAAGCCCTGGCTTCCCAAAGCTTACTTAGAAGCACATGTCTAGTAACCACTTCAAGCAATTAAGATCCTCATTGTTCTGTACCTACATGCCCCTCTGTTCCTGCACATTCCATTTGGAGAACCTAATGGCTCATTTCTTCTTCCAGCAAGTTGTAAAGCATTGCAGACTCATGGCCATTGTGTAGACAAGGTTTGAAAGGCACGTATCTCTCATATTTACCACCTTCTAACAATATATTATGTGACGTTGTAGAGCAGCCCTTTGAAAAGGTAAGAACCTTGACTTTTGCAAAAGAATTTGTGGACTTATGTGTCCAAATGCTCAAGTCAGAAAGACGTGTCGTCTTAGGTGGCAAGTAATATCACTGGCCCCATACATCCACTCCATTTAGAAGAATTGGCTCCATTAAAACCCTGAATAGGTGTGAGCGGTGAGATCAGTTGTAAATCTGTGCTCTGTGACAGCTGTTCTGCATTGCACATAAAGCCTTCTAGCTTGCCATCACCCATTGTCAGGATACAAGTATTTCAATACATGGTAGTAGTAAACTCCAATCCTAGATATTTGTATGCCCATAGACTTCAACATTTTGACCTTAATAAGTGAAGCTAGACTGCCTTTGTTGTTACGGAATATCAGGAGCATCCTTAGTCTTGGCCAAATTGATGCACATTCCAGTGTCCTGGCAGAAAGTACTCAGTGCATCCAAATGCTATTGCATACTTGTTGGGATGGTAAGTTAGGAGATCCATATCATCTGTGTTATATCTGCTGATGAACAGTACGATGAACTAGTCGAGCTCCCCCACATCCAGGCTGAATAAAATTCTCAAGCTGATCATGTACAATCCAAAGATTGTGAGAGAGAGTGGGCACCCTCGACAGGCTCTATTATTGACAAGTTGACCTTGGGGGGTGGGGGGGAGGGAGGACATTGAGCTAACCATAATGCAGACCGCATTTTGCAACTTTTAGAGAACTCGTAGCTGCATTAATCTTTCCCATAGTTTCTTCTAAAGATGCGATTGTCAAAACCCTTTGCAAAATTTACAAAGCGACAATGTGTAGATCTTCTTTTTTTTTTTCTTGTCCTCGATAAAAGTGCGCAAAGTGAAAATGTGATCTATGGTTGAGTGTCTAGGCTTGAATCCTATTTGTGTAAGACTACATACATTTTTTTCTCAACCTGTCAATTGCTACTCCAGTCGACAACTTTGCCAATGATGAGCTAATCATGATTGTGGAGTAGTTGGCAGGGCAACGAAAGTCACCTACCTTATATATTAGAACCACTCCATTGTCGGGGAAGCCTTCTTGAAGTGCCACGTTGAATAGACTAGCTAGGATGGGGACAATCTGTGGTTCTGCCCACTTTAATAGTTCTGCCAACATGCCATTTGAGTCTACATTTCATGACTTTGCAAGCCTTTAACTACATCTGCCTTTGTTATAACTAATGTTGGGTCTGTCTATATTGGTACCTTATTTTGAATCTGAATAGGGTCATAAAGATGTATCAAGTACTGCATTCAATGCTCTGAAGAGACATTCCCTATAGTTGCATAGGTTTCTATAGTATTCTTCTCCAAAATGCTTTGGGGTGCGACTCAAGGGGATAGAACACCTCCAGCTAATGCTCCAAAATGTAATGTGCCTGCTTACCTTGGAAAAAGTTCAGTATTATTTGATCTCCTATAGCCTGAAAGTAGGATTAATTACCAGCCTGAGCCAGCATTCAAGCTCTCAACTATTACAACTACAAAATAGATACATAATAGCACTTAACAACACTTAATGATGGAATGAAGCGTTGTTGCATCTGCCCAAACAAGCACACTGATTTCCATCCTTAAACGACACATGATAAAATCTCATATAATAGCACTCCAAAAAATCCTAAGAATCCATTTTTGTTGAAAAAGAAGCTAGTATAACCATCTCCAAAAATCTGAAACTATATGCTAGGTATGACCACTTCTTAAATCATCTAAATACATCTGTCTTTATTTATACCATGATATAGCCCTATTAAAAAACTCAGCGCAGAGTTCTGATAATCCCATGAACCTGGCATAAATTAGACTAGAGCTCCAAGGCTATGAAAAATTGTTTTTTTAGAATAAAAGAATGAACCTAAATGACAACAATATTACTGGATTGCCTCAACCAAGGGAAGCAATATTGATCTCAGGGGATTCATCTTTCATTTGCATATAACCCATGAGAGTTCATGAGAGGTGATTCATCTTCAGCCATTTTCATACTTATACTTGAGATCTAGGGGTGTTTATACTTATACTTAGCTTTTAGTGCAAACTTTATATAAGGGGTCAAATTGCCTTTCAAAAACGAACACTGGAGGGGCTTTTTCCTATCCTTGCAACGTATATGCTATACCCACGATGTATAAGTGCATATCGGGCATAAAATCTCAAAGATAAAGCGAGCTTTGATGCCCCATCGACCTCTAGAATCTTTGCAAAGAACACAACCCATTTGGCCAAGCAATCTCAATCTTAATTTGGGAGACCTTTGCTTTCTGGTGGCGTCTCAAGCAAATGAAGCAAACTGCCAGACATCACCATAGCCATCTGACTTCAACCCTATCATCCGCTTCACTCTGCCCTGAAATAGGGAAAAAGAAAAAAAAACTCATGAAAAAAAAAGAGAGAGCACGTCCATCGTGCCCAAAAAGATGCAAACAATCCCTTAAAAGTCTCAAAAACCAAGCGGATATGATAGTCCCAAAAACAAAAAAATCCCAAATAGCAAGCTTGGCCAACTAGATGCTCTAGACCATTGCAAATTTGAGGCTGCAGCATTTCCAAATTGAGGCTAATAAACTAAACCTGGATATAATTTTAAGTGACTAGCCGTCAATATAACCTAAACCTAAGTCAATTATGTTTGATGTTAAGGAAATAGCTTTGGACATATATTGAATGGAATCCATTAACTCGGGAGGTAATATAATGCCTAAATATGAATTCAAAACTAACAAACTTAGTTATGTTTCAACTTACTGTGTCGGATAGGCCGATCCTACACGCTAGAGCATATGTGGGAGTCCCTATTGTGCATACCTCAAATATCTTTGAGAGGCGCCAAATGTATATATTTGTATGCCCTTTGAGTAATGTTCTTCTATGGTTTGTTGTATATATTTCACGCGGTTGTAATACTTACATCAAAAGCATGCCAATGTCGTAACATGTTCTCAATCCAAAATTGTTTATGGTTTGATTCCTTGTGTGTGTCTCTTTCGGGGCCATCAAAGGTATTTCTATATCAAAAATTGCATGCAAACATTGAAGTGTTTAATTTTAGTGCTTGGTTTTGAAACTAGTCTAGGTCAAAGGTTTGGCCGATGCGCAATTTCTTGATTTCTCCAATGCAACTTCAGGCGGGGAGGGTTTTCATCGCTTTGCTTGTTATGTTTTGGGGTCAAATTATAATTTGAGACACAATGGTTTTCAAATATAATATCTGAGTGCCTATAGTTTTCAAATATCATATATAGGGACAAAAGGAGCGAATATGTAGCACAATAGCGAGGAGGTTCGAGAGGGATTTGATATGGATGTGAAAATAACAATTCCTAAAGCCATAGACCATATTTCAAAAATAATTGAATGGGTTGTTATAAGAAAAAAAAATTTACAGAACATAGATTTAAGATTAAAAAAAAAATGTTAGCTTATTATTGATTATATTGGTCAAAGTAGTTATATTAGAATATTGAGTTATTTTGGTAGAGGTTCGAACCTTCATACTTCATATTCTAAAACCTTAGCAAAGCCGTATAGAGGATTCCATATTCCATCAAAACCTTAGCGAACTCGTATTTTCATATTTCAAAATCGAATAGTGATGGTATCGATACGATGACAGTTCATGTACTGTTCTTGGTCGGCTAGAGCAGTGGCTGCCCTTCTCTCTACTGACCATGACAATGGAGGTGCTTGAAGAGGAAAATCAGTTCTTTGGGCTAGCATGGCTGCATAATTTTGAATTTAGTAGAAGCAGAGGAAAAGATCTGTTAAAAAATTTCAAGTTCTCTTCTTTTCAGTGGCAATCCTGTAGCATTTATCCTCTAACGAGGCTGTTCTTTGGTGCTTCTGCACTTTGTTTGTCTTCCAAACATGCTGAAAGAGTAGATCCTACTGGATGCGGGCCTATAAGATGAAGAACGAAGTTTGCAGGACTAGGTAAAGAAAATTATTTGCTTTCATCATCAACAGAGAATATCATAATCCGCTCTTTTAGAAAGGAAACTATATGTGCCCCTTCCTGCCCGCTCTTTCTTGCTAGCAGGAAGATCTGGATGGTTGTAGTCGATTGATCATGAAAGATTCTTTTTGTTTGGAGAATGCAAGGTTGGTCCAGAGTTATTAAGTTGAAAGCTAATAGGTTGCATGAGAGATTGATAAATATTTGAAATTTATTAGCACTTTGATTGCATTTTTAAGTATTGTTATGCTTAATAAAGCCATTCAATATATAGCTTGAGTGTAATTTGGTACTGATTCCAAATATACTTGATACTAATCCTTTGGATTCAGTTTGCTCAAACACTGCCACGTTTGAGCTTGGTGCTAGATCAGGTACTGATGTGCCTGAGTTTCATTATATTTGATTGCTCTCATATAGATATAAGTCCGGGCCTTGTACAGAACAAGGTTTCATATATCTTCTTCATATTTCAGTGATTCAGGAAAATTGCATGCTCTACGAAATAAGATTATCATTTCAAATGCCTTTTGGGTTCTTTGGATCATCTTGTATAATCTGGATTGGATGGATTTTTGCGCTTTTCAAGGGTATCATCTATCAGAGCAACTTATGAGCCTCATGTCGTATACTTGCTTTTAGAGCAACTAATAAGTTTCTGCATGTAGAGGATGAAGATCCTGTAGTAATTCTTTGCATGTAGTGAAACATTGTACTTTCTATCTTTCATATATAAAATATAAAAAATCATTCCGTCAAAAAAAAAAGAAAAAAAAGAAAAATCAAGATCATAGGCGCACACAATCATAAATGACCATAAGCAAAACAAGAGGTGCCCAGAGGCTTCAACATACAGTCTGGGCCGTAGAATCGATGGATACGATGACTGTTGCAGTTCATGATGCACCTCATTCAGAATATGTACGTGTAACGAGACAATATAGAGACTTGAACATCTGCAAAAATAATTTAATATACTACAAGGAATGCTATAATCAATGCAACTGATAAACAAACATGATTACTTTTTAAATTACCCTCCCTCCTTCCCCATTTTTGGGTTGCCCCTAGGGGGACAAACCCTTGTTTTTGTGGGTATGTGGGCATATCCAAGTATATGCCGGCATATGCCTAGCATATGCTTGTGACTGCTCCAAACTGGGTGCTCCCTGTAAACTCTCGGTCATCCTCATCCAGCCCATTCCTTGGCGGGTGTGGCTATGGCGCAGCTCGACCCATTAGTGACTTTCTAGCATGCTTTCTAGCAGTTTCTATCTGTATTTTGCACATTCTTGCGTGTTTCTTTAAAACCTTTCGATGGTCCCTTTTCTCATTCCGGTGGGCTGTGGCGACCTAATCAAGCGTTTGGTCCGGTTTAAACAGCATGCCGGTTCTGTCGAGGTGTGGATTCCTTCAAAAATCCACATTTTGAGGAGTTTTAGCTTGGCTTCCTATCTCTAGATTGAGACTGCCATTCTTCATTTGCGGCCTTCATGTTGACCTCCTACTATAGCAGAGTACCCACCTCCTTCATGTCAGCTATGGTGGATTAAATCGGCGTTCTCAAATGTGCCTTAGAACAGAGCTGCCCTATTGTTTGGTATTGCATCCGTCAAGATCGAATTGACTCTGGCAGCTTTTTACGGTTTACCTGCCAAGCCAATAAATTTGGTCCTAACAAAGCCGAAAACATAAAGAGAATCCGTGGTCCTGTTTCTAGTTACAACTCTGAGTCTAGGGGCGTCATCATACAGGGCAAGGTCTTCGGTTCTGCAATTGTTTCTCAACAGTGCAGAGGATTTGGCAGATATGTATGTGGAATCTAAACTACTCCGGTTGCCCCCTTCTGGGGTTGCAACACCTCTTAGGTTAGCCTATTTGTTTCCAAGATCTAGTTGCAGATTTAGATGTTTATGAGTTTCTTTTGCATTGCTGTAGAAGTTCATCAGAATATTAAAAGATATGGATTAGCAAAAGAAATACTTCCTGAAAACCCTCAAATAGGATCTGCGAAGCCGCAAATTGGACCCTCGGAGCCCTCAAATGAAAAACTTGAGTCTGAAAATGGACCTCTCAATCTCGACAAAGCACAGGTTGCTAAAGCCTGCCATAAATCATAAGGAAACAAGGAATTGCTATAGGTTTGCAGGCCAGATTAATTTTGCAGAGCTGTGAGAACTGCAAATCAGAACTTTGCTCTAAAAATCAATCAGGGCTTCGTTTTGTCAATGAGGGCTTCGTTTTGGGGCCTGCAAATTAGTGCTATACTATGCTATTTCCTTATTCTAATTATCTGTGTAAAACCCGATCATTTTACCACGACCCTCTGGATTTTTTAAATTGACCTTTAAGGCCTAAGTCCCAATCCTTTCCTTTCCCAATTTCTATACACTCTCCTTGTTCCGGCTTGGATACTGCTAGTTATGCTTCTCTATTACAGAGTTATGATGATATCAAAGGTTTGTCACAAAGGCTAGTATAATCCGCACCGGAATTATCATCTATGGACCATGAGAGAGTGGCTTTCCAACTGTTTTATGAAATCAACTAGAAGGACTAAAACCAGATAAAGTTGTCTTTTTAATTTTTCTCAAAGCCTAACTCTGCTTTAATGGCTTCAGGAAAGTGTAAATCATGTCTCGCCAGAAAGCATTTGGCAGCTAAATCCTCTGACCCTCAAATTGGCCCTCAAATTGCATTTTTTAAATAGAAGAATGAACTCTGAACTTTGATGGAATCAGGGCTTAAATTGCAATGAAACTCTAATCTAAGTCTCAAATCAAACTTAAGGAAAAATTACCTCTTTGGCAAGGGTTCTGAGATCTTTGGATGGCTTTAAGGTCGGGCCCCTTGAGCTATCAATTCTTGTATTTTGCCAAGAAGAAAGAAAGCCAAAATTTTGGAATCAACGTATTTTTGCCAAGAAGAAGGCCGGCCAAATTTTTGGAATCTGCATTTTTTTTTAAATTCAGAGATTCAAAATCCAGGTTATGCCGGAGTCTCTATAAACTACAAAGCACTTTGTTGCTAAAGACTCCTTGCCGGGTGCATCAAAATTAATTCTACAAAAGCGCCTTTGAATTGTTTTGTTTTTTTTGTTTTGGTAAAACCCGTTTAATGCGATGGCGTACCTCGATTTTTATCGATCCTTTTTTCACAAACTTGAGCCTGTCCAACCAAATGAGTGCATCTGGCGGTGAAAGTTTTGAAGTTATGTTTTATATCTATGCCTAAGTGTGGCAGACTTAACAATCTGACGTGTAGAATTAGCTGGCTGCAATTCCTTTGATTTCTTTGACATCCATCTTCAAGTTTTAAATCTTGAAGAAGTGGCAAGTCATGGCAATGGAAACAAATAAAGTCAGGGTTCAGTTGGAAAGTACCTTACGGGCTACAAGTGAGATGAACCATGGAAGGCTTGGCGACTAAAGCTTCAGTGCATGGACAAATATCCATTTTTTGTGGCAACAAGGCGGCTACACAAGTGGATTATAACACGAGCTATTTAATGAGCAATCTTGCTGAAAAATGCCATACATTGTTGTCTTTATAGTTCACACAATTATCTCTATTCATACAATTTGTATTGCATGAACAGTTTTAACTTCAACTTATGGTGGTGGTGTAGTTAATATATTTGCATGAGCAATGCCTTCAAATTTAATATAGGGCACATCCCAATATCAACACATATCCAGCATATGGTATGGACCTTAATGTTCTTTTTAATATTTGGATATAACCATCTTGAGAGAACTACCTTGAGACCCAACATATAGCAATAACAAATCCAATTGTGCATTTATTCTTCTCTATTTTATATCCTCTATATGATAGTAACAACATATATTACCATTTGAAATTTGTGGTCTCAAATTGTTTTTCTCTAGGAATTAGGAATTTGTATGTTTCATTACGCTGCTTATGTTTTGTAGTGTGAAAAGATAATATCATGATTGCAGCTCTTTGTATATGATAATGTCAGCAAGCAAAAAATGATTGGTACAATTTTGAACATTTCCTGCAAGGACGAATATGCCAATTTATTTAACAAGCAACAAAGGCGCTTTGAATACTAAGCGCTCTCATCATTGTCAGAAACAGGGTCTTGGGACTCATCTCACGCATTCGCTTGGAAAACAATTTTTTGCATTAATTTATGAAAAAATGACCAAATGGCCAATGGAAAACACGACCACAGTTCTAGATCTACGACGGATTGAATAAAAAATACCTCTTCCAAGTTTGTGAACAATCATATAGAATGCCCACTGAAGGTGGGCAATTTACTAGTAATTTTTATAAAAAGTTTGAAGGAGACAATTATTATGATTGATCATTGAATGGGACATGGCAAAATTTGTCAAGAGGTCGCTACAAAATTAAATACAATTTTGATTCCTTATATAAATCAAATCTATGTATCCATTTATTGAATAAAGATCTTCGATTACTAGCAATTCCTCTTTCTTTCCCTCTATGAATTGACCTCCATAGCTTTTTAAACAAAACTCGAAATTCCTGGGATACAAAAGCAGCAGGCTATGTTCATACCATCCACAAGCCTCGACACAAAACAAAAAAGACCTAACACGAAATGACGAAATAGAAACCATGAAAACACCCTCTCGGGCCCCCGGAGGGCAACCCTCCGTGCGCAGCACCTTGTTTTGGTTTCTATCTTTGTTAAATTACTGCGGAATGATTTTGGGAAGGGCACCTTTACAATCAAATCATTTTCCCTCCAGATCCCTAAATTATGTGCTACATACTCATACTTGTAATTTTGGTTCTACGCCAACATGTTTGCACTTCGTCACACTCCAAACCCATCAAAGTCTCAAACCCCACATCGACAACCCTCCATGCATTCATACCCTCATTGTTATTTATTTATTTATTTACTTTTTGGGGTAATTTTTTTGTACGTCCTTTTCTTTTTATACTAATGTTGAAACAATTCAAGGTGATAAGTGATATAATAAAACCAATTCAAACTTTGCATCATTCAAGTGACTAGTGTAGTTACTTTGGTTGTGGGGCACCTGAAGTTGTGGAGAATTTCATGATTTTGTTCCATCTATTCACATTTCCAAATTGATTCATAATTCTTTCTTATTATCGTGTATAACTTTCTTATTTGAACATTTGGGTTTATATTCCTCATATATAAAAAGGTAAATTTATATTTGCTGTTCAAATCCTTCCTCATTTTCTTGGTTTTGTGTAAGATCTTCTTCCTCGAGAAATTGAACCTCATATTCCCTACATAAAAGAGATTGTGCTATTTATGAAGGTATATATGTTCCTTATCTTGGATATAATTTGAAATAGGAATATAAATCCAAGGTTTGACTTATTAGTTTGTCTAAAGAATACCTTGACCTACGATTTATACATGGCATCATTGTTTGTGAATGTTTTATACTTCTTTTTCCATAGCATAGACCCACACTTAATTTCCATAGCATGTATGGGGGGAAGGAAATCGGGACCCCCTTCCGCAGTGGACAGGGGGAGCCTCGCGACCGGCGACAGCCGGGAGCGAGTCCCCTACCCACTGCGGAAGGGGGGACCGATTTGCTTCCCCCCACAACATGGAAGATGGGAGCTGCGTTTTTTTTACCGATTCTTGTTCCTGATTGCACTGGCTTGATCTTGATCTTCACCGGCTGAGCGGAATGGCAGCCCCTCTTTCCATTCCGGAGTGTAGGGGACTGCCACATGGCAGCACCAGGATGATTCCGGCGACCCATCTTCCATGTTGTTAAGAGGAATATTTAGATTAGCTATAGAATGTATAGACTCAAAAGATGTTTAGGTATTGTTTTATTGCATATTTCAAGGATAAAGCACACACTTCCCAACATACAACCTCAAACACATGAGTGCGTATCCAGTTTTACGGTTGGAAAATATGCACACATGTATATATGTATGGCACAATGTATATAAATACAAGTCAAAACAAAACGAAAACACATTATGAGCCCTACAACTTTTGGGCAAAAATAAAAGGCCTGCACATGTAGGTCATGGTAAATGGGAGGTTGCATTTTGTTCATCTTCTATTTGTGACACCCTATTACAAGTAAAGATCGATCATTCAACCAATGACAACAAAAAATGCAGGGGCAAGAATCAGACTCCCCTTCTCAAATCTCGGTCTGGCTTTAACGCCGATCACCAAGACCTATGGAAGGGCTCTTAAATGCCCATACCTATATACGACCTTCTTCCAAACATTGCCAAGTAATTTTCCTCCCCACGACAACTATCATTTTGATGTGCTCTTTGAAAAATATTGATTTTCCTATTGCATGGGGGATTCCGTTGTATACAATATGGATATGCAATCTGTGTTACTAGGGTTGCAAAAAACCCTGTAAGGCCTTTAATATGTAGCACAATAACATGGGGTTCCAGGGGGATTTGATATGGATGTAAAAATCACAATTCCTGAAACAATAGATCCTATCCTAAAACAATTCAACGAGTTGTTATAAAAAAAAAAAAAACATAGATTTAAGATAAAAAATAATCACATCAGCTCACTGGTTATATTGGTCAAAGTAGTCTTATTAAGACTTTGAATTATTTTGGTAAAGGTTCGAGCCCCTGTATTTCATATTCTAAAATCTTAGGCGAAGCCGTATAGACGCTCGATATTCCATCAAAACTATAGACGAATGTATAATTCATATTTCAAATCATAGGCGCCCCCAATCATAAATGACCATAAGCGAAACGAGAGGTGCCCAAAGGCTCCAATATCTGATCTAAGGCTGTAGCATCGGCCGGATCAACATTTGTGGTAGTCAAGGTGCATCTCATTTAGAATATGTAGCCTGAGAATAACCCATTCTAGAAAAATAACCCATTCTGAAAATGTAAATACTTAAAATGTTGCACAATGTGATAAAAAAACATCAATTTTGATATATGTTTTCGTACGAAAAAACTTCAAGAATATAGTCTATTTTATACACTCCAATGGTTTATACGGAATTTGAAGATGACCACCCTTATCATATTGCCAAATCTAGATAATATAAAAGAAAAATAATACAATCTTTTCAAACAAGTATATCTCGGCTACGAGTTAATAAATACTATTATCATTGATTGAGTTAAAAATGGTATATGTTTGTGACAAAGCCATAGAGTTTTAAACTTAACTAATTAGATACCCAAGATGTTAAATCCTAGGTAGAGTGCTATGTTATTAACCCCAAGTCAGACTTGATCATGTTGGATGCTTTATGATCTTTATCGATCATAGGTCATATGGATGTAATACAAGTATTATATTGGGACATAGGTAAATGAGTCAATTAGACATCTCACAATTATATGGAAGTAATTAAAGCGAAAGAGGTAAAGTAAATGGGGTGTTTGTATAAATTTACTATGATTCATTCATTATGACCAAATGCGAAACCAAATGGCGCACACCATCATTCACATAACTGTAACATTATATTCCTCAAAATTGTGGTCGTATATTCTATTATGACGATTACAATAAAGCATTATTGAGAAATGGGACGGACTTAGTGCCTTGTTTAAACAGACACATATTTACTCTCTCAAACGTTGACATAAGAATGACTAGTTTTCTCTTTAAGAGTTGGGGGACACTTAATAATTGAACTTTTGGGTTTCCAAATTAGGCTTGTAGAAACATTTGGAACTTCGAGGAACATTAAAATATGAATATAGATAAAGCACGCAGGAGTAGGATGTAGGGATAGCAATTAGAATGATGGGTGAGGTATTTCATGGAATACTGAGGGCCCAGGGGAGGTGCTAGGCATTTGGAAGGCAGGTACGGAGGCACTGGGGATTTTGGAATGGCGTGACAAGGATAAGGCATGGTTGCGCAGGTAGTGGAGGTACTACGGGGGAGGCCTAGGATTGAAGTGTAGAGGAGGGATCAGTGAGTTCAGGATAGGCGTGGATGGAGGTACTACAGGGGATGAAGGCAGAGACATGATAGTCAGTTTAGGATCAGTGTCAATGAACATGTTCGAAAGGATCATGTTCGAAGAACACGTTAGGGACAAGGCATGGGGGGGGATACAAGTGGGGTGATGGGATAAAAGGGAAGGGAAGGATTTCTGACGTGGAAGCCACGTGGGCAAAACTTGCCACGTCAAGAGGCAAGCTTTTTGGACGGATGTCGGGTCTGATTTGGCCCGAGCCTGGGCTGAATATTTGGAATAAAAAAAAAGCGAGAAAGTGGAATCGATCCTGGGGCATAATGATGCAGCCGGAATTGTAGAGGACAGACAGGGCAGGCATCGGGCAACTCCTGTTCCCTGCGTCACAAATCCACGGGCAGCGGGTAGCCATGAGAGCTCCATAATTTTTCTGATTGCCCAATTATAAGCACATGAGCCAGAAGCGTGGTGCCCCCGCTTTTTGTGTCTCGAGGCCTGCCATGTTTTTGGGACACTTCCCAGGTGTCCCAACCTCTTCTTTTCCCACTTACACCATAAATTACACCATAAATTACCATAGAATACCTTACCCATCCAAGCAATGGAATAAACAACAATACAATATATATCCATCCTATCAAAAGCGAGAGACTCCCATAAAAAGATAGCAAAAAAACATCCTTGTTCTCGAAGTATGTGAGTGTGAACACTTAGCAGATTCCCCAAGACATATGCAGTCCACTGTTTGTGTCCTTTGTTTGCTAAAGATTGGTCTTGTACTATAGCGCATGGAATCTGCCCCTTTTCTTTTGAGCCAAGATTGGTAGCTCTCAGGGCATTCCCTTGCTTTTGCTTACTAGGACTGCAAAGGCTTCTCCTAGCAGTTTTTGTTTTTGTTTTTGTAAATATCATATTATCATATCCTTGCCCTTATAGTTGGGGCATTAATCGAGGAGGAATAATGCCAAAAGCACCTCTGTTGTCCATTCCTACCCTTTTCCCTGACTTGCCCAGGGAAAAAAGAAGTTCACAAGGTTACTAGGTGCTCCTTACCTGCTCCTTGTCCCACATATGCACACCATTGCCAGTTATCAGTCACCTCCGAATATCTTTCCTATCTGCTCTTTAGATTCTTGTCGCATAACTTGCGAACTGATGGACTCTATTCCATACAGACGACGAACTATCACAAACATTTCATTTTCTTCTAGTGCAACTATCAGCAGCATTTCGTTTTCCTTCAAAAACTTTACAAGGTTCAAATAAGGGATGTTTTTTAGTTGGTCTGCCCAGATTCTTGTGCTAGAAAAGAAATGATGAGTAAGGGCATCTTACCTTATTTCTTACATGCATGCAATGTATGAATAAAATATACCTTTGGTACGTCTACCTCAAACATTAAGCATTAATCCCTTTTCTTTAGGGTATGAATACCAAAGTGTATTCTTGTCATGATCATGTGGACAGGGTACAAAGGTAAAGAGCATAAAATAGAGCTTTGAGTAAATAAAGAGACTCATTTATAGGCATAAGAAATGGTCTATTTTATTTCAAACACATGCTGGATGCCTTTTCCCTCATCACGAAGTGGTAGTAATATAGGAGATCTGTACTTTGATGTCTTCAATCCACACTGATGTATGTTCGATCCACATCACGAGTCAGGTTAAGAGAAACTTTACAAGATACATTGTCCTAAGTAGATTTTGTAAAAGAAATATTTGTTCTACATTAGTTCATACTTAAGTGAGGGCATATGGTAAGATGAGTAGGTCAATCAAGCTAACGGCATATAGGAATTCGAGTATATAGTCACAAGACACTCAGAAACAAAGGTTCATTAGCTTGATATTGGTGGATGTCAGTCTCACTTGAGATAAAGTGAACATATGGCTTGCTGTGCACGTAGGTATTAGGCAAAATTAATATAAACAAATAGAGACTCATAAAAAAACACTCAACGATTTATGATTGAATACTGCTACTTGCCTAACACTTCTTCGAAACCATTTGAAAGGAAGAAAATATTTATCACCCTTATGTCACTAAATTATATCTATTCCAACGTGAATAAAGTCAATGGAATATGTCTAATATATTGAGAAAAAAGTCATTCCTTAGTGAGATTTATTTCATAAATTTATTGAAAGAAGCATCAATCTATAATAGAATATTTCATTATGATAAAAGATACGTACTAGGTAGTTGAACTAGCTTATCTCAAATTTCCAGGAGAAGTACAATAACATCCCCAATTGCATGTCCTAAATGCTGTAAAAGAAGCTGGTAAGTCTCGTGCTTTGTTTTTTAAAATGCTTTATGTAAGATGTCTCTCTTGATAAGAAAGGCCAACACATATACTTAGCCAATGATCAACTAATAAGAGTAGTTGCCTTCCAAGCACAGGCAACAATTCCTCAGTTTATTCTAGAAAGAAATCAAGTAAATTAAATAGTTATCTTTTTATTTATTCTTATAAGATACCTTGATCATAGAGAGATGCATTGAAAATAGTCAAGTGCAGAATAATGTCAAAGCGCCAATGCACTCTCGTGAAGGAATACCCATGACCCAACATGAGTCATGGGTCATTCACTCCTATAAGTTCTAGGTTATTTGATGGATATTTGAATAATGTTCAGTAATTCTAGGTGTATAACTTGTCTTTTACCCACACTTTGTAACGTTCCTAACCGAAATACTCTCTAGCTACTAGGCCTCTTTGGATACTCAATTCCAAAGCTCTTTCCTTCTTGGGTTGCCTAAAGGGCTTACCTTGGGGAAGGTGGGTTGATAGAATATGCTGCTAGATGTGCCAATTTGACCATTGAGATTAGAAGGCCCTCGGCATTATGTGACGTGGGCAAGTGGACTTGGTTTGGCAACAAAGGTTGTTAGGGTCAAAAAATGACAAGCACTAATGCTCAGAGATCTTTTCCTACTTGCTTCATCACATTTTTTTCAGAAATTGAGAAGATGGATGCTGCTGAATTGATCCAAGGCCGCATCTTCTGCAAATTTGGGCAAACAATTGTGGGAAAGATGAGTTTGAAGCCCAAAATTGTGAATTTGATTGCCGGAATAGCCATAGTCAAATTGAAAAATATTTCTGTTTGATAAGCTCAGAGAAAGAATAGGAAGCTCCGACGTCTTTGCTTTCTAGAGTAAGGTCTGAGATGGAAGGTTGGAAAAACTCAAATCATTTCCTCAGTTCAGATTTGCATCCACATCTATCGTTGCATCATCGCTCTATAGCAAAATGCTTTGATTCTTCATAGAATATACCCTTCATGAATAAACCCTTTTTACATCGTTCTTGCCCTCTGGAAGATATAGTGATGTAAGGAATTTTTCCAATGGGATCCAAGCATTCCAGTCGGACTTCTCACGAGCTAGGTACGCTTTCAGTAAACCAATATTTAGCTAAAAGTGGGGCACACTCTATGGATTCACAAGGATGCTACATAGCATATTTTGGGGAAAATGGATTCACAAGGATGCTACATGGCATAATTTGTTGGATTGCTCCAAGTGAAGGGGCAATTTGTTAGGGAGAGGGTGACTTTGGGTATCTTGAGGCATATTCTAGGCATATCTAAAAATCAAAAGCTCATGGTTTGCCAAAAGAATACATTTGGACGTTTAATCTAGTGGTAATACACTAGTCCTATGACAAACATGTCTCGAAGTTGCATTCAATTTAATGTGGCTAGAGGCAAGATCCAACAAAACAACGTCGATGTAGTGTGTCCATCATTTCTAGTTGGGGGCAAGACCCAACAAAACAAACACTACATCATTTCTAGTTGGGGGCAAGACCCAACAAAGCAAACAAAGCAATGTCGATGTGTGAGTGTGCATCTCCAATTGGATGCCCCAACAAAGCAAACAAAGCATTTGTCCCCCAACAAAGCAAACAAAGCATTTGTCCACCATTTCTAGTTGGGAGCAAGACCCAACAAAGCAATGTCGATGTAGCGTGTGCGTCTCCAATTGGATGCCCCAACAAAGAAAACAAAGCATTTCTCCAACTGGATGCTGGTTGGGGGCAGGACCCAACAAAGCGAACAAAGCAATGTCGATGTAGTATGTGCGTCTCCAATTGGATGTTGTCTAATATGGAGATGGAAGAACGAAAGTATTTTAATTTGTATAGTTTTAGGGGTAAACCTTCGTTGCAGTGGCAACTTCACTTTTTGATATGGAGATAGAAAGACGAAAAGAAGTGTATTTTGCATAGTTTTATGGGTAAGCCTTTGTTGCAGTAGCAACCTCTTTAATCTTAGTGTGGTGTATGCACTTCATACAGTTGAACTCTAATGGATGTTGAAATTCGTGTTTAGATATAAATTGTTTTGCTTCCTGATGTAGAGTTTGAAGAACAAAAGTATTGTATCTTGAAAGAACGAAGTATTGTAATTTGAATAGTTTTACGGGTAACCCTTTGTTGCAATAGCAGCTTCTTAAATTCTAGTGTGTTATATGCACTTCATACATTTGAACTCTAATGGACGTTAAAGTACTTGTTTAGATATGATTTGTTTAGCTTTCTGATGTGGCCATTGAAGATCAAAAGTATTGTATTTTGCATAGTTTTGCAGGTACCCTTTGTTGCAGTAGCAACTTCTTTAATTTTAGTGTGGCGTGTGCACTTCATACTGTTGAATTTCAATGGATGTTAAAATACTATATTCTATTCGATCCTTTATGACTTGCGAAAAGATCACCTTCTAGAAGGTTAGATTCTCAGGGTTATCTTGTATAAACCATGTGCATGTAATGGAAGGACGTTTCTCCGGCTCATTTTCATACATTTATGTATGAGAGGGGGTTTGTTGGGTTTTTTCTGCTACTGTTTTGTGTAAATATAAATGTGTCAAATTTGGATTTTAAAATCCATATACCACATGCAAATGGAAGATCCCCTTTGTGTATAGGTGCATCCCTCAGGGCCTACATGGACATTAAATATTTAATTTAATTCAATTCTGATTGGGTCTGTCACGTTCTAGAAAGTGGTATACAACACTAGGCCAAAATAAATTGAAAATAAAACTTTTTGAATATTAAAATATAATTGAATTCAATTTTGTTTGGGTGCCATGTTCTATAGTGGTATACAATGGTAGGCAGAAAATATTTAGGATTAAAAGCTTTTATAGTTTGGAACTTAAATAGACAAGTAAACATGCCATTTGGGAGATGATAGACTTTAAGACCAGATTTTATGATTGCTAGCCCATGTATTGAGGGAGAGAGCCCTTTTGGGCTTTGAGTTTTTCTTGATGAGGCAAAATCATGGAAAGCATGCATCTAAAATGATATATACATGGAACTTTACACAAAAGGGTCTCTAGAGAGTAAATGTTCTTATATTGTTGATGATGATTTCATTTCATAAACAGAGGATGAAGTTGTGATATTGAAGAGGCAAGAGAGAACATGTGAGAGATTGAAAACATGCAGATGTGCCGGGCCCATAAGAATTTTATTTAGACTGGTGTGTAGTTGGTGGGTCAAATGGCAGTACAAAGGAAAGCTTTCGTTATTAGTTGGTAGGCACTACGGTTCTGATTTGTGGCGAGGAATGGGACAAGGCAGGCCTTTTGCGGAGGGTGAGAATCTGGCGCAGGCTTTTGGTGAAGCATGAATTAGGGTTAGGGCTTCTGCGGCAGCTCTGCAGATTTTGGATTTTTCAGTTCGCTTTGTGTCAACACGTACAGGCTTCGTGTAAACATACAAAGCCATCAAAACTCTTTTTGGAAACCTCTTTCGTTTTCGTCGGTGGATAGCGTGTCCCTAAACGGCCTTTAAGTCACCTAAATAATACCGGTGGTGTCTATTTTACCCAACATTTTCTCCAGCTGGAAGGGTAATGGCACTGTATATGTCTCCATCTGAAAGAGTTCCCACCATGCACAAATCCCATTCCAGTGCCAGATTTGTTTTCTATGATTCTATAGAACAAGTGTTGATGGACAAAACCAAGTGCAAGTTTTACTTGACAAACTATTGCCAACAAATGGATAGCATTACGCATGGCCATGTCCGAGTGCGCATATCATTTTGGAAGTTCTCATTCCTTTGAACATTGGTCCCTTGGTAAGGCTTTAGGATAGTTGGAATTAAGATTTGAATCAACATTAATCATATATGAAGTTGCAAAATTTGTCTAGTCAATCATTCTACATCTTAGCTATTTGGCAATAAGGCATATAAAACGGATATCATGGATGGTATCTTAGCTACTTGGCGATAAAGCATATGAAATGGATGAGTAACAGGCTGGAACTAAAAGTTAAATTGGTCTCCATGGACGATAAAAAATATTCTATTCTATTCTTCCACAAGTTTAGTTGTTTTATGAAAGCCAATGCAAATAGTACAATAAGCTCTTTACTATACAACGTTAAACCCCATATACCTCATAAAATGTTTTGTGGGAACCTTGATAGTATGAACCTATTGAGAAATATGTACGGATCAATTTGTCACCCTCAAGCATCACGTTGTTCAAGCACCTCTACAATGTAAGGTGCTAGAGCAACCTAGATTAAGTTTGTAAAAGGGCTGACCAACAAGGCGATATCTCACTCTGATAGGCATCGAATGAACATATGTAGTCCTACATTGCATGATTTTCAAACATGATATATGAGGGTTTGTATACTTTTAAATATCATATGCAGAGACTTGATATGATACATGCAGTCAAACCCTGTTAGAATTATTCAACATTCTACAGAGAAGAATTTGGCCATTACAACGAGAAAAAAATGTTAATTGTTTTTAAGCTAGATGTGCTCCTTTGATTTACCATCATGGAATAATTTTGAAAAGGGTCTTTCTATGATCAAATCAATTTCCCATAGGATCTCATGTCATTTTGATGTATATTCTAGAAAAAATAGATTAGAATAGATTTGTTTTTTTTTTTTTTTTTTCTCAATCCAAGGAGACCTATGGGACCTCACAAAGAAGACAATATACCTCTCACTTTCCGCAATGTGGGGGATAAAGGTTTAGAGGGAAACACCTAAGCAGTAATAAGCTTGTATATATATATTCAAATTTCATGCAAGTCATTCACATTAACAACTACATTTTCCACTTGTCGATGACCGTTATAGTTGTCTTTGATATGAGGATATAATTTTTTTTTTTTAAGTTCCACATATAATCAAGAGATTTAACTAGCTTGGAGAGATTTTTATATGCTTCTGTGCACATGTTTCCATAATTTGATGAATACTCGAACCTAGTAAGGATACTTTGCATCTAGATTCTCTAATTATGCAATATCAAGACATGTTTGGAATGAATCTGTATTGTGTGGACACTCCCCTTCGCATCTTTACGAAGAACAAATTCTTTCAAAGTGTGCTGCCTACATGACCTAGATAGATAATTGTCTGTCGTGTCTTGAAGATAAGTTTGAATATTCTACATATTAGATCTCTTATTCAAAATCTACCGCCATCAACCTATAGCAGCTATCATTTCAAAGTGTGATGCTCTATTATCTTTTGTATTTGCTATATTTTATATTTTATATTCTATATTATCCCTTTCACTGCCTTCATGTAGATGCCTTAAATTTGTAATTGCAGAAGTTAGAGCTATAAAGCGATAATGCAATAGATAAAGATAATGACTATATACCTTGCTTTCTCTTTCATGATTATGAGACTGATTTCATCTCATATCTCCTCCAAACACCTTGTTAATCCCATGAATGTTGAGATTCACTTGGTCAAGCTTTATTCTAAAATGATGGGCAGGATTCGCCTGACAGTACTTGATCCTCAAATTTTCAAAACATGATGCATTTGTCAACAAATATGTAATGTCTCTAAGCTTTGTAAGATCCTTTCATCATTCTTGTCCTCTAAAATGTAGTCATTGCTTTTAGAGAGGGCTATATGCATTCTGATTGAGACTTCTAGATAACCGTGCTTCCAGCTCTTTAAAACATGACATCAACCGATACGTCATATCTCGAAGCTTTGCAAGATCCTTCATCATTCATGCCCTTTAAGATGTTGCAGTCGTTTGTTTCAGAGAAGACTAAATGCTTTCTCATTGAGAATTCTAGATACAGTTACTTCTAGCTCTTTGTCCGACATGACATGAACACATTCCTCCATTCTCATGATTAACTTTTTATTCCCCATATGTAACCGAGGATAACATTGATCAATAGTTAGTTCAAGCTGCACTAACTTCTTTAGTGACTACTAGTTGATTGAGCAGTTCAAGTCCTCATGATTAATGATAACTAGATTGAAATTTAATGCAAGAAACCTTGCCAGCACTAGCTTCCTGGCGATTACGAGTTGATTAATAGTTCATTGAGTTCCATATTGCCTTAATTTTAAATCCTGAGGAGAACATGCTATAATGTTGTATGCAGAAGGTTCAGAGTCATAGAGGAATATTGGTGTGATTTGTGTGTCTCATAGATCAATTGATCTTCAGCGGATGTTAAAAGTACTACTTCTCAAACACCGCCCACCCCCAGCCTCTATTTTTTCCGACTGCATCGTGCCACATAGCGTCGACATGCATATACATGTCAACTTTTCAATAAAAATATTGACATGTAAGCATGTGTAGCATTATTGCTCCTTCTGGCACCACATTCTCTTCCAGTTACGATTATTTCTTTGCATTGTGGCACACAGTGAGGATAACATTGTCTAAATCTTGTGGCACAAAACTCAAAACAAATTATGAATTCAAGGAAGGTCATGTGCTGCGTGCAATTGAAGGTGTGCATAGCTCATCATCAAAAGATAAAGTACATGCATATACAAGATTCTTCAAGAACTCATTGAAGTCCAAATATGGCAAAATTTAGAAAAAAAAAATGAATCTAATTGAGCTACATGAATCTAATTGTCCACGAAGATTTAGAGGTCTACGTGGCTGTACAGGACAATGGAGCAGATATCATTATATTGCTTATTCTGCAAAGATTTTCAATAAAATGGAAGAGGTAATTTATCAAGCATGCTCAATAGCTTTAGTAAGCTCTAGTAAGTTGATGGGTATGGCATGCCCTAATACTACGTATACGTATAAATTTCTTCTAAAGGCCACGAGACACTTAATTGAGACGAGATTCAATATTTTTGAACAACGAGACACTTGATTTCCATTTCGGTTGTAAACGCAACTGATCCGCTATAAAAGAAAGAGCAGAGAGAATTAGCGAGATATGAGATGCGCACACAACACCACATTGTTCCCTATCCCTAATCACCTTATCATGAATGACAAAAATGCCATGTTGAGCCCGCGTCCCTAATAGCGCATTATAATTGCATTTGACATCTCTATTGATTAATTTGAAATTTCATAGGTTGACATCTTCTCTTTTCCTTGGCACGAAGGATACCTTTAATAACCTTCGCCAAAGATCCTATAACATTGGTAATGAGGATCCCATCAAAAACAGAAGTTACAAACTAAAGAACAGAAAACTTTGATATTATGCTTCCAATATGAGATACAGAATACTTGTAGTGTATGATCGACCCAGAAGAATGGGGTATTTGAGCTATAACTACATGAGAGCCTGGCTTCACATTTCGTGTAAGAGATGATGATGCATCAGAAATCCCTTGGATTAAAAAAAATGGGGTGATGGTATCATGTTAAAAAGGAAAACATGAGGCCAGGCATCAAGGATATGAAAGGGATGCATTATATATGTGTGGGTTCCCTTTGTTCAGGGAAGTGGGATTAAAGTAGACAAATAGTGACCAAAACTTTGGTTTGGCTTGGCTAGTCTAGAGTGTAGATCCATATGTAGCAGGAGGTGCTGATATCGGGATCCCGAGATCAGCACTTGAGCAGCAGGAGCTCCTGCGGGCCGTCGGAATGCTCTCCTTTTACGCAGTTCGATCTTCCTAGCGTAAACTCAAGGCTTGGCATCTTGGGCATCATGTGGTTGATCTGTGACGAAACTAGCTGAGAAAATGCTGAATGATTTAAAGCAATCCGGTCGCCTGTTATGGTCGATTCATCCTCCCGCACCATTGAATCCTGCAGCAGAACAAAAACCCGAAGAATTTGCTAAGAAATTCGATCAAACCCATATGACCTTCATTGCAAAATAGAACGAGTTTCTTTGCTTAGCCACTCTCAGATCAGAAAACAGAAGGGAAATTTGAAAAACGAAGCTTGTTTTTTTTTTTTGGGTCTGTTCTTTTTTCTTCGCTTCACGTGGCCAAGCTGAACAGCACATATTTGACAGTAATACTGTAACCATCAGTATCAGCCCAGGTTTAAATTAATCAGAATCCAAAGTGCCGGAATCAGAAGACGACATAGATCTGGCATATTTTGTGACAGTTCCAAAAGCAACTTGATTCAATACCCACCTGCTCTTCACCGTCAGTCAGAACCATCTACTAACCCTGAAAACATCTCCTGGAATCTAAAAACATGATCTGTACATGCCTTTAACTTGTAGTCCTCTACCCTCTGTCAGAAATTCCTCCAAACTAGCTTCCGCCATAGCCCTAGACACCAATCATTTGATTTTCCTGCTAGATCTGGAGATGGGTTTTTTCTGGGTTCTATGCAATAGGCCTGGTTTTTGGAAAAAAGGATGAAATATGCTCCAGTCAATGCAGGCGGATGCCGCTGCAGCATGCTGTGCTGCCGACTAGCACTTCTGCTCCGAATTAGATTCTGTATTTTATTTGCACTGGCAGAAATGAATCAGAAGGGGCAGCGAGGAGATTGAGACTGAAATGATATGTTATGCGTACGTAGAAGAGGATCATGACAGTCCGTTCCAGGAATCTAGGCTGCTTATTTTATTAAACTACTGCAAGCCCTTGTTTGGCTCGATCATTGTGTTGACTCCTGCAGGAATATGAACGATTCTCTCTGCTCCATAGCCAATATCATATTCTTATTTTCTGGGCCAATCTTAAAGTCCACCGTTGTCTGCCTCCATTGTTTACTGGAATCGAAAACCGAACCAAAATTCCTGTGACGTCTTGTTCTTGGAGCTTGTAGATTGTTGCAGGAAAGAAACTGCTGAATAATATAACAATCACATGAGACATATGAATCGGATCCACCATTTTACTGCATGGTCAAAATATCGTCTTCATCTGCCCGTCTTGATCCGCTTGACCACGGTTAAATAATGGAAATAATGGTAAATACTAGATAATATATTCAAGTTCGCCAATCAAAGAGCTGGCTCATCTTGGTAGTCAAAAAAGAAGAAATATGTATGAACATATATTTCTCATTGACGTTGATCAGCACTAAAAGTTTTTCTTCAAATTTGTAGTAACAGATCTGGCCTGGAAACCCAAAAAAATGCATCTAGAATATGAAGCAGTACCAGTCCTAGTGTCTGTACTTTGCAAAATTTGAACATGGACCCCATTGCTGTAACCTGAAGCACTCATTAACAAGATCAAGGCGCGCCTGCGGAGATATTCGGGGTGCGCCTGTAGTGCCCACTAAACAAGCAGATCAAACATGCCACTAGACAAGCAGATCAAACAGATATATTCTCAGCCTTTTCTTTTATCCGTGCATCAGATCTGGAGTTTGTGTGAAGTAGTGCTGTCAAAATGATTCTGAGTTGAATTAGTGGGGACATGGCTTACCTCAGGCTGTCGCGCAGTACTGTGCTGCCAAAGCATAGCGTTTACTTCATTCATGGGCTGCTTTAGATCTGCTTCTGAAGGTCTTGTGCATCTGTTCACACAGCCATGCATATCATATCCCATCATATATTAGTCATAGTATATACATTGTTTTATGCGCGACATCATTGATTTTCTTTGTGCCATCATGATGCTGTTAGTTTTGAATTTTCTTACCTTGTCAAATTGAGCCACCCTTCATTTCCTTGCCTTGGATCTGCTCCTGGCATTGATTTCCAAAATGCATGATTCAATCCATTCATCTCTTCCATTTTTCTTCCACTTCCAAGCTCTGAATGACCTGTTTCATCCATCCATCCAACCAGTTAAAACCTTTGTCGATCCCGTTATGCCGAATCTTCTAAACCCGAAAAAAATCATAAAACATCAGTCTAGCATCAGTAGCCTCTTTTCTTAAAAAATTGCTACTAGCACTGATTTCATTACAGCCATAAAACCCTTTAGCAACAAATTCATTTCTATGGCAATAACATCATACACTTGTCAATTCTTAAGCATAGATTTCAACACATCCACACAACATACTTTAGAAAATGATTAAACCCACATGCTCATAATTCAGATGGCTTTGAAAAGCGCTTCCAATCAGACAAATTCTCATTATGACTGTTTCTTATGTTCTATATGCTGATTGTGAAAGAAGGGGACCCCATTTCTTAACATTTACCTGTAGAGCTTGGTTTATCTGTTGACTTCACTGTTCTATACATCTGTAAGCACCAGTCCAAACAAATAAATTAAATGGAACATTACATTGAATACAAACAAGGTTTGAAAATGCTGCTACACATTTGTCTGATGTTCTATCACGGGGTGTGAATTGCAGGGAGATGGAAAGTTTTCGACAAAGTTTTGGCCGCTGTTATATGGCATCTAGTGCATGGAGGAACCTTAAATTCAAGAAAAGGCCTAAACAAAGATTGTCAGAGCGTACGTATCGGAGCTTCATTAATGGCACTGGTAAGTTCGAGAGCTTGAGATTGGTCATTATGGAGAAGGTTCCAAACAAGTGTGCACTGTCCAATAGATTCATCACAGTATGCCCAGACAGATCACCTGTAAGTGGCTCTTCACATGTGCCAAGGTGAGATCCTTCACGTTCATGAGCTCGAGAACTGATTTTGGTGTTGCTCCTGCAGTAAAAAAAAGAAGAACTGACAGTGATCAGTGTTCATATCATATTCTGAGATCAAGAGAGAAAACCTTGATGAGAAGTTGAAAACTTCTACAAGACTTAATTTCTACTCCACCACTAACTTGCAATGCAAATCAAAGGAATGAGAGAAGGTTTAATATATGCAAGCAGACTAAGTCAATTATGTGAATGCCTCAATTATGTGAATGCCTCACAAAGAAATGATCTGGTTGAGACATACTTTCATGACCTCCAAGAAGCTCCACTGCATGAACGAAATGAGCATGAAGAGTGCTGGTCCATCTCATTCTTGGAGCTCTGACACTTCTCTTCACAGGAAACTTGGACAAAAATTTGGATCTGAGGCCTCCTCTGCAGTCAGATTGCAAAGGACTAGTAATGGAGGAGGATCCCTTACAAGCACTCTCAAAATGAGGCCCTGCATTCCGCGCCGAAATCGCGGCATGCAAAGCAGGAGCCTTGCTGCTAGACTGATACATGTTAGTAATCATGGAGAAATTATTGGCAAAAGCCTGGGGGGTACAGCCAACATGATCTGCAGAAGTTCTGAAATCAAAGGACTGGTTCTGAATCTGATGGCTGGAGGGAAGTTGAAGCTTGATGTTCCTGTAATGGTTGAGCAAGCCCATGCTGAAGCAGGCCTTCTGGGCTTCTTGGAGCCTGGGGAGATAGATCCCTTCATTGGACCCATGTTGTTTGGCAAAGAAAGTGTCTAGATCATTGGGGAGCTTTTGGTATGGCTGAAGAAAGGGATTAATTTGTGCCTCATTGTGGCCTGGGATGGTAGGGCATGGATGTATGGCATTGCTCTGATCATCCTGGCTATGGTGTTGGTGGAAATAATTTCCAAGCCTGAGCTCTGTGGATGCTGCTCCGCCATGTGCCTCATTTGCTGCGCTGCTTGCCGAATTGCTAGAACTGTCGCTCGCTACACTGCTGCAACTCTTGGGCGCCTTTTTCCATAGATCAAACGCCGTGTTTGATGTGCTCTCTGAGGCCGGACTTGTGCCTTTCGTTGATGGCTGGCTTATTTGTAAACTCAGGTCTGGAATTGGAGGTGAAGCTGCCTCCACCTCTGCCTCTTTCATGCTCCTTTCTACCTGCATGATCTTTCTTCGTAGCCTCCTGCTCGGATTTTATCTCATAGATCCGATAATTCTTTTCCAATGCTCCTGCATTCAACCCTTCTGTTCCAAATGCTTGAAATTTTCAACGTTTCTCCAGGAAATGCCTGATCAGTGGACCCGATGAATAGGGCTTGCAAATGTAGTCTTAAGAATTAGAAAGCAAGCGTTGGGCTGAACCATGAAATAAGCAGAAAATCTAGGCTAAGGATTCAAATCCGTTGCATATATCCGGAAATGAGAGTAGAAAATAGCAGATTGATGACGAGTGAACAGTCTGACGGGATAAGGAATCTTAGAGCAGAAATGGACTGGATGAAAATGAAATACTGGTCTGTCTATTTGGAACAAAGCTTCATATAATTTGCCGGGAGTAACGAACTTGCTTATGATTGAAGACACGCGCAGAAACAACGCTCTTGGCTAAATTTTGTGCCTCCAATTCGTCTCCAGCTTCTTCAATGTTCTGCAGCGCCCACATCCAACGGCCCAGATTCATCCTTCATTCGAACCCAACAATCTCCCCCCTTAATTTCTTGTATGTCGACGGCTACGTGGGTTCGACGGCCTGGATCTTAACAGAAGCTGTTGATCGTGTACCCGTGCAAACTAAGCATCTGGTACGACCCGACCACGTGGCCCCACGAGAGCCGTTGGGGCCTGCAGGAGCATCTTTCTGGTGGGCAAAGGTTTTCTATGCTGGAAAAGGCGAGGGGATATCTAGGCTCTCATGAAGGCATCCCCATGGGAATTTTTGCTGCTCCAATATCAAGCATGTCCCTCACCCTTTTCTGCTTTTCCGATCCATTGCCCTAGCAGCGTTCGCACCGATAATCGTTCTCGCATAATTGCGAGAATTTGATCGAGAATTTCAGTGAGAACACCACCCCCCTTGCCTGCCCTTCTACATGTATCCCTCAATTCTTCTCCTAACACGTCCTACTAAAGTGTATTGCATAAGTTTTATACTGTCTGATAGTGACTGTGGTGGCCACCACCTGGCTTGACTGATGGCTGTTGCCCACTTAACCACTTAGCCGACACAACCAACTTGAGATGGCTACTAAGTTTCTTGCTACCAAGTTGCCACCCAAGGTCAGTTTCACCTAGTTGCCATGATTTTGATGGGTAAAAGAATCACAAATCTTGCTCCTCAATATAGATTTGTCTATTCACTCAGTTGTGTCATGCATGAATTCCTCATCCATGTTTTTTTCTGACAAAACACGAGCAATTAATACCAACTGCGGGTCCCAACAGATGAGCAGCCATGCACTATTTCCTTTTAGATATTCTTGTTTCTCTGTTACGTTTGTTAGATGCTTTTCACTACCTGGATTGTATGCCCTTTACATGTTGCTAGAAAAGCAATATTAAAATGGCCAAGGATGCTCTCAACAATTTAATTCTATAATTTATTAGGAATGTTCTCTACTTTCTAACTACCACGTACGTAGCTTGCATCTTATAACTGTGAGGAGCTTAAGCGAACAAAGGATCGAACAATGTTGAGCCATAAAAATAAGTTTTAATGCTAAAGAAGACATTTATCAGAAGGCAACTCGTGTTAGGTAAAAAGTACGTATTTTTTTTTTATCATATGTGCTTTTACGACAAATACTTAAATTATATACCATACCTTGTTTAGATACTTGGCACCTAAGCCACATATTGATCACACAAGGTTTTGCAAATAACGCATATTTGGAGCGTATCAAGAACTTGATCTTAGAACAAAACAAAATGTTTGGAGTGGATCAAGGTTCTTCCTTGACAACATCCAAAGTCCATGCTATTGTAAAAAGTTGCCATACGAATCTAGTAAGTGGTGTAGTAGTGGCCATTTTTTGTTGTCTTTAGACGAGGATGACCTTGATAGATCGAAGAAGGAATGTACATGTCAAATAATTGACAAAACCTAATTTTGGATGAAACAAAGTATTTGGGGAAGAGGAATGTACATAGCAAATAATTGATTCAGAACTCGATTTTGGATGAAACAAAGTATTTGGCTCTAATCTATTTGTCCTTTTGAACATTTTTGGTAACTTTCTACGTTTATGTTTTCTTTGTAAATGCTCGCAAGATTTCGTAGCCTTGTATGTGTGCATTAAGGGGGTATATTAGAACATTTTCATATGTATACTTAGGGGTTATGGGTTGAGCAATGAATGACTGGTGCAAATTCTAGACAAGAAGGGATTAAATTGCCTTTTGAAAATACGTTAATGAGGGAAACGTAGATGCCATTCCCCTTCCATGTATAAGTGCATCCCCTTGTAAAAGAACAAAGAAAAATGAGGTGTCATTCATACAAAGTAGGACAACAAGCATAAACAAAGTCAAATGAAAAATAGAACTAAAATCTCCCTATTCGCAAATCGAGCTTTTCACATAATAAAAAGTGCTTTAAAGAAGGTGAAGTTTTATATTCTCGTTTGGAGACTTCTGGCTTTGTATATGAACATGACAACCAAGGAGCAAAATTTGCATCACCTTAGTTTCTTCATATCTCAACATATATGTAAATTGTTACAATCTGCACAAAAAAAGAATAGTATTCCGTTTTTTTTATATGTTGAGGCAGATATAACAGTTAGTCTTACAAGGCCCACAATAGTATGATGTAATAAGTCTAGACCATAGAGGCGAAACAGACCCAAGAACATGCTAGTACCTCGGACACCTATATCTCGTGCAGCATTAGGCACTCCATCATATAATTGTTGAATGCTTCGAAGTACATGATCCATAGTTTTTTTTTTTTTTTTTTTTTTTTTTGTTGCATCTGGAACTCGTATTCTCCTCCAATAGTAGTGCTTCCCATCATTTGCACCTAGCACAAGATCCCATCTTCTACATGGTAGTTTTTCACCAAATTGAAAAGAAAAACAAAGATTTTATCAATAGGTTCAATCTTACGTTCACATGTAAATAAACGCACCTAATGAGAACTTTAGAATTTCACATTGAGCTAGATGATTTGCCGTTATAGCATATAAGAAACACCTTTGGTAGAAAACTTGTGGCAGCTTTGCATGAATATACTCGCTTCCAAGTGCATAATTGACCTCAACTCCAGTTACGAAAAGGTCTCTAGGCTCATCTACAAGTGGTTAGGAAGGGGTCTAAGCTGTTAGTGCCTGAACTGATTCTTTCCTTTGGAATAAACAGTACTGGAAATGTAACATCCCTTATCTTAGCATCCACATGGTTTCCACTGTTCAGTACTATAAGCCAGACAATATCACCCTTATTGTGGTTCGTGTTGACTGAAATCCATCTCAATGCATCATCAGTGCTAGGTTTCTAGGATCGCCAAAGCATTATGTTCTCTGATAATAATCACGACGAATACATTGTTGACATATCAAAGTATACATCTGACTGGATCATCAAATTCTCTTTGTACATCAGGGGCTGAAGTTTTTATTATAGTTTTGTAGTATTCGCATACTATTGGTAACTCCCACTTTCTTTGTGGATCCCAAAAGTATTGTATTTCTATCCATGACTTTGCATGCCAACATTTAGAAATCTTGGAAGGCCTCTCATCAATTCCCTTGCCTAGCCAGGTTTGTCGTTGTCGCCAATGCTCATTGTCATTATATGCTATGGTCTTGCTCTGACATGTTAGTCTCATAATACTGTTGATAGGATTGTACAAAAATGTGGCAGCATCCTTTCTGGTCTTGTCACAAATTAAGCACGATTCATGCTCAATGCAATTAGATTTACTAATTCATTACTCCATCTCTATCCATTTTGCAACAATAGCTCATATCAATGCCATCTTCTATTACTCTGAATTTATAAACTGCATCATCATCATGCATACAGATACTATGCCTTTGCAAAGAAGAGAGGCCCATGTCTACATACATTTTCTTCATGCATTTCAAACTGGTTGGAACATAACAGCAATTTACCTTTTCAATCTACGTATCTCTCTCGGCAATCACTAGGCTAAACAACTCCCATTGCTATTTTGGAAAAGCAAAGCCAGTAATGCATGTTGAAGCGTTTCTGATGCATTATGCATATCTAGAATACCCTGCATCTCAAGTAAATAAGCAATGAGTTGGTTGTCTAACATTGCCTGCTTATTATCATCATTTGGAAGCTCCTCTTCTTGGAATGGGGATGATTCAGCATCACGAATGACGGAACCAAGATCATAAAAATCCCCTTCCTTATGTACATTTGGTAAACCATGGAAGGTTGAGATACCTAGATCATCTTCACACTTGCTAGCTAATGCGCTTGGTGCTGTGCTACTTTCAATTTGGAATGCTTATTGCTAGAGTTCAGTCAAAGACACAACAGGATCTTTGTATTTGGCATGTTTAACATGCTTCAAGTATCCCCCTTCACTAAATGGTATACCAGAACTGCCTTGACAAAGACAGTAAGGACATTTGCAGATAACTTTATTTTCATCTTGTAGTTGAATGGATTGATCATTGCTTTGGTGCGGCTTTAGTTTATTATGCTACCTATGTCGCTCTCTGCTCAGTATACACCTTCTGGATTAACTCTTATACAAGCAACACACTTGCACAGGACAACAGATCATAGCAATCAAAAGGTGCAATGGCCAAGAATTGGATCTAATCTGAGGTGTTGGCAATATAAAACAGAAAGAAGAAACCGAGACATACCTAGCCCGAGGGCATTCGATTGTCTGCAGGTATGTCCGGATGAATCTTTCTGCCCGTTGAATCTTTCCAATCGAATCCTCCTGATCACACTCTCTTGTACTTATGTACTTTTTGATGGAATCCACCTGATATGACTGTTGTTGTACTTTGTTAACAGAGGGTTTTTTTGAAACATGGTTTAGGGTGGCCGAATGTTTACTTTTTAGAAGGTCTTGCAATAGTTAATCACAAATACATGTTGATCTACCTCTTAAGAGGAAGGACATTTTTAACTATCAGTGGTCTAATTATTGGAAGGTATACGTGCAAAAGTAGAAAGTTGCAACACAAGTTGATGCATGTGTTTGTCTTCTACTAATAATTTTCATACTTGTCTTTCATATGTAGGATGAGTTGTCATGGTCTGAATGCATGACTCGATCGACTCTTGATAAGAGGTTTGCTTTTGTAGAAGACGATGAATCCGATGATGATGTGGAAAAGGAAAGTGCAAATGATCCAATATCGACACGAAACACAAGGAAACATCAAAGCGAAGGAAGTAGGTGGTCAAACATGTTTGTAATGAGGTATTTTCAATGTATATGCAATTTCTAGACTACAATAGAGCTTAATTTGCTATTTATTTGTTATTGATGTTGTTCTAGGAAAATGAGTTTCGTGTCAATCAATATGTCTCTTAATCACCGATGGTATTGCAATGGGACTGGGTAAGATTCATCGTGTGGATTTCATGGAATAATTTAAGGGCAACACTTAGCTATTTGGCGATTTTTTAGCACATTTTCAAAACAAATTATCTAAAGTAAATAAGTCGTATTTAATTAAAGTGGGACTCATTCCATTCCCACTTTTTTTCGGAACTCTGTCATTTTACACAAAAAGGAGCACCCCGACTCGAAAACTGTCCTTAATTCGAATTTTTGTCTGTTACTGTGCATCCAAGCTTTCTCCCAGTTTTCTTGGATAGCGAGTCGAGTCCCTATTTTGGGGCTTATTTGTCATTGAAAATAAGAGTTTTTCACGTGAGGGTGAATTCCTTTACCAAGACATTTTGGCTCTATTTTCTTAGGTGGGTAGACAAGAGATCACAAATTCCAACAAAAATTAAGCAAATTGTTTACTTAATCACCAAAAAATACTAGTTTTGAGATACCTTATATTTATAAATGGGCTCATTACAATATATATTACAGTGGGTGAAGCGACCATAATGGTCGTATTATCACAATGATTACACCCTCTTCACACATGAACCACCTAGTGCAAGCGGTGGCGTGGAGCTCGGGTCAAGTCACGAGCAACTTACACAACGATAAAAATTGGTATGAGGAGTTCCTTCATAGGCCACGTGCTTGTATGTCCAACTGATGTCACCACCCTCTTTCAAGATCTTTCTTCAATGAACTGGTCTTTTCATTGCTCCCAAGCATGTACTATCCGGGTGGAGATAAGGACCGCAAAAGACAAAATCAAGTTAGTCAAGTGATGCTACAGCAAAAAAATAAAATAAAACACGTTCTTAGGGCCATTTTGGGAAAATACAATTAGAGAGCCTTTCACTCGCGAAATGAAAGGCAAATTTCAAAGCCAAAAAACGCAGTGTTTTAGGGGTCAGAAGGCTTTTTCGACCGGGCGAGTCGAGAAAGGCAACTCAAAGTTTAAAAACGCAGGTTTAGGGTCGGGAGGCCTTTCTCACTCGCGAGTCGAGAAAGCCACCAAAGTTTAAAAACGCAGTTTTAGGGGGAGAAGGTTTTCTTCTCACTGAAGTCGAGAAAGGCGTACCAAAAAGCTTAAAAACGCAGGTTTTAGGGGTCAGAAGGCCTTTCTCGACTCGCGAGTTGAGAAAGGCAGCTCAAAGCGAAAAACGCAGGTTTTAGGGGTCAGAAGGCCTTTCTCGACTCAGCTCAAAGCGAAAAACGCAGGTTTTAGGGCCTTTCTCGACTCGCGAGTCGAGAAAGGCAGCTCAGAGTAAAAAAAGGCAATTTCAAGGGCCGAATATTATTTTTGCGGAGCATCATTTTATCTATATATCCATCTAATTTTCCACCATAGTTTATTATTCTATCACACCATAGTTTATTGTTTTTCTCACAGCACATTAGTATTTAGCACACATTAATATTTAACAATTGTTTTTATACTAGCACACATTAGCATTTTTATTCTAGCACACCCTAATTAGCACACATTAGTACTTTATACTACCACAATTTCATAATACACGCATTAGCATACTAGCACACGCTCCATACAAAGCAATATATAGTTATATAGTATAGTATAGCATACTAGCACATAAATGTCCATAAATGACATAAATGTATTAAGAAAATCATGGTTCCATTATATTTTTTCATTAGATCCATACAGTTTTTTATGCTTTATATGCACACACATCGCCTAACAATATTTTTGATTAAATTTATACTTAGTATAATCATTGGTTTGACGACCTTCTACTAGTCTAGACACATAGATACATTTTAATCCATACGCGTTGGCCTTAGATAAATTCGAAATTTGAAATTTAAAAAAGAGGGGGAGGGGGGATTTTGTACATACCTTTGAAAAAAAAAGAGATTTAGGACAATGTCCTAAAGGTTCAAACTGGCTCCAGTTCCCACATGGCTCTAAGTGATGGAATATGTAGAAGCACCTCCTGCACATGTATAAAAAGAGAAATTGGGGGATGTATAAATAATCGTCAAATTATATATTAACATTAATTTTATACTTGTTTTTTCAACGTATTTTTTTACCCCGCTTTTTTTCTATACCCCGCCATTTTTTCCCGCCCATGCTTGAAATTTAAAATTTGGTACATACGCTTTTTTTCTATACCCCGCCATTTTTTCCCGCCCATGCTTGAAATTTAAAATTTGGTACATACCTTTGAGACGAATATCTTTGTACCACTTGAACTCTTTGTTTCCGGAAGAAGATGCCATAGCCATCCACACCACCAAATCTTTGTTATTCTCGCCTGTTTCTCCTTCGTTAGCATAGATTGACTTCTCCAAAAGCATTGCAGGCACTCAATCCTTGGCCATAGCTAAAGCTTCAGAAGGGAAGAGGCTACGATCATGAAGCAATGAAGAGAAGGGAGATTCTGCTGGGCACGTCAATGGGAGCAGCAGGCGGAAAAAACGCAGTTCAAATCAGCTCCGGCGGATCTGGGCGGAATTGGGACGGAGGGGCAGGAGCGGAGGAGTGATTACGAGCAGAGGAAGAGATTACGAGCGGGGGAGGGAGGGACGCTGACGCATTTGAAGGATGAGCCCGATTCAGACAGGGGGATGCAGAATCAGAGCGCGAGGCAGATGATGATGCAGAATCAGGCGGGAATCAGGCTCCATAGCTGGAAGCTCCACTACCCAGCTCACCGCCTCCCTCCTTCCGACCTTCATACCTAAGGTCCCAAGCCCAATCACAGCTCCGGCGAACCACTCTTGGCTCAGAAATGCCATACTCATAACTCCGATTGTGAGAAGTATCAAGCTCTGCGGATAGAACTAGCACCTCCACTTTCCGACCTGCATCTCTGTCCAATTTTTTTCCGTCGCCATCTTCCCCTGTGCTTTTCTGCGACTCTGCCAAAACAGAGCTCCAGGGCATGGGCCACCATTTGAGCTCCAGGGCAGTATCTTGCAAGAGCTACTTTTTTGTGAAACCAAAATAGAGGAGACAGGGGTGCAGTTGCTGGCAGAATCGATGCAAAGTCCTGAAAATAAGTTGAGGGAGTTATGGTTGCAGTGGAGCGAAATAGGAGACGAAGGAGCAAGATTGGTCTCAGAAGCTTTACAGAGCGCCAATAGCCGATTGGAGGATCTAGATCTACAAGGCAACAACATCGGGGACGAGGGAGCAAAATGGCTGGCTAAAGCACTCAAAAGTCCCAGATACAAGGTCAAGCGAAAGCTAATCTTAAACAAAGAATGAGAATAGGAGATGAAGGGGCTTAAATTGCTTGGGAATCCTTATGCAGCCAATACACCAGATTGGAGGAGCTGTCTCTTCCAGACAACAGAATAGGGGATGAAGGAGCCAAATATATCGCACAAGGCGCACATGGAGGAGTATTGAAGGAGCTCAACCTTTCCACCAACAAGGGCATCAATGAGAGCGGGACCATAGCGATTGCCAAATGCCTGCAACATGGGCAACTGTGATCCGGGCGAGACTATATCTCACTCATGAGAATGGCGTAAAAGCATGTTGCACGATCTTCGCAGGATCCTTTTGCCGATTGACGCTTCGAGCATTGATACGCCCGCCGAAAACGATGTAATTGCCATTGCTAAGTCTTTGCACGCCTCCAAAATACAGAGCCTGGGCGAGCCATTAATGAAGTATCAAAGGATGCTTAGGCGCAGGCTTTAGAAAAGATGCTTCATTCTCGACTACCGAGTCGAGAATGGAGGCAGTTGTGTTGTGTGTTTGTGTTGTATTTCGGCCCTAGGTAGTTGTGGTGCTTGGTTGGGTATTTGGGCTCTATGCTTGTGATTGTATGCATCCGTGACTACCATGTTAAGGATTATTATTTAACTTAGTCATTAAATTAATTTAATTTATTATTTAATTAATTATTTAGTTAGTTTAATTAATTATTAATTATACATTAATAATTAATACTTGGGGGGAGGGCGGAGACCTTGCCCCACTTTGCCCTTCCCTCTCCTCCTTTGCTCCTTTGCTCTTCTCTCCCCTCCCCCTGCCCCCCTCCTCCCTCCCTCCCTCCTTCTCTCTCTCCCTCCCCTCCCTCCCTCCTTCCCCCTCCTCCATCCCCCGCCCCTTCCCTTCCCCTTCTTCCAACTTATCCCTTGCCTCTCCTACCTCTCCCCTGCCTCCTTCCTCTCCCTTGCTCCTTTGCCTCCCTCCCTCAGTCCCTCCCTTCCATCTCCCCTTTCCCTTCCCTTTCCCTTTCCCTTCCCCTTTCCCTCGGATCAACAAGGCTTCCCCTTACCCTTCCCCTCCCCCTGATCTAACAACGATTCAATGAAAAAAATTTTGTCCCATTTTCAGTCCGAGTCCCAAAATTCGAGATTTGTCCCACTTTAATTAAATACGACTTAAATGGAAAAAATTGGGAAAAAAATAATAATTTTAGCTTAACTTTTTTCGGGACTGCACCAACCCTGGAGCTAGAAAGTAAGAGAGTGAAATTTTGTATTGTTTAGCTAAATCATAGAAACTTTTAGAATGAATTCGGGTTAGTTTAACTAACATCATTCTAGTTTATATGAAATATATGATTAGTAGTTTAGTTTCTAGCATTATGAATTAATTTGAGTCTTAGACTTTGCTAGTTAGCATTATTTTAAAATGTTTTCACAAAGAAAATGACTAAAATAAGTGGAATATATTGAAAACAAGTATCGTAATTTGGCTTAATATTTTCTGTTTGCCACACTATAGAAATTTTTGGGATGATGTTTGGGTTAGTTTAGCTAAACGCTAGAAAGTATGAGAGGAAAAATGTGTAGTGTTTAGCTAAACCACAGAAAGTTTTGGGATTAATATCGAGCAAGTTTAGCTAAAGTCATTCTGGCTAATAAGAAATATGCGATTAGCAATTTATTTCCTGGTGGATTTTGAGGGCTTTATCCATGGGATACCAATTGGCAAGTGCAATGCTTCTTTAAATCTGCATGTTGTTGATGAGTGTTGTGAAGAAGTGGCATTACCATACCCGCCCACGGATTGGGATGAAGTTATAACATTTGGCAACTTAGGACATGTTTCAGAAGAAAATGCCAGCCATAGAAATAAAAAAATATGCAAAGCATAATGCAGAGGCAAGGATCATGCTGGCCAAAATGGGAGCCATTCCTCTTTTAGTGACCATGTTGTGCATTGACGAGTTCAGCTGCCAAGGCATATCCCTTCGAGCACTGATCACTCTTACTATTGGTAATAACATGTAAGTTCAGGTTTTTGTTTTAAACATATAAACTATAGGAATACAAGTTATATCAAAGCTTTATCTGACATACTGCTTTTTATCATGTATCAGAAGCAAGTCAGCTATAGTGGCAGCCAGAGCAGTTCCACGGTTAATCAACCTTCTTCATAAATTTAACACCTTTATACAAAGTCTCGTTAGCTCAAATTTCCTTGGCCTTGTTGGATGTGAACAAGCCTGCCATAGGAGCTTCTGGAGCTATTCTAGCTTTGGTGTTCCTTCTTGAGCAAGGAGAGTTGCATACCAAGAAAAACTTCAAAGGTTTGTGCAATCCTGCTGGATTTCCCAAGAACACATACCTGATTGTGGAATCTGGTGTCATAGACTTTCTTGTAAAGGCCATGCATGATTTAGAGTTGGTGGAGAAATCAATAGAACTATTAGGTACTCTAGCATCAATAGAAAAGGGAAGAAGTGCGCCGATTGAGAGGCGAGGGGCTATGGTTATTCTTGTAAATGTATTGGGTTGGAAGGATTCAAAATGTCGGGAAAAGGCTCTTCTTGCTCTCAAAAAGGTTGGACAAGTATATTACAATGGTGGAGGATTTCTTAGGACTTATTGTTATGGATCCGCAGAAATTGCGCAATTTAAGACAACTTGTGGACCTTAAGTTTACCTTTTCTTTCTAAAAGCATATGGTGATGTTTCTTTTATTTCAAATCTTGGAAGTGGAATGTCAAACAAGATGTGGGAAGGAACAGTGGAGAATGCAAAGACCTGTGTGCTTAGTGGGAAACTTTACGTGTACAATGCAGATGAAAATTTATTTTTTAGTTGATGGGCTTAATGGCTGGAGGTCAATATTTGTCTGTAGATTCTCTTTCAGACAGTGAAAAAGTGAATGCCAGGCTACTCCTTGTTTGTTGTCAATTTTTTTGCCTTGAGGAAAGCTACATGCTAATGATTTGTCTGGAAGTTTATGTGGATAAATTGGTGAAGGTGGCTTATGATAATTCGAAAAACGTGTGGAATGTGATGATGAAGCTCTTATTGCTTTGTCAAGTTCTTTGAAAGGAATCGATACTCACACAGAAGAGCCTTCGACTCATCAAGTTTCACACGCACATAATGTTCATATTGTTTCTGCAACCAATAAAAAAGTTCCACAAAATTATTCCATGCGGCAACCATCAAAACCCTATATGTCAATCAGTATTTCACTTGATTGTTTCTTTTTGCCTCTAGTTTCATCTCATTGTGACAAACCTGCCAATATTCTCAAAAGATGCAGGTTAGCTGGAACATCCAACTGAGCAAAGGGAGCTAGCTCCTGCCCATAGCTGGTCTCTTAGGCAAGCTATGCAATGATTCTATTCTTTTTTCTCCTAAATTTTCCAAAATTTCCTCCCAACCATACCCAAATTTTATATCATTGGAAAGCTCATTCGATAAGCTTTTCATGGATCTAAAAATTGCCCGAATCTGATATTCTGGGAGAGAGACATATAAAAAAAGCATTCTGCCTCTCCAAAAACCATCTGAATCCGATATTCTGGAAGTAGGAAAAAGCATTTTGCTGAGCCTTTTTTAGCTAAAATCGTGAATCTACAATTTTCACAGCCTTTCTATTCTTCAGTAGGCTCGAATATTACATTTTCAGAAAGCTCTCTGGATAATCCTTCCAATCATCCAAGAATTGTTGTGAATTCAATATTCTAGACGAAAGATATGATCAAAAGCATTTTGGCGAGCATATGCTAGTAGGGGTGTAATTTCTAATTGCCTTTTTTCATGCCTTTTGATTTTTTGTTTCCTTTGTCTTTTTTTCTCAGATTCTTATTATATAAGTTTTATAGATGTTTGGTCAGTTGATGGTGTGGTTGCATGGATAATTGTCTATTGATTAACCGTCGTTGTTTTACCGTCATCGTTTTGCTTTTTGCTATGGTTTTTGTGAATTAAACTTTTTATTATATTCAGTATCAGATGGCGGCCGCTTTCATTTTCTTTCTTGCATTCAAGGAGTGTGATTCCGATGCAGCTTGACAAGCGCAACTTTTTTCGTGATCCGTGTTCTTTTCTCCTTCACTTATCTTTCGGCTTTGCATGATGCGGGCTGTTGGTTTTGATGTTCTGTATCAGCTTTGGAAAGTGCTAAGATGATTGTTATGCATTATTTCCCATTCCCATGGATATGCATTTATGTTTGTTGCCCATTTTCATTTGATTTCCTGGTTTCTTTTACTATAGCCATCGATATGCCCTTCCCCTTTTTCCACTTTGCCATGCCCATGGACTTTGTCGATTCTTTTTACCCTAGGACCATGTTTGATTTTAGTCTCTTAGGAATAGAATAGAATAGAATAGTTTTTTTAACGTCCACGGAGACCAATAGGTCATGGGACCCATACAATGGGCTAGTACAATCATTACTACTAGGATTAAAAAACCCCTGCCTCGAAAGGTTTTCAAGGGAAAAAACCTTTGCAGTAATGATGATACTAGACAAGCGGAGATAATGACTACTGAGGGCTCAGTAATTGCAGACGTTTATCTAGAACCTCAAGTATATATAATGTCAAGTCATGCACAGATGGTGCTCTGAGAAGTTGTGGAAGCGTGGAATGGAATGCTAAGGTCAAAAAATGATTCCGGACTATCTCAAAAGCAGGGCAACTCAGAAGAGTATGGCTTTCATCTTCAATAACCTGTAACTGGCAACAGACACATAGTCTCGCTTCTCGCGGCAATTGCGGCCGCTCCCATCTACATGTCTCAATCTGTAGCCTGTGGGACCCCGTGCTTGATTATATCTGTTTTTATGGATGTTAGTCTGGTGTTTGTCGTGTTTTTCTCTAGATCTAGATTGATATATTTCTCTTCTTGTTGCTTGTATAGTTCTGGATTTGCTTTTTGGTTTGTCAGTTTGGACTTGTATAGTTCTTGATTCGCCTTGTTGGTTTACTGGTTTAGGTTTGACGGATGCCTTCCCCCTTCTCCTTGTTCATTTTAGATTCTCACACTACGTGGTTTGTGTTCGTATTATTTTCTTACATTAGTTTGTTTCGCAGTGTTCATTGCTGGAACTAACCTTTTTCATCTGTTTAATAGCGGTGATGTTGGTCATTTTTTCCCTATATATGGTTTAGTTTTCTAATTTTCTATATTTCGAGTTTTGATATGATGTTCCAAATTGCTTGTTTTCTCATGGAAACTATAACTTACGGTAGATGTACATATTTAGCTTATGCAGTTTAGGCATGATATCAAGCATGGTACATATTTACCTTGTGCACTTTAGGTATGATATCGAGCATGGGGTTATGCAGGAGCATTCTTTATGGTTTGTCAAGCGTATTATTTCGAGCATGTATATTAAGGCATGGATGGCCGCTTTCTATTTCATGTTTCGTGTTGCATCTGTATTTGTTATATGAGTGTGGTATATTTAGTTTATGATGCATTTATATGTGTTATAGATAGTCCATCTACATTTTGCATGTTTTTCTTGAACATCAATTGTGCCCCATCAGTTCTTTTATCACTTGTTTTTCTCATGGAAACGTTACCTTGTGGTAGACTTGCACGAATCCTATGTTATAAGCTTTAGGCATGATATCCGACAGGGAGGTTATTTTTGTAGTTTAGTGTGTTTTTCTTCCAGAGTGCTCAGATTGCTTGAACTAAGCTTTTTGCATACATTTAGCAGCAGTGATATCGAGCTCATTTTTCCCTAGTTTTATATGGTTTGGTATTCTACCTTCCTACATTATTGGGCATGATGTCTGGCAAGGAATTATGCATGAGCATTCTCATGGTTTGGCAAGTATGTTATATCGAGCATATATATATTATGTTTGACATGGATAACGGTTGGCCTTAGTCTGTTTCATATTTCATGTTGCATCAGTATTTGTTATACGTATGTGATATATTAGATTCATGATGCACTGATATTTGCTATATGTAGTCCATCTATCCTTTTTATGTCTTTTGTTAGAATTCATATCATAATCTTAAAGTTAACTGTGTCATGAAGATTGTTAATATTGACTGGTCAGTGCAAATATCTGAAAGTTACAATAGGGGAAGATCATTTGGTTAAAGGGGAATTTATTATTCTCTGATAATGGCAAGGGCAGTTGATCTGTGACATGACCTAATGATAGATCATTCAAGACAATAGAGAAGAAGTTCAAATTCAAGAGACACATGACAATGTAAATATTTAAATGGTCATATGGTTAGGTTCAATGGTTACTTTGTTAACATTGACCTAAGGTAAATTTAAGTTTAAATTCTCGGTCCAATGGGATACAACCGACTTGCTTATGAGCTCGGTCCAATGGACCAAAGGCAGAGGAAACTTCGGCAGATCGATGAGGCTTAACCGCCGGAATCGATGCTGATAAAATAACCTAAGATGTATAGATGTAGATACAGTTGATTGCAGAGGTTTTGATCGGGAGAAAACACAGGTTTGTTGTGTTCAATAAGGCAAGGAAATACATTGGTTCCCAAAGCTACAGTAATTCGATTGCTTTATAATTTGCTACAGTAAATTTATGTTTGTTCAATGGTTTAAGGTTGAAGTATGATACTTATGATATTACTTGTGCATTGGTACACATATAGCACTTGAGTAAATTCAATGAGCTAAATGGTATAGCAAATCGAAGGATTAATTCTTGTAATTCTTGTCTATTGCAATTGTGTGACATGTTCAATGGAAATAACACTTATGCAATGAATTGTGGGATATAATTCAATTTGTTAACAAAGCTGTCTGGTGAAGTGTGTTTATCAGAGATCTAACTAATATTTCTTACATTGGTATCAGAGTTAGGATGTCTAGCAGGTTTGGTGCTGGGTTGTTGAATGTCGTAGAGGTGTTCAAGGGTGATTCTGGATTCCAAGTCTGGAAGGAGAAGATAAAACAAGTTTTGCAAGTTGAAGAATTGTGGGAGCTGATTGAGGGAGATGGCCCTGAAATAAGCTCCAGGGGCAGAGTTGATGCTGTGGTTGAGCAAGGAAGCTCCTCAAACAATCAGGAGCAGTCTGGAGAAACTCAGACCAGAGAAGTTGCTGTAACTTCTAGAGAAATGTCAGGTGATGTTAATGCAAAATTGAGAGAGGCTCAAGGCATAATAAATAGCAAAGTTGGGTCTAGCATTGTGCTGAAACTCAGAGGTATGAGTCCTAAGCAAATGTGGAAATATATGTTGATAACATATGAGGAGAAAACATCCTCTCAAATAGATGTTTTGGAAATGAGCTTAGGAGACTAAAATTCCGAGAAAAGGATGATGTTAATGATTTTTTCCAGAACTTTGATAACATCATTGCTGATTTAAAAGGTGCCGTGGTGTTTCACTTAGCAACAGTAAGTTTTGGCAATATCCAGATCAGTGGCAAGCCTTGGAAATGTGTCTATATTTATTAGAACAATTGCAAAGATAAGGTCTGATGCAGAAAGGATGTTGAAAACAGAGATAGAACAAACAAAGGTTATGGAAGATGAAGAAGCTACACAAATCTTATTCACAAAAGGGAAGGGGAAGTTTGATACACGCCACCTTGTTTCAATTGTAACCGACTAGGACATATAAAGATAAACTGTCCTAACTTAAACAAAGACATAAACTGTTATGACTATGGGGGAAGGGGGCATTTTGCCTCAACCTGTTCCACACCTAAAGATGCAAGTAAAGGCAGGGGCAGAGGAGGGAGAGCAAGTTCCAGCTTTAGAGTAAGAGGGAGAGGCAGGGGCAGAAATGCTGAAGCAAATGTTGCAGAAGAAGTCTTTCTGGAAGAAGAGGAAACTGAAGAAAATGAAGAGGTAAGAAATTGCAGATTATTTTCAGCTTGTGAAAAAACATATTGACAACAATGATGATTTTTTTATTCTAGATAGTGGAAGAGAAAAATCCATTGCATGCTCGAGAAAAATCTTGAAAGAATGCAAAGGAACTAATGGAGGGCATGTGCAAGTTGGGAATGGAGATTTACAAAAAATTAAAGATGTTGGAGTCTTAGAATTATTTGATTTAAATGGAAGAAGTGTGAATTTGCAAAATGTGCTTTGTGTGCCAAGTCTTGTCAGAAATTTAATATCCATTTCTCAACTTGTGGATATGGGATTTAAGGTTGTATTTGAGCAAATGGACTGCAAAATTTATGAAGGGAATGATCTAAAATTTCTGGGAAGGAGGGTTGAAAACTTGTTTGGAATAAATGCTAAAATTCTCGGATCCATAAATCTGACAACAAAACCTGACATAGAAATCTGGCATGAAAGGCTAGGACATTCCAACTTCCAAAATATTGAATTTATGGTTAAACAAGGATGGATCAAATCAGATACACTTAAGGAGAATTATATTTGCAAGGGCTGCCAGTTGGGCAAACACTCAAGACTCCCTTTGACAAAAGGAAAGAGGAAGACCAAAGATGTACTTGAATTGGATTCATACTGACTTATGTGGTCCTTTGAATGTAACAGGAATCACAGGGAAAAGATACTTTATAACATTTGTGGATGATTACAGCAGGAGGACTAAGGTTTACTGTCTAAGAACAAAGGACCTAGCTTATGAAGCATTTAGGACATTTGCTGCAGAAGCTGAATGCCAAACTGGGAAAAGAATCAAATGTGTACGGTCAGACAGAGGAGGTGAGTATCTATCCCACAAATTTAAGAAGTATTGCTTAAGTAGAGGAATAAAAAGACAATTCACATGCAGCTACACACCCCAACAGAATGGGGTTGCTGAAATAAAAAATAAATGCATTTTAAATGCTGTGAGATCCATGCTAAAGCATGCTAGTTTGCCAAACTTCCTTTGGGAAGAATCAGTACTTCCTCTGCACTTCTTGCTCCTAAATGTATATATCATCAGATTGAGAGGATAGTGAGAAATTTCATTTGGGGGAAGCATCACATGGTCAATTGGATTTCAATTACCAGAAACAAAATTCAAGGTGGTCTTGGCTGTAAGAATCTAATTTTACAAAGCTATGCTCTAGCAGGCAAATATATCTGGAAATCTCTGTTCATGAATAACAATCCAGCTTCCATATTCATCAATCACTGGCTTTCTTGTAGCCATCCTAAAAAGCATGCTTCTATCTCTCATAGTTTGCCCTCTTATGCCTTTACATTTCTGCAGCCTGCCTCATCTATCTCTCCTCTCATGAGAAACATGATTTTGGCTTGGAATAAGGTTCATTTGACTTTTGAGCATACTAATTTGGAGAACAGCCACCTCAACACGAGTATTTTTTGGAACTCTAACCTCTCTAGAAACAGCTCTACACCTCTGGATATCAGACATTATAAGTTGTACAAGAAATGGAAAGAGTGCAATGTGCTTAATCTTGGAGATCTATGGGATCAGACAAGATGGATCTCCTGGACCAATCTGAAGCATAAGATCAGAGGTACTTTATCTGACAAGATTCTTTTCAAATATATAATGCAGAAGGTCAGCACTGTAAATCTCATTGATAATCCCATTATTAATGATTGGAATCTTATGGGGAAGCCCACCTACAGTGTCTCAAAGGTCTACAAATGCCTAAATAAGCCTAATATTCCTTCAAAGGCAAAAGTGTACTGGGGATTCTCGGAAGACACTGAAACTAGGCTTTTCACAAACATTTGGCATTCTTATCTGCCTCCAAAAATCTCATACTTTATTTGGCTTATTGCAAATAAAAGTGTGCCAAACCTGGATATGATCTCCAGGCATTCAAATCAAACTACCAACTCTCTGAACTCTAATTGCCCCCTAGGTTGTGGCTATGCAGAAACTCTTGAACACATTTTTGGGTGTGCCAAACTTACTCCTTTCTGGCTGTGGTTTGAAAATTCTTTCAACATTGTTTGCCCTGCTACCCTGTTGGATTTTATGATGAATGATGATGCTTTTAAAAATTCTCTTTGTTTTATTGCATTGTGGAATGTATGGAAGCATAGAAACAGATGTCATTATGGAGGCAAAAGGTTGTCCACACATTGGATAAAAACACAGGTTATGTATGACATTGAATTGACTGCAACTAGTCAAATGCATTTAGATAAAGATTCTATAGATAATAAATGGCATACTATTGGTAACTTCATAGGCTATCATCATCTGTTTAAACTATACTGTAATGCTACACCTACTGACATTGAATGTCTTTCTGCTAGACTACATGATGAGCCTTAGCAGAGATTTTGTCACGTCTGTTGAGCTAGCTGAATACAGACTTTTCCCAGGGCAGAGATTAGTGCATGACATTCAGTACACAGAGGATGATATGTGGAGAGGCCTAGTCAGAGGCGTTACAGATATTGATATACCAGATATCCCTGATCATGAAATAGATTGGGCCATAGAATTTTGCAGGAGCACCTACCTAATGGTGCAGTTATGGTGGTTCATGGAAAGCAACAGCAGAAGAATGACAGACCAGCAATTTCAGTACTACAGTGAATGTTACTATCATCACAGATGCTTGGCAGATGCATATGGCACTTTGATCATACTGATGTCTACAACCAACTCTGACACCTTGATTCAAGAGCTAAACTGGAGAAATGGAAACACTCTGATTCTGCAGCCTCACTTCCAAGCCAACCATGACTACCTTCACACTTATCATTTTCAACCAATTCCCTAGACAATTCCCTATCCTTGAACTATATTCCTATCACGCTCCCTTTATGACTATGGTTATCTCTACATTCCACCTGCTCTACATTCTCACTGCTGCAGGAACATCAACAGGATATACAGGATTTTGTCTTCGGAATGCTACCTCAAATCCAAATGATAAATTTTGATTCAATGATGGTTCAACCCAGGAACAACACTACAGGTTCACGGCCTCTCATAAGGCTGATTGCTACTTCAAACTTTCAAAATTTTCAAACATTTTCTGCTATAGTTATAGCACATCTTTTATATATGTTAGTTATGCTTGCATGTTTAATTTTGGGTGGCCAAATTTATGGCTCACTTAACTTCTTGTACCTTTTTCTATAATTAATGAAAAAAACCCCATTCTCTCTCTCAAAAAAAAAAAAAAAAAAAAAAAAAATCAGTAAAGACTGCTATGTTAGTACAAAATGCTTTGCCAACCAAAAGTCTGGAAGGTATGTGTCCAGAATTCTTGTGGTCAGGAAATATGCCTAATTTTGAAAAATATAGAGCATATGGCTGCCTGGGATACACTCATGTTCCCAAGGAAATAGATTGAAATTAGATGACAGATGTATCATAACCTACCTGGTAGGATATGATGAGCACTCGAAAGGATACAGAATGTATAATCCAGAGAGAAGAAATATCATAATAAGTAGAGATGTGACCTTTGTAGAAGAGGAGTTATACAGGCCAAGTCTTTTATCAAAGTGGAGATTAAATCAAAATTTGTAGAGCCCTGCAAAACAAATGTGAATGATATGGCAGACTTGGATGACAAAGTGGATAACAATGCACAAAACTTGGAACCAAACCTCAAGGATGCATGCAATGATGAGGAAGATGATAATATTGAAAACAATGACAATAGTGGTGGAAACCATGAAATTGTGGAGCATGAAATGGAAAAACAAAAAAGAAAGTCAGAAAGTGAAAGACTAATGGAAGAGCAAACTTTGACACCAGACTTTATGGCAGAAAAGAGAATGGCAGGAGTTCCAGGTTGCAGTTACATGAAAAGGATCCAGAAGCACTCATAATTATGCAGACAGGTGTACCCAGAATCTTTTGATGGAGCTATGAATAGCTTGGAGGCAAATAGATGGGGGGAAGCCATGAATGAAGAAATAAATTCCTTCAACAGGACATCCACCTATGAATTAGTTGACTTGCCCAAGGGGAAACAGGCTGTTGGAAACAAATGGATTTATAAACTGAAAAAGAATGCAGATGGAAGTCCCAAATTTAAAGCAGGTATACACAAAAGAAAGGCATAGACTTTGAAGAAACATATTCACCAGTGGTTAAATTAACTAGTATCAGAATGATCATTTCAGTTGCAAATGCAATGAACTTGGAATTGCATCATATGGACGTGTGCACAGCATTTCTTAATGCTGAACTAGATGAGGAAGTTTACATGAAACAGGCTCAAGGATTTGAAAAGGGAAAAATTAAGGTATGGAAACTGAATCGAGCTGTTTATGGCTTAAAACAGGCCCCAAGGCAATGGTATATGTGCATCAATCAATATTTAAATGAGCAGGGTTTTGAAAAGTTAGCAAATGATGGGAATGCGTATGTTCTAAAAAGAGGAGATAAATTTTGCATAATGGCCATTTATATGGATGATTGCATCCTAGCTGCCAATGGTAATGACATATTGAATCAGTGCAAGGAAATTCTAAAAAAGAAATACAAAATGACAGACTTGGGAGAGTTTTCAAAATTCTTGGGAATACAAGTGAAAAGATGTAGAGAAAAGGGACTGATCACAATCTGCCAGAATGAGTACATTGATACAGTGTTGAATAAATTTAACATGGAAGATTGCAATCCAGTAAAGGTGCCAATTCAGACTGGGACAAAAGTGTCAAAGAACATGTGCCCAAAAACAGATGAGGAAAGAAAAAGGATGTCGAAGATACCATATAGGCAACTAGTAGGATGTCTGCTCTTTATTGCAAACAACACTAGGCCAGACATAGCATTTGTTGTAAATGCCTTGAGTAGATTCAACAATGATCCAGGTCATGACCATTGGCTGATTGCGAAGAAAGTGTTAAGATATTTGAAGGGTACCAAAAATAAAGGAGTTGCATATAGTACAAAAGATTTGCAAATAAAGGGATATAGTGATGCTGACTGGTGTGGAGATATGGATGAGAGGAAATCAACCTCAGGCTATGTACTATTTTTAGGTGGAGGACCTATAAGTTGGAGGAGTAAGAAGCAAACATCCATTGCTCTTTCAACAGCTGAATCCGAATATGCATCAACTACATTAGCAGCAAAAGAAATTGTGATTCATGGAAGAACTTGGAATAAAGCAAGAAGGCAGTACAGATTTGTTCTGTGACAATCAGAGTTACATTGCAATGACAAAAAATCCTGTTTTGCATGAGAGAACTAAGCATATAGAAATGGAAATGCACTTCATTAGAGATATGGTGAGAAAGGGAGAAATATGTTTGAAATATGTTTGCTCAGAAAATTAGATAGCAGATATATTGACAAAGGGATTGGGAAGCAAAAGGTTTCAGAAATTATCAGACTTATTGAACTGTAAAGAAATTACAACATTATGATCTGAAAGGGAAATGTTAGAATTCATATCATAATCTTAAAGTTAACTGTGTCACTGAAGATTGTTAATATTGAGTGGTCAGTGCAAATATCTGAAAGTTACAATAGGGGAAGATCATTTGGTTAAAGAGGAATTTATTATTCTCTGATAATGGCAAGGCCAGTTGATCTGTGACATGACCTAATGATAGATCATTCAAGACAATAGAGAAGAAGTTCAAATTCAAGAGACACATGATTGTGACAATGTAAATATTTAAATGGTCCTTATGGTTAGGTTCAATGGTTACTTTGTTAACATTGACCTAAGGTAAATTTAAGTTTAAATTCTCGGTCCAATGGGATACGACTGACTTGCTTATGCGCTCGGTCCAATGGACCAAAGGCAGAGGAAATATCGGCAGATCGGTGAGGCTTAACCGCCGGAATCGATGCTGATAAAATAACCTAAGATGTATAGATGTACATACAGTTGATTGCATAGGTTTCGATCGGGAGAAAACACAGGTTTGTTGTGTACAATAAGGCAAGGAAATACATTGGTTCCCAAAGCTACAATAATTCGATTGCTTTATAATTTGCTACAGTAAATTTATGTTTGTTCAATGGTTTAAGGTTGAAGTATGATACTTATGATATTACTTGTGCATTGGTACACATATAGCACTTGAGTAAATTCAATGAGCTAAGTGGTATAGCAAATCGAAGGATTAATTCTTGTAATTCTTGTCTATTGCAACTGTGTGACATGTTCAATGGAAATAACACTTATGCAATGAATTGCGGGATGTAATTCAATTTGTCAACAAAGCTGTCTGGTGAAGTGTGTTTATTAGAGATCTAACTAATATTTCTTACATTTTTTCTTACGTGTATGTTTCTTGTGGTGTTACAATTGCATTAACACCAACATGTGCCCCGTCATTTTTTTTTTTTTTTTTTTTTCTAAATCTAAAATTGCTGCTAAGGAAGAAAAGTATAGTAAGTAGCAATAGTGCTTAAACGATAGTGTAATTATGACCAATATGGGGTAATCTTTTATGCATACAAATGCAAATATTTATCCACCTCAATATATGTTAGGTGTATATTGAAATTAATAAAATTGGAGAGGAAAAGTCTTTCCCCTGATCTTCGTATGTGATGGTATTTGGAAAAAGGGCAGGAAAAATTTATTACCCGGAGCCCCTCCCAAGGTAAATCTGTAAGGTGCAGAAATATTCTTCCCCTTCTTTCGAGACAATTAAATCTGCCTGGCAGTATAGAGTTAAAGCATTCCTTATTTTCCCGGGTGAAGCTTATGACAGTGGGTAAAGATGAGCAGAGACTCAAATGATAGTAGTGATTCCTTAAACTCAGAAGAAGCTTGGGCGCTGTCGGGACTGAGAGAGGAATTAGAATGGTGTGAAAACTCTGTAAAATTTGAAGCCCTAAGTATGGATAGACGCAGTAACGGAAGAGGGTATGAAGCCAAAAGAGGCTATGATGGCAATCCAGGATTTGCTGCCAGAAAAAACAGTGGCTTCAATCGTAAACAAACTGGATATTACAAGGGAGGCAACCAGTTTGAACAAGGAGTCCCAGAAACACAAATGGACGATGAATATGGGTCTGATGAAGACAATACACAGGTATGACCCTTTTTTACAATATAAAATGATTAATCCCTTATATAATCAAGGGAACTTTGAGCTGTAAACGGCTCCAAAGGTAATGCTCCAACGGATAATGGAGCATAAAGTCTAACAATCGACAGAGGTTTGTGGAAACAGGTTAAATGTCATGGGCCGAAAAGCTTCCATAAAATAGTTTTTAGTTAAAGGCTGGAAGCTTTAAAGAAATGCTTGGATAGCAATAAAATAATATAACAGTTATGTTTCAATTTATTTGCTTTTGTTTTCTTTGCATGCTTAAAAGGCTTTTACTAATCAAGGGCAAGGAGGTGCAATGGGTGAAGGGCGATAAGCCAAGAAACCCCTGATGTACCTTTTGGCCCTGACATTATTACCAAGTCTATTGCTAATATTTGTCTGATTGGCTGCAGGTACGTGGGGTTTCTTCTCTCATTGCTCTTCTTGCTGTTATGAGGTGTTTTGGCCAATAGGATGTGAGTTACAGAGGAAATACTGGATACATGACTGGACGAAAATTTCTACATAAGAAAGCATATATTTACAAGTTGACAAGTGATATGACAGATGACATAAACATGCCTTTTTCTTGATATTTCAAATTTTGAAGACAAAAGGTATCTCTGTTTTAAACTCAATTTTGTGGCTGAAAGACTAAGGATAGCAGCCAAGAGTTTATTTGAGGCTTAAATAATTTTAATTATGAAAACACAGAGTTCGGATTCTTAGTGTGTGGTCTCCTTTCTTTTCTTAAGAGACTTGCTATGTTAATGTACACCATGATCTAGTAATGGAGTATGCGAAAAGTTTATTTAACCAAACACATGTCTGTGATAAATATGAGGCAGAAAATATGTGGGGTTTTCAATCCTAAATTGAGTCATTTTTCTTAAAAGATATGCATGTAAATCTAAAGGTCTCGGACTGCATGACATGCAAAAAAATAGAACTATTAATGTCCTTTTAGAACTAAAGGCTGTTTCAGTGGTAAGCATGCATAGGACATGCAAAAAGTACACATGCAAAAAGCGGATTTAGGGAAGTGGTTATAAAAAAGCATAGTTAAATATATGACTAAGATGTAATATTCAAGAAAAACAACAAAGTTATGTAACTTGATTACCACAGGTTAGATGTTTCACATATAAAGTTGCTCGGTTATATTGTGAAATGATAAGACTATCAAGGGATTGACTGCGATAGTCTGAAGGGCTAGTAGGATGGTTGGTCTGGACTAGCTCGGTCAGGGTTTTTTTTAGACACTTCATTTCCTTGGTTTTACCAGGGAGGCATCTAATCTGTTTTGGATATACATGAGCAAACCTTTTATGTTATTTTTGTAAATGTATGTACTAAAACTAAATGATGAAAGCAGGATGCAGATGATGCACCAGAAGAAATGGAATTTATACCTCCGACCTGGAATAAGGAGTTGGAAAGTATCGGCTATAGCAAAAGCAAAATCACTTGTCCAAGTAATGCTGTGCAGACTCTGATCACATGTATCAAAAATCCCAAGATCCATATGTTAATCTTGGAAAAGGAAGCACTTCGAAAACCAGAGGACCTATCTGCGGTCTCTCATCTAGGGTTCAATAGCTGGCTGGAGTTAGTTCCCAGAATGAACAAGGTAAATGATGACTGGGATGAAGCCGTAAAAATCATTGAAGATGTCTACAATAGTCTTCCTGATAAGGTATACAAGTGGACTATGGAGGAAGATAAGGCTAAAGGGCAGTACTTCTATGCTATACCTGCCCTTGAAAAGGCCAATAAGATAAAAAACTCATGCCTGGCCAATGTTGTTATTGGTAAATGTGAATACCAAAAGGAAATGCAGGCAAAGGACGATGACCCATTCGGGGAATCACTTCTAACTGAAGAAGAAAAAATCTCAATGACTTCAAAACAGAATGCTAGCAAAGATAATGAAGAAAAGGAGTTCAGCTTTACGCTGCACAACTGTCAGACCTTCCCCCTTATTCCTGAAAGGCTCGTAGAAGGGCATGCCATGTTCTGTAATCAAGGTATATGGCGCACAAAGAATTTCGGGGCTCTGGCTCCAATCAGTAGAGCATCCTGGATAATGTTAGGTGATATCACTCCAGAACAAGAAAAAGCTGCAAAAGTGGCAGCTGAAAAAATGGCTAAAATTGTGCACAAGGAGAAGATAAAGCTCAACATAGACCATAGGTTTTTCGACAAAAAATGTGACAAAGATGATTGTATTTACATCAGGCAGAAAGGCCATATGGCTTATTCTAACATCCCTAGGGATGCGTATTATCTTAAAAGAATGTGGAGAACTATGTGTCCATACTTCAAATGTGAATGTGAACCAAGATTTAAAGGAAATACATGCAAAGACAATATGACATGGCTAGATCATGCGGTCTGGTATATGTTTAATAATTTGGACATGGTATTCCCTGGTTTATCAACGGTGGCCCAAATGGTATCCATGAAGAAATTGCTGAAAACTGCCCTAAGGGACAGTATTGTTGCTTATCTGTCATACTTAGAGGTGAGAGAAACGCTGATAAATATGGCATTTGAACTAGCAGCAGATCCATGGGAAGACCTAAAGATAAAATTCCCTAACTGCAAAATGACAATTATATGTGAAAAAAGCATAAAGCCAGTATCCTTCATGAAAAAAATGGAGGCGGGAAATAGTGCTGGCTACAACAAAAAGTCCAAGCTAGCAAAACCTGGAGGATCTTCTAGCTATAGTGGAACGTATTATACACCTCCACGCATTACAGTACCACCAGGCAAAACAGAATCTAGCACTGCTGAGAATTCTGCGGTGGAGCATTTGGAAACGCCTAATACAGCTGACAACTCCGTCACTAAACAAAACTAGTAACGGGTGCCCGGCGTTGCCGGGCATAGGTATGAATATAAGTTAATGCGGAACAAATTAGATATTGAAAGGTAGATGATGTGGTTGAAACAGGAAGTTACCAGATGATACTGCCTAAAACCTATTGGAGATTAAACCTTAAGTTGACATTTAGCACCTAACACCTATTTAGAGAGAAGGTTTGGCTTTGTATAGCAAACTTTTAAGTTGACATTTACTACGTAACACCTATTTAGAGAGAAGGTTTGGCTTTGTATAGCGAACTTTTAAGTTGACATTTACTACGTAATACCTATTAGAGAGAAGGTTTGGCTTTGTATAGTGAACTTTAAAATTTAAGTTGACATTCATTTGGCACGACCTCGATAGCAAAGTAGTCCTACATAGCTATGACCAAATGACCTGCTATATCGTGTATAAAAGAACATGAATACCATTCATGCCTTGCAAATTTGTATGTTGTGATTTTCCCAATAATGTCCTATGGGTGGGCTTTAGGTACATGTTAGTAGGTAAGGATATAAAAATACCCAAAGAAGTGTTTGTTTAATTTGTTTGTTGGTTATACACGAAAAAAATTATGGCTAAGATTTCACATATAACTCAATGTTGGCATAGAGTGGAGTTTAGAGAGGGTGTACATCTCCAAATATGTTTGTTGAGTAGGGGAATAGCAACGTTGATTCTTAAGACTGCACATCAAATGCAAAGATGGCCTCTAGTTCCAAATATTAAAAGCTTTTGATATATAACAATCATAAGCATAAGTCACAATTGCAATTTTAAATGAAATGTTGTGCACCTTCAATATTTGAATACCTTTACGTATCAGCATCAATGTGTTATAGTCAGATTTGCCCACTGTAAGATCTTATTTATTGGTAAGAGGTCCCTGCTACACTCTGTGTATCGACATGAGTGCATTTATACTCAAACTTTATCCGTTATAAGGTAGCAATTATTGGCATTTTCTATGTGCACAATTATTAATGGAATCCACACTTTAAGTATTCAATCCACCTAAAAAATGAAGAACCATGCGCATGAGTACTATCATAAATTAGTGTTGTATGCACTAAACTTCGATGTGCATATTCCAACATTGGAGTATAAGAGACGTCTAAATTGCAAAAGGATAATACATGTAGATCTTTATTGTATTTGCAAATCCACAATTCATTATTGCTTTTTAGCTATGTGGTTGTCCCATGGCCTAAATTCAGAAGGCAAATGGCTAAGTAATTGAACTGAACTAACACAATTCATGACATACAACAGAGTAGCATCCTTGCAAGTTGCAGCAGAAGTCCAGTTCACACATGTTCCATTGAAAGACAATACCCGTGGAGAATTCTTGAACCATAGAAATATGAGAGAATTCTTGAACCATAGAAATATGAGAGAATCTCTACATGAGATTGTGAAATCATAATAGGCTTGGCTTAAATCATAAGTGCTTATAACCATTTTTAGGTATCGGGTGCTATTACGAAAGAATTTATTATATTCACAAAGATTAACAAAAGAAATCATAATAGGCTTGGCTATTAGTCGATCAAGTACAACAGGAAATGTGTCGTGTAAGTTTTTCAAGAATTTCCCAAACCTTGGGCAAAAGTTTTCTAGGTCAAAATGTTTCCCTAGTGCTATTACGAAGCTCCTTGGAATAATTTTCCGTAGCGACATATTAGGCTTGAAAGACCCCATCTAAAAAATCATGACTATTAGTCGACCCATAAATGTAAAATACATCTATTATGTAAGTTTTTAACTTTCCATTTCTTTTTACCTTTGTTCCTTTTCAATTGTTTCCTTTAAAACTATGCTCATTATTGGTCTATAACCATCTTTTCGTGACCAAACGCTTTTAACATTAACCCCCTCAAAACCATTGGTTGACCTTTTTTATTGCACAAACTTCAATGTGCAATGATGGCACCTATTATTTGCATACTTGTTCCATTCAACTGGTTTTCTCTCTAGCAAAGATAATGAAGAAAAGGAGTTCAGCTTTACGCTGCACAACTGTCAGACCTTCCCCCTTATTCCTGAAAGGCTCGTAGAAGGGCATGCCATGTTCTGTAATCAAGGTATATGGCGCACAAAGAATTTCGGGGCTCTGGCTCCAATCAGTAGAGCATCCTGGATAATGTTAGGTGATATCACTCCAGAACAAGAAAAAGCTGCAAAAGTGGCAGCTGAAAAAATGGCTAAAATTGTGCACAAGGAGAAGATAAAGCTCAACATAGACCATAGGTTTTTCGACAAAAAATGTGACAAAGATGATTGTATTTACATCAGGCAGAAAGGCCATATGGCTTATTCTAACATCCCTAGGGATGCGTATTATCTGAAAAGAATGTGGAGAACTATGTGTCCATACTTCAAATGTGAATGTGAACCAAGATTTAAAGGAAATACATGCAAAGACAATATGACATGGCTAGATCATGCGGTCTGGTATATGTTTAATAATTTGGACATGGTATTCCCTGGTTTATCAACAGTGGCCCAAATGGTATCCATGAAGAAATTGCTGAAAACTGCCCTAAGGGACAGTATTGTTGCTTTTTGTCATACTTAGAGGTGAGAGAAACGCTGATAAATATGGCATTTGAACTAGCAGCAGATCCATGGGAAGACCTAAAGATAAAATTCCCTAACTGCAAAATGACAATTATATGTGAAAAAAGCATAAAGCCAGTATCCTTCATGAAAAAAATGGAGGCGGGAAATAGTGCTGGCTACAACAAAAAGTCCAAGCTAGCAAAACCTGGAGGATCTTCTAGCTATAGTGGAACGTATTATACACCTCCACGCATTACAGTACCACCAGGCAAAACAGAATCTAGCACTGCTGAGAATTCTGCTGTGGAGCATTTGGAAACGCCTAATACAGCTGACAACTCCGTCACTAAACAAAATAAGGATGTGGACATCATGAAGCTGGATGGAGTTGTGCAAAACTTAAAGTATTAAGGTACGAATTTACTTTGCTATTATTCAAGCTGTACATAATGTTGGTATTATGCTTGCATTGAATTGACAAAGCTAGGGAGTATGTCGAAATTCCATTCTAACTCTCGTATAAAACAATATCCATAAAGGATAAAGCCTGTTGCTTCCCAACTTTTGGAAGTCAACTGTGAATACTTCAAAAAAGTATAAACATAATAGCCAAGCATGCCACATGTCCATGCTGAGCTATATATACCTCATTATCCAGGAGTATTGGTCGGACTGTTTAACAGAATAAAATAGTACAGATTGGAAAAAAGATACTAACACTAACCTTATGATACAGATCAGTAGATCCATCTCCAAGGACTGCCAAGGAAGGTTACACATCTCTGAAATTATGGACAAAAACAAAAGGAAAGTGGTTCATTGTTTGTTTTTATCCAAAATAATGGATAAAATCTGCTTACCAAAGATCATAAGCAAGCATATGGTAAAGGTTTTGGGAAGCATAGGTGAGGAAATCATGGAAAACACCATGTTTTCATGGAAGTATACAGAAGACCTAAAAGAAATTTGCTACAAGCCTTATTATGTATTTGTACAAAAGCAAGGAGATAGGTGCCCTTGCTCCAATCCTAGCTTGAAAAACTTTATAGACAATAGCATAGGGCATGTGCGTACTACCAACCTGGGAATCATAAAGTGCAGGTTACTCAGAAATCAGTTCAAAAAAGGCTTGGGACACATCCCTGATAAGACCCTAAGCTGGAGAGACCTAAAAGCAGAAATTAAAAAGACATGTGAACAAATTTTTATGGCTCATAGGTTTCAATTCCCATTCATTAAAGATATAGATGTGGAAGAAATTATCAATTCCGTTCTGGAGCAAACTGGGACAGAAATTGCAGATGCATGTAAGAAAGATATCACCAGGAAGTTTGCTTTAAGTGATCCGACAGTGATCAAGAATCTAAAATGGCTTACTGACAACCTTTACATTGCAGGGGTAGATAAGGCCTCAAATAATCCCTCCTTTATCTGCCCAGCACATATTAGGGAAGCTGCTCTAAAAAGGCTTACAAGCTCAGATTTTTTGCCTATAAGTAAGGACAAAGAAAGCTTAACTTCTGACCTGCAAAGAGGTATTCAAGAATGCATTGGAAGCATAGTGTTCGAGTCAGAAAAACTCCCATATCTGTTAGGATTATTCAAGGCACATAAAAGTGATTATAGATGGATCACCAACGCACACGGGACTGTGTACACGGAAATTGCACAAATTGTTACAGCTATACTCAATTCGATCATTGGAATGTGGCCAGAAATTTCTAAAAATGCCTGCTCCAATATTAGTACCTTCATTCCTGATAAGCTTAATGTGAACTGGATGGTAAACTCCATTTATGATGTAGCACTCAATTTACCACATAAAATGGAGGAGATATATGTAGCAGATATTACAAAATGCTATGAAAGCATTCCACTACATGGGGAAAACGGTATATGCATGGTTTCTGAAAAAATTGCAGCTATGACTTGGAATTATATGAAAAAGCTCAATAAAAGGTATGGGTTATGGATAAAGAGATCCAGCAGTGGTGAGTTTGTTGCAAAATGGTTTAAGACAACCCCACAAGGAAAATGCTGGAACCCAATCAGCCAAGATAGCTTTGTTAAAACAAATACATGGCTACTCACAAATTGCTTTGTGCAACTAGGAGAAGGAGTGTGGCAACAGGTCAGTGGGATCCCAATGGGATTCTCATGCAGTCCCTGTTGGTGCAATAGCTACTTAGCATGGTTTGAACTTAACTTTATTAAGAACCTTGCTAAACAAGGAAGATTTACAGAAATAAAGGAGTTTAAGTTCGTATTCAGATACATGGACGACCTCCTAGCAATCAATTGCCCCAACATCAAGAAGTTTCTGGAAGATACAGTAAAAGATTTGGAACCAGAACTACAGATTTACGATATGAAGCATCTTGGGATAAAGGAGGAAACCACATACGCAGAACTTAATGATGGTTTGAAAATAGGGAGTAAGGCAAATTTCCTAAACATGACAATCCATATATTGGACAGATTTCTGGGCATATTCAGAACCATTAGATATGATAAAAGGGATATTCTCCCATTCAAAGCAATGAAATACGTGCATGCCAGCAGTTGTAGACCTTATCTACAAGCTAGAAATGTTAGTATTTCACAAATTATGCCATTCATGTACGTGAACACTAGCCCTATCAGTGCAGCCAAAGATATCAGAGCATTGGTCAACAACTTTGTGGAGAACGGGTTTGATAAACCTGGCATCATGAGAAGAGTGAACAAATACATTCACACTAACGAGTTCCCAGGACTAAAGTATGACAAGTCCACACTTCTGCAAATACTAAGGGAAACATAAAGGTATGAACCTGATTTCCCATTTCAAAATAAATTAATGTCATGGATATTTAAAAAGTTTTTTCATAAAGGGTTTTGGATTAAAGTTAACTATAGGGTTGGGAACGACCCCTACTGTAACTGGTAGGGGTCTACCCACCCTGTAGTTACAGATTAAGGAACTTTCCAGCAATAGGGAAGTCGGGGTCTAATTCAATCCTACGGAAGGAGGTAGGGTTTTTTTTCTCTAAATCTAAAATTGCTGCTAAGGAAGAAAAGTATAGTAAGTAGCAATAGTGCTTAAACGATAGTGTAATTATGACCAATATGGGGTAATCTTTTATGCATACAAATGCAAATATTTATCCACCTCAATATATGTTAGGTGTATATTGAAATTAATAAAATTGGAGAGGAAAAGTCTTTCCCCTGATCTTCGTATGTGATGGTATTTGGAAAAAGGGCAGGAAAAATTTATTACCCGGAGCCCCTCCCAAGGTAAATCTGTAAGGTGCAGAAATATTCTTCCCCTTCTTTCGAGACAATTAAATCTGCTGGCCAAGATAGAGTTAAAGCATTCCTTATTTTCCCGGGTGAAGCTTATGACAGTGGGTAAAGATGAGCAGAGACTCAAATGATAGTAGTGATTCCTTAAACTCAGAAGAAGCTTGGGCGCTGTCGGGACTGAGAGAGGAATTAAAATGGTGTGAAAACTCTGTAAAATTTGAAGCCCTAAGTATGGATAGACGCAGTAACGGAAGAGGGTATGAAGCCAAAAGAGGCTATGATGGCAATCCAGGATTTGCTGCCAGAAAAAACAGTGGCTTCAATCGTAAACAAACTGGATATTACAAGGGAGGCAACCAGTTTGAACAAGGAGTCCCAGAAACACAAATGGACGATGAATATGGGTCTGATGAAGACAATACACAGGTATGACCTTTTTTTACAATATAAAATGATTAATCCCTTATGTAATCAAGGGAACTTTGAGCTGTAAACGGCTCCAAAGGTAATGCTCCAACGGATAATGGAGCATAAAGTCTAACAATCGACAGAGGTTTGTGGAAACAGGTTAAATGTCATGGGCTGAAAAGCTTCCATAAAATAGTTTTTAGCTAAATGCTTGAGGCTTTAAAGAAATGCTTGGATAGCAATAAAATAATATAACAGTTATGTTTCAATTTATTTGCTTTTGTTTTCTTTGCATGCTTAAAAGGCTTTTACTAATCAAGGGCAAGGAGGTGCAATGGGTGAAGGGCGATAAGCCAAGAAACCCCTGATGTACCTTTTGGCCCTGACATTATTACCAACTCTATTGCTAATATTTGTCTGATTGGCTGCAGGTACGTGGGGTTTCTTCTCTCATTGCTCTTCTTGCTGTTATGAGGTGTTTTGGCCAATAGGATGTGAGTTACAAAGGAAATACTGGATACATGACTGGACGAAAATTTCTACATAAGAAAGCATATATTTACAAGTTGACAAGTGATATGACAGATGACATAAACATGCCTTTTTCTTGATATTTCAAATTTTGAAGACAAAAGGTATCTCTGTTTTAAACTCAATTTTGTGGCAGAAAGACTAAGGATAGCAGCCAAGAGTTTATTGAGGCTTAAATAATTTTAATTATGAAAGCACAGAGTTCGGATTCTTAGTGTGTGGTCTCCTTTCTTTTCTTAAGAGACTTGCTATGTTAATGTACACCATGATCTAGTAATGGAGTATGCGAAAAGTTTATTTAACCAAACACATGTCTGTGATAAATATGAGGCAGAAAATATGTGGGGTTTTCAATCCTAAATTGAGTCATTTTTCTTAAAAGATATGCATGTAAATCTAAAGGTCTCGGACTGCATGCCATGCAAAAAATAGAACTATTAATGTCCTTTTAGAACTAAAGGCTGTTTCAGTGGTAAGCATGCATAGGACATGCAAAAAGTACACATGCAAAAAGCGGATTTAGGGAAGTGGTTATAAAAAAGCATGGTTAAATATATGACTAAGATGTAATATTCAAGAAAAACAACAAAGTTATGTAACTTGATTACCACAGGTTAGATGTTTCACATATAAAGTTGCTCGGTTATATTGTGAAATGATAAGACTATCAAGGGATTGACTGCGATAGTCTGAAGGGCTAGTAGGATGGTTGGTCTGGACTAGCTCGGTCAGGGTTTTTTTTTTTTTTTTGAAGAACTGTGTCGTCAATATATTAAAAGAATAGTAATGTTACAAAGCAAGTGAGGAGGAAGGAGAACTGCCCCAAAGAGACAGCGATACCTCGACACTCCACAACACACTCACGTAAAAACCGCAACTCTACTACTGCATAAACCCACCATCACCATCTACAACACCCAAGAAGTCCCGCCCTAAATGGCAAACTTCCGCTTCTACCAATCCCGAACACCGAAAGCTTTGAAATAGCTTGTATCCGAAGTCGAGGAATCGAGAGGCCGCAGGCCTTCAATCCCCTCGAAGATCTACAACCGCCGCTTCCAAATCAGCCACACCAACCAAGCCACGCGACAGATGCAAGGCTTGTTGCGCCGCAAGCCGCCGCCAAGCACCAGATACACATGAAGCAAAGAATGGCGGGCTAGTCAATCTCACCAAACAGCAGCCGTAACCCAATCCCAGGCTACCGCAAGTGAGGGCATAAAACCGCATAATGCTCCACGCCTCACGATGAAGGCCACAACAAGGGCAGAGAGGGCTCACACCGCCTAAACCGACTCACAAGGGCATTCACCTCGCACAAATGGGCACCACCGCCATAGAAGCACCCTAACCTTCGCCGGGGAAGTGAGCTCCATGTCCACGCCCAAACCGAAGCGCCATCGGAGAACCCGGAGCCGCAGAGACCACTTGCCCGAAGGGGCAAAGGTGTCATGAATAGCCCGACCGTAACAAGACCGCACAAAACAAGAAGACACAACATCCGGATGAACCTTCCAAACCCGCACCACCGATCATCATCCCGAGGGACTATAGGTATGTGTAGCTGAATACTCCCGCCACTTGTTCCCGTGATAGCCCTGGCCACGCCTCTCTCAGCGAAAAGCGAAGCTCGAAGAACTCCCATTTAAGCTAGCTGACCACCCCAATACCAATCCTCCAAGGTGAGCACAAAGAGACTCGGCTCCAACGGCTCAAGGGCCCGGAAAGCATGCACGGGGTGGCATAAGGGCAAGTGCGCAGGGGTAGAGGAACCCACAAGAAAGGAGAAGAGTGGTGATAAACCGAGGCATAATCTAGCCGGAAGAGCACACGCACATGATCCCAAGCCCGCAACACCCCCGCGGAGAAAAGGGGATGCATGTGGGAAAGGCCTGAGACCATACAACAAAGGCCTGTGGCAACTCCACATGCATGACGGCTTCCCAAACGCCACACAATGGCTAAGAGATCGCAACAACAAATAACAAGCACTGTGAGAAGATGTTCCATCTCGTATCGCTCCAACCAAACTTGGAGACCAACACCTTACTATGCAAAGGCTACCAAATCCAGAATGGCTAAACCCCCATCCTCCCTGGGCGGAGACACTTCCACCAAGCCACTTTAACAACCGCCCCTTCATCATCCCCCCCACACAAAATTTTGAACAATCTTATCCAAAGCTTGTATCTTACCCTGAGGGAGCTAACATCGCAGATGTCAGATACACATGGGTGCTACAAAGTACCCGACTTGGCAATAGTGATCCTACCCGCCATGGACAACTTGTCGCCCTTCCACCAATTGAGGTGTTTCGCAACCCCCGCAAAATCTCATCCCACACCCTCCCCATGGAAACATCCCTCCAAAGGGAATACCCATGAGCCTTAGTACACACATTACCCGAAGCACCTTCCAAGGGAATAGAGCCAAACAAGGGGAAGTGGAGTTAGTCGGGCCCATAGTGCAGCATTTACCCCAATTCCGTAAGAATGCCCGAGGCCAAGGAGAAAGTATCTAGCAAACCCTTCACATTCCGCAAATTCCTTCTTCGCCACCAAGAAGAGGAAAGTGTCATCGGCAACCGGTTAATAATCTGGCTGGCTACCATCCCGCATCCCAAGCCCATCCACCACCCCCTCCTCCACCGCAACCAAAACAATCGGAGACAAAGGCTCTCCGCCACAATCAGAACAAAAACGGCGCCAAAGGGCACCTCGACGCACCCTCCGCCTAAGGAGAAAAGGCAGAGGGTTCACCCCGGCACACCACCGTAGTCCGCGGCCGACCTATGTAGCTTCATGACTGCTCTTTGTAAAGCATGGACCACAACCCAACGCTAACATCGTGGGTGCATAAGAACTCCCAACTAACACTATCGTAAGCTTTGGCTAAGTCAAGCTTAAGATAGGCAATGCCTTGACTCGTTCTCCTCGCCCAATAAAGGCCCCTCATAAGCTTTCGCGGAACATTAGACAAAATGTTCCTCCCAGAACAAACCGGTGATCGCACCTTACTAATGGAAGAAGTCAACACCGGCTTCAACTTCTCTCGCCAGGCTTTCGCGAATAATCTTGTACACAGAGGACAACAAGGAGATAGGCCTCCAATCATTAATAGTAGAAGGTCGCTTAACCTTAGGAATCAAGGAAATGCATGCGTATTCAAGATCCTATCCATTTGAGAAGACCGCAAGAACTCAAGATACACACCGGTAATGCACTCACCAGCCCACTCCCAATAAGTCTGAAAGAACTCCACAGGGATGCCATCCAGCCCAGGACATTTATCCTTGGCCATGCACATACATGCCTCCGCTAAATCCTCTCTGTTTTTTTTGAATTGCACGTATCCAAATTATAGACATTAAGGATGATCTCTCGCATGGAGGTTATTTTCGTCGATTAGTTTGCTTTTCCTCCATAGTATCCATTGCTTGATCTAACCTTTTTTCATATGCTTAGCATCGGTGAAGTGGTTTACATGGTTTATATATGTCTCTTATATGATTTGGTTCTTGTCGGTGTTACAGTTACCCTAAAATCCATGTGCCTTCAATCTTTTTTTATCTCGTTTATTTTCACTGTCTTATTCATTTTCTTCTCGCCGTATCACCCATCACATACTTTAGTTTTAGTTGTCTATTATTGCTCCATTAACCATTTGTCCTTTATAGTCTGTGAGTCTCTTCAATGGTTGCTCTATTGTTCATAGTACTAGTTCCAAATGTCATGTTATATTTCATGTTTCATGTTATATCAGTTGGGTTATGCATGAGTATTATAGTTTTGGCAAACATATCATGCATGTATATGATGTTTGATGGACAATAGTAACCCTATTTTATTTCATGTTTCATGTTGCGTCAATATTTGTTATGTGAGTGATATGTTTGGTTCATGATGCATTGATATTTGTTTATGTAATCCATCTATTTTTTATATGTTTTTCTTATGGGGTATGTCTTTTGTCACTATTACAACTGCATTAACATCAATGTGCCTCGCAAATTTTTTTATCGCTTATTTTTCTCATGAAAACGATAACTTGTACTAGACTTGCACGTGTCCGAGTATAGGCATTAGGCATGATTTTTGGCAAGAAGGTCATCCATGAGTATTCTTTATGGTAAGGAGGTTATGCTCTGAATTATGATGTTTTCATTAAGTACAATTGTTTACCTCATTCTGTACTAGTGTTCGTTATATGTGGGGGATCTGTTTCATTCATGATGCATGGTTATTTGTTTTATATACTTGATCTATCTTATTTTCCATAGGTCTCTGTTGCTGGTATGGTTCTAGACAGTGTTACAGCTACCTTAAAATTGATGTGTCCCCATCAATTTTGTATCTTGTTTATTATTCCACTACCTTATTTGTTCTCTTCTCCCCGGGTCATCTGTCATGTCCTTTAGTTCTAATCATCCTTTATTGTTCCATTGTCTCGTAGTTTGTGTGTCTGTTCCATTTGCTTGGATAGTTTTCGCCAGTTTTGTTCATCCAAGTTGACCCTTATGTCCCATTTCTTCATGGAATCCTTGTTTTTTCTGTTGCAGTTTGTTCGTGTATTTCAATTGCCAGATTTGTTCCTCTCACCCATCTTCTATTGCCTTTATCGATTTGCTCCTTTTGCTATGCTTATTCCATGGTTGATGGTCTCTTTAGTTCCATGGATGCTTCCACCTTGTGCCCTCCTTCACTTTCTTTAGTTCTAGTTGTCTTAGGTTGCTTCATTAACCCTGTATAGTTCTGTGACCCTCTTTAGTATGCCTAATATTCGTTCTTATTTCGATGGTGTTGATTCTTCCTATGAACTCCTGCACTCCAGCTTGTGCTCCATTTGCTTCCATAGTTCATGTTACGTTTTTTCTTACTCACTTTCGCCTTATTCCGCCAAGGTTGACCATCTGACACTTTCCTTCTTGAAGTGTTTTCTATCAGAGTCTTTCAGTTGGTATTTATTCTAATTGCCCAATTTGTCCCTCTCGATCTTTCCCAAGAATTATAGTTACAGGGGCAATGCCATACTTACTAGAGCTTGCTTCCTTGGGCAGTGCACATGTCAGATGTGCAACATCACAGGTCTTGGATTGCCCCTGTGAAAATCAAGAGCCTGAAGGAACCCATATGTCCATTTCAAGCTTGCAACATCTTGAAATCAAAGATATGGAAGGACATTGCATGAAGGCTCGTTTGCCCATCAAATGCCCAGAGAAGAATAAGAATAAGAATAGTTTTTATCGCCCCATCGAGACCAATCGCCTATGGGACCCGGGGGATGAGCGCGAAGAAACTTATTATCGTCGGGGTTGAAAAACCTCGCTCGAAGGGTTTTCGAGGGAAAAACCATGGCAGTAATAAGAATGCTGTCAAACTGTACAAGTATTACATCATCATGAAATAAATGTGTATGTACATGTCAAGCGCTGCGTCTCGAGGACATAGCTGATTTCACAAGATGTCCATGACCTCCCGAAGGTATGATCCTAGCACCCGCACGGATGTCGTGGCTCAATGTCACATGTAGCTGGCCGTGCCAGGCCCACTAACTCAAAGATAGCGCATCCGGATTTGATCATATGCCGGGTAATTTTGAAGGGTATGAGATTTATCCTCACGACTCCCATTTGGCAAAGATTGGACAGAGCCTCGCCCCGACGCGGACTCACCAATCCATCCGGGCTTTTGTCTCAATTCAAGATGATGTGCCCTCAGGCGTAATGGAGGCAACGAAGTCTCAAGGCTTTTTCATGGGCAAGTGGGTGCGCAGTAGCATTGTGGGCCCTGTTCCAATGTGGAATTTATATACCGGTAGTGTGTTGTCTTGACTGCTCAAGGGGCCAGATCCCAAAGCTTGCTAATGAAGCAAGCATCAAGATATTGCCCCAAGCTATGGCGACCGCCTCTGTTTGCATATGTATGCACTCGTGTTCCCGAACATTCCATCTAGCCATCCATTGAGCTCTCTTTTTCCCTCCAAAGAAAGCCTTGAGGCATCGTGGGCCCCATTGCCATGATATAAGCTAGTTTAGGGAGACGAAAGCATCGTCCATATTGACCACCGAAAAAAATAGACAATGTGGCTTATCAAGGGCTGCCCTCTCAAGAGGCAAGAATGCCTCCTACAAGAGAATTTGATATGGAACCGTGGACTTCACCCCCTAGTGCTCAGAATAAGAAGGCTTTCTCAGACCGCCCAAGTCATTCCAAGTAGCTTAGGGATACCACGAGCCCCATACTTCAACCCCGTGATAAAAGGACAGTTCCACTAAGACCTTGAACAGTGTGTGACTGATGGGTCCAATTATACAACTCCAAATCTATGACTATTGTTTTGCATTGCATATAGTGCCTTCCAGCCCGAACTCGTCAGAGTCGTATGGATGTGTCCCAAAGGCATAGTAGAAGGAAACTCCACTCCCAAATATTTGTATGTGGATGCTACTTCCACATTCCGCCTCGGTAATCAAGGAGGGATCCTCGGTTGTCGGAAGATGATATGAAAACCACCTTAGTCTTGGCCAAGTTGACGCCAAGATATCGGGCTGACAAAATGTGTCCGTGGCATCGGAGATGCATGTCCTTTGGTGTGTAAGTTAGAGGTCCACATCATCAAAGATATATTAACCGCTTGATGATCCGGTAGAGAAGTTGAGCCCCGGCCGCCCCCATTATCGCAGCAAGCCCGCCTCCAATTAATCAATATAAAGCCCAAACAATGTTGAGGAGAGAGGGCATCCATGACTAACCCCGATACTACTATCAAATGGTTGGCTTGTCGGCCGCGAACCTAATTCGAAAGCATCTTTCATATAGCATGTACACCGTGATTCCGCAAATCTACAGAACCCCCAAATTGCCGCTAATCTTGCCCATAGTTTTTCTCGAGGCACAAGGTCAAATGCCTTCGCAAAATCCACGGCAACAATATAGGTCCCGACAATGTTCCTCGCTATCTTCAACCGTGAGTTCGCAGAATGTGAAGATGTGGTCAATGGTTGAGTGTCTGGTCTGAATCCCCGCCCGGGTGAGGGCCCATATCTTCACGCCTCTCGCCTACCCCATCAACCGCCGAGAATCCCAAAGAAGTAATTTTGCAAAAACACCAAACCAACCATGATTGTTTGGTAATTGGTCGGGCAAAGGAGGGTCACCGCCTTTATAGATGGGAACAACTCGCTATTGGTCCACCGCAGCCAGAAGCCTTCCTCGTAATGCCTTATTGAACAAGGCGGTTAGCACCGGTATTATGGATGGCCCCGCCCATTTAAGCAATTCGCCGCCGCATACCATCCGTGTCCCGGCTTTCCCATTGGCAAGACGCTATAAGCCTTGTTCCACGTCCAACTGGCGGATTTTCAAAGATCGGGCCTTCTTGTGGGTAATGCCGCATGTGCACCCCCGAGTCGTGATAGCCGTTAAAGTATTGCCTCCATCGCCGGGAGTGATGTTCCATGTGGGTTGTAATCGCTTCTAAGAATCCTTCGCCGAAGGTCCCGGGTGACGCTCCGTGAGATAAAACATTTCCCTTTGATGTGCCGCAATGTACCCGGCTTAGCTTTAAGGAAGACGCTTGCATCGGTTCGATTGCATGTGGGTGTAAAGGTGCTCGCGGACTTGGCGGAGCCGCTTGTGTTCCTTGCACTCGTGATCAAACCATTGATTACGTGGAAAGATTGTGTTCCCGAGGTCCGCGCGGGCGCTTATCCCAAAGCATCTCTCCGCCGCTAGCTCCTAAGCACATCGGGCCAACCTACCGTCTGCTGTTCTAGTGTAGGATATTGCAAACTTTTTGCCAGGTCATCTATAAGCATCTGGGCATAAGCCCCCACATGTTCATAATCCAATCGCAACTGAGGCATGTGAGGAGCTGTTGCACAGGGGGTTCGCACAACCTGCCAAGCCAACTTCAAGTAAAGTGGTAGGTGGTCCGAGTCGATCTCTTCATCCCTATTAGTTGTTCCCACACTGAAGTGCTTGACGACATGCATATCCCGCCGTGCACCAGCACATAGTCCACCACACTAGATCCTCTCCCCTGGTTTTCCTGTCTACAAGTGCTCTTGCGGGTGGACGGCCACTGTGCCAGTCCATTGCAGATCAGGTCAAAGACACTACAGAGCAAAAGCAATTGTCTACCATAGCGCGTGATCTGATTATCATCTGATGTCTGTGGCCAAGCTCCTTCTGCAGGACGCAGCTGCAATATATCATCAGTCAAGGGATCAAATCTCACTGGTTGTTCTACCCCGGTGCGCGCATTGAAGTCTCCAAGGAGTATGACACTGCCCAACTGCTTATGCTGCTAGATCGACATAGGGGTCCAGCCTATCCACATCCGAGTGGGTGTGATAGAAGTTGCTTTCTGCATGTGGAAAGTAGCAGGTTGCCACAAAGAGGGGTCCGCTACTACAGTTTTGCACACGCACCCACAAGTACCGGTCGTGCTTGTCTGTCTTGAACAAGGAGATTGACTGTGCCAAGGCCGTTCGATAGTAGCAGGCAACTCCCCCATGCCCCCGCTTTCCTGTGCAATCATTGAAGATTGAGTAGCGTTGGTATCCTGGCAAGTTGGGTATCCTGTGTCCTGCATGCTCCCATGTTTCCATAAGGAAGATGAGATCCATACAGAGTTGAGACTATCTCCCTTCTGCCATGGGAAGCCCCGACAATTCCAGAAGACTATGCGGAGGCACAATTCCTATTTGTTGGCAGGGGCGGCAATTGAGATTCAAAGTGGGCGCAGCAGGGGGGATGGGCGTAATAGAGGCAGCCCGAGATGTGCGAGCAACAGAAGGTGAAGCAACTTGAGCAGGGCGTGCAGTTGTAGCAGGCGACGCAGTGGCATGGTCAGGGTCTGCTGGAGGGTTAGCAGGATTCGCAGTAGCATTTGGCGGCTTGAAAATTTGAATCTTACAGCTCCTCCCTGTCTGCGAATGCTTTTAACTTTGGCCAACTCGTGCCTACGGTCTTCTTGTTGGGCCGGAGTCAGGTCTCGGTCAATATACAAGGCAGTTCCCTTCAACTGCCTACCCTGGCGTATCTGCTTTCACTTGCGCATCTCGTACTATGAACGTGACTACCCGTGGGTGGTCTAGGCGCTGGGTGCCATGGCGTCTCGCCCTAATAATATGTACTGGCATGGGGAATGTCATTCGAGCAAGAATCAACATTTGGAGCCGGTTAATGAGGTCCTCCCCTGCCTCTTCTGTCAGGCCATGTACCACCACATTGTGGCTTCTCCGCCTCAGCTCCTGGAACCGCCTCAGCTCCTGGAACTCTCTGATTGTTGGGTCAATGCCCGCAAGACAACAGAGTTTTTTGTTGTCGGGCGGAGCATAGGCCGCGGGCCTATGTTGGGGCGGGGTGGCATGGAGTGGCTTGGGGGTGCAGAGTGTGGTGACGGCCCCCGGGCCGATGCCTTGCAGACTCTTGGCAGGTGGACTGCCGCAAGGTGTATAGTGGTCTCTCCTTCCCCGGCCGGGAGCTTAGATCCCCGCCAGAATTGTTTGCCTTTGTCAATTCACGCATGCACCGGCCAGCAATTGCTCATGAGCCTCTCGTGATTGAGGCCCTTGCCTTATTCGGTGATGGCTGCCCTCACCCTCCTGCACCTTCCGATTCGAAGCCGCGGAGCTATGCTCCGGATTCTCGCAAGCGAGTCCAAAGATAGGGTTCATTGCGATGAGGCCATTTCTTGTGTCTCAACCCTAGATTGAAGGGCTCTCAATTGTGACTGGCTCTCTTCAAAAGCTTACCGAACTTTTCGCATCACAAGAGCAGCCTCCTCGGCCTCCGATTGAAGTTAAGCGGAGATGGTTGCCATTGTCTCTTGCTCAACACGCTGTTTGTCCTATGTCATGGTTTCAATGGCTGTGGATATGAAATCTATGAGGGCCTCCATGTAAAAGAAGACTCTTCTTGTCCTTCCGCCTTCAGAGTGCATTAGGCTAAGGCCATCTTCTAGGTGTTGTATCGCGGTCTCCATGCCGTAAACACGTTGTTTTTCAGTAGCCAGCTGCCTCTTGAGCAATTTGGGTGCGGAGGCCCTCTGCCATTGCTTGAACTCCTTTCAAAGTGCTCCTCAACCGCCTCGGTTTGGTGGTGGTGAAGCCCTGATACGGCTTGCCGCTAGGCTAGAGTATCCGCCATAGGCCTGTCGAGCTATGTTTGTTGCGCGAGACTTTGCCCTGCTTCTCTTTTCAATGTGCACCTATCAATTTTGCCGCTGTCATCCGGTTCGATTGGGGATGGCATCTATGTACTCTCCCAAAGAGAAGTTTTGGTCGCCATATCCGCACTAGGTAGAGGGGGAGCGTGACAGCACCATCCACATGCATATCTCATGGGTTGGATGAAGGGACGCCAGGCTCGCCCCGTTCTTCTATCACTGGAGTTGCCATGAATAGGGTGTCACCCTACAGACGCTTGTCTGAAAGCCTCCAATCACTTTGATCATGCGCAACCTCTGTCCCTTCACAGACGCCCGTCCGAAAGCTTCCACGTGTTAGAAGCAGGCACAGGCTTCCAAGTGCAAGAAGCAAGTGCAGGCTCTTTTACCTTACAGACACCTGTCTGAAAGTGTTCAAGTGCATAAATCAAGCGCAGCCTCAAGTGCAACCTCTGCCACCTTACAGACGCTTGTCTGAAATGAAAATAAGCAATGGTTTTCCCTCTTACAGACGCCCGTCTGCAAGGCTTTAGCATGTAAATGCTTTAATCCAAGGTGATTGGATGGTATCACACCCTCTGAATCCTGCCTTAAAATCAAGTTGCAAAAACTGGCTGTATTCTCCTCTCAGATCTTAAGCAAATGTGGACAAACCATATGTCTTTAGAATCATCACAGAACAAACATTCTAATAATATGCATTGCTCCCAAAACAGAGCTGCAGATCAATAGATATGAAGAAAAGTATATAGTGCTGAAAAATGGAACAATGGAAACCCTAAATCCAGCACTGAAAATCCGTTGTTTTCGCTCTGAAATCCTGTCCAAACATCAGCAACATAAAATATCTTTGAAATAACTCTGAGAGAGCTTGTTCTTCAGGGTTTAATAGGATGTTAAGAGCCTGCTACGAAGGAGTCGGCCCCAATCTATGTGGGGACATAGACCTTCAGAAAAAGAAGCTGTACAGTGTATGCGAACATCCAGAGCGGGCAGTATACTGGGACCACGTCAGTGGAGGAGGATGTGGACGAAACTTTGATGATGCACTCGTTTCTCCAACAAAGCTCTTGTTGCTCGTCTGGCAGGGTTTTCAACTCGGATTACAATGATTAGAACTTTGGGATAGTAGACATGCAATATCTGAGTGTGATTCTACTGGGACTTTGAAGTACATTTGCTCAGAATGTGGTATTGCTCAGAACTTGTTCCATGGCAGATAAGCTATTAAAATGCCCAACAGAATAGCTTTGAATCCACTTACATGTAAGGATAGCTAAATAATACAGCCAAATGGGTGCACATCCCAAATGAAATGGACTTCTATGAATCTTGGCGAGCAATCTTTTCTGGCCAATCTTTTCCTGAAATTGACTTCTATGAACCATGGTGAGCACTGGCTTTAGCAATAGGAGCATCTATTTTTCTGTGAGGTTCAGTTTGATTCCTTAGTCTATTACGCAAAGCATACCAGTAATTGTACTCACAATTTTCAGAAGTGTGCTCACAATTTTTTAGTAATATGAGAAACTTTAAATGTCTATTTTCAAATGTTGTGTTTCTTTTTTCTCCTAGTAAAAACAATGACAATTCTTGTAGTAAACTAACATGACAATCAATAATAATCATTACATATGACATAATAATTCGTGATCAAGCATGTTCTAAAGCATTTAAATTTATTATGATAATAATATATTAAGGTCAAATGTCATGCTCCTATATCATACCACTAGATGCCACAGAGGAAGCACTATTAAAATCATATATCAAAAACTGGGTATGCGTATACTATTTTAAAATCGTATCGATTCACTATTCAAAATCTTAGGGAATGAAATCATATTAACAAATTTAAACCATGTCAATTTGTCACTTTATAGATTGTCCATTAATTGTCAGAAAATATCTGGATAATTTACCAAGTCAATATACCGAGGAAGATGCGATTAAATACCATTCCATTAAACTTGAAATACCGAGCATTAGTTTGTATCAGACATTTTAAGAAGAAAGAAAAACTAACTGAAATACCATGGAGAACAATGGGGCAAAACAAATCATATTAGCATATTTAAACAAAGATTGTTTACCTCGTTGTGTATTGGTGACTAATCACTGTAAAGCATGATGATAATTACATGCTTAAAATTACCATGTCAATATAGATGTGATAAAATACCAGTCTAATAAACTTTAGATACTAAACAGTAGTACATATCATATAGTTTAAGTTGTTACATAGACCAATTAAATTTGTCATGTTTCAATATCATGCATGTCATAAAACAATATGATCTTATCACTTTAGAAAAATATGTTGATGAACCATGTTAAAATATCATATCATATTATATTATAATATTGTATGGTTTGGGTGCATATTCACACGGAGGGTGACTCTGGGAATCGAGAGCTATTAGATGTGCATAGTTCCCCTTTATTCCTCGATCTAGACCGTAGATAGTTATCCTCATTTGTGGGGTATGCTTGTACAAGTATTGGTATACTGTATAACGAGGGCTCTCGCTAACCTACGTCAACCCCCTGTGAATATGCACCCAAACCAAAGAGGGTTTCAGGGGGATTTTAATTCAAAGGTGTTAACTATAGGTTTTTGTTAATTAATGTTATTGATAGTATGTGTTGCTTGTTATTAAAAAAAAAGGGGGGCCCTTCGGGCCCTAACAAAAGCAAACATAGGTACATTTTAAAGGCCTAAATATTAATTATTAATTCAAGAGATTGTATAGAACACCATTAGAAGCAATAGTTGTCCATGTTTTTTGAAGAATTCATGTGCGTGCATGCAAATTTCGTGGCAATCGAGCTTTCGCCTTCCATCACATGTATCGTACAAAACAAACAAGTGTACGTTCAAATAGATAATTGTATTATAATTATATTCTGACCAAAATGAGCATTTCTACATGAGAGTCAACGTTTATTGGATCTTAAGATCTGATAAAAAAATAAGTGTGAATGCAAGACAATTATTCATATTTCAGGAAATCAATGCTTGAAGAGGAAGAGATCATTTGTGTGCTTCCTATGTCAAAGAACATCATAAAATCAATATTTCATATAGATAACTTGCAGATAAATGGCAAAATAAATGGCAAGCATACCTGGAATGCAATACAAGAATCTGGTACCCAAGCATTGGTGCTCAACAATGTAATCATTGCAAGAAACTAGCTTAATCCTTGACAAAAACAAACATACGACCCCTGCACTTCAAGTTCATAGAATAACCCTGCACGTGGTTTTTTTTTTTTCCGAAGTTTATAAATAAGAACCAAGATACCGATCGCATGAATGCTTCAGCAGCCATAAATAGGTTATCATGTTGTACTACGACAAAATGTACAGGCACAAAAGTTCCTGCTATGACTGCCCGAAATGCCTACACGTACACTTCAGAGGTAACCCTGCACATGTTTTTTCTTTCTGAAGTTTATAAATAAGACAAAGATACTGATTGCATGATTGCTTCAGCAGCCACATATAGGTTATCATGGTGTACTATGATAAAGCATAAGAAACTGGTTTAATCCTTGATAGAAACAACAAATATACGACCCCTTTCAATGTTTAGAGTATTGCTGGTGATGCATTTACAGTTTATAGATAACCATGTACATGTTTTTTCTTTCTGACCTTTGTAAATAAGAATCAAATATTGATCGCATGAATGCTTCAGCAGCCACAAATAGGTTATCATGTTGTACTAGGACAAAAGGTAAGAAGGCAAGCACAAAAATCCCTGCTATGATTGCCAGAAATTGATGCACTACCCTGCACATATTTTTTCTTTCTGAAGTTTGTAAGTAAGACCAAGATACCGATTGCACGAATGCTTCAGCAACTACAAATAGATTATCATGGTGTACTATGGCTAAACGTAAGAAGGCAAGTGCAAAGGCGCTGTCGCTTAGACTCCAGGGGGTCTTGAAGGAGGCCATTAGTCCCATGCAGTCTGGCTTCATTCCATGCAGGCAGATTCTTAGCAATGTGGCAGCGGCATTCGAGGGCATTCACTGGGCGCGCAGAACAGGCCAGCAGATTGTGTACTTGAAGCTGGATTTCGCGAAGGCCTATGATACACTACAACAGAATAGGGTGTTTTCTGTCGGGTATAGCGTCAAACAAAGTGACGCTATGCATGTCCTCAAAGGCCCACTAAATGTCACGAGATTGACGCTAAAAGTGCTATACTTTGATGTCGCATGGGCGTCATTTTTTACGTCAAGTATTGTGTCACGGTTACATAACGCAAAAATGACATAATGACTATATTTATGGCAATTACATGGCATGTTTGTGTCGAACTTATATCGAAGTTATACAATAATTGCGTCATATTTTTTGTCATATTAGTCTCGACACAATGACTACATTTGTGGCAATTGCATATCACGTTTGCGTTGAGCTTATATCCAAGTTGTTTAATAATTGCGTCTTATTTTCTATCATATTAGTCTTGACACAATGACTACATTTGTGGCAACAACATGAATATTTGTGTCACAACTTATGTCCAATTCACTAATTGCGTCGTATTTATATTATTCTAGTCTCGACTATGCAATTAAATTGTTTCACCATATTCACATTCTTATTTTTAGATAGGTTGACATCCTTTGCGTCATATTTGTAACTTTCTTATAACATGCTTTATATCTTTTTGTTATGCAATTTATAACGAGCCCGTCTTATTTTTACAACATGATTGCAACCTTTAGTTATATAGTTAAGACGAATTGTTTTCTTTTTATAATATTTGAAATTATAAACATGCCTCTACTTTACATGCAGGCTTTGCAATTCTTGTAAAACTACCTCCAGTCATAATTCTACCTTTCATATAAGAATCTTTTGAATTTTTGCCATTTGCCATGTCGTTGACATTTCGCTAATAACTGGAGCAAGTCCATTTGGGACCTTAATCCCATTCCCTCTTAGAACAAATTCATCTTTAAAGTTCCCAACATTAGGTAGGGGTTTTATCTGCACTTTTTGGAGCAGCAGGCCCCTCCACCAAAATTTAGACTTGTGCCATGATATAAATAGTTGCTCCAGGCTCTGTTAAAACTGCATTGAATTTAGAACCTCTATTTAAATTATCTTCAGAATATCGGAACCCTCACTCAAATTCCTGGTTCTTGGTGGTGTACATCTAAAATTGGTTGCTGCTGGGCCAGCTTTCATTAGAAGCATCCACCTTTGACAAACCTGGCTTAAGATTTCCTTTAATAGGGACTGTGGAAGGGATTGTAGGCCCACAAACCTGTTTGTTTTCAACCTGCTCGTTCATCTGAAGGATTGTTCCCAGCATGGTCTACATTCCAAAATAACATGCTTAGAAGTTGGACGTTGCAAAGCAGAGACAAAAATAGCATCTACCTACCTTAAGATGTTCAAACTTGGCCAGAAATATGTCGTTCTCCCTTTTTTCATGCAAAACTAATCAGAGCAAATTCAGTGAAGCCAAGAGCAGGAGTTTTTTCCTGAAGGCTCCGCTAAGCGACTCTTCAACAAAAGCTTATACTGCTGAAAAAGAAATGGAGTTGTAAACACAATTATCAAAGGTCGTAGAGACACTCAAAGCAGTAGAATGTACACTTAATGAATTGGGAGCAAAAAAGTTAAATCCTAGAAAACGATATCTCAGATAGAAATAACACTTCTTACATTGGATGCCAAGGCTAAGACTCAAGTTTCAGACATAGAGGTTGAACAATCAGAAGCAAAAGGTAATGTTTGTGATCTAACAAGGAAATTTGCTGCAGCCACAAGGATGATATATGAACTGGAGATACTGCTATGTGCATCATCAACAAAGAGGACAGTGGTGAGAAAGAACAGGTTGGTCCCATAATTTGTCAAAATAGCAACTGTAGAGGTTGTTAGAGTTATCACTGCAGCTGCTAGTTCTAGCCATTCAGATATCAATTCTCATTCTAAATCTTGTAAGCCCAGTTCACAGAACAACATACACCTGCAAGGCCAATAAGGGAGAACAGTAACTAAAGCAAGACACTCAGTGGCATTTAATCATGACAATGCAGAGCATGAATCTCCAAAACCACAAAATGGTCTAGATAGTAAGCAAACACATTTTATTTTTTATGATCCTACTCCATCAGAAATTCTAAAATATCAGATACATTAAATCACCTCCCGAGATGTCAAATTGAATAGTTGATAACTTTTATGTCCATTGACTACAAGCTTTAAGCTATGAGGAAAGGTACAACCAGCAGCCATGTAAAATTATAGAAAAAAAAATGAATGCCAGAATAGTACCTGCGCCAGAAGAAATGATGCAGGAACAATAACATTGCAGCTAATAAATCCATAGTCTTTTCATTTGCCTTGCCATATTTTTCGCAATTACATCAGTACTTGAATTAGAGGAATCACATCACCATCTGGGCTCTAAAGATCAAACCAAAGCAAAACTCAGCTTCTGCTCTGGATCAAAAAGGCGTAAATAATCAGACAATAAACCTTAATGCTCTTCACGGGTTGCTTGTTGATGCCATCCAACTATTTGTTGATTTCTTGCATTGCCAGGCTCTTCCTTGAGAAAGAAATGTTTGTGCTACTTGCAGATTCTAACCAAATGGCAAAACTAAAGAAAAACAGAAAGTCTAATATATGAACATATGTGCCATGTCTTCTCACCATCGCCAGATGCTCTATCGCCAGATGCTCCATCGCCAGATGCTCCATCGCCAAGCTGGACTCAGATACGAAACCATAGCTGCATATCTTCAGTGCCTTTGTGGCCGCCATAGCCACGAGCGGGAAGCGAATGCGTGAGCGCCAAATAGTATAGCTGTTTCAAAATTTTCTTTATTTAGAGTTGAAGCCGTCATTGCCACGTCACCTTTATTTTTTTTAGTTGCCCCAAATCTTGGGTAAGTGGGAGATTCTAGGTATGTGCCTGTACTTGGACATTCTTTGTGACTAGTTAAACTTTATATTGTAGCTAATTGTCATTAGTTGCCCCAAATCTTGGGTAAGTGGGAGATTCTGGGTATATGCTGGTATATATTCTCTGTGACTATCTAAACTTTATATCACAGGTAATTTCCCCATAGTTGTATGCGGAATAGAAGTTTACAGTTTTGATAGCCAAAGTAATTAAGTTACGATATGTTAGATCTGTCCGAAAAGCCTCGCCTCAGCTTTAGGTTCTAACACCGCTCTACAGGTTCAGAATTTGCTTCCGACAGGTTCTGAATTTGTTATAATTTCTTTTCTGACTTTCTTCTACATGTATGATTTATATAGATAGGAGCCACTTTTCCAGTGTCAGTATGTTGCACATTGGGACCCTTGCGCGTTGTTATGTTCTATTCACCTAATTCACGTTATTTTTGTATGTTATTTTAGCATCAATTTCATTCATGGCAGAGGAACTAAAGAGTGCAGCCTCTGGGTTTGTTAAAGATCCAAATATCAAGGATGATAAGTCAGGACATATAACGGTAGTGAAACTTCACCCTACTGCAAAGGGTACAATCAACACTCACAAGATTGGCAGAAAATTCTGGAAAAGGATAGAGCTCAAGCACAGTGCATTGTTTGGCATATCCAAGCTTCTAAGGCTGCTGAAGAAGAAAGTGTCTCTGAAGATGGCTACAACACTAGAGGTTTATAAGCTTTTCTTGGTACTTGGATAATTTGAAAACTTATCTCATATTCTTCACCGAGTTTAAAATGGTCCAAGATCAATGCCCCTCATGCCATTTTGATTCCATATAAAATTTGCCTAGCTGTTGATCTTCATCTCATTGTAAATTTAGCCTTTTAACATCATGCTTCATTTGTTTGATTCAGTACTGCTATGGGAAAGTTTTCCAGTGTCGGATTCAACCAGGATATGGCACTATGTCATCATGTCGCGGAGGGTGTTGATGCCAAAAGACGGATCCTTAAGAAGCCTCCGGAAGCAACTCTCCTCAAAACTCTTCTTGGAAGGCCCTAACGACAAATGAATGAATTCCCCACCCGGGAGTTGCAAATTGTCTATGTCAATAGATGTGGAATGTTGACATTACCTAGGTGCCAAGTTCCATAGGCAGAAGACCGCCCCTTGGCCAAGACGCGCGAAAGGAGCTAAAGTCCAATATACTTATAGGCAATTGGCCAAGGTGCTACCCTGCGAACACTGTTTAAGGAGGCGTCTATAAACCCTTCTTTAGAAAAACTGACCGCGACCCTTAAGGTAATTCGACATTTCGAATGACTTGGCAAAGTCGAATCGCAATTCTGGAGTTCACTTCACATGCTCGTAACATTGTCCGTAAATAGAGGATTCAACGGTTGGATAGGGGAGCCGAGCTTCCGGAGAGAGGGCATTAGCATATGACCTCTGCCAGACCAAGTTTTATGGGCAGAAGACTGTCCCTTGGCCGAGAAGCACCAAAGGAGCTCAAAACACAACACACTTATAGTCATGGTCTAGGTGCTGCATGCGAACACTGAGTGGTATGGCATCCGTGTACCATACTTTGAAAAACCTGACCATGTAACCTGACCCCTAAGGTAATTTCGACATTTCGGATGGCATGGCAAAGTGGAGATGCCATTCTGAAGTCTTCATCCTGCACAAATGACATAACAGTTGGGTTTCTTCTCGGTAACCCACATGATGATTTGTGGTTTGTTAAGTCCCCCTTGAAGGATCATGGATTTTCTTCAACATGCCTGTAACATTGTCTACGATTGGAGGATTCAATGACCGGATAAGGGAAGTGTTCTCGAAGCAAAGACATTAGCATACAACCTCATGGAGAGGGATAGGTGTTCTGGTACACTTGCCTCCGTCAAATTCGACTAGGATTTGGCACCATGTCATCATGTAATAAGAATTGCGATGCCAAAAGACGGTAAGAACCCTTCGAAAGCAAGTTTTCTAAAAGCTCCTCACGGAAAGCCTAAATTGCTAATTAGCTTTGCCAACTGGCTCAGAACTTTGATATTACTTTAGAAACCAAGTTTCACAGGCAGAAGACTGCCCCTTGGCTAAGAAGCACCAATGGAGTCCAAGTCCAACACTCTTCCCTAGGTGCTGCTTGGAAACACTGATTAGTGAAGCGTCTGTGTACCCTTCTTTAGAAAACCTGAATGTGTAATATTGATGCATTTCTTTCAATGAAATTTATGGGACCATTTCTTCTTGTGATATATGAATGAACTTTTAAGGATAGTATGTAGTAGGTCTATAATGAGCTAAATAACTTATTTCATCGATCTACCAATTGTGGCCAATTTGAAGCTAAAGGGATAACAATCTCTAGAGCTGTTAATTGTAAGTTGTAATATTGTAGACATCACTACGATCCTAGTGCAATAATGACATTCATTATCATTATACTTCTAATCCATTATGAAATTTGTTGAATTCTTGGGCTTATAGATAATGAAGATGATTGCTAACGTTTTGAATATGCACACAGATTCGAGAAACATGGCTCTTAACACCATCGCATTAGAATGATGCCCAAGCTGCCTGTAAACGAATAGTTGAGTGGTTTTCTTCATTATGCCAAATACAGACCTGTCTATTCCTTGTATCTATTGTAGATCTGTCTATGAAATGCATTTATAAAGACATTAACCAATGATCCTTAACCCCTAAGGTATTTTTGACGTTGCGGATGGCCGGGCGAAGTCGAATCGCAATCTGGAGTCCTCATTCTGCATGAACGACAGAACAATTGGGTTTCTATCCAGTAGCCCAGGACAATTTGCGGTTTGGTACGTTTCCTCGAACGGATCGATCATGGATTTTCCTTAACATGCCCATGTCATTGTCAATGAGAGGAGGATTCAATGATCGGATAGTGGAACCGAGCTTGCGGAAGAAGGCATGAGCGTATGACTCTGGGAGGGGGGTAGATTCTGGCACCTTACCTGCATCGAATTCGACTAGGATTTGGCACCATGTCATCATGCCACGGGAGGGTCGTGATGACAAAAGACTGATCCATCGGAGGGTGAAAGCATGCTATGTGTACCACTTTTGAAACCCTCAAAAGTATCTACACTGGGTACTTTTGAATCTGGTACTTTCGTACTTTTCTTTCCATTAAAATCAACCAAAAAATTTTGAATTGAAGGTCAATAACACGTCAATATATAGTATCAAAGGATAGCAATACCATTAGAGACTAAAATGAATGAATCAACGCTCAAACTTATTGTTTATTGAGACACTTGTGCAAGTTTCCGGTACCTAGTACTGGGCATTTTTCTGGGTAGTTTTGCACTCCCTAAAAAGTAATTTACATGGTACACTCTAGCATGCTTTCATTCCAGAAGCAACTTTTCCTAAAACTCTTCTCAGAAGGCCCTGGCGACGAGCAGACGACTTCCCATCCTAGAATTGTAAATTGACTCTGCCAACTGACTCAAAATGTCACATTTCTAGGGGTCAAGTTTTGTGGACAGAAGACCACTCCTTGGCCAAGAAGCATTAAAGGAGCTTAAGTCCAACATATTTGTAGTCAATTGTTTCCTTCTTTGAAAAAATTGACCATGCAACTTGGCTCCTATTGCTATCCTTCAACGTTATACTATTGTTATCCTTGAACAGAAATAACCTATGGGAATTAAGGATTCAACAATCGGAACTGAAAGTTGAAGCCCTTGAGTAGAGGTTTTCATCATAGCCCCTTTTCATGAAGAGGATTCTAGAAGACCAGCATGTGCTATAGAAAGGCTATGTGTACATGTCATGACGTTGTGATGACGTATATATGTGGTACAAGTTGTTGCATATCAAGGACGAGTATAGGGCATGTGGACAACTTGGTCATACTTAGAAGAACATAAAAAACCACACCTCAAAAAATTGCACCTCCTTAAGAAACCATACATTCAAAAAAAAATAACTCGTGTTTTGTTTTTACTGTTTGTAGTTGTAGTGATTAAAAGCCTTGCCAGTCTAATCTAGTACTATAAAATGTCTATTTGCAAGGTTGTTTCCCTCATACTAGCAAGTGGCACTTTTGTGTCAGACTTAGCCCTTTTTGCGTCAAGTTATCTATGTATTTCTACTTCACAATGTCACTATATTGACACTTTTTTTATGCAATCGCGTGATATAAGTGCCACAATATAAAACAAAATTGATGTAAAGTTGTCCATATGTTTGACACTATATATTGACACAAATGTTTTATAGGAGATGACAAGAAGTTACTACAAAATGTGACACAAATGCGTAATAAAATTGACCCAAAACTTTAGACCTAACGATGTTATGGTAGACACAAACCTATTACTATATTCGACATTAAATTATGTCACAATCTTTTTGCAATACATGATGCACTAATCATTACAAAAGCTAACAAAAAGGTAACAAAAGTTTGACATAAATATGTCACAAACATGACAGTGCTATTGACGCAAGTGTACTGACACAAGTCCCGACACAATCGAATTAATTTGTGTCACTTTCAAGATTCTGACACAAATCTGACAAACCTTAGAAGGTAGTGACGCAAGGTTTGACGCAAAAACCCTATCCTCTTGTAGTGATAGTGTTCGGTGGACGTTTTTGAAGAGGATGATGTTAGCCTTTGGATGTGGGGAGAGCTTTGCAGCAGTGGTTATGAAGCTCTTAATATCTGCTAGAGCCACCCTCATGTGCCACGGTGAGTCATCTCCGATCTTTAGTGTGGGGCGTGGAGTTCGCCAGGGTTGCCCGTTGGCACCCTTCCTCTTTACCATCGTAGCAGAGGCCCTCTCGCAGTTGTTGACTTCCGCAGCGGAGGCGGGTGTTGTGGAGGGGCTGAGGATGGCAGACGGGTCGCAGCAGATTGGGAGTCAGTACGTTGATGACTCGTTCCTCTTCCTATAGGCTGAGGAGAGGAACCTGTTAAACACGAAGGAGCTGCTGGATACATTCTCCCTTGCTTCCCGGGTCGCCTCATGAATTGGACGGCGTTCGCATTATGGCCGGCCGGTGGCCCCTATGCTGCGATCGTGTCCCAATTCCCTTGGCGAACGCAGCCGGAGGGCACGTGCTCGAGGCTTTTGGGTATCCCGTTCGGCATCGACATCTCAGCGTCAGCGGTGTGGGAAGACATTTTGGGGGGTCTGCGTCGGCACCTTAATTGGTGGAAGGGAGGGAAGCTGTCCATGGCAGGCAGGGTCACTGTGGCAAAGTCCGTTCTCTGTTCGACTCATATTTATATGGCTTCTATCATCCTGGCGCCAGAAAGCAAGGTGCAGGAAATCTCCTCTATGGTCCGTAACTTTGTATGGGGAGGCAATGAGGAAGGGGGTCGTTAAGGTGGCTCGGTGGAAGTGTGTGCGCCCAAAGGTCAGCGGTGGACTTCGGCTTCTTCGACCTCTCACGCATGGCAAGGTCCTCTTGTCAAAGTTTGTCTTTGCCATTCTTGAGAATGCACTTGACTCCCGGGCATGGTCCCCGCTTCATCATCATTTGTCTCACTCGATAGTTTTCCACAAGCCGTGCATTACTGTCGCTGACTCCCATGGGCATTTGTTTGTGGATATCAGCGGTATGCTCATGCCTCCCGTTTCGAAGGGGCTCTTGGCGAACACAGGAGCGAGTTCGCCCGTTGTTTGCAATTGATGCCGCCAGATGCATTCGGTTGGAGGCATCGCCTTGGTGGATCCCGCTTGGACCACGCGCACCGTTGGTTCCGGCGACCCCTGTTGATCCCCCCGAGTCCGGCCATGAGATAGAACGCGGGGGTATTGGCGGTGGCGGAGTGGTATATCAATGGGCGGTGGCACCTTGGCTTTTCGTCATGGCCCCGGCCGGGACCGGGATTGCGCTATCACGGGGCAGGGTAGCTATCTGTTGCCATTTGAACCCTCCCGAGCATCGGGGCCGGGTGTGGAAGTGTCACCCGAAAGTAGATCCCTCAAATTTTGTGAAACTGTTATGAAACATTGGCAATTCGGGATGAGCTGCCTCCCTTCGGGGACGGTTGGAGTCTCAGTCTTGGGAGATGATTGGGTCTACATTTGGAGATGGGTGTGGGAACCCAATTTAGCCCCCAAGATTCGGGTATTTCTTTGTGGCAGTCGTGCGGCGTTCCCCGAGGGTGAACACTTGGGTCCACGGGATCAACCCGCCAGATCGGCAACATGTGTCCTATGTGTGGTGCGTGTGGAAACCCCGGAACACCTTGCATGTTTCTACCTTTCGAGAGATCCAAACGGCATGGCGGTGGGTCCGGCGCCTCTCGCATTCCTCGCTCTCTAGTCAAGAGGTTCTTTTGGGGGTGTACCCTAACAGGTGGTCCCAGCTTCAGAGTTTGGCCTTTCATTTGTGTAAAGCCTGGTTGTTGTGGCTCATTTGGAAGCGACGACGCATGAAGGTGTTTAGGAATGCCGAGACGCAGCCTGAGGCGTTGGTTCCTCAGTTGAGATACAAACTATATCTGTCTTACTTGGCGTCCCCTCGGAAAGAGCGGTTCAAGGCGGCGCTCTGGGAAAGAACCCTCCACATTGTAGACATTAAGGCGGATTTGTGGCATGAGTCATAGATAGGCACTTGTGTTACGTGGGTACTCACTCTTGTGTGGGTAGGAGTACCCTGCTATCGCTCATCTTGTATTTACTCTGGATTAATATTAGTTAATTGGATCCTTCAAAAAAAAAAAAAATCCATGATATGACTGCCAGAAATGCCTTTGGCTTTGGTGGCTGCATCTCGACCTACCAGACTACAGCCTGCACAGGATTTATGGCTCTTTGGAGTGCACCCATTATACCTAAACCTTACTCTAAGATTGACCTGTGGAGCTGATATAGTTGATGAAGATCGATGCAAGGAAAAAACTTACTGACAGTAAGCAGTGGCTTGTATTCATCAGTTGCCGTTGGCAACGAGCTTGGCTGAAACAGAAGTCTACCATAGCTGGAACCGCACCTCTTTCCTCCTCAAAGTCAACTGCCCTCTTAAACATCTTTCCTTTAAAATAAAAGTAACTCTATGCTTGCATGCTATTTTTTGAATTTAAGAAATGATTTGATTTTTTGAAGCAAGAAATATGCAATGCAAACTATGAAAAACCATAAAACCATGGATAATATGTCATTTAATGTGAGAATGCAGTGTGCACTCTAGATGTACTGATTAGTAGCATTTGCGAAATACACCCATCAAATCATATGAAAACCATGTGCAAAAAGCGTATAAAAATATAAAAACAACCCCCCGTCATAATGCTAGATTTTTTTTTTTTTTTTTTGAAGGATCAAATTAATTAACATTAATATAGAAAAAGTACAAGATGAGCGATACTAGGGTACTCCCGCCCACCCTGTGGGGAGAGCCCACATGTCATGTGCCTACCAACGACTCATGACATAAACCTACCAATACTGTCTACAATGAGAAGGGTTCTTTCCCAGACCTTGAACTGCTCTTTCCGAGGGGACGCTAGGTAAGAAAGATATAATTTATATCTTAGCTGCGGGACCAAAACCACAGGCTGCATCTCCTCATTCCTAAACACCTTCATGCGCCGTCGCCTCCAAATGAGCCAGAGCAACCAGGCTTTACACAAATGGAAGGCCAGACTCTGGAGCTGGGACCACCCACTAGGATACACCCTCAAAAGAACCTCCTGGCTATGGCCCGGGGCATGAAATAGACGCTGGACCCACTGCCATGCCGGCTGGATGTCTGCGCAAAGAAACATACAATGCTTCAGAGTCTCCACACTGGCACCACACATTGGGCACAGGTCGCTGATCCGCGGATTGACCCTGTGAACCCAGGTGTTGACCCTCAGGGATCGGTGCACTATCTGCCACAGCAACACCCGAATCTTGGAGGGCGCAATTGGGTTCCAAACCCATCTCCAGATGTTTGATCATCCCCGGCACACGGAGACTCGGTACCGTCCGGCGAGGCGGCTCATCTGAATTGCCAGCGGCTCGCCGCGGGACTTAACAAAATTTGCGGGATCAACTTTTGAATGACACCTCCATTTTCGTCGATACTGCGGGGGTGTAGCGGCAGGCGTTACCCGTAGCGCCCGGGATAAGCGCAATCCCATTCACGAAGTCAAACACAATGGCGAAAAAAGGCGCGAGGGGTGCCAAGCTGCCCGAATCAACATACCACTCCCCACCCGTCAAGACCCCACGATGTGCCCATCGCATGGCGGACTCGAGGGTCGACGGCGCCGGTGACACCACTTGGGTGATGCACACAGTCGGCGGGATCCACCATGGTGATGCTTCTAGCTGAATGCAAGCCGGGCGGCATCAATGCATGGCCCGAATGGGCGTGCTCCCGGGCTCGGCAGAGCCCCTTCAAAAGGAGAGGCATGAGCATAGGGCGATATCTGCGAATAATGCCCGCGAAGCCTTGAGGGAGACGCGAGCGGCTTTAGGGAAAACTATGGAATGAGCCGGCGATTGATGAAGCGGGACCATGCACGAGAGTCGGCGCATTCTCAAGAATTCCAAAGGCGAACTTGGACAAGAGGACCTTACTATGAAGCGAAAGGTCCAAGAAGCCAAGTCCACCAGCGGCTTTGGGGCCTTACGCATTTCCACCAAGCCACCTTGGCGGCAGCCCCTTCCTCGTTGCCTCCCCATACAAAGTTACGAACCATGGAGGAGATTTCACGAACCTTGCTCTGAGGCGCTAGGATAATAGAAGCCATATAAACATGAGTTGAGCATAAAGCGGACTTATGCTTGTGACCACCCGACCATGGGCGGTTTCCCCTTCCACCAATTAAGGTGCCGGCCGCGATCCACCGAATGTCCTCCACACACGCTTGGCCAGGAGATGTCGATCTTAGAATGGGATACCCAAGAGCCTAGAGCATGAGCCATGTGGCTGCATTCGCCAAAGAAATTGGGACACAACCACGGGCATGGGTGCATTTGTAGGCCATAATGCGAGCACCCGTCCAATTCATGAGGCAATCGGAGGCAGGGAGAATGTGTCCAAGCTCCCAGCGTTTAGCAATTCCTCTCATCGGCACGTAGAAAAGAGTCATCGACATCTTGACTTCCAATCTGCTGCGACCGTCACGCCATCCCTCGCCCCTTCATAACACCATCCTCTGCCGCCGAGGGTCAACAATTGCGAGAGGGCCTCGGCCGGCGATGGTAAATAGAAAAGAAGCCAGCGGGCATCCACTGGCGAACTCCACCCCCCACACAAAGATCGCCCGATGATTCACCATGACATAGGATGGTGGCTCGGCGGGGCGTTAAAGCTTGAGTTACTGCCGTAAAGCTCTCACCACACCCAAAGGCCAACATCATCCTCTTGAGAAAATCCCAGAACACTATCATAGGCCTTAGCGAGTCCAACTTCAAACCGCGATCTGGCGACTGTTCTGGCGCCCGGTGAATGCCCTCGAGCGCCGCCGCTACATTGTTAAGAATACGCACGCGAGGAATGAATCGCATCGCATGTGACTAATAGCATCCGCCGGAACAACTTGCGGTCTAAGCGAGAGGGCCTTCACGATGATCTTGTATCTTGCCCGATATAGCGGCGTGATGGGCATGTCGAAGATGACAGATGGCTCCTTCACCTTCACGGTATTAACGAGATGCGGCCGGTGTTGAGTCTATAATCCATCGCCTCTGCACGAAGCGGTCTTGATAGGTCCGCATCGCGAAGTCCCCCACCCAATCCCAATATTCTTGGAACAACTCCACGGAATGCCGTCCGGGGGCGGGGCACTTATGAGGGGCCAAGGCGCGGCAAGCCTCCTCAAGCTCTGCTTTTACAAAGGCTGCAACTCTCCCCGCTTGTCCGCCCACACCTTGCATGACACCTTCTTCGAAAGCACGATCTCCTCCATCCGTCCATGTAGGGATATCTCTTTTTCTTGAAAAGAGAGAAATGCGAGAAAAAGTGGCCCGTTTAATATCTTCAGTAGGAATCAATCGAATACGACCATCGGGCAATGTTAGAGCGACATTGAGGGCATACTTCTTCTTACGCCTCGCCATACACGAAGAACATTCGAGGTGGGCGCCGGCTTACCCGCGGTGATCCACGCCTTCACCCTTGCACGAAGACGACCCTCTTAGGTCGTCCCGGTACAATGTGGCGCCAATATCTCATTCTCCCACAAACCCATCGGGGGTTGTGCCCGGATTTCGGTTCGCGATCACGGATTACCTCCAACACCTCCCGCTCGCGCGGTTATCTACGACTCCCCCCATGACTTGGCGAATGCCTTGACCTCGCCGGGGCCTTGACCATTTCGACATCGAAGTTATCTTCGAAAGGTGCGGAACCAAATCTGCTGGCATCCCCAAGAGAAATCGGCATCCTTTTTAGTGCAGCGGTATTTAACTTGAACAACATGCTTGGCTAGGCATTTTCGATCCACGGGAGATTAACAAGGAAAATGGTCGAAGACTTGGTGGGCGAGAATGTTCTTCAGCTTGAGCAAAGGCGCCCGGTCCGATGCTAGGGCATTAGCATCATCGTCATGGCGAGCGTGCATCACGCCCGACCCGCCCGAATCCACTGAATTACCAAGTGAATGTAGAGTCACCCGCCGCCTACGCCAAATGCAAAGGTCAACAGCATCACCCATTCTTTGCCGCTCAAATCCCCGCACCACTTCCGGCTCCCTTGCGCACCTATCATGCGGTCTCGACCATATTGAAATCGCCCGGCTGACCATGCCACACCAGCCCCAAGGATGCGACCTTGTGTGCCTCAGCCCGGCGCCCACACAGCCTCTACATCGGCGCACTGTTGTGGGCATAAGGCGTTCACAATGCCCCCCACTGCGATCCTCTCGCCACTTGATAATGACCCATACGCCCAGCGATTCGGCCCGGTGAGAGTCACTGCACATGCATCTTCCCAATGCCGTCCCGCCTTTAGGGCCCAGGGGTGGCAGCTTGCCGCCCGGCGTCATGCGGCCCAAACATGTCCAAGTAGAGTGTCCCCCGCGACACTTATGTTTCTGGCGAAGACATAGAATATCTCGGTCCAACTTTGAAGCGGCCAATGCCACTCTCGTTCTCTTACGGGGTGAAGAGCGCATCCCTAACGTTCCGAGCTCAAAATCTTCTTGTCCATAACTCCCTCTTTGAGAAGAAGGATTCTTATGATGCTTCTTCTTAGCCCCGTCTTCTTAGGTGAACCAGCCCACGATCGAGTCATATGGAACTAGGCGGCCGGGTTATCTCTGGAGGACCTCGCCTCCTCCAAATGCCGATCCGCCCAAGAACGCGTGCGGCCGCCTTTATCAAGATCCATCCCGTCCGAAGAGGCTTGGGTGAATCTTTAGCGTCCAGTCACGGACGGTTGCACCGGTAGAGCATCCCGTGAGCAATTATCCCATCTGTGAGGGTCATTTTGCTCGCCGCCTCGAGAAGGCGGGCCCGAATGTGAAGCAACGGGCCGCCCGTCCAGGGGGGACACCGTTGACTCCATGCCGCCCTGCCCCATTGGAACAGTCGATGGCACATTATTCGCAGTAGACCGGAGTGGCCCTGCAGGTACCACCTACCCAACCTCGGGCCTGGGCCCTAGGCCTTCTCCTTCTCAGCGTGGGATGGAGCTGCGTCCGTCCGTAGAACCTCCCTGCATTACCTCCCCGTGGAACCCTCGGAAGCGGGCACGTACTCAGACGGAAGCGAACCGGGCCACGAAGCGAGGAAACATTCTCACGGATCTCCGCCCCATTTAACAAACGAGGGAAACGAAAGTACCAATCACCCGCTCGGATTGTCATTGAAGAAGGCAATGGCCTATCCGGGTAAACAACACAAATCTTATTTTAGAACTATGGAATGAGCAATATGCCCGCCGAGCCCATTAGCAATCATAATCATGAACTCAAAGGCAAAAGCATATCGCGGGAAGATCCATCATCACGAAACCAACGGGGGATCTTTAAGGCCGGCAGTCGAGCACTCACCCGAGGGGTGTAATGCTGGTAAATCAAGTAATTGCCCCACAAGAGGTCAGCGCCTCTCGCCACTATCCTCTCCACCGCCCAGCGGTATATGAACATAGTAGGAAAAATTTATTCCCCAAGAACTTCCGCGGTGAAGCGGCGAGATCCCCGGCGGCTTAAAGTGAGCTTGCAGCCACCCGCCCGACTCTCACGGTATCTAGAACTCGGTATAGTACACCCGGCCGCTAGCGCAAGAGACTAGATTGGAAATCGACTTGAGGTCTTCTTTGGTGGTCTACCTCAACTATGCGGGGAGGACCGATGGGGGTCGACACGCAATTCTCTCTGTTGTGCCGATTTAGAAAGGCCAAAGCCTCCTCCATTGACGCAAGTATCGGCCCGGTGCCCTTTGGTATTGCGAATCCATTCCCGAACCGTGGGCGAGAGCACGCTCTCGGTATCATTTGTTCTCCATCGCGAATCTTTGCATTGACTCCTTGCCCTACAGAGCTTTTGCGTACGACCCGCTGACTTATCCAGATGTTGTGCACCACCATTATCTGGATGTTGTGCACCACCACCACATCCCCTGCCTTGGGAGGCAAATCGGCTCCCGGACGATTGCTGCTGCGCAAGGGGTCTTCGGCGCAAAGTCGGCGGGGCCACCTTGGGCTGCCCAGCCGGAGTTGCCGACTCTAGCGGTGACATGCTACTTGGGACTTCAAGCTCGCTTCCCCCGAGGCTTGTGCTCCCTCCTTGCTACCTGCAGATTCCCAAGCCGCCCCCTCCTCCGCCTCCCCGGCTCCCCAACACCCAAAGGGGCCTTGCCGACCCTGGGCCGGGCTGCTGGAAACCCGGGGAGGGCTTGAGGTATCTGGTCCCCAAACCTTCTCCCCCACGATCCTACACAAATCCATGCGTTGAGCAACCAGCGAGGCGGTGGGGGTATTGCTTGACACCGGCTCTGCGGGAGACCCGGCCTGCATGGAGCCGCGACCGCCCTGTGGACCCGGCGGCCGATTTCCCTTCCACGCCAACCCTCTCACCTGTGAGGTGATCCAGTGAGGGCATCAGCCCAGCAGGCCGATCCTGCAGCCCTAAGGCATCCGATTTGATCTGCACCTCCTCCCTCTCACCCGCAGATTGATCCGATGAAGGCGGATCCAGCCTCTGAGTGGAAGATCCGACCCCAGCAGATCGATTCTGCTGGGCCGTCCGAGCTAATCTTGGAATCCGTCTCTGAGGAGCCAGTTGCTCACTCCTGCCGATCTGCTCACCTGCCATACCGCCCTTCGAAGCTGCTGCCGCCATCGCTTCTCAGAACGTCGCCTGGAGCCGCCGCCTCAATTCCGCTGCCGCCATCCACAGTAAGCGAAAGCGAAAAGGCTTTCTATTGCAAGTGTGTAAAGTTCTTCATGCAAGGGCTGGAGAAGTTTAATCGCCATTGTATTGGTACCATGAAAATGTAGCATGCCACAAATTCATACTGAATGAACCATAAAGAATTCAAAGAATGGCCTATTTTTTGGGTACATATCCTTTAGCGTAATCTTTTGATGGATGTGATCATCACAGACATTTACGATTTTTCAAAAGGTTTATACTGACCAAACATTCTATTGCCGTAGTCCAGAACCTTCCCTAAAGATGCTTGCTTCTGCTGGATGCCTATACTGTGATCGTGAATGTTGAACTTGGAATCCACTTCTTTAAAAGCATTGAAGCCTAGGTACATCAAGTTTATCTTGTAATTGCACCTGTATAAATAAGTTAGAATTTGTACGAATGCATGATTCCAACATTTACATAGAAAAATGTAACAACAAAATAGAAGCCATGGGAATATTCTGATAACATTTTCTTTCTTGTGAAACATGGTAAGACTCGCGGAAAATCTCATTGCAAGCTTGGTATCTAAACTATTGTCCCATGTAAAATATCCTTTATCATTTCATTGTAGTAAATTGGGCATCACCTATGCGAACTGCAAGCATACAATCACTTATCTGCAATGAAAACTGGATAAGAAAAAAACAAAACTCTTGATATTTAAGAAAAGTTAAAACTTGATTTACCTCACGGCAGTCCATTTTGATGATGTCTAGACCGTATAGAAATGAAGGACAAATGCAAGAGTTGATGTAAGAAGAACGGTTTCATGCCAATCCGGCAAATGAAAAGCAAAAAAATAATACTTGCTCTTATGCTTCAGAAATAAATCTTCTCCTAACATTTTGCATCCTAACCTTTTCCAGCCTTTAAGGGATTCGGTTTGATATTTTCAATAGAAAATCCAAGAGGAAGCAGTTGAAAGAGCTCGGCTGATTCAAGACTCAAGTCTTAATGGAGCTTCCGTTTGATATTTTTGATGGGAAATTTTAAAGGGTAGCAGATTCAAAACTCACAATCAATGCCGCGCACCTGCATCCTGCAAGGGGACCTGCGAGCGAAGAGGGAACACTGCATGCGGCGTTACATGCGGCGTTCCATGCACAATTACCAACACCCCCTCATTTTAAAAAAGAAGATATGGCTTCAACATAGCATAATTCACCATCACTAATGTTGCAATCCCCATTGCTTGCTTGACTTTTTTGTTCAAAGTGTGCTATAATTTCAGCTAATACAAATGTGTTGTCCATAAGTCCATATGGATGTTAAGTATTATTGGTAACATTATGATTCCCAGTCTTTAATTCCAAAAGTTATGAAATATTGAGCATATAGCACGATTACTACATGTATTACCAACAACTTTCATGTTTACGGTACAATGCCTCAACAACAGTATTTCTAGGTTTGTTTTTGTGCATAGGGCAATGAAGAAGACGAAGATGAAGACAAATGAAGATGCAAGACCTGGTAAATTATTGTTTGCACTACTAGTGTTACTAGTATGGTCTGTGTGCCTGGGGGTATGGGATAAAGCCTTGTAGAGGTTGGGGCTCATGAAGGATCTGCCCTTTTGGTGTGTTGGTTATCACTAGAGGTGCTAGTGCGTAACATTTGGTATCAGAGCTAAGGTTCAATTCCTCGTGGCAACAAGATGTGTACCATATGCTTGAGGGCAAGCATCTCAAGGAAGGGGAGGAATTTTGACAGGGTATGGGATAAAGCCTCGTAGAGGTTGGGGCTCATGAAGGATCTGCCCTTTTGGTGTGTTGGTTATCGCTAGAGGTGCTAGTGCATAGTGCGTAACATGCTACTATCATTCATGAGAAAAAACTGCCAAAATGAAAACAAAAACATAAGTGTGCTAAAAAGTTGGAATACTCCAATATGGACCTAGTAACATGTTTCACAATGGAATGCATCAATGCCCAAAAAAAACAACAAATTAAAAATTGTAATGACTGTGGTTTTATGACCTAACTCAACTTCTGATTTCCATGGAATTTGATAAAAGATTGGAATGACAAGAACAAAACCCATCACAAACAAATGACTTCAATCAAATGACTTCAGGCTTGCCACTTAAGCAAGGAAATTAATGACTATTATAATACAATGACTTTTTGTTTTAGTAAAGATATCACATTTTATTAGAACACTCGAAACTGGTGCCTAGTTTCTAGGTGCAATATGCCAATATGAAGCTAGTAACATTTCTCAAGCCAAAGCTAGTTGTTATTTGGGTTCATATATGACTCCACTTACCACATGAACCTAGTAACATATGCATATATTCCTAAATGCTACTACCACCATAGAAAATGATCCAATGCCAAAGTGCAACAACAAATTAAATATTGTAATGAATGAGTATTAGTGATCTGACAACTTAACATCTGATTTCCGTGGAATTTAACAAAGATTGGAATGACAAGAACCAACCCCATCACAAAGAAATAACTTCAAGCTTAGGAAATATGTGACCATTATAATACTACCAACCCCATCACAAAGAAATAACTTCAAGCTTAGGAAATATGTGACCATTATAATATTATGACAAGAATCAACCCCATCACAAAGAAATAACTTCAAACTTAGGAAATATGATGACCATTATAATACTATGAGTTTTTAGAAAAGGCATTCCACAATACCATTAAATTTTTATTGGAACACTAGAAATTGGTTTCAGATTTCTATGTGCAATATGCTAATATAAACATCCCACCATACTAACATTTTGTTAAAACAATCCAGTGACCAGAGGTTCGAACCATGAAATGGGCGAACCAAGAAGCATTTGATTTAAAAGCTACGTATTTCGAACCTTGATGGGCGAACCAAACAAAGAATTTTATACCTATGGAATTTCTATTCTATATCAACCCATCGAACAAATATGCATGCCAAGAAGGAACCCCATATATATCATCCGGGAGGTGGTTTATCTGGACAAATCTCCAGTGGTTTTTCCAGACATCCGGAATCAGCCACCTCCATCCCATCCGATCCCATGGCATGGGGGATCCTCAACCCATGCCGCATTCCACATCGTTGCATCACATATCCCGCATGGATCCATCACCCATCCATGCCAATCCTCCATTAATGCCACATTCCCTAATGTCTGCCACAAATGTACAATCTTGTCACAAAGGTACAATGGAGGTACCTGTCACAGAGGTACATGGAGGTACTCGTACTAGGTCATGATTAGATTGGCCAACTAACCTGAAAATCTGGTACACTATCTTTAATTAAGTGCACTCCTTTAAATAAATAAGTGGTGATTAAATAAGTGGTATAAAAAACAAGGGTAATCTGGACCCATCGTTATAGACCCATATATACGCAAATAAAAGGTAATCCTTTACGTCCTGATGAACACATAAGATTAATTTGTTCTTAATCTAAACATAAGTTAAACTCTACATAGCTAATCTGGACATAGGTTAATCTAAACATGGTTAATCGGGACATCGGCCCTATGTGGTTAATCAGGACATAGGCCTTATGTGTTTAATCAAGACAGAGGTTAATCTAGACGTGGTTAATCAAAACATGTGTCCTTTGTGGTTAATCAGAACATAGTCATAAGTGGTTAATCAAGACAGTGGTTAATCTACACATGGTTAATCAGGACATGTCTCCTTTGTGGTTAATCAGGACATAGTCCTTTAAGGTTTGATCTTTCATTGTTAATCAGAACATAGTTCTATGTGCTTAATCAAGACATTGGTCCTAAGTGGTTAATCAGGACATGGTTAATGAAGGCATTGGTCCTATATAATTAATCAAGACATAGCCCCTATGTGGCTAATCAGGACATTGGTCCCAAATGGTTAATTAGGACATAGGCCCTATGTGGTTAATCTGGACATTTGTCCTTTAAGGTTAATCAGGACATGTGTCCTTTGTGGTTAATCAGGACATTGGTCTTTCATGGTTAATCAGGACATAGGCCTATGTGGTTAATCAGGGCATAGTCCTAAGCGGTTAATCAAGACAGTGGTTAATCTAGACATGGTTAATCAGGACATGTGTCCTTTGTGGTTAATCAGGACATTGGTCCTAAGTGGTTAATGAGGACATTGGTCCTATGTGGTCAATCAAGACATGTGGTTAATCAGGACATTGGTCCTAAGTGGTTAATCTGGACATAGGCCCTATGTGGTTAATCAGGGCATAGGCCTTATATGGTTCATCTGGACATAGTCCTTTGTGGTTAATCAGGACATGTGTCCTTTAAGGTTAATCAGGACATGTGTCCTTTGTGGTTAATCATGACATGTGTGGTTAATCTAGACATGGTTAATCAGGACATGGTTAATCTAGACATGGTTAGTTAAGACATAAGTGGTTAATCTAGACATGGCTAATCTAGACATGAGTTAATCAGGACATAAATGGTTAATCAAGACATGGCTTAATCATGACATGGTCCTTTCAGACCTAAAAATTCTGACATGGTCCTTTCAGACCTAAAATTCAAAAATCTAAATATTATTGCAATACATACACATAGGGCCAAAACTGATTAACCTTAAAGGACCAATGTCCTGATTAACCTTAAAGGACATGTGTCCTGATTAACCTTAAAGGATCAATGTCCTGATTAACTACATAGGGCCAATGTCCTGATTAACCACATAGGATCAATGTCCTGATTAACCTTAAAGGACATGTGTCCTGATTAACCATGTCATGATTAACCACATAGGGCCTATGTCCTGATTAACCACATAGGGCCCATGTCCTGATTAACCACATAGGGCCCACGTTCCGATTAACCTTAAAGGACCAATGTCCTGATTAACCTTAGAGGACATGTATCCTGATTAACCTTAAAGGACCAATGTCCTGATTAACGAAGGACATGTGTCCTGATTAACCACATAGGGCCTATGTCCTGATTAACCTTATAAAGGACCAATGTCATGATTAACCATAAAGGACCAATGTCCTGATTAACCTTAAAGGACCAATGTCCTGGTTAACCACATAGGACCAATTACCTTATTAACCACAAAGGACTATGTCCTGATTAACCACAAAGGACTATGTCCTGATTAACCGCATAGGGCCTATGTCCTGATTAACCATAAAGGACCAATGTCCTGATTAACCTTAAAGGACATGTGTCCTGATTAACCAAGGACATGTGTCCTAATTAACCTTAAAGGACATGTGTCCTGATTAACCACAAAGGACTATGTCCCGATTAACCACATAGGGCCAATGTCCCGATTAACCACATAAGACCAATGTCCTCGATTAACCTTAAAGGACATGTGTCCGATTAACTATGTCTGATTAACCACATAGGGCCTATGTCCTGATTAACCACATAGGGCCTATGTCCTGATTAACCTTAAAGGACGTGCGTCCTGATTAACCTTAAAGGACAAATGTCCTGATTAACCAAGATTATATGTCTTGATTAACCTTAAAGGACATGTGTCCTGATTAACCACAAAGGGTCAATGTCCTGATTAACCACATAGGATCAATGTCCTGATTAACCTTAAAGGACATGTGTCCTGATTAACCATGTCCTGATTAACCACATAGGGCATATGTCCTGATTAACCTTAAAGGACCAATGTCTTGATTAACCTTAAAGGACGTGTCCTGATTAAACACAAAGGACTATGTCCTGATTAACCACATAGGGCCTATGTCCTGATTAACCTCAATGGACCAATGTCTTGATTAACTATAAAGGACTAATGTCCTGATTAACCTTAAAGGGCCAATGTCCTGATTAATTTTAAAGGACATATGTCCTGATTAACCATGTTCTGATTAACCACATAGGGCCTATGTCCCGATTAACCTTAAAGGACCAATGTCCTGATTAACATGACCGATTAACCTTAAAGGACCTATGTCCTGATTAACCTTAAAGGACCAATGTCCTGGTTAACCACATAGGACCAATGTCCTGATTAACTACAAAGGACTATGTCCTGATTAACCACATAGGACCTATGTCTTGATTAACCTTAAAGGACCAATGTCATGATTAACCATGTCCTGATTAATCACATTAGGGCTTTTGTCCTGATTAACCTTAAAGGACTAATGTCCTGATTAACAACATAGGGCCTATGTCCTGATTAATCTTAAAGGACCAATGTCTTGATCAACCTTAAAGGACATGTGTCCTGATTAAACACAAAGGACTATGTCCTGATTAACCACATAGGGCCTATGTCTTGATTAACCTTAAAGGACCAATGTCTTGATTAACCATAAAGGACTAATGTCCTGATTAACCACATAAGACCTATGTCCGGATTAACCTTAAAGGATCAATGTTCTGGTTAACCACATAGGACCAATGTCGTGATTAAAACCACAAAGGACTATGTCCTGATTAACCACATAGAGCCTATGTCCTGATTAACCTTAAAGGACCAATGTTCTGATTAACCATAATGGACCAATGTCCTGATTTATCATGTCTAGATTAAATATGCCTAGATTAAACATGTCCTGATTAAACATGTCTAGATTAACCATAAAAGACCCATGTCCTGATTAACCACAAAGGACACATGTTAAAGATGTCTAGATTAACCACAAAGGACCCATGTCCTGATTAACCACAAAGGACACATGTCCTAATTAACTCTTGACAAATCAATGTCACTCTTGAATCTGGCTATCACATTCCCGTGAGAACACAGTAACACCAACAGTCTTCTTCCTCTTCTTGATACCAGGGAAAAAATTAAGAACCTCCTATATCCAAAGTCGTGGAATAGACTTGGCTAAAGTCGGCCAAAAGTCGAGGTGAAAGCTTCTAATATCTAGCTAAACTTTCAAATTTTTGCTGCCTAAACTTTCTTATGTTTGGCTAAACTATAGCTTAAAAAACCATGGAATCTTCGATCACTTGGCTATTTTGCACGAAATTAAAGACCCGAATATTAGCCGAGGAAAACTTAAATGTGGTTGTTTCATGCGTGTTGAGTAGCTATGGTATGACGAAAAATGTTTGGGGACAATCATAGGATTACTAGCAAACTATGCAGGACCATTAATATGGGTACAAATTTAAAATTAGTAAGCCCAAAAAGCAAATGATGTGTTTCCCTTCTATCCCAACTAATTTCAAACTTATCCACGAGCTTCATAAAACTAAGTCTATATGACCAAAGAAATGATTAAAAAAGATGTAGTACATTTCTTTGACACTATAGGTTGAGAATTAACGTGGGAACAAATTTATAAATGCAAAATTCCAAAGAGAAAATGCTTTGTTTCCAATTCATGCGTCTTTTTACAAGATCAGAGTTTCCTTATAGGACCACAAAAAACACATTGAATTCTAGATGAAGCATTGAGTTTTTCTAAGCCTATATAATTAAATATCAAAGCGATACTCAAAATTGCGAACTTGGGATGCGTTAAGAGATTACGTGCTAATTGCAATGTTTGGCCTTGGTTTGGCCACTATGGATATCACTTCTTCAACATTTACAATGTCAACCACTATTTTATTTCATTACTAAAACCTTTTTAATGGTTCTAACCTTTTTAATGGTTCTATGAACGATGCCTTTCAGATATCCCATATGAATAGTGATATTTTCAATGCCGGAATGTCCAAATTCAAGCATCTTTTGCAGCCAATTCATGCCGAAATCAGTCTTCAGCTCTGTACCACCAGTTGCCCAGGCTTCATCGCTTCTGTAGAACCAACTTTCCATTCAAAATGATTTGATCTTGTAATCATTCTTTCTATTTTGTGTTGGGCACCTGGCCCGTTCATTTTTTAAGTCTTTAAATACAATATATACAACATTGAACTTATCTGCTCTCTTATCTGCATATAACCTGTATTTCTTGCATGTCGATCAGCTCAGCGGCATTCTTAAAACGTGTGGTCTAAAACCCATCACCCAAACAGAATAGATGAAGACAAGATGTGCTGCACTTAATCTGTAATGACATGGATATTACTTACTGGGATTTGCGTTTTTTAGCAAATTTATTGAACAGGTCTGAAAAGCATAACTTCTTAACAAAATATATTGCAAGTAGATAATACGAACATGGACATGGACATGGACATGCCAACATACTTCTGTGATTCTAGGAAACTAACAGAATACAGCATAAATCTCTGAATACCTCTCTCTGAACTTTTTATGGCCCGCATCTTTATACAGTGCATGATGCTTCAAGCGTTGTCACAGATTCAGTCCCTAGACATTGGTTGAACAATAAGTAGGTCTTGACTAAGACCAAATGCATCAGAAAAAAGATAATGGAAAAATACAGAGTCACAAACAGGATATTCAGAATTCAAATTGGCAATAGTTCAGAATTTTCAAGAAAAAGGCAGAATTTTTCTGAGGCTTTCATCACATCCCATTATTTATCTTGAAAGCCATAGAGTCTGCATTGCTGATTTCTGTAAACTCGCTTGTTAGCCATTGCCATGCCCTAGCTACCTTCATGAATATGGCTTCACTCTGGCAGATATGCAAATAGGAAATGGCATGTTAAAAATATACTAATGTCAGCAGATGGCAACAAGCACATGATGAGCACTGCATGGAAGAGAATCAACATCAGAGAAAACAAAAAGCATTTGATGACAGTATTTCAATGATGAAATTAAGAACTTACTCATTCAAAAGTATATACGGTGCTTATTCCATTGCCTTCTTCTGCTGCATCCCCAGTTTGTTCTTGAATGGTCTTCGAAGTACTTTCAACAGTCTTATTAATCCCTCTTCGTTTGCAAGAATCAGACCAAAGTTGGAATGCCTTCTCATATGGAAAGTCATAAATATTATGATAGCAAGAATATAATCTCATTGTTGCATCCAAATTCCCATCAAGTCTGTTTCTAAGCTTGTTCTTCACAAAATTCATTGTTGAAAAGCACCTCTCATCTTGAACACTGCCTAGTACCATGCATAAACATAACTCTGCAAGTTTAAAGTATTCTGAGATGGCCACACGTAAGAGGGTATTTGATCCAAGCTTCTGCCATAACCGAGTAACTGCGCCAAAATCTAAGGGGTCTTCAAGTTTCCCAAATTGCTTGTACATAGTACTACCAAAGAGCGGAGCTTGTTCCTTTAATTTATCGTAATCTAAAAGTCCCTCAATCTGCCCATCACTGAAACTTCTTTTACAACAAAAGTGCTCTTCAATTACCTTACCTTTGGCTCTGAATAGTCGTGAAATACCTTCCTCCGAGAGCACATGGTTCCAAGAATGTGGAAATACGATGCCTAAGGCATCTAATACTCCATCTGGTGGGAAACGAGTGCGTAACTCAGCAGCTAAAGCATTTGCAACCTGCATATACAACTCGCTATATGCAAGATTACATTTCTGAAAATCATAAATCTGATATATTATAAACCTGAAACATAAATTCAGAAATTGAGATGCATAGAGATCAATAAATGCTATTACCTTCGCCATGTCACGCTTGACCTTCTCCACAACGTAGCCAAGGTCCTCCATCTTAAAATTATACTTAATTGGACGATTACATCGCCCACGTGGTTTCTTTATATACAATTCGATATGCTTTTCTCTGACATGGGCACATAATACACCCATTTCATTGTATGACATAAAGCTATAAGCTGATCCAATTTGAGCAAATTTCTTCCATAAACTGAAACTTTTTTCATCACCTTTTTCAAAACAACTTTGCCCAGTAAGTAAGTCATCAACATATAGATTCTCAATTTGATTTTGCATCTGCTTTCTTGCAATGTTGTACTCCGGTATGAATATGTTTCCATCTTGAGAAATAGAGATCAAGTAATGAAGTTTATGCAACAATGGTTCAATTGCAAACAATGTAAACATTGTTTCTCCATCGGTTAAGAGGACATGAAGCTCGTTAGCACTTGCTGCAGTAGCTGCATCGTCACTAAATGTGAATTCATTAATTACAGCAATTAAGGAAGCATATTCTTCGCACAATCTTTTGACAGGAGCATATAAGGATATCCACCTTGTAGCTACATCTTTTAACAATTTGTTACCATTTGTTAGCCCTTCCGCAAAAGACTTGAATGCTGCACATCTTTGTGGACTCTTGCAAAAAAACTTATATGCTTTTTTTATCAGCACTTCCACTTTGTTTACATTGGGAAAATCTGAAATTACCTTGTACGCCAAGTTGGTACGATGGCTCATGCAATGTATAACCTGCAAGTAGGGAGCCAAGTTGGTTTGGATTCTAACTCCTAATCCAGTCCTATTGCCCTGCATTACAGAGGCACCATCTGCTCCAAAACAGACCAACTTATTGGCGCAATCCCTTGGACTCATACCAACAATAGCTGAAAGATGTTGAACAATAACATTGAAAAGAGTTTCTGCATCGGAACTTGTGCTCAATTTGAAAATGCCAACAAAATGTGATTTCCGTTCATAGTCAACCACGTTATAGAGGTGCATGGCAGCCCAACTTGTGTTATCTACGGCTGTAACTTCATCCATAGATAATGACAAGAATAGAGATTTTTGAACGATGGTACGAAGCTCACCAATTAAGGTCTCGTTCATAAAGCTTGCAAATTCCCATCCTGCTGGAATGGACCAATGGTACACAGGACATGACGATAATTCAGCACATAAGAGAAGCTCTCTTATTTCTGGAAATTGTTTCATGGGTCTTCCACTTTTGAGCAAGAAAAAGACAGCCTTCATTTGTATACTCTTGATTTTGTAATCTTTCTGGTCTTTCTCAGAAAATAGCAAATGTAGAGGTGTGGATTTCTGCTCCATCTGTTTCATGCGCATTCCATACAACTCATACTTCTTCAAGTTCTTTTGGTGCTTATTTTCAGGGGCAAACTTGATAACTTCATATTTCACACCGTTCTCATCTACCTTCATAGTCTTCTTCTTGCCATGATGCTTGCAAATATTGTCATATTTGCATTGTAATTCGTGTTGCTTCCCATAATACCATGTGCAAACTTTGCATCTCACATACTCAATGCCACCAATGTCAACTGATTCAATATCAGGAAATTCAGCCAACCGCTCGTTCTTAAATGCCCGTCCAATCACGTAGTCATTTTTTCTCTTTTTCCTCTCCTTTGAGTTGCCAACTTCCCCCTCTTTGTTTGCAGGCTCATCTACATTTTGACTACACGCAGATGGAGGAAGGCTAATGTTTGTATCATTGGAGGTTAAAATAAGATCAGATTCTTCTATACTCGTGGATGTGGATTCAATAGCAACTTGGCTGGTAGAGGTGGCCACAACATCATTGTCCTTATTCTTGCTGGACAAGAATTTCATAAGACCAACTTGCCGCTTCATTTTATCAACCTGCATACAAACAAAATGAATCAATGCATCTAATGTAAAATTAAACTACAATTTTCATATCCTATTATTCAACAAGAGAATAGAAATGAAAGAAATCTATATAATGATCCTCATTGCTGACAAAGATAAGAGAATCATACAGCTATATCATTGAAAGCAACAAGAATCATTAGTTTATAGGATGTAGCAAAATGCACATGTAAAATGAAATGTAAAATGAAATGGCAAAATAAAATTGACCTACGCTCTCAAAGCAGATCTGCTAGCTCTGGAGGAAGATTCTTGTTCTAAGCTGGAAGAAAGAAAGAGAAGAAAGTTCAAAAATTAGCATGTACGTAGAAGATTGAAGATTCAGATTCGTAGAAGACACATCATTGTTAAGAAGTGATGGCAAAGCCGACCTAATCTTTCAAATACCTGCATCAAATCATGGAATGCTATAACCAAAAACGAATTTGATTTTTCAAACGAAAATGAGCCAAAATTTCTTTTTTTTTGGTTGAAAACTAAGTCTACCTGGCGAAACTCCTCCTCGGCCCATGCATCCATACTTTGACTCCATACTTCTGCCCTACCAGCCTTGAAATCCAACCATCTAACAGCCTCGTCTGGAATGACTCTTGCACCTATGATTGTTGTTTCAACAATGTGCTCTTGTTTCCTATTCACTTTGAACCCTTCATCTTTCTTGAACCTATCGTGGTCTCCAATCTACAAGTCAACATGTATATCAACCAATCAATTCTCCTTCCTCTAAAAGCATGCTTTAACAAACCTAGCCTTCTCTTCATCTGGTTATAATATGCCTCTATTGCAGCATTTGTCTCCTGGTTGGCATGAGGATACATCCTTGTGGCAATGATCCAATGGGTGATATTGTTGGTCCATACCCTATTCATGTACTTGGTCAACCTCTTCCACCCTTTGTACTTAACCTTGAATTCATCTAGAAGCCTTAATGCCTCTCTTCTACATTCTTCCATGTATTCCTTACCAAACCTTCCATCTCCATCAACATGTGTGCCATACATAATATGCCCGAGATCTTTGAACATCTCACCCCTGATCTTCTTGTTCTTCACACGCTTAAGAAGGAATTACATCCAGTTTCTTCGGACATGCCAAATGCACATCTGTATTCTAGCTTCTGGCCAAACCTCTTCCAATGAGTTGATTTCAGCCTTAGCATCATCAACAATGAAACAAGAGGGTTTCCAAGTCAGGACAACATGATGGATGTGCTCTTTCATAGCAAGAAGCCATGGTTCGATATCCTCCTCGGAGTGACTAGAAGAGAGAATCCAACAAATGGGGACACCATTGCCATGGCTATCATAAACAAGTAAGCTGTACAAGCTATAGCAATGGTCATTTGTTTTGAAGGTAGAGTCCATGGCCACAGCATTCTCTCTACCATGCTCCAACAAAAATTTTCTTTGGAAAGGAGTCATGATACCCAAGACAAAAGGAACTCCCTCCTGGTAGATAAAAACACTATCCCCGGTAGCTCCACCCACATCCTTATACTTAGGACAACATCTTCGTGGAGCATCCAAGTATCCCTAACAATCTTGCGAGAGAGGTTGTGAAGGTCATCCATGTCAAGAAATTGGTCCCTAGTCTTCTCACAATTGGAATCCATTCTCTTCTTCAAGGCCCATTCCTCTTCATGCTGTCGGTAGACCTCTTGGGAGGTATGATTCTTAACTAGGAGGTTCCTAGCCCCAACCCTCTTCTCCATAGACAACCAAGGGGCAACTTCATGCCTAGTCTTCGCGCATTCAGGATCCTGTGTCCCATGACAGATTTTCCCATGTACATCAACATGCTCCATCACATGGTACGTGTTCTTAGTGCATAGGGGGTTCAGGAATAGTTGTTTCACAGTGAAATGACACCTGCACCCCCGCTTGATACTCATTCCCCTTTGTCTTTTCTTGTACTCGGGGTCATCTCTCTTGGCTTCATCGACTAGGGCCTTCGCTGTCTTGCTTTTTACTTCGCGAGCTTGATTGCGCAAAGCTTTTGGCCCATAACTACACCAATATCTACAACAAAAAGCCAAGGTTAGTGACAATTGAGAAATTGCACCGAACAACATCCTACAATAACAGATATTGACTATGTCCGGATTAACCACCTCTGTCCGGATTAACCACTACAGAAATTCTAGACTAACAGCTAATGACTATGTCCCGATTAACCACCTCTGTCACCCTAAGGACCCATGTCCAGATTAACCACCTTCACCAAGGAAAATCACTCACTTGACAATCTTCAAATGGGCGTGCTCGTCTCTCTTCCCGGAGTGGCGCGCTTGTAGAAAGTGGTATTACAACCGGGAAAATTCTGCTCCCCCTTGATAAAATCTACCACTCTGTCTGTGGGGATATGGCAGCATTGAACAGCAAGAGATTGTGGATCTCCTGGATTCCTTATCACATTGTGGTGATCTTTAGTATCCCAGTCCAGGTCTTTCCTTGAAAAGGAGCCGGTGGGAGGTTCTTGGATGCGGATTAGCTGCAGCCTCTGGAGTAAGAAAGGCTGGAATCAGTGGGGATGCTAGTTAATTGCTTCAACTCTTTCAAAACTATAAAAAACTGGAGTGATAAACACACCTGCAACACATCCGGATCCATGAAGTCCGCCTCCATCGCCGGACTTAGAGGGTGAACCGGCCTGTTCCTGCGCCTTTGAACAGAGTATCACCCATGAGGAAAATTGTACAAATTCCCTCTTCGAAATTGACCGAATCCGGCGTGAAAGGTCTATCTAATTTGAAATCTATTTTTATATTTAAGGACCTGGTTCGAGTGGTGTGAGGCAGGTACCTCCATGTACCTTTGTGACAGGATTGTACCTTTGTGGCAGACATTAGGGAATATAGCATTAATGGAGGATTGACATGGATGGGTGATGGATCCTTGCGGGGTATGTAATGCAGCGATGTGGAAGGTTGAGGATCCCCCATGCCATGGGATCAGATGGGATGGGGGTGGCTGATTCCGGATGTCCGGAAAAACCACTGGAGATTTGTCCCGATAAACCAACTCCCGGAGGATATATACGGAGTTCCTATCAAGAATAGAAAATAACTTAGCACTAAACTTCATACAGTATCAGATTCGACCTCTCTGCTTTCTTGCTGCCATCGCCCGTCCTCAGTAAGTTTCTTTTGCACCTACAGTACGATTAATTTTGCAGGAAATTTTCTATTTTAAGCTTTTGCTTTGATCGTTTCAGTAGACAAAACAAAGATCAGGGCAAAGCCCATGCTTTTGGCAATCGGGAGTTCTAGATATTAAGCTACTAATCAGTGCGTTACCATTGTTGAAAGGTTTTTGACCTACTGCCTTATGTATTTAGCTAAATGTAGCAACTATAGATGTATTTGTTGGAAAAGAGGATAGAAATAGTTCCTTTTTAGCATCAATCAAAAGAGACGTTACCATTACATTTCAAAATAGGGCCAAGTGCACAGACATGATGCTACTATTTCTATTATGAGTAGTGCAGTAGAACATTTCCCAAAGTAAAGTTGTACTATAACAGATATCTAGACCTTGTGTCTGTTGTATCTAGTTTTGCATTGTGGCATGATGCATTCCCTCATATTCGTAACTTGGTGGCAAACATCATTACAAGCCACAAAAACCTCCCCTTCTGCGGTAAGATCCACACCATCTCCACAAATTTGAATGGGGAAAGGGACGAACCAGGAAGTTGAAGTCGACTAGTCAAATTTATAATTTTGGAGAGGTTGAAAAGAAGGCATATCCATATTATGATATGGATATTTTGCAATACATATTGTGCAGTGCCGCGTGAATTCAGAAGAAAAATCTCTTCTGCAATACGTTTCCCTTGTTCCAAGTTCCTATGGTTTCGGCAGGCATATCCATCATTACAAAGTTTGCCGGAGTTTGAGTTTGCTTATTTTCCACGGGAAAATGGGGTTGTATTTTCAAGAAAGCTGGACAAATTTATAAAAGATTTCTTATACAAGGGCAAAATGACCGACCAATTTAATTTTGATGCACGTCCCATGGAACCAAAGATGCCACAGTGAATAATGAATGGCAGATTCAGCATGAGGAATTGAAGGTAGCATATGAGCTGTTTCATTCTTACCGAAGTCCTAGAGCACATCTATAGATCAATCAAAATTTCGGCCATGAAACTTGCATTGAACAGGAATATTTCAGTTCATGCCTAATCAAGGTTGTCCAAAAAGACCCCTCCAGCTATGGTAGTAATCCAGCAAAAATAGACAAAGATGACACAGCTCAGATTTTCCAAATAGATAGGAGTTCGAACATCATAATTACTAAAAATGCACCCAAGAAAGTGCCCAGTAATTCACAAAATTGCAACAGATCCCAAAGCTGAACAAATTTATAAAAGATTTCTTATACAAGGGCAAAATGGCCCACCAATTTAATTTTGATGCAAGTCCCAGCTTCAGAAAATGGCATACCAAAAGATGTAGCATCTCGTTCTTTCATTATTACGTATATGTTATTTGAGGTTCCAACATTGGAGAGCAATCTGGCAACCAAACTTCCATTAGCAGCCTCAATATTGTATATAGAGCAAATTTAGGCAGTCATAGATAAATATTTCTTGATCACTCCCATCATCTCACTTCCTTGAAACCTACCAAGACAACCTCCTGCTGCAGCAAGCTCATCATATATAGCTACAGTGTCTCCAGCCACAGCAGATTTTTCGGACAGCTTTAAGCAATCCCTGATTGGTACCTCTTCCGTAGAATTAACTAAAGGAAGAGGGAAAGGATCCAAGGAAATACTTCTCAATGACGTCTCCCCAACTGCAGTAACATAATCTTTCAAGTGACACATTGCAAATGGGACAGGTTCAAAACTGTGATCGCCATATTCAACAGGTGTGGAATGATCGCCTGTTACACATAATGAATATCTAGCAACCCCTTTGCATTCGGCTTCCCAAAGTAGATAAGCCAATTGACCTACCATTTTATCAACAGCCTCAAAAGCTTTCACTTTCAACTCAACTGCTTTGTCATGTCCAGCATCGTCTATTGCCTGCACTTTTATGTTAATTCAAAGAGATTGAGAAAACTAAAGAACATTTTGCCGAACCTTTATGTGCAAAAAACCGAAATCATAGCCACTACTGTAACCAGGTTGAGTGCCATCAATGCCCGGGACAGATTTGTTGGGTGGGGGCTCCAAGGGAGCAGATAGGCCCTTTGCAATAGATGTTGCTTTGGATGTCAACAAAGTCCTGTAATCACCAGTAGCTCCTGGAGCCTCCAGAATATCAATATCCAAAGATAAACCCAAGCCAGCAATAATTTTTGTTGGTGCAACCATACATGGACGAAGACCATGCCTTTCAAGAAAGGTTTCCACCTGTAGACAAGCAAAAATATTTTTAACAATTTTGCATCTATGATTTTTCTGATGTACCAAACAACCTGTATTCGGATGCCACATCCTCTTAAGAGGACTACATTAGCAACATTCTTTCCTTCTGCAGCACGTTGAGCGTTTAGCGGATGGCAGGATAATATTTTCCTCATTTCTTTAGATAGTTCATTGACAACATCAGCAGTATGTCTAGCTTCCTTAGAATCATCAAGCGGAGCAACCACTTCCAAAGGCCTATTATCCTTTAGGGGATCTGTTCCAGATATATTTCCACTCAAACCTGGACCCCTTACGACAACACCACATCTATGTTCCGTGGCATATCTGAAATGTACATGTTCATCAGATTTTAAATGCTTGGAATTGAGAAACAAATGGGGAAAAGTATATTTACCTCACACTGATAGTGCAATCAGGAAAAGATGGAAGCTTTAACCCATCTAATGCATCACAAAGAATGGGACCTTCTGTTTCAAAATGGCGATCTGCTCGACGACTAGTAACAATCCCAGACGCTTCATCCAGAGTTGCAAAATTGCTCTGCCCCAACATCCATAAATTGGATTGTTTTGCACTATAAATTTTCAACATCCACAGCCCTACATCTGGATTTAATTTTATCAAATAAATACCCCTTTGCCACAAACAACCCATCCCCTTTCATCCATGCAAATGGAAGAACATAATCAAACTAATCAGTATGTAATTCTATGAACACACCTTAAAAGCTATATCACCAGGTAACATGGCCAAGCCAGCCCCTAAGGACTCAAAAGCACCTCGACCTCTATAATAGATTCGAGGATTGTAACCCAATATTGAAAGATGGGCAGTATCACTACCACATGCTAAACCAGGTTCAACCGGATCCATGAGCCCATTGATACCCGCGCCAGCAATGGCATCCAAATTTGGGGTAGAAGCAACTTGAAGTGGAGTTTTCCATCCTAACTTTTTTATGCTCACGTCTCCGATCCCATCAACCAAGATCAGCGCTACCCTGCGTCTGGGCGCCATGTCTGGTTCCGCCATAGCTTGATTAGGCAATGGGCCAGATGGGGACGTTAAAAGTCGCACAAAATGGGGAATGAGGAAGGAGAAACCATGGACATAAAAAAGTAATATGTCTTCAATATTTCTTGGTTTTATACTTATGTGAACATATATATCACAACATATACAACATATATAATGCAGCTTCAATTTTTGTTCGAATTCTAATATTTTTTGAACTTAATTTTTCTGTGCTGAGGATGATTTTGGAGCCGACTCGTGTGTGCAAATTTTAAGGAATGACGGAAGGAAGGAAGTTTATTTTAACGTCCACGGAGGCCAGAGGCCTATGAGACGGTACATGCAGAGAACAGGCAAAAAGCCAAAAACCCCAACACCAAAAACAAACAATGTAACTGTACAGTAGATCCCTACTACCGGGATGAAAAAACCCCCACTTGGGAGGAAAAACCCTAACAGTAGGCTCTCAAATACCATGCCCCCGAAGAGCAAGTCTGACGGCCGAAATCTGCAGGATGCAAGCTCCCAGTCGCGCTACCATAGGTGATGCGAGTAACTGATGTAGCGGTGTGTCAGAGCATCTAAGATCAGTGTGCAATCGCCGGACATGGGCATATGCCGGGCCGCCATTTGGAGGGCATGGTGCTCATCCTCTATCACGCATCTCACAACACCGACATATCCTCCTCCTCCCTCGGGATCCCGTGTGCGCCATTCACCCCCAAATGACTGTTTCAATTGCGAGGTAATGGGAACCCGCCCTATGGCAGCAATAGCTCTCCGTTTCTTCACCGAGATGTGTGCCCGGGATTAACTCGGCGTGATAGTGCTCTGTCTTAGGCATCCACGTAGTGGCAAAGATAGCCCGCATCCAATTGCCCATTCTCACGCATCGTAATTTGCGGTGCCACCATCCATTGGTAATCCATAGACCACCTCATAAACCATCCCTTACATTGGCTCGTGCCATACCCTCTTCATTTGGGGCCCTGGCGTTAACAAACTGCTGTGGAGGCAAGCGATGCTCATCCATCCCATCCACCTTATGGAAGCAAGTAAGATGCTTGCGCGATAGCGAATCGCCGTAAAGGCGTGAACCCCGCCTCATACAACAAAATCCGATACGTGCGGTGTCCTTCACTCCCAAGCTATATGTCAAGAAAGCTTTACGCACCCTTTCCAACCTATCCCCGTGTTTTGCTAATCTTTGGCCCCAAACCTCCACCCCATAGAGCAAACCGGCCGACCAAAGCCCTAAATGTGTGTGCTCTCCTCGCAAATCCGCAGAGATCTATCCGCAACACGCTGCGTTTTGCCGCGCATATAGAGCCTTCCCACCGCAGACTGCTCTCCTCCTCTCCACACACTCATCCCACAGCATGTTAGTAGTGAAATCAATTCCTAGATACTTGAAGCTCCGCACCATCTCCACTTCCTGTCCCCTGTAATATAACTCCGGGATAGGGTGTTGCGAGGACAGGATCGCGAGAAGCTTAGTTTTGGGAAAAGGGCAACAAGATTAAAAAAATAAATCCGAGATTTTGTTAGATCGCGGATCTGTGCTCTGGCTATGGCAAATCCATCTCCCGAACTGGATGCTCCTCGCCTCCTCTCAAGTACTCTAGTTATAGCGGAGCCCAGGGTTAGATTATCGTGGTTCTTTAGGTGCTTTTGTGGTGTAAAGCGCAGGGACAGAGGATTTGGGTTCATGGTTCTCATAAGTAGGAGTCCATACCTATATATAATTTTGGAGATGGTCCATACCTGTATATAATTTTGGAGATACTTCCGTTTATAGAGTCCAGGCAAAGGATGATAAATCGACGTCCAGGCAAAGGATGATAAATCGACATCCATAGTTACAGGTAGCTACAGTCTCCGCCCCTGCTGCCTTTTCTTCAAAGGTTTTTTCAGGTTGTTGAACCCAGCAAGGCTTACTAACCTTAAGTCTGCTTAATGTTCATCGTGGATTCTACATCCGTCAAAACTGTCGAAATGTAAACCGTGTATACCGTAAGCAGGTACCCATTGTATACGCGTAGTTTTTTATACAAACAATTCATAATGTCAATAAAAACAATGTACCTTCTATGCTTTTGTGAAATCAATGCTAGCTTGATCATAGTTTTTATCCTGATTTTATATCTTACACTGGTTTCTCGAAATTATCACTAATTTAGGAGGTGGTTTCTAAGCATATATTGTAATATTATAATTTAGGATGATTTCACATACTAGTTATCATTATCATGTAAGTTTTTTTTAACATAGTTTTAATGCTCACCAATTTTCTTAGCTGACTCAAAAACCATGTTCGATTTTACAAGCGTGTTATAATTTCTCTACATAGTTATTTACCATTCTTGTTAATACAAGTTAATTATGGTTGTTTTTAATATTGCCATCACTATATACTTATTTCAACACTTTTAATCGCTACTGATTTTGAGCATAGTTTCGAGTATTAACTAGTAAATATCTAAATTATATATTATTATTATAATTGTTGTGGGGTCGCCATTTAGAGATAATTGGGTTTTGACGAGCAAAGCTAAAAGTAATGACATGTTATAAATCTACATCACGTTTAGACTGTTTGTAATATTTGTGCAACTCATAAGGCATGATTTGCCAAGAAAACTTTTAACGGCCATTATGTGCAAAGATTAAATAGAATGCTAGGAGATGCATTCAAGTTTCTCAGTATATTGATCCCAATATATCTGGACATAGAAGTTATATCTAGTATATTTTCCACCAATGAATGCTATTAGGAGAACTCCAAGTTAATGAGCTATGCAAGGCGCATTTCTACACTAGAGGTCACCATTATAAAGATATGGCAAGATAAGAAATTATTTGATCAATCATTTCAGTATAATTACTATAGCACATGCTCTAATTTTAGCGCAATTTCATGAGGAAAATGCCAGATAACATTTCTACACAAAAGGTAAAAAGCCAAGAAAATTTGTAGCCAACAATTAAATTTCTCATTCTCAACCATGTAATATCTTAGATTGCATGCTTCCAACACTTGCATAACTTTAACAACTTAGCCTTTATAATGAAATGATTCAATTCCCACATTATATGCATAAAGGGTGCTACTTCTTTAACTTGAGTAGAAATATTGGTGAGCTCGCCTTTAATTAAGCCTATTCAGGCTTGAGTACAAACCGAGCCAGCATCTCTACGCTAGAGTTGCACCACAATAGAATTGATCGAATTGAACTGAATTGATCTTTATCGTTCACGGAGACCAGAACCATTTTTTTGAACATACTAGAATTGCACAAATCCATATGTCCATATGGGTCCAACAAACACCCATGGTGTTCATCTTACATTCTTAAAAGATGCATGTCCCCTTGCACATTATCTATTCTTCTGGCACTAGAACACAAGATTGCACACTATGGGTCCAAACTAGGGAAAGGTACAAGCATAGGTCCAATTACGACACGATGTTCTCCTTTTTTTGATGTTCTAAGTATGGTGTTTCTAAGCTTTATCCGGTGGCCAAGAGTCTCATGAAAATTGTTTTAAAGGTTTCAATTCTATATATTTCCACAGTTTTTTCATCATAACTTAGCAATGTTTGGTGGGTTATTTTGCATTCTCATCCACTTGCAATGTTTGGTGGATTAGTAAATTGTCCAAATACAAACTGCCACTTGCAAGAATCTTAAGTTCAAACTCCACTAGTGATGGAAGTAATAGATATACAACACACACCCTAGATATACAACACACACCCTTCAACTTTATTTAAGATAATCAAAATGTGCTTCTTCAAAAACAACTCTTTTGAGCAAAAATACTTGCATTGGCATGTTGTTTGTAAAGAACAATGCCCCTAATTCTTCTTGAGCCACAATCATTGACATAGAGAAAGCGACTTACAAAAATCCATTTTCTAGATGCAATGTCGAAGATGCTACAAAGGTTCCTTTTAGATCCAGGGATCTATAATGTTATATTAGCTCCATTTGATCAATTCACAGTACCCGTACCTCTAATAATTATTAATCAAGAAAAAGGTGTAAGGAAAAGGCCAATTAAAAAAAAAAAAAAACAAACGTGATCTGATCAGATTCAGAAATAGAATCTTGGCGGACGATTCGCTTATGCGGAACTGTGAGAATTAGATTCGGCGCCAAAATTCAGCATCATCAGTCATCTCTCGATATGGCCTTTGATTCAATTCAAACGGCATCTACAACTGCATTTTTATGAGGTAAGTTCTTTGTTCTCATGCGATAACTTGTTTATGTTAATTCTGGGAAGGGACTCGCGATAGACACAAAACCGGAAGGAAGCTGCTGTGAGAAGACGCCGATAACCGGTGCTGAAGGAGAAAGAGCCTTATATAGTGGCTCGTCCCTCCCCAGAATGGCGATCCGATGGCTCGGATCGATGCGATTTTGTTGCAATTCAATACGAAAATGAACTGTTCTTTGTAGGCTATAAATTTGTTTTAATATCCTTTTATTTTTTATACTCGAAGGAAATCTTCCGAACCAAAATTTTATTACTAGGATAAATCCCATCCAAATTTGTAGGTGCCTGTTCATCCCACAACTAGAAGGAAATTTTTCTATTCGTGTAAAATACTTTGCTCTACACTTTAGGGTTTTTTCAATGAACCATTTTAGGGTTTTCATTTTTAGGGTTTTCGTCTTTCATGTTGCTTTGCGGTGATGGAGCAAAACGATTTTCCCCTTCTTCACGAACTTGCCGGCAGGGGATGGCGATGGAGATCAAAACTGGCAATAGCAGCTTTTCTGAAGTCGATGAATAGCCGGTTGCAAATCTGGACATGGCTCGTGGCTTCCGCGCAGTGGATCTCCATATTTCCCTACACGCTCCTGTTTCAGGTTAATCCAAAACCTATTGTGCTTTCTTGTTCTCTGAATGTTGCAGGCAGCGATAGGTTAGCTTATAGTTGTTATTTAACTAGTCGCAAAGCATTAGAAAAATTGTGGTGTCCCTTTTGATTCTATGAATACGTGCATAGGAATCAATGCTTACACTGCAATTTGTTAGACTTCATTTCTTCTCTCGAAATCCGGCCATGTTTTTTTGTGTTTTTTTTGTCTGTTTAATGCAAATGCATTGCTCTTTGTTTTCAGGATTAATCCATATTTCCCTACATGCTCCTTTTTCAGGTTAATCCAAAACCTATTGTGCTTTCTTGTTCTCTGAATGTTGCAGGCAGCGATAGGTTAGCTTATTGTGGATCTCCATATTTCTCTACACGCTCCTGTTTCAGGTTAATCCAAAACCTATTGTGCTTTCTTGTTCTCTGAATGTTGGAGGCAGCGATTGGTTAGCTTATAGTTGTTATTTAACTAGTCGCAAAGCATTAGAAAAATCGTGGTGTCCCTTTTGATTCTATGAATACGCACACAGGAATCGATGCTTGCACTGCAATTTGTTAGACTTCATTTCTTCTCTCGAAATCCGGCCATGTTTTTTTGTGTTTTTTTTTTGTCTGTTCAATGCAAATGCATTGCTCTTTGTTTTCAGGATTAATCCTTCATCCTTAAGTGCCCATTTGGCCTGTAGTAGATTAAATGAAAAAATTTTCAGTTTTAGGCTAATTTTACTGTAAAATGCTGTGACAGAGTAGTATTACCTACCTTGCATCCTAGTAGGAAAGACATATTCTAACTATGTCTCTCTTGGAGAATGGATTCAGATAGAGGAAGGGAGGGAAAGGACAACTCATGTTTTCAGGAGCAGATTAAGAATCAAGCAGAACTAACAAATGCTTTAGTTAACTTTTTGGGTTCTTATCTTTTGCTTGCACGTGTCTTAAAGGAAAGCTTCTTCTTTATTTATTTTTCATGCTTGCAGGTGGTGGATCCGTGAGGAACAAATCTAGGGGCATGCCTTCTCATTCGATCAGACTGGATATTACATGCCTTTTCCAGAAGAGATTAAGTTTTAGGACGGATTCTGAACTTCAAGCATCTATCACTGCATAAAACCAATCTGGCCCAAAATTTAGATGAAGAGATGAATTATTTGGCAGGGAATCAAGATAAAATGGCACTGAAATGAACTTGAGAGAATTCCTTTCAATGCCATAAAAGGGATGAAATTAGTCCCACATTTAAGTCCGAGGCTCTAATTCAAAGTGATTTAAGGGATTTGGATTTTCCAAGGTTCGACTCCTTGGTCCCATAGATGTGTAAATAAATTTAATGCCCCTAATAACTAGTCACACTTTCGAATATTCAAGTACTTACCACTATGGGTATGTCACATGTAGAAACAATATTCATATACTTACCACCAATCTCATGTAGAAACCATACCTATAAGACACTACATTGTATACCATTAGCATATCATATGTACAACCCATATTAAAATAAAATGTTGAATTACCACCATTATAAAGCAAAGAAGATAGCTGTGGTAAAACATCTTGTCAAAAAAGCAATATGATACATCATATACTTTAAGTAGGAATAGTTATCAACTACACTTACCATGTTAGAAAGCTATGTTCGTTTATCAGACTATCAAATCGTAATAATGAACCATGTTGCAAAAAAAGACACTTACTGTGTTAAAAAATAGTATTTGTTTATCACACTATCAGATCATATCAATGAACTATGTTGCATAACCAGATATGGTTTGTAAACTTTTTGGCCCACAAACCGGTACCGGTTTAAATGTTTGACTTTCACCAACAAACTATGGTTAAAAAGTCATACTGATTCAATTTTTGTGCTTCACATCCATTTGCTGCAAACCTAAATCAAGGGCTGCAGCTAATGCCAGCACAATACGAACAGAGGTAAGGCGAGCAACAGGGCAAACATTTCATGGTAGTCAACGTCTGCAGTTTGCGAGCAGCCCCTAGCTACTAGTCTAGCTTTTGTACCTAGTAATCACATTATTCTCATCAAGTTTTAACTTGTAAATCCACTTACAAGCTAGTGCTCGCCTTCCAGTTGGCAAATCGCAAAGATCCCATGTGTGATTGTCAATCAGGAATGCGTACTCCTCCTCCATGGCTTGCAGCCACAAGTGTTTGTCTGAGCTTTTCATTGCCTCCATGTACGAGCTGGGTTCTTCCACAGAAGCATTACTATGCAGGGCCAGATATGCTGCTCCCTTTTGACTCCTGCTATTGAGAGTCCTACATTCCATGAGTAGGCCTTTTGGGCCTGCAAGATCTCCTCGGCTCCAAGTGTATAGCTTCATCAACATCCCCTTCAGTATCTCCCTCCTCACCGTTCTGAAAGGACGTGAAGATCATCACGTAGGGTGTTTGAGATGTTCATTTCATTGTCACTGTCAGAGTCACTGGAGTCTGCAATGTTTTCAGCAGGCTCCTGGTCAAATGGATCAAATTCAGGCGGGTTCTTGAGCTGGCCAATGCTGAAGTCTTGTTCATTAAAAATAACACTTCTTCGAATCACCATTTTCCTTGTGGCATGAACATACAGTTTGTAGCCTTTAGTGTGTCTCCATATTCTACAAACATACAAGGGACTGTTCTGGCAAAAGTTTTGCCTCCCCTCCTTTCTTCTTTGGATACATGTGCATAAGTTGTGCACCCAAAGGTTTTGAAGTCTTTACAGTAGGCTTGTGGCCAGTCCAAATGATTTCTGGTACTCTCTTTTTTTTTTTTTTTTTTTTTGAAAGAGTGAAGCTTTTTAGTCATTAATTATGGAAAATAAATAAACATAGAGTTGAGATCAAATATTTGATCATCATAATAAGAATTGAGATCAAAAGTAGCCCCAATTCAGATCAGAAATAGCATCAAAATTAGCATGCAATTTAGAATTTGAGCTTTACGCATGAGAGCATAAAATTCAAAACTAAATGTTATGAAATATCTTCAAATTTGCCTTATGTGTAATTGCCTTCTGTTTGTTGTATAAGAGAACTCTTGAAAAATCCTCCATATAATGCCGGGTTGCTCCATCAGGCAGGTAAAATTGAGAAGCAGCTGCAGATACCAAAGAGCCATAAACCTGGTAAAGAACCTGAGTAAAAAGGAGCCAAACATGGGTAAGACAGAGAGTATCAGAAATCATATGTGTCCAAGAAATGGAAGTGGTCTCGGAAGTGAGGATGCAGAATGGGATTTCCCTTGTTTCCCCAATTAACTAGCTCAATCAACCTGTCTGAGTTACAAGTGGACATGAGATGAATCATGGTGCCATAACAATCTGCTCTCCCCCTGTGATAATAATAGCATTCCCTATAAAACTGAAACTATTGTTCTGCCATGTTTGCACTGTTATTTCTGGTACTCCATCAGGGAGAGCTTTAGTGGGAACCCTATTAATGATGTGAACAATGGTATGAATGGCCTCTGCCTAAAACTGATGATCAATTCCTTTTGACAGCAGCATGGACCTTGCACAATCAAGCACAGTTCTGTTTTTGCGCTCCACAACACCATTCTGCTCGTGTTCATGGACGATCGATGTCTCATCGCGTATGCCAAAGCTCGTTAGAAATTCAGAAAAATCACTTGTAAATTCACCTCCCTGATCTGTTTTTAATGTCTTCATAGTCTAGTTTTCAACTAACAATTTCCACTGTTTAAAATACTCAAAGGATTCTGATTTGAATGCCATAAAGTACACCCAATTTTTCCTAGAAAAATCATCAATGAGCAACAGAAAATACCTTGAGCCACCAATAGACGATACACGAGCTGGATCCCATAGATCCATGTGTACAAGCTCGAGGGGATGATTTGCACGAGTGCCATTGCTTTTGTGGTATGATTTTCTGCTGAGTTTTCCCAAAGCACAGCCCTCACAAACTCCTACAAGTGCCTGGATCTTTGGCAGACCATGCACAAATTTTTGCTCCCTCATTTTCTTTAAGAACTAAAATTGGCATGTCCTAGTCTCTCGTGCCAAATTTGGTGCTCATTTGTTGAGGCAACACTTAACGTAGTGGACTGTTTCGAGTACCAACTCAGTTTGTACAAGCCTCCATCTCATTCTCCTTTAGCCAGTACATGGTGTTGCTTGTCACTCACTACGCATTGTCTATTGCCAAAGTAGCAAATAGATTCACATCATCCATTATTGAAATAGATATGAGGTCTGCCTCTAGATCTGGCACAAACAAGGTGTTCTTGAGCTGTACATTCCCTATTGACAGCTTTAGAACCACAACACCGACACTTTGAATATTCAGCTTCCCCTTACCAATTTTGACTTGCTTGTTTCCAGCCAGCAGCTCCAATTGTTTGAACAATTTCTTGTTGCCGGTCATGTGATCATTGGCACCTGAATCTAGGTACCAGGTTTCTTGTCCCATTTCAGCAAGCAAACCCATGGAATTTAGCACTTCTGGACTGCAACAAGCTTCAGCTTTATCCATAGTTGAAGGGACTATCATATGTATCATTAAACACATGACATGTTTCAGATAATTCCAAAGGCATTCAAGAATACATGACACCTTACTTCTAAATGAGTGCTTTCCTTGAGAGAGAGCCACAAAGGCTCTGGCCACAGATATGAATGAGCCACTGCTGGAGCTATGGTCAGAATCCTCTATGTCACTTGCCTTTGAGGCCTTGTGACTATGGGCATGAGTCTTCTTTTTCTTTACATCCTCCTTCTCATTTGCTTTGGTTTTTCTTCTCCTTCTGTCAGCCTCTAGGCACTCTTTAGCCAAGTGTACATGTTTACTACAGTTAAAACACTTCCTAGTTTCTCCACTGTCTTGTCTCCTTAAGAGTGCTTGCCCTTCTTTGTTTCCACGTTTCTTGGATCCTAGCTGGTTTGTTTCCTCCATTATTATCTGCTGACAGGCCCACTCTAATTCTACATGTTCATATGAACCAATAAGATTCTTTACATTATTATAGCTAGCAAGTAAACCAAGCAATATTGCCCCAACTACCATATCATTGTCAATTCCTTTCTCCATGCCTCGAAGTTGCAATGTTGTAGCCTATTTTGGAGATAAAGTCTTATGCAGATGCATATTCTTTCATCTTAGTGGTGAAGATGATAAAATAGATATTAGCCTGCTGTGAAAAATGCTTCTTTTTATAAGTTAGCACAAGTTGCTCCCAAGCATCTTTTGCACTATCTGCAGCTTCAACCTGAGCAATCTGAGTGTCATCAAGATACTTCATGATCTTGTTCGAGCTTCCCAATCTCGCTGCATCCATTTCAACAGTGCTTGCTTGTCAGCCTCACTCACGTTGAGACCTACATCTGTTGCTACTAGTTCACCCGTGCTCTTAATCTATAGTGAAATTCCTCCTTTCGCTATTTGAGCAGTTGTTGGAGCGTGACTTTTCTGAAGATATGAGACAGGCACTGATCTTGGCTCGTCTTCAGAGATTATGTGCCATAATCCCTTCTCAGCCAATTTTCCCCTGATCTTGATGAACCAATAGAATGCATTACTGTGGAATAGCTTTTCAATCTTGCCCATTTTGTTATGCACACAATGGTAGCAGCGATTCACAAAACACTAAGGTAATCAGCCTGCTCTGATACCACTATAACACACGAGAAACATAGCACAACAAGATATGATTCTATTATCAAAGTGCCTCCCTTATACATGAGATGACGGTGCTGCATTAAGAAACATGCAACCGCCAAACCTAATTCCAAAAATAGCTCCGTTCCAAAAGGAGATTAGCAAAAGAGGTTGTTCAACTAAAAAAAATGTAGACTTACTTGCAAAATCATCTCTTGCTTAAAATACCTCAATTTCATTTACAGGGAAAAAATAACTACTTTTGACATAGCTGCTTTTGACATAGCTAATTAGTTTTGATTAAGTGCTTTTGGTTAAGTGATTTTGATTGAGTGCTTTTCTGGAGGTGCTGGGGGTGCAAATGGCCAGGAGAGACCAGCATCCTTTAGACACAAAGGAGAGAACAGCATCCCTGAGATACAACTTGCTGATGAGTATACTTCGGATCAAGATGAAATTCAGGTACAAAATATCTTAATATGCTGAAAAAACAGTGTTAAGAATGGGCCCTATGTAAATGTAAGTGCACTGCATAACAGGGTTGATTACCCATAGTATCCAAGGTTTACATTAATTTATAATAAAAAACAGATCTATTATGGTGTACTAACAGGGCAGAAGGATACAAGGGTTGATCAGCTATAAACCGAGAGGCTCCATTGTACCTTTTGGCCCTTCAATCTTTACCATTCTTATGCTAAAGTTTTGATGTTTGGCTGAGGTACCGGACCTCTCCCTCCCACCCTTGTATTTATTCTTGCTTTTTGTTGGTTGAACTTGGTAACAAGAATGAAGTGCTGCCCATGCAGGGAGATGCCTGTGCCAATGCCTTTTGTGGCCCCTGTGGAGAATGGGTAGCATGAGGTCGTGGAGTCCTCTACAGACCAGCTCAGCCTCCATTCCCTAAGCTCCCTTCTATTGAGAACCTCATTTCCAGTGGCTTGCCACATCCTCCTGTGGCATTTGCACGGTAGAGCGTGCGCATGTGGCATTTGAACTGCTCACCGGTGTCGTCAATATAAACACTCTTGCATAAACTGTTGTGGCATCGGTGCATCTTCTTCGAATACAGCTAGGGCGTCTGTTTCACGAGCTAGAGGAGATTATTAGAAGCATGGAATGAGATGTTGTGGTCTCGGCCAGGGAGAGGCAGGCGTTGAGAAGTCAGGTTGTCAAGGAGGCATGCACAAGTGTTGAACATCACCACCAATTGATCTGACTCTTGGATTATGTGATTGTAGTTAATTGTCTTTGTTCTGTTCTTTCTTGTAGTTGCATAGCATTGCATGAATGGAGCATGGTTTGTGTTTCTGTACTGCATGAATTTTATAAGAAGAAAATGAAAAAGTATTAAGTGTAGGGACCTTGCATTCACGTTTGTGTGGTTGAGCACTTGCATGGGATTAGCCCCCGGCATAATGGATGGTCCTTTGGGACCTTCTATTATGTCGGGTGAAGCATCATGGGACCGTCTCATGTCGGTAGGGTTCAAGTCCCCATGCTTTTTCCTCTTACATTTCAGTTCCGCTCTTGTGTGTTCTTATGGAACCAGCAGTTCTGGTGCTGCTGTGTGTATGGAGGAGGACATTCTATTGGAGATCTTATTGGTTGCAATGTCTGTTGCAATGGGCTGGGATGTTCAATGCTCTCCATTAGAGTTGTTTGTTGCTCTAATGTTACAGTATGGGGTGACAACATGTTCTTCCGTATGAATACTCAGTATGCGCAGCATTGACTCCTAGGAATATGATTTGAACCATTGGGTGACATGGAAATTGGGGTTTGACCCCATTTTCTGTTTGCTTCAACAATTTGCATCTTCTCTAGGATATTCTATGTGTCGTGAAACTATGCGAGAACAAGGAAAATACGTGGAAAATATGCAAAAAATATGGAAGAGATACGCCAAGGTCGGCAAAGAATCTAATATATGAGCAGGAATCAAGAGTACAATGGCCCCAAGGCAAGCAGGAACACGAGACAGATGCCTAGAAGGCTCAAGACTGGCGTTGAACTGGAATGGTTCGACAAGAAGGAGGTGCCTCCTCATATATCTAGGCCAACTGTCAGGATCGCGTCACTCCAATGGATGAGATCATGCCAAGTGTCGCGCATGCTTGTAGGTTCTAGAATGTTCTAGAACCTCCTGAAAATAGCACCGCATATGAAAAACATATGAGGGAATGTCTTTAACAAATATTGGTAGCGCACTTGACAAAGTTGTGTGACTTGCAACTAGAAGGTTGCGAATTCAAACTCTGTCTTGTGCAACTACCCTTTTGCATCCGTGTGACGACCATCTTTTGTAGATATGAGTATAATGTTCGTATGATACGAATATCCATATGGTAGTCACACTACGAATGTAGGGCTAGGATTAGGACGATGCTGGTTGAATTTTTTACCAAGAAAAGAGATAATGCTCAAGTATTTCGACATCCAGAGGGCAGAGCGGGCATATTCTAGTAAAGGACCCGCAAGGAACACAAAAACTGGCCTATAGGCTTGTCATTCATCACAGCAGTAGTATACAATGTTTGAATAATATAGATGGGGAGCTGACTATAGGAACAATGTCGAGCTAACCTATAAGGAAGAAAGTGTGCATAGGCAGTATAGAAGGGTAGTGGCGACAACTTCTCATCGGGATGGAAAACCCCGCCCTTTCAGGTTTTCGAGGAAAACCCTAATGAGAAATGGTCGCCAACAACCTTGGATGATTGCCTGGAGAATCAAAGGAAGTGGGGCAATGGTGTACGCAAGAGGAGTGAACCTGCGAGACGACATAATACCTGCAAAGAAATGGAACACATAGAAGGCACCCATTAATGTTAAGAAGAACAAGAACGCATGCATGGCTGGCGGCAAGCTGCACAACAACAAGCACCCGAAAAACTGATGTGAGTGATTAGCAATGAGGAGAAAATCAACAATACATGGCAGAAGAAAAGATAGCATCACCCGGAGGGTGGAGAGAAAAAGCATCACCCAACGGATGGAAGAAAGAAAAAAGAGATTTGCGCCACCCTCAGGGTGGAAATAAACAAAGATCACCCGTGAGGTGTAGAACAAGGTGCGGTGTAAAACATGATTATAGCAACACCCGGGGAGTGGACAACAATAAGGTATGCATGAACAGAAACACATGTGAAAAACAATAAACAAGCTTCCAAGCAAATCAGGGCGGAAGGGAGGGAAGCAATGGGCAATGAGGAAGTGCTGCTGTGAGAAGACGCCGATAACTGGCCTCGAAATGGAGTGTATTTATATAATGGCTCGTCCCTGCCCAGAATGGCGACCCGAGGGCTCGGATCGATGCTATTGTAAAGATATGAAAATCACGATGATGCCACAAGGTATTTATACGCAAAACATTAAACTTGCCATCAAACTACAGAAACTTGAGAATGGAGCAACTTATCCCAAAGTCAGCGCGTGTGAGCCTACATGTGTTTTGGGATCCGCAATTGTTATCCATTTGGCAGTGGGAGAGGTCATGGAGTTAAGAGGAGGCGATATTGTGAATATCCTTGTGACAACCCCACGACACCCGTCCATGACACCAACTTCCAAGTCAAGTTCTCTGCTACCTTCTTTTATACAGTTATGTCCCAACTTGAGAGTAAAAATTTTGCTTGAACTGGCCAAGACAAAAAGCAGCCGTCTTCATACCATGCTTGAATAGAGATGACACGTGCTAGGATCTATTGTCTTTCTGTAAGGGATCTCGAGTCCAAAGCGACATTCAAGCTGCACTGCAGTATAGGATAGAACCCAACAGTAGAAGAATCTTATGATATGAAGAAGCAGTTCCTTGTTAAATCTATAATGCTGGGGACTTAAAGATGCTTAGACTATGCAAAAAAAATATGGAATACGTATTCTACACTCATATTTTCTTTTTTCCGACTGTTATGAGTATATGGCGACTGATGTCATAGGACACATAATGATCTGTTTTTAGATATGACATAAATATAGGTCAGATTACATAAAGGTTTATATTACTTTGGGTAGTTTACCCTGAGTGGAAGAGAATATAATATGACGGCTGGTTAGATATTATATTTGTGATATTGGCTATATGCTAAGACTGAGGAAAAAAACAATTTTGAATCAGGTAGTGACCTTAAATATGATGATGATGTCTATGTACATAAGTTGCAATATTTAGAATATGTCGGACTTGTTTAAGTTATATCTGACCTATCTTTAGTTGGCAGAAGAAAAATCTGGTATTATGTTTTCCTACTAATAGGCTGTTAGTGGTCTCTAGATGTTCAGACTCCTCAATGATATATTTGAGCTGGAAGATTATAACCTTATAAGGCACCTTTACTTTTAAAGACTTACCATTTGCACTCCACACAAATCTCCTATGTGTATCACTTCTAAATATTCTAGGAAATTCTTCATATTTGGAACTGATAATGGTGGGGTTAATTTCTGGAAGTTTTGAACTGACTCGAAGATCGACATTCACATCATTTCAAACTACTATAAAATCGATAAAGAGAAGGCCGCTGCGATAAATTTCTTGTAAAATTAATAATACTGCTACGTGCACGTAATTTCAACAAAAGTCTATTTTACATACAATAGAATCTGCCATTGGATGGAGTGAGAAAAAATAGAATGTGTATCATTGTACAATTAGCTGAGCAGATTGGACTAGAAAGACCCAAGATGATTCAAGAGTCATTGGAAAGGGGAGAGAGCAAATTCTGTGTATTATTGCAGTACAGAAATTTGGGTGGCAATTCAGGAGTAGGTAGCATTAACTAGTTTAGTCCAATATCAAAACGGGATCGAGGACATAGATCAAAGGATTATGGTCAAAGAAGAGGCAAGGTTGCGAAAGAATATGCCACAGCATGGAAAGAAATGCCAAATTGGTCAATCCAAACAGGGAGGAGCCTCTCCCCTGCATGATTTCAAAGAATAGAGAATAAGGTACTCCTGAGAAAGACGAGGAAGCACCGATGAGACGTTGATGAAGAACCTCGCCTAAAATAGCGATCTCCCAACCAGAGAAAGCATGCAATGCATGCATACGAGATATACATGCTCATCCCCTCTAGAATCTCGATCCGATGGTCCGGATCGATGGGATTCTAAATCACAAACATGAACTGTTGGAATAGTTGCTAAATGCGGCTCCAGATTCCTTCACAAAGTAACTAGCCGCAATAAAATCAGATAAACACCTCGGCATGCATCTGATTCTAAGTGCTAATAGTAACATGTATCAACATAAGCAGAGACTCCTTAACAAAGGCGATGATAGCGGAGAAAACTTATGCGCAGAGGAAAATTAACAAATTATACATGTTCATATAAGAGCCATTGGAATTGTAGATTACACATTTTTCCTTTTTTTTATAGATAAAGAATCATATTTATATTGAATAATAGTTACATATTTGTATAGCAAATAGACATCCTCCTGCACATGTCTGAGGAGGGATAGCTACAAAGACAACCTACAATCATACATTGTCTTATGGATCTCTAGCCACTAAAGTCTGATGAAAGTCCTCTAGACCACCTTTGTCAAGTTAATCTCATACTTATGTATGCATTTAAATCTTAATTTGCATTGTATCCCCATTAGGTTTTGTCCCATATTGGTTTTGAACATTATCATTTGAACCGTTCTGAAAGGACGTGAAGATCATCACGTAGGGTGTTTGAGATGTTCATTTCATTGTCACTGTCAGAGTCACTGGAGTCTGCAATGTTTTCAGCAGGCTCCTGGTCAAATGGATCAAATTCAGGCGGGTTCTTGAGCTGGCCAATGCTGAAGTCTTGTTCATTAAAAACAACACTTCTTCGAATCACCATTTTCCTTATGGCATGAACATACAGTTTGTAGCCTTTAGTGTGTCTCCATATTCTACAAACATACAAGGGACTGTTCTGGCAAACGTTTTGCCTCCCCTCCTTTCTTCTTTGGATACATGTGCATAAGTTGTGCACCCAAAGGTTTTGAAGTCTTTACAGTAGGCTTGTGGCCAGTCCAAATGATTTCTGGTACTCCATCAGGGAGAGCTTTAGTGGGAAGAACAATGGTATGAATGGCCTCTGCCTAAAACTGATGATCAATTCCTTTTGACAGCAACATGGACCTTGCACAATCAAGCACAGTTCTGTTTTTGCGCTCCACAACACCATTCTGCTCGTGTTCATGGACGATTGATGTCTCATCGTGTATGCCAAAGCTCGTTAGAAATTCAGAAAACTCATCACTTGTAAATTCACCTCCCTGATCTGTTTTTAATGTCTTCATAGTCTAGTTTTCAACTAACAATTTCCACTGTTTAAAATACTCAAAGGATTCTGATTTGAATGCCATAAAGTACACCCAATTTTTCCTAGAAAAATCATCAATGAGCAACAGAAAATACCTTGAGCCACCAATAGACGTTACACGAGCTGGATCCCATAGATCCATGTGTACAAGCTCGAGGGGATGATTTGCACGAGTGCCCTTGCTTTTGTGGTATGATTTTCTGCTGAGTTTTCCCAAAGCACAGCCCTCACAAACTCCTACAAGTGCCTGGATCTTTGGCAGACCATGCACAAATTTTTGCTCCCTCATTTTCTTTAAGAACTAAAATTGGCATGTCCTAGTCTCTCGTGCCAAATTTGGTGCTCATTTGTTGAGGCAACACTTAATGTAGTGGACTGTTTCGAGTACCAACTCAGTTTGTACAAGCCTCCATCTCATTCTCCTTTAGCCAGTACATGGTGTTGCTTGTCACTCACTATGCATTGTCTATTGCCAAAGTAGCAAATAGATTCGCATCATCCATTATTGAAATAGATATGAGGTTTGCCTCTAGATCTGGCACAAACAAGGTGTTCTTGAGCTGTACATTCCCTATTGACAGCTTTAGAACCACAACACCGACACTTTGAATATTCAGCTTCCCCTTACCAATTTTGACTTGCTTGTTTCCAGCTAGCAGCTCCAATTGTTTGAACAATTTCTTGTTGCCGGTCATGTGATCATTGGCACCTGAATCTAGGTACCAGGTTTCTTGTCCCATTTCAGCAAGCAAACCCATGGAATTTAGCACTTCTGGACTGCAACAAGCTTCAGCTTTATCCATAGTTGAAGGGACTATCATATGTATCATTAAACACATGACATGTTTCAGATAATTCCAAAGGTATTCAAGAATACATGACACCTTACTTCTAAATGAGTGCTTTCCTTGAGAGAGAGCCACAAAGGCTCGCCACATGAGATATGAATGAGCCCTGCTGGAGCTATGGTCAGAATCCTCTATGTCACTTGCCTTTGAGGCCTTGTGACTATGGGCATGAGTCTTCTTTTTCTTTACATCCTCCTTCTCATTTGCTTTGGTTTTTCTTCTCCTTCTGTCAGGCTCTAGGCACTCTTTAGCCGAGTGTACATGTTTACTACAGTTAAAACACTTCCTAGTTTCTCCACTGTCTTGTCTCCTTAAGAGTGCTTGCCCTTCTTTGTTTCCACGTTTCTTGGATCCTAGCTGGTTTGTTTCCTCCATTATTATCTGCTGACAGGCCCATTCTAGTTCTACATGTTCATATGAACCAATAAGATTCTTTACATTATTATAGCTAGCAAGTAAACCAAGCAATATTGCCCCAACTACCATATCATTGTCAATTCCTTTCTCCATGCCTCGAAGTTGCAATGTTGTAGCCTATTTTGGAGATAAAGTCTTATGCAGATGCATATTCTTTCATCTTAGTGGTGAAGATGATAAAATAGATATTAGCCTGCTGTGAAAAATGCTTCTTTTTATAAGTTAGCACAAGTTGCTCCCAAGCATCTTTTGCACTATCTGCAGCTTCAACCTGAGCAATCTGAGTGTCATCAAGATACTTCATGATCTTGTTCGAGCTTCCCAATCTCGCTGCATCCATTTCAACAGTGCTTGCTTGTCAGCCTCACTCCTGTTGAGACCTACATCTGTTGCTACTAGTTCACCCGTGCTCTTAATCTATAGTGAAATTCCTCCTTTCGCTATTTGAGCAGTTGTTGGAGTGTGACTTTTCTGAAGGTGTGAGACAGGCACTGATCTTGGCTCGTCTTCAGAGATTATGTGCCATAATCCCTTCTCAGCCAATTTTCCCCTGATCTTGATGAACCAATAGAATGCATTACTGTGGAATAGCTTTTCAATCTTGCCCATTTTGTTATGCACACAATGGTAGCAGCGATTCACAAAACACTAAGGTAATCAGCCTGCTCTGATACCACTATAACACACGAGAAACATAGCACAGCAAGATATGATTCTATTATCAAAGTGCCTCCCTTATACATGAGATGACGGTGCTGCATTAAGAAACATGCAACCGCCATACCTAATTCCAAAAATAGCTCCGTTCCAAAAGGAGATTAGCAAAAGAGGTTGTTCAACTAAAAAAAATGTAGACTTACTTGCAAAATCATCTCTTGCTTAAAATACCTCAATTTCATTTACAGGGAAAAAATAACTACTTTTGGCATCCAAGGTTTACATTAATTTATAATAAAAAATAGATCTATTATGGTGTACTAACAGGGCAGAAGGATACAAGGGTTGATCAGCTATAAACCGAGAGGCTCCATTGTACCTTTTGGCCCTTCAATCTTTACCATTCTTATGCTAAAGTTTTGATGTTTGGCTGAGGTACCGGACCTCTCCCTCCCACCCTTGTATTTATTCTTGCTTTTTGTTGGTTGAACTTGGTAACAAGAATGAAGTGCTGCCCATGCAGGGAGATGCCTGTGCCAATGCCTTTTGTGGCCCCTGTGGAGAATGGGTAGCATGAGGTCGTGGAGTCCTCTACCCCTCCCGACAGACCAGCTCAGCCTCCATTCCCTAAGCTCCCTTCTATTGAGAACCTCATTTCCAGTGGCTTGCCACATCCTCCTGTGGCATTTGCACGGTAGAGCGTGCGCATGTGGCATTTGAACTGCTCACCGGTGTCGTCAATATAAACACTCTTGCATAAACTGTTGTGGCATCGGTGCATCTGCTTCGAATACAGCTAGGGCGTCTATTTCACGAGCTAGAGGAGATTATTAGAAGCATGGAATGAGATGAAGTTGTGGTCTCGGCCAGGGAGAGGCAGGCGTTGAGAAGTCAGGTTGTCAAGGAGGCATGCACAAGTGTTGAACATCACCACCAATTGATCTGATTCTTGGATTATGTGATTGTAGTTAATCGTCTTTGTTCTGTTCTTTCTTGTAGTTGCATAGCATTGCATGAATGGAACATGGTTTGTGTTTCTGTACTGCATGAATTTTATAAGAAGAAAATGAAAAAATATTAAGTGTAGGGACCTTGCATTCACGTTTGTGTGGTTGAGCACTTGCATGGGATTAGCCCCCGGCATAATGGATGGTCCTTTGGGACCTTCTATTATGTCGGGTGAAGCATCATGGGACCGTCTCATGTCGGTAGGGTTCAAGTCCCCATGCTTTTTCCTCTTACATTTCAGTTCCGCTCTTGTGTGTTCTTATGGAACCAGCAGTTCTGGTGCTGCTGTGTGTATGGAGGAGGACATTCTATTGGAGATCTTATTGGTTGCAATGTCTGTTGCAATGGGCTGGGATGTTCAATGCTCTCCATTAGAGTTGTTTGTTGCTCTAATATTACAGTATGAGGTGACAACATGTTCTTCCGTATGAATACTCAGTATGCGCAGCATTGACTCCTAGGAATATGATTTGAACCATTGGGTGACATGGAAATTGGGGTTTGACCCCATTTTCTGTTTGCTTCAACAATTTGCATCTTCTCTGGGATATTCTATGTGTCATGAAACTATGCGAGAACAAGGAAAATACGTGGAAAATATGCAAAAAATACGCCAAGGTCGGCAAAGAATCTAATATATGAGCAGGAATCAAGAGTACAATGGCCCCAAGGCAAGCAAGAACACGAGACAGATGCCTAGAAGGCTCAAGACTGGCGTTGAACCGGAATGGTTCGACAAGAAGGAGGTGCCTCCTCATATATCTAGGCCAACTGTCAGGATCGCGTCACTCCAATGGATAAGATCATGCCAAGTGTCGGCATGCTTGTAGGTTCTAGAATGTTCTAGAACCTCCTGAAAATAGCACCGCATATGAAAAAACTATGAGGGAATGTCTTTAACAAATATTCGTAGTGCACTTGACAAAGTTGTGTGACTTGCAACTAGAAGGTTGCGAATTCAAACTCTGTCTTGTGCAACTACCCTTTTGCATCCGTGTGACGACCATCTTTTGTAGATATGAGTATAATGTTCGTATGATACGAATATCCATATGGTAGTCACACTACGAATGTAGGGCTAGGATTAGGACGATGCTGGTTGAATTTTTTACCAAGAAAAGAGATAATGCTCAAGTATTTCGACATCCAGAGGGCAGAGCGGGCATATTCTAGTAAAGGACCCGCAAGGAACACAAAAACTGGCCTATAGGCTTGTCATTCATCACAACAGTAGTATACAATGTTTGAATAATATAGATGGGGAGCTGACTATAGGAACAATGTCGAGCTAACCTATAAGGAAGAAAGTGTGCATAGGCAGTATAGAAGGGTAGTGGCGACAACTTCTCATCGGGATGGAAAACCCCGCCCTTTTAGGTTTTCGAGGAAAACCCTAATGAGAAATGGTCGCCAACAACCTTGGATGATTGCCTGGAGAATCAAAGGAAGTGGGGCAATGGTGTACGCAAGAGGAGTGAACCTGCGAGACGACATAATACCTGCAAAGAAATGGAACACATAGAAGGCAGCCATTAACAGTTAAGAAGAACAAGAACGTGCATGACGGCGAAGCGGCAAGCTGCACAACAACAAGCACCCAAAAAATTGATGTGAGTGATTAGTAATGAGGAGAAAATCAACAATACATGGCAGAAGAGAAGATAGCATCACCCGGAGGGTGGAGAGAAAAAGCATCATCCAGCGGGTGGAAGAAAGAAAAAAGAAATTTGCGTCACCCTCAGGGTGGAAATAAACAGCATCACCCACAGGTGTAGAACAAGGTGCAGGTGTAAAAACATGATTATAGCAACACCCGGGGAGTGGACAACAATAAGGTATGCATGAACAGAAACACATGTGAAAAACAATAAACAAGCTTCCAAGCAAATCAGGGCGGAAGGGAGGGAAGCAATGGGCAATGAGGAAGTGCTCCTGTGAGAAGACGCCGATAACTGGCCTCGAAATGGAGTGTATTTATATAATGGCTCGTCCCTGCCCAGAATGGCGACCCGAGGGCTCGGATCGATGCTATTGTAAAGATATGAAAATCATGATGATGCCACAAGGTATTTATACGCAAAACATTAAACTTGCCATCAAACTACAGAAACTTGAGAATGGAGCAACTTATCCCAAAGTCAGCGCGTATGAGCCTACATGTGTTTTGGGATCCGCAATTGTTATCCATTTGGCAGTGGGAGAGGTCATGGAGTTAAGAGGAGGCGATATTGTGAATATCCTTGTGACAACCCCACGACACCCGTCCATGACACCAACTTCCAAGTCAAGTTCTCTGCTACCTTCTTTTATACAGTTATGTCCCAACTTGAGAGTAAAAATTTTGCTTGAACTGGCCAAGACAAAAAGCAGCCGTCTTCATACCATGCTTGAATAGAGATGACACGTGCTAGGATCTATTGTCTTTCTGTAAGGGATCTCGAGTCCAAAGCGACATTCAAGCTGCACTGCAGTATAGGATAGAACCCAACAGTAGAAGAATCTTATGATATGAAGAAGCAGTTCCTTGTTAAATCTATAATGCTGGGGACTTAAAGATGCTTAGACTATGCAAAAAAAATATGGAATACGTATTCTACACTCATGTTTTCTTTTTTCCGACTGTTGAGTATATGGCGACTGATGTCATAGGACACATAATGATCTGTTTTTAGATATGACATAAATATAGGTCAGATTACATAAAGGTTTATATTACTTTGGGTAGTTTACCCTGAGTGGAAGAGAATATAATATGACGGCTGGTTAGATATTATATTTGTGATATTGGCTATATGCTAAGACTTGTAAAGTTTTTTTTTTAAAAGGAAAAAAACAATTTTGAATCAGGTAGTGACCTTAAATATGATGATGATGTCTATGTACATAAGTTGCAATATTTAGAATATGTCGGACTTGTTTAAGTTATATCTGACCTATCTTTAGTTGGCAGAAGAAAAATCTGGTATTATGTTTTCCTACTAATAGGCTGTTAGTGGTCTCTAGATGTTCAGACTCCTCAATGATATATTTGAGCTGGAAGATTATAACCTTATTTCTAGAACTACTAAGGCAAACAAGAACAAGAATGCTGCTTTGAATGAATGCTTGCTTCTGGCATCTCCTTATAACCAAAATCAGATACATATTGATAGCAAGTTAGTGAAACCATTATGGCCGGGATTAAAAAACCTCGCCCTTTTGGGTTTTCGAGGAAAAACCCTGACAATAATGGGATCACTAACCTATGCTAGGTTCATAAATCTCAAAACGAATCAATACCCTCATGCTGACCAGCCTTGTTGGGTGAGAAATACATATAGCAATGAAGTTGCCAACAACAACTCATGTTGGAATTGTATTCTCTACTGAACTTCGTCTTGTGCTTTGAATCCAAATCTTCATAAAAATACAAGCTATAGGGAAAATCGTTCGCCAACCATTAACCTGCAAACACAAGAAAACTGAACCAAACGCCACTAGGGCTATATTAGGCACGAGGGCCTCCAACTAGGCACGAGGGCCTTCATCCAGGCATGAGAGCCTCAACCAGGCGCAAAGGCCTCCAGCCATGCTCCATGGCCTCCACCAGGATGTAGGCCTCCAACTAGTCACTAGGCCTCCAACAAGATATTAGCTTACCAATAAGGCATACAAGTGAGTAAGGGTGGGAGGGTGGGACGCCAAACTGTAGAAGAAAGGACGAGAGATGCAAAGCGAGCTGATGAAGAAGGAAGGAGCGAGAAAGCTGCTAAATAGACACCTAGGAAAGAAAATGACAAAAATAACTAACTGCTAAACTGCCATCGTATTTCTAGAACTTCGTTTACTTTCTATTCGGTGAAACGAAAGTAAACGTCATAAGGCACCTTTACTTTTAAAGACTTACCATTTGCACTCCACACAAATCTCCTATGTGTATCACTTCTAAATATTCTAGGAAATTCTTCATATTTGGAACTGATAATGGTGGGCTTAATTTCTGGAAGTTTTGAACTGACTCGAAGATCGACATTCACATCATTTCAAACTACTATAAAATCGATAAAGAGAAGGCCGCTGCGATAAATTTCCTGCTACGTGCACGTAATTTCAACAAAAGTCTATTTTACATACAATAGAATCTGGCATTGGATGGAGTGAGAAAAAATAGAATGTGTATCATTGTACAATTAGCTGAGCAGATTGGACTAGAAAGACCCAAGATGATTCAAGAGTCATTGGAAAGGGGAGAGAGCAAATTCTGTGTATTATTGCAGTACAGAAATTTGGGTGGCAATTCAGGAGTAGGTAGCATTAACTAGTTTAGTCCAATATCAAAACGGGATCGAGGACATAGATCAAAGGATTATGGTCAAAGAAGAGGCAAGGTTGCGAAAGAACATGCCACAGCATGGAAAGAAATGCCAAATTGGTCAATCCAAACAGGGAGGAGCCTCTCCCCTGCATGATTTCAAAGAATAGAGAATAAGGTACTCCTGAGAAAGACGAGGAAGCACCGATGAGACGTTGATGAAGAACCTCGCCTAAAATAGCGATCTCCCAACCAGAGAAAGCGTGCAATGCATGCATACGAGATATACATGCTCATCCCCTCTAGAATCTCGATCCGATGGTCCGGATCGATGGGATTCTAAATCACAAACATGAACTGTTGGAATAGTTGCTAAATGCGGCTCCAGATTCCTTCACAAAGTAACTAGCCGCAATAAAATCAGATAAACACCTCGGCATGCATCTGATTCTAAGTGCTAATAGTAACATGTATCAACATAAGCAGAGACTCCTTAACAAAGGCGATGATAGCGGAGAAAACTTATGCGCAGAGAAAAATTAACAAATTATACATGTTCATATTGTAGATTACACATTTTTCCTTTTTTTTTATAGATAAAGAATCATATTTATATTGAATAATAGTTACATATTTGTATAGCAAATAGACATCCTCCTGCACATGTCTGAGGAGGGATAGCTACAAAGACAACCTACAATCATACATTGTCTTATGGATCTCTAGCCACTAAAGTCTGATGAAAGTCCTCTAGACCACCTTTGTCAAGTTAATCTCACACTTATGTATGCATTTAAATCTTAATTTGCATTGTATCCCCATTAGGTTTTGTCCCATATTGGTTTTGAACATTATCATTTGAACCTCATAGTGGCACAACCCGTATATATAGTACTAGATTTATCTAGTTCAAATATTCAATATCATAGTTTCTAGAGCACAAACAATATTTCCACATTGACCATATAACATAGTTAAGTTTAAACCATAGAATAAATCACTGTTCATGAATTATTTCTCGAAACATTATTCTATCTCCACATTCTCGAACTTAGGAAACATACAGACCTGAAATACTCCTTTTGTTTTTATGGATCCGGCCACTGATGGACCGAACTAGATCATTAGATTTGATATACAGGTTATCCCTCGGTTTAGCCAGACCGAATGGATTTGGCTTCGACTTGGATTGAAACAATTTGCTGTTTAATAGCTTTCTAATATTGCATTTCAGTTCATTCATGAACCTTAACATTATCTAAGGCTTTCAATAATAGCCATATACAACCATATACCATTAGCTTTTTATCTGCCAAATAACCATTAACTGGCAACCTATAAAAACCCTATAGATCGAACATGTGCATGTAATATATTTAAGAATAAATTTTCATGACCTTACAACATTCCTCCTTCATGCCAAATCTAGTTAAGAGTTATGAACCTGTACTTAACCTATACTTACAATCCACACCAGTACTGTCTTAGTTCTGCATATCCTTGCATCTTTTGACTCCCGGCATTGTTTTGAATTTTGCAAACTTTGTATATGACAAAGCTTTAGTAAGAATATCTGTTATCTGGTTTTCTGTACTTGTATATTCAACTGACACATATTTTTTTGCAACAAGCACTACAAGAGAAATGGGGTATTAGAGTCAGTTTTAGAGTCAGAGCTTAGTTATAAACTTAAATTGAAAAAAATGGAAAAAAAACCCTTAAACTGACGTTACGACTGACACTACAACTGACTCTACGTTCTGTCGTTTAAACGACAGAATTAGCGTCAGAATTTTGCATCAGAAATAGAGTCTGAATTTGCATCAGAATTTAGCATCAGAATTAGAGTCTGAATTTGTGTTAGAATTAGATGCATAATTAGAGTCAGAATTTGGGCCAGAATTAGAGTCAGAATTTGCGTGAGAATTAGAGTCAGAATTTGCGTCATAATTAGTGCAGAATTAGATGCATAATTAGAGTCAGAATTTGCGCCAGAATTAATGTCAGAATTTGCGTGAGAATTAAATGCAAAATTAGAGTCAGAAATTGCGTCAGAATTAGATGCAGAATTGGCGTCAGAATTGGAGTCAGAATTAACATCAAAATTAAAGTCAAAATTGAGTCAGTTTTGTGTTAGAATTGGAGTCAGAATTAACATCAAAATTAAAGTCAAAATTGAGTCAGTTTTGTGTCAGACTTAGCGTCAAATCTAGCATCAAAATTTAGTGCAAACTTTGTGTCACAATAAATCAGATTGCCCAAAGGGGGCCAGGGATTTGAACCCTGATATTGCCTTAGCCTACCCAAGGAAAATTTAATCTCTATAAACAAATTAAATTGTAACCTTTCAGATATAGGAAGACAAAGACAAATTATGCTGATCAACAAAAGTAGACAGAGGTAAAACATAGTGTTGAACAAAAAGCTAAATGATTTAATTTATGCAAGTATATAGACTGTATATATACCTTGGGATGAGGTTTTTTCTCACCTATCATTATTCAACCAATGCATAGCCCTGCCTGTAACACTATTTCTTGCCCTATTTCTTGCCCTGCCTGTAACACTATTTCTTGCAAGAAATAGTAATTTAAAACAAAAGTTATTTCTCACCTATCATCAAAGAACGAATTTGATGCTTAATGTACCCTGCTTGAATCATCCTTAGGAATCAAATTGTTAGTCTTCCACCAATGCAGAAGCCATGGAGCATGATGTGCCAATAGCACTACACGCTTTTCTGATTTGGGAAGAGCAGAAATTGCCTTGTGCGCTGCCGACAAATGTATAATTTTCCACCAAAAATTTGTCATTGACTCCACCATAGCTACTCCGGCAAGCCTGTTTCAAGAATAAAGCTTCAAAAAAGGTCTACTTTTTTTTTAGGAAAAAAGGCTTGAGAATGTACCTGTTAGGAATGTATTTCATGGATGTCCAAGCAGAATATGATCCAATTCCGACAGACAAAATGTAAAATTTGTCCCTAAGATTGAGGTTGTCTGCCAAATCTTGTATATCGTAAGCTTCCGAAAGAAAAGTACGGTGAGGAAAGGGTTCGCTTGCGCCATAGTCGGGCCGATCGTAGCCAATAAGACAAATATTTTGTTCATACAGAAAAGTTTGCAGAACAGAGAAATCTGACTAAAGTATAATATTTAGTACCTGGACTAAAATGGATTTCTACAAGACTGGTGTTAATCCAATGCTTAGTTTTGTGGAACAAGAATACTTACTAGCCAGAATAGACGTGCATCAAGATCAAATGGCCATAGAACTCTGAATTACCTGAGAGAAAGAAAGAACGTCCCTCCCAGATCCACCATAGCCGTGAAGAAATAAGACCTTTCTCCTCCTTTCCATAAAGCTTGTAACACTATTTCTCGCAAGGAATAGTAACCTGAAAAAAAGTTCTGAAAATATAATGGCAGAAATAGTATCATACAAAAACAATAAAGCTCATCTTAAGCCTTTGGCACATCTTCAGACAGCTTGATCCGAGGTTGTCCATTCACTTCAACCAGCTTGTACACACAATCCAATGCAGGATGAGTATAACATGTGTGACCAGATGTATTCCAATTCCAAAGGTGTCAACTTCATACCCCTAATGATAAAAGAACACATCATCATAACTTTTATGTTTGCTTTTATGTTTGCATGCACTACTATCTAGACGCTGCTACTGTCATTCAAGACAGATAATTCATAATTGCAACCATATTATGTTAATTCAGCGGAAATTGAGATCAGAAAATCCAACAACATGTAAGTGTAAGCAAGAATACCAAATTATGGCAAGATTAGTACCTATTTATTAAGTGCATCCACTGATTCTTCTTTATTGTCTATCACTTGTGCAGTAATAAACATTTTGCCAAAGTCCTGGACTCCAAAGTCCCTTTGAATGGACGAAAAGAAATTCTGAACTTCAACTGATAGATACGAGAGGTCACCAGAGTCCAAGCAAACTCCATTAGCTTTGTATCTGGATTACCTTATATTAGCATCACAACTTTACTGAGCCATCAAAAATCATATTGCCCAGTTCTTTTAGAATACATACCCCAGTTCATTAAGAGCCAAAGCAACAGCACACAATTTCGGAATACCATTTTTCATAACCTGCACATATTTAATAAAACTTTGAGAAAGAAATACCAAATATGACCAGAGATTTGTTGAGTGCGTACATCATAAGTATTTGTAAGAGCGACAAATCGTGTTGGGAAGGCCGGAGATGTGAAAGCTGCATGCTCCCTTTGGTTTATTTCTGAATCCTCGCTTCTGTTCTACTTTTCCCTTACCGTTGTTTCCATCCAAAGAGCAACAATGTCGTAGCCTTATTAAACTCACATTTATCTCAGCATCACCGTCTCCTATCTCTGGCAGTCATTCTCGAAATGCTCAGAACCGGCTGTGCTCAGAACCTATTTTTCTATATCTGCCTCAAACTTGGCCAGATGCTTGCCGGATCCTGCCCTACTTGGATATTTTTTGCCGCTTCTGCCGATGCATATACTTAAATCTATGAAATGCCACCACCAATCTCTCGATCTTTACCTTGAACAGCCGAAAACTCAGCCATGTTGCTCAGTCAGTCTTCTATCTGTGCCCTAAACCTAAGTTTTCAGCAAATTTTCGAACATTGCCTCATTTTTTTTATGCCTTTTTTCGACCATTGCCCTTCCTCCTTTTTCGACCATTGCCCCTTATTTTTTATGCCTCCTTTTATGAATGAATATGTTTAATATGTTTAATTGCAGGTTTATGGGATGTTTTCATCTTCGTTTGCAAACCGTTGATCTGTGGAATATTCTCAGATCGACGGGCTCTAATTTTTTCCACATTAACCCCTTGAAACTTTCAATGGTGCACCTAAATTCAACAAAAAATAGTGGTCACGAAATATCTACAGCCCAAAAAGCTAGCTATGGCTACGCCGTGGGAGGCTGCTTGGAATGGCAGGGTTTCCTACATACCAAGTCCGGCTGTCATCATCGCCCAGGAATGCGGCATGAAGCCTGCCTGAACCCTGCCTGAAAGCCCTTCCTGCTTGAATCGTTGCCCTAACCCTCTTGAATCGTTGTCATGGAAGAGGCAGAAATTCGACGTTCAATTGAAGAACCCTGAACCCTGCTCCAAAATTGGAAGCACGCTTCACAGCTGAAACCTAAGGCAGCGCATGGTCATCCGGCATGGTGATATGGGCGTGAACTCAAGGGCCTGCAGGAAGGAATTTATGATTCCCACGAAGCTAGATAAGGCCATAGCCAATAGCTTGCACATCGGCCCTGCTTGCAGAAGCCGTAACAGGAAAGAGAGACCTTCCCAAAACAGCCCGATAGAACCATATACAAGAATCAGGAGAAATGACGATTAGGGTTCGAGCAGCGGCTTAGGGCAGCCGCCTGTGGCGGCGGCCCATTTTCGTGCAGATCACCAGGAGTTCGAGGCTGGAAGGGCCTGAGCGGCCAGGCTCGCTGCTAGTCCCCCTCTTGATTTGTTTTCCAGTCTCAGTTTGTGGGCTTGAGCTCTGGTGGCCGGGCTTTTTGATCTTGTACATGTCTCCTATTGGCACAAGTTCTTTGAGACTAGAAATCATCTGAAGCCCGCTTGTTTCTGGAAGTTCCTGAGGCCTAGCTGTGGGTCGTCCTAGAGGTAAGCTCGTCTGGTTTTCTCAACCTTTCTGCAAAGGGTTAGGCTGAAGGGGTAGGTGGAAGCAACGATGTCAGGGCTGTTGTTGCACTCACTGCATCATAGGAAGGCCGCACTCACTGCAGGCTACTTGGCTCAGAGTTTTCAAGCTCCTCATCTGTTCTTTGTAGCTATGGTTTCTGAGTTAATAGGCAGGACTGCCTTTGGGTAGAAAACTAAGTCTTTTCCCCTTCCCAGCTGGGGGGAGATTAGGATTTAAGGGCAGATATTTATGATGGACAGTTGGATCAAGGGGGAACTAAATGACGAAGCATTGGGCGGGAGACCAGGCTTTGTTAACAGTTGCTCAACTCATTAAGCCATGCTTCTTGTGTTCCTGAGGGAACCTGAACCTCGGATTTCTGTGTGAGCCGAACATATTGAGGTTGAAGTATATGCTGGTAGGTGAAAAGGCATTTGAGAGCGAGTGGACACCCCTTCTGGGGCAGGCTTGTCTGATATCCTGCGCTGCTAGAAGAAAGGGCATCCATCCCCTTAGTACAGAAATGGAATAGAGGTATAGCCACTTGTAGTACAGCAGAGCAGGATAATATTCTAGGCCTAGTTAACGCGCAGAATGATATTTGCTATCAGATGCTCTTCAACTGCTTGCATCTTGGGATGGTGAGCTTCATATGGCTACGACTTCAGATCGTAAAGTGATCTCTGCCTTTTTTTCAGCTGAAAAGAATGATACTTGTTCTTGGACTTCTAATCTTGGACTGACAAGCTTCATTGAGATATCTGGTAGACCATTGGATGAGAATGTTTTATCTGGCCTATTGTGGAGCCCATTCCAATAAGGTCATGTACCCTGTTTTTGCTATCAATAGAAAATTATAAAAGCTTGCCTACAAAAAAAAAAAAAAAAAAAAAAACCCAGCCTGAACTAGTTAACCTAGAACAGACATCTGCCTCGGTCAATCCCTTGGCAGTATTATCATCCTACTATCCAGACTGAGCAAGCCAGTCTAGACTAGTACCTCTTTACCCAAAGCCTAAGTAATTTAACCTGAAGATCATTATTTACTCATCAAAGTCTTAAGAAAATGATTCATCAACCACAGCATCAACTTGAATTCTGTGGCTATGAACTATAAAGCATACAAATAATGCCCAAGACTTGGCAATTGTTCAGCCATTCAAATATAGATACAACTGCAAAAATGTGCATGAAAGCTACCCTTATACTTATCCATGTAAAGGCATAGTAGCATCCGGTCGCACGAGAAAACTCTATGGTCTCCAAGGCTCCTTTAACCAGCATCTTCATTTCGATAATCCATCCTCTTTCAAGCTAAAGCGAACCCTGAAAAGCAAAAAAGAGACAATAGGAGGAGAGAACCCGTACCTGCAGCCAATCAATACACAATTAGCGTAAGAACGGTAAAAGTACAAGGGCCAAAAGGTACATTGGGTCTCTCAGTTTATCATTGATCACCAATTGTATCCTTTTGCCCTGAGTAAGCTTTAACAAGAAAGATAGACGGAAATTATAACTTGAAAGTAATATAACATCTGTAACTATCATCAGACTTTAAGCAATATGTATTACATGTATAAGTATGCTAACAATGAACGTTGAAGTCCGCTTCAATAATTCATAGTGTTACCAAGATACTAGCATCTTCGCTATTGTATGTAAGTAAGAATGATCAAGTAGCATTGCTAATCGAGTCATTAGTGACAATCTTGACTTATGTAATCTTAACCAAGGACAATAAGGCTATAATGAAAGTCTCAACAAACCCGGATTGAAGTTCTTGCTTCACAAATGCGAGTAGAAAATAATGTTGTCATTTTGATAAGGCACATAGGCCAAAATATACCACGACGACTTGCAATGGTCGAATGAACAGTAGCATACCTCTATTGAATAGCTAGAAATATATCAAAGAGGACTTCATATGCTTTTGGATCATAAAAACATATCGCCAGACTTTGCAAATGGATCCCAAGGCCATAAATGTTCAAGGAAATGTGTTGAAACAAAGCTTTAGATGAATAACAAAAGCCAAATATTGCGGCATCTATTGTATACTTTGAAGATGCCATAGCAATTGCAACTAGCCGAAAACATATTGGGAATGTTTCACCAAAACATGGAGCTTAATAAGCCCGCTTGCAACAAAATCGTCTTTGGGATAAGTCAAAATCACGAAATAGCAAAGGGAATAAGCCAAAGGCGTCTTTGCTGCAGCAGACCTATCATGCCTTGCCTCGCGCCAAAGCATCGAGCTTTTTCTTCTCTCTTCATGGCTCGAGATTTTTTCCTCTCTGTTCATGGCCGAAAAGCTCTCTGTTCATGGCCGCTACCATACGAGATGCTATTAGGGCTTCTAAAATATTTTATCTATTAGACTCTTACGCAAAAAAGCCATCCAAGCATTTAGCATTATTAAACCTTTTCCATATTATTGCAAATTATATACAACGTACCTTGGAAATATGGAGCCCACATTCCATTAGGCACATTGTTGGGAGCATAAACCATAATAAAAGTTGCATGCAAACTCCTTTGCATTAGGCAAGTTGCAAGGCAACGTACCTTAGAAATATGGAGCTCATTAGGTATATTGTTGGGAGCATAAACCATAGTAAAAGTTGCATGCAAAGCTCCTTTGCATGTTAACAACCACATGCCAAGCATGCATTAAAGGAAAATACATGCATATGTTCTAAGAGGTCTATAACCTTTATTTGTAATCTATACATCAAGTATGATGTTACCACTTGTAATCATGTGCTGAAGAGATCTCTGTATCATAATTGACTGTTCAAGCAAAATTGGTTAATTGAAGCAAAATAGCTTAATTAATAAAAAAAACCCTACCACCTTCCGTAGAGTATAGCATAACCCCTGTAAATAAAACTGTAATAATAGGGATGGCAAAACCCCACCATTACAGTGGGGGTAATGCCATACCCCCATGCAAATAGAATGTAATTAAACCAAATATATACCTTTGTATTATTGCTGTATATATTTGTAGTAGGAACTTCCTTGTCCATCAGCCAGATAATCTTTGGGCATTGCCCTTACATCATGCATAAGAATAAATACACAGTCCTTGTAGTAAGGATTGATAGCCACATGGCATTGGAAGAAATTCAGCCAACTGGCATAAAATGGCTTTTGCCATTGGTGTATAATGGCATCTGCCATTGTACAAAGTCTTTATGGCATTTGCCACTGGTGTATAATGGCATCTGCCATTGTACAAAGTCTTTGATGAATTATTATTCATAATTAGCATACCTTGTGGTATTAGCAACCTGTACACACGCCACAATAATGTGTACATTGACATTTTGTTCTGCTTCATGTGTAACTCTCGGTGTGCCCAACTCCTTATTCCAAGTAACTAAAGTGTTATCAGGCAATGCCTCATATGCAACCTGCACATATATTACCATATAGCTTAGTATGGTTAAATAAGAAAATCAGATTATATTATGCAAAGTGCTTAATCTTCTAAATTACTTAGAGCAAAGGGAAAGAGGCATCACCAGGTATCCCTAGTGAAATGAAGTGTCTAAAAAAAACCCAGCCTGAACTAGTTAACCTAGAACAGACATCTGCCTCGGTCAATCCCTTGGCAGTATTATCATCCTACTATCCAGACTGAGCAAGCCAGTCTAGACTAGTACCTCTTTACCCAAAGCCTAAGTAATTTAACCTGAAGATCATTATTTACTCATCAAAGTCTTAAGAAAATGATTCATCAACCACAGCATCAACTTGAATTCTGTGGCTATGAACTATATAAAGCATACAAATAATGCCCAAGACTTGGCAATTGTTAAGCCATTCAAATATAAATACAACTGCAAAAATGTGCATGAAAGCAACCCTTATACTTATCCATGTAAAGGCATAGTAGCATCCAGTGCGACAGAAAACTCTATGGTCTCCAAGGCTCCTTTAACCAGCATCTTCATTTCGATAATCCATCCTCTTTCAAGCTAAAGCAAACCCTGAAAAGCAAAAAAGAGACAATAGGAGGAGAGAACCCGTACCTGCAGCCAATCAATACACAATTAGCGTAAGAACGGTAAAAGTGCAAGGGCCAAAAGGTACATTGGGTCTCTCAGTTTATCACTAGTTTATCACTGATCACCAATTGTATCCTTTTGCCCTGAGTAAGCTTTAACAAGAAAGATAGACGGAAATTATAACTTGAAAGTAATATAACATCTGTAACTATCATCAGACTTTAAGCAATATGTATTACATGTATAAGTATGCTAACAATGAACGTTGAAGTCTGCTTCAATAATTCATAGTGTTACCAAGATACTAGCATGCTGCTATTGTACAGAAGTAAGAATGATCAGTAGCATTGCTAATCAGAGTCATTAGTGACAATCTTGACTTATGTAATCTTAACCAAGGACAATAAGGCTATAATGAAAGTCTCAACAAACCTGGATTGAAGTTCTTGCTTCACAAATGCGGAGTAGAAAATAATGTTGTCATTTTGATAAGGCACATAGGCCAAAATATACCACGACGACTTGCAATGGCTGAACTGTAGCATACCTCTATTGAATAGCTAGAAATATATCAAAGAGGACTTCATATGCTTTTTGGATCATAAAAACATATCAGCAGCTTTGCAAATGGATCCCAAGGCCATAAATGTTCAAGGAAATGTGTTGAAACAAAGCTTTAGATGAATAACAAAAGCCAGTATTGCAGCATCTATTGTATACTTTGAAGATGCCATAGCAATTGCAGCTAGCCGAAAACATATTGGGGAATGTTTCACCAAAACATGGAGCTTAATAAGCCTGCTTGCAACAAAATCGTGCTGGGGATAAGTCAAAATCCTGAAATAGCAAAGGGAATAAGCCAAAGGCGTGCTGCAGCAGCCTATCATGCCTTGCCTCTGCCAAAGCATCGAGCTTTTTCTTCTCTCTTCATGGCTCGAGATTTTTCCTCTCTGTTCATGGCCGAAAAGCTCTCTGTTCATGGCCGCTACCATACAGATGCTATTAGGGCTTCTAAAATATTTTATCTATTAGACTCTTACGCAAAAAGCCATCCAAGCATTTAGCATTATTAAACCTTTTCCATATTATTGCAAATTATATACAACGTACCTTGGAAATATGGAGCCCACATTCCATTAGGCACATTGTTGGGAGCATAAACCATAATAAAAGTTGCATGCAAACTCCTTTGCATTAGGCAAGTTGCAAGGCAACGTACCTTAGAAATATGGAGCTCATTAGGTATATTGTTGGGAGCATAAACCATAGTAAAAGTTGCATGCAAAGCTCCTTTGCATGTTAACAACCACATGCCAAGCATGCATTAAAGGAAAATACATGCATATGTTCTAAGAGGTCTATAACCTTTATTTGTAATCTATACATCAAGTATGATGTTACCACTTGTAATCATGTGCTGAAGAGATCTCTGTATCATAATTGACTGTTCAAGCAAAATTGGTTAATTGAAGCAAAATAGCTTAATTAAAAAAAAAAAAAAAAAAAAAAAAAAAACAGCCCGATAAGCTTCCTTTCTCCCACCCCAGAAAATTCGAACCAAAATAAGGAATTCCACATCTAAATGCAATTAAGCTCCTCAAACGACCCAAAATATACGGTTCCCCATACAATACTGCCCTGGAATCTTAGTTTCAACCATTGCCTGAAGCACCTCACGCAAATACCAGATGAAAAACGGGGAAGTTTATGCCTCCTTTTTCAATTCAATTTTTGCGACCATTGCCCCTTGCTCTACCACGTTGAAATATATCCTTAGCCTATTAATTACATTTTTTTGTCTCGGCGCCCCTTTTCCTTAGCAAACGAACATGACTTGTGCTCTACCTTAAGCCCGAAGTTACATTGATTTTTTAATATCTTGTGATTCCTTATGTCTAAATAGTTCCTTTTTGTGTTTTTTAAATTAACCATTGCATATATCAAACAAATACATGGTGCGAAAGCTAACAAATACGACGACCACTATCGAATTGTTAGTACAAAATCACGGCTGCCAAGACTGCCGCAAACCTTTCTCTTTAACGAAGTGGTGTCAATTCAAAACCTATGCTACAAAAAACTATGCCGCCGAAACCTCTAAAAACGTCATAGCAACAACAAAAACTTGGCAAACTAGAAAGCCCCTATGGATGAACAATTATATTTGTCCTACACAATACACATTTCAATATGTAAATCGAACTAAAGCACAGAGTCTAGAGGGCAACCCTTAGTGCGCAAGCACCTTGCTTATATATTTTTTGGAGGTGCATAAACAATGATATTTGTTTCGGGTTCAGTAGTTGTATATCGTAACTTGTTACTTGAAATTTCTAGGCTTATAGAATTAGTCAATGGCATTTAAACATCCCCGAAAAGAGCCATATCACCATCTTCTGGAAAGAAATAGCTTCATAGCCTTGAGCTCTAGTCATTATGTTCAAAGAATCGTCTATTTTTCATCCTTAGCCAAGATAAGTTTCTCCCCTGATAATCATTTAAAGCTGGAATGTAGGGGCTTGGCGGCCTTCGATTTCCTCATAGATTAACCTTGGAAGAAGATCCCGCATGGGTCCTGTTTTCTCTTTTCTAACAGGTAAAAAATTGCGTCTTATACTTCTTTCTTTACTTCAAGGTAGAGTTTTCTACATTTTGTCTATCATGTACTTCTTTCTGCAATAACAGTCATGGTTAAAAAAACAAGGTGCAAAGCACTACGGATTGCCCCCAAAAAGCCATGGGTAGACCAACAACATGCATATATACAATACAACCACTAATACTTTCATAAAATCTTCAAACTCAACAAGAGAGTTGTCCAACTTTATTATTACTATAAATTGCATCTCCAAGATAGAACTCTAGAATAAAATTTTATTCTTGCTTCACCTTGAATATGATCACAATTTTGATCTTGCGGACTAAGCTTGATGAGGGCTCCTGTTGTTCTTGCTTGAGATATGTGGGGGATTTGTGGATTTTGCCTGGGCTTTTAGGCGCGTAGGTGGGTTTTTAAGCAATCATGAAATGTCCATGCACTTCTTATGGAAGATGATTAGAGTCCATGAATGTGGATTATATGAATTGCAATGATTGGAGATTACAAGCACAAAGCAAGCACATATAAGATATATCTATAATATGCCAAAATATACCAAAACCCACCCTCCCCCTAACGAATCTTATATTATTAAGAACTTCTTTAAGCCCAAACTTATTCGTCAAGTCTTGTTCAAACGGAACCTTAGAAATTTACCTAAATGATATGTCTTTTGTTTTTGTTAAAACTCACAAGTTGAAAAAAATGACATGCTAAGGTGCACAAAATGCCACTTAACTTATAGAAGGCCTTCTTTAACTCTCCTTTTAGTTAATGAAACCCGAAATTTTAACCACCTTAAAATTTCGCCCTATTTCAGCTAAATTTTAAAAGGTGAAATTTCATGTTGACGTCGTGGCGGCGTTTTGGGCGGCGCCGCCTTCTCCCTCTGTTTCCTGCCGATCTGTTTCTGCCTGCTCCCTGTTTCTTCCCCGCTAAAACCCACAGGCCTCGGCTTCTTGTTCATAAGAAAGGGAAGACGAAAGAGGATCCAAGAGAGAATCGATGGGCTTGCTGGATAAGTTGTGGGACGATGTTCTTGCAGGGCCGACGCCTCAGACGGGCCTTGGCCGCCTCAGAAAATCTCGCACCATCGCGACCACGCACCTCGACCCTGTTTCTCCTTCCGGTAACTAAGCTTAACTACCCAAATCGTTTAAATTTGCAGCCAGATCTTCAATATTCTCTAAGCATTTGTTGTTTGCCCCTTGTTTTAAGACATGACAAGGAGAAACAGCGGTGACTTCTCTGCGGAAGAAATAGAACGAGTGAACCGGGCGATTAACGTAAAACCCCCTCTGCTAAGGACCGCCTGCTCCCGTTGTGAAGAACCTCGAGCCCATCTGAAGCTCTGAGGCAATGAATGAAGCTTTGATGCCGATCTTGCCGTTCTTAAGACAAATCCGGTGGCCCTAGACAGAAACGAGCTCCCCTTTTCTCATGATCAAGGTTGGATCATGATTCACGGCTTGCTTCTCTCATTTTCTTTCTTCAGTGCATGAATCCGGTTGAAGTGGAGGTATTTCTTTCTGTCTTGAATCAGATATCTCAAGAACAGGCTGATTTTCTGATTTTTTCTTCTTTCGTGCATGAATTTGGATGAATCAGAGGTGTTTTTTTCGGGCCTGAACCAGAGATCCTCATGAACGGGCTAAAATTTTAAGGTAGTTAAAATTTCGTCGGAGAATTTCAATCGCCATGAAATTTCTTGTGGAAATTTTCAGCAGACCTGGCGGCGCCACTCGCGGCTCCGCCGCTCGTGGCCCGCCAGGTCAGCTGAAAATTTCCACAAGAAATTTCAAGGCGATTGAAATTACTCCTTCCATAAAGTGCAATTGATTGGAAGAGCAAATGTATCATAGAATATATTCTTGAACTAGGTCCCCGATACTACAACTTTTGTGGTGTTGTCAAATTGGTAAGGAAAGAAATTTGAGGGCAACAACATTTACCATTTGAAGGGAGAACTTGATCGATGAAATAGGTGGCATGAGCCATAAACTCTTTTCTACCTTATGATTTCAATAAGTACAATCCTATAGCTATAAACATTGATTTCTTGTCTATCACAAGTCAACAAACATTTCTTGGCCAAGATAACCAAGTGTCCTCTAGCTGGCATGGGCATTTTGGCATGGGCATGGGCATTATGGCATGGGCATTTTGGCCACCCGCATACTCAAGCCCTACTTAGCCCATCTCAAAACATTGTGATAAATCCCGATGGAAGAGCCAAGCCTAACCGTGGAGCAACTAGATCTCGTCGTGTGAGTTACCTCAGCCAAAAGGCCCTCGAATCTCAAGCATCCTTCTCTATCTCCCATAAACGAGTACGAAGCCTTCTAGTTTTTGCTGACAATACCATTCTAGATCCCTTAACGATGAATGAAGTGCTTGTTGGTCCGTTTGCGCAGTAGTGGTAGCAGGCCATGGCTGATGATTATGCATCTCTTGTCAAAAATCAGACTTGAGAGCTTGTTCCACTTCCAACCAGGCATCGGTTGGTTAGTGCAAAATGGTTAAGCTCAAGCGAGATGCAATTTAAATTCAGGTTTGTAGCACGTGGTTTTTCTCAAGTGGCTGGCATTGACTTTACAGAAACTTTCTCACCTGTGGTTAGAATGTCCTCCATACGCACCTTAATTGCCATGGCCACTCAGATGAATATGGAAGTCCATCCAAACTGCTTTTCTTTTGCTTTCTCAAAGAGGAATATGTGTCTTAGCCGGAGGGATACATCGCAGCTGGTCATGAACACTTGGTCTGTAAGTTACATAAAGTCTGAAGCAGTCACTGAGAGCTTGGTTTGATCGGATTAATAATTAGCTCATTGCTCTTGGTTTTGTAAGTTCCGAGGCTGATCCAAATGTGTATCAGAAGTCATAAGGCAAAGATCTATCATCTACTTGGCCTTGTATAATGATGATTGCATTCTTGTTTCTACTAGTTTGCATCTCCTCAATCAAGTGAAACAGCAGTTATCAGTTGAATTTAGTATGTCGGACATGGGGGGGGAGATAGCATATTGTCTAGGCATATACATTACAAGAAACAAGAATCAAGGCTGGATGAGATTATCACAGGATATGTACATTGAGGAAATTCTACACGGATTTTAGATGGCTGACAGCAATTCGGTGGACATTCCAATGGAACATAACATAACACTAACTTCAGATATGGCTCGTCAAACTAAAGATGAAAAAGAATATGTGGAAAAAGTCTCGTATCGCCATGCAGTGAGAAGTCTGATTTACTTAACAATTTCAACAAGGTCAGATATCTCATATGCAGTAGGAATTACAAGTCAGCTTATGGAAATCCCTATTACAGTTTATTTGCTATCAAATAATTGAATTTGCATTAAAGCCCAATCATGCAAGCTTTCAGCCCACCCAATATCATAGTCCCATATCAAGCATCTTGAATCCACAATGGCCTGCAGAAGTATAGAATGGAATCCTTTCCTAGGCCAGTTGGTCTCCGTGGACGATAAAATCATATTCTATTCTATTCTATTCCTATTGTAATAGTCTGCACCATGGTCAACTGGAGCTGTGATAGGAATATGACTGCCATCTACTGCCCCAATTACATTTGGAATGCCTTGTTTTGCCTCATATGCAATAGCGAACTCTTTGCACTGCTTTTCATTTGGCCAATGTAATCTACAGTGCAATTCTCTCACTTTTAGCTTGATAGCTCGACTAAATTCCAAAACACATCTATGCCCGTGTAGTGCCAACTCCATAAAGTTCTGCTACATAGTCCAATGTAGATCCAGTAGCTAGGCGTGTCAATGCAATGGTAACCTTTTTTGGCACTTCTATTGCCATATGCATATTGGTATCTCGTTTCAATAGGACAGGGTGCAAAATATCACAAACCCATTGAAAGGTTGCTCTAGAAACCCTCATTCTTTGTCGAAACTGAACTTTCTCGAAGTGCCAAAGGCGAGATGATGACTACAGTCCAATAGAGAATGTGCTATGCAGGCATGGGTCTATCACAATTCAGTCTCTTTGGTCAGGTAGCATTCTCAATATTTATCAAACATGTTGTCGGTTGGGAACAAGAGTTGGCTGACGTGGTCAGTGGAGAAAGGGATTGCTGAGTGCTGGCGCTCATGGGCATGTTTTAGATTCCTAGGACGATGGGAGCATTTGGAGTTCAAGGGTTTGGCGGAATGAATCTTGATGCAATGCAAGCTGCGTGGCAGGAATATCTAACTTGGCAGGAGCATGTTTGTATCAAAATGCGTGGTCTTCCATATAATGCCGGGCAGAGGGATATAATAGAGTTTTTTGAAGGATATAATATTATTTCAAATGGAATTCATCTTATTATTGGAAACGGCCAACAAGAGAAACATTTGTGGAATTTGTGTCACCTGAAGAGGCACAGCGTGCCATGGAGCGGCATCGACGGAACATTGGTTCTTGATATATAGAACTTTTTAGGGCGACTAGAAGGTGTGAATATGTTCTATTCATTGTGATATTTTTCTTTTTGACATTTCTCATTGTTGTCTAGGACACCTGCATTCGTAGGGCATTCTGTCAGTACTACTTTCTTCTTGATACATAGGTTGCATGCTAGTCAATCCTTGCTTTGTGCAAAAAGAACTATGAGTAAGTGCATACTTCATTGTATATTCGTAGCCTTGGCAATCTTGTTCTAGCCACATAGGTATGTATGAAATGAGGACTTTTGAGAAAGTAAAAAATCTAGAGAAAGAGTAGTCATATTAAGATTTGTAACGTGTCTCAGGAAACCGACACCAAGATCTGCTCGAGCGGTCTCCCATGGGTCCGTTACAGTCTCTCCCACTAGAACTATGCTCGTCCTCGAGCATCACATACCAAGTCATGACCTACCATCTAATGGTATTCCGGGTTGTACTTGCCCCTATGGAGACTCGAACTCGAGCCCTGCTCTGATACGAAATATAACGTTCCTAACCGACATGCCCTTAACCAACTGGGCAAAACCGTCTAGACGTTTATAAATAGTCGCTTCTACCCATTTATGCCGGTGTCTCGGGAACACGACACCAAGATCTACTCGAGCGGTCTCCCATGGGTCCGTTACAAGAGTGTATAGACAAATGGTTATTTGAATAGATGGCAAGTGTCTCTTTTGGTATCTTTGCATATGATATTATTCAAAAGGCTTAAAATGAATAGTAAAGTGCATGGCTATAAATAGAGTGCATACTATATGAGTCAATAAAGTTAGACATAGTGTCAATGATAACATCAACTCTAGACATAATGTACAAACAAGAGTTAGATCACATGTTAGCATGAGTAGTAGAGTTCGTACTACTGAATGAGTCAATAGTAGCATCAGACATAGGGTTAGAAATAGAGTCAATAGTAGCATCAGACATAGGGTCACTGGTAGAGTCAGAATTGAAACTAATGATAGTGTCAGACATAGCGTCAGAAGTAGAGGTCAACATAAAGTCAAGCATAGCGTCAATTGTAAGGTCAGAACTAGAGTCACTGGTAGAGTCAGAATTGGAACTAATGATAGTGTCAGACATAGCGTCAGAAGTAGAGTTCAGCATAAAGTCAAGCATAGCGTCAATTGTAGGGTCAGAACTAGAGTCAGATGACGTGTATGCTTGAACCTAATGCCAACACCTTTGACTCATAGTGCATCAATTTTTATGTCAGTTATAACGTCAGTTATAGCATTAGATTGTTAAAGTTATATAGCATCATCTTTAGAGTCAGACATAGCGTCAAAATTAGAGTCAGATGACATGTATGTTTGAACCTAATGTTAACACCTTTGACTCATAGTGCATCAGCTCCTACCTCAGCTATAACGTCAGCTATAGCGTTAGATTGGTTAAAATGATATAACGTCATCCATAGAGACAGATATAGCGTCAGAATTAGCAACAGAAAAATATCTAACTATAAGTGCTGCTAATAACTACAGAACATTGTTTTCACCTCAAAAAACAGCAAAAATATCCTTCTGACGCTAAAACTGACTCTAATACCCCCTTCCTCTTGTAGTGAAGTTCTCTGATAAAGTGCAATATCGCCAGCACGAAACTTGTGCAGAACAGATTTCGAGTCTGTCTCCTTAACCAATCGGACATGTTGACAAGTGCTACAGCTAAAGTTCCTTTAACTCTAAGAGAACATTTTAGCAATATGTTGGCGAGAGTATGGAGTGAAATTCTTCAAAACATATGCCTAAACTACAAAGAATGTGAAAGTCTACTCATAACGTTTTATAGACAATTGTCGCCAACTACAAGATTCGAACCTATAGAGATAGAACCCAAAACATTTCAAGTCTGTCTACTTATCCACTCGGACGTGTTGACAAGTGATACAAATAAAGTTCCTTTAATCATAAGAGAACATTTTAGCAATATATGGTTCATGCTTCTTGTGCAATGCAATAATAATATTATAACTTGTACGTCAACAACAGGATTCGAACCTGCGAGGGTGAAACCCAACAGATTTCAAGTCTGTCTCCTTAACCACTCGGACATGTTGACAATGAAAGAGACGCATTGGAGATTTACATTTTGTTTCAAAAATGTCTTAATTCGCATTGTATGCCCATTAGGTTTTGTCCCATATGGTTTTGAACATTATAATTTGAACCTCATAGTGGTACAAGCCGAAACTAATATCTTAAAGAACAGAAACATGTTGGCGAGAGTATGGAGTGAAATTCTTCAAAATATGCCAAGCTACAATGAATGTATAAGTCTACTAATAATATTTTACAAACAATTTGTCGTCAACAACAGGATTCGAACCTGTGCAGGTAGAACCCAACAGATTTCGAGTATGTCTAGTCCTAAAAGCATCTGGTGTTGCAGGATGAAGAAATAACGGAAGTTTTCTTTTGTGTATATGCATCTGGTAAGAGCCTTTTAAACTCGAGAACCAAGCTGTTATTTTTCATGTTTGGATGAATTTTTGCAATGACATTTAATTGTGCTGTGCAGATTCTACTAACCTTGCTAGCTTAGCAGTTTGCTTTCTTTCATTGCCTCGATGATCAGGTACAACATTTCACTATTTGTTTGTGGTTTGGTTACGAGGATAATATCTAGCTATTTTGAAATGGCAAATCCTCTCTCTTTTCAGCAATCCAATCAGTGCATATGCTGCTGCAGCAAATCTGCATCCTTATTTTGTCAAATGCATTTCATATGCAGACGAGCGTGCCCCTATTTTTGCAAGAAGACGAAAACGTTTCTGGCCGCCACCAAATGACGGCGAAGATTTCTCTATAGGTTTTGTCGTATAACATTCTTCCTTGCCTCCACGAACTTGAGAAAAGGAATAAGTACAGGGGTTTTAGCATCGAATCTGACTATAGCAGATCTGGGATTGATGGAGCACTCTGTCATCTACAATACGAAAGTCTTACTGGTAAAAACTTCATCTTACAAAGCCAGCATAATGTTTTACTCACACTCATTTGCAAAGATCTTCATGCCTGGATTTGAAGCCGATTCTATTCAATTTCTGCTGTTAGAATATAATGTTTTTTATCATTAATGACTTCCCTGGCCACATGTCTCATCTTATTGCTCATTGTGATACGAGCTTAGGCTTAGCATAATAGTAGGATTATTGATTAAATCTTTCTTCCCATCAGCATTGTCTTAAAGGTTTGTCATTTGACGCAGATGAAAAAGCATATATGGCAAGAACCGGCCTAGCTTAAGCTATCCAATTAGAGTGGTTTTATGGGGAGTCAATGAATAGCAGCCCGGGGAATAAACCGTACGTAAGTATGAATCGTACGGAAGTATGAACCATGTGATGGGGCAGAAAAGCCATGAGGATAAGCTATATGGCACTTCAAGATTGTTCTACACAAAATAGAATAGAATAGAATAGAATAGAATAGAATAGAATAGATTTTTTAGCGTCCATGGAGATAAGAACTAGCATAACACTATGGAGAAGCAATATGGCACTCCAAGAGAGTCCTACACAAAATAAGAATCAATATAACATTATATATGGAGCTTCTGGTGAGCCCCAGAAAAGAAATAGAGATTGATAGTATGAAGCACCAGCATAACCCTTCAATGTTATGCATGTGTAATGGAAATGATCTTCATGCAGAGATTCAATAGCTATAGGCACGCATCAGGAGTCGCATCCGAGTTTAAGCCTATGTCACCTCATTGTAATTTTTGTGTCATAAACTAACTGTCTGCCTTTTTTCTACTAACAGCTCAATCATTTTGGTCATGACATTTATGATGGGGGAGGTCTGCATTGGGCCTCTTTCTACCCTATGTTCGAGCTTTTCTTTTTTTCGATTCTTCAATGATATCTACTCTACGATTTGAAGAAGAGTCCCCTTTCTTATAATTCTGAAATATTTAATGGCAGATCTTAATTCAACATATTCCAATGATGGGATCATTATCTTGCCTGCATGGGTGGGGCTTAAGTAGACTACTTCTACTTACTATATTTTGATGCTACACAAAGGTATAGTAAATTCTTGAGTACCAAGGGATGTTATAACGAAATAATCTTACTAAGAAATATTATGTGAAAAAATGCAACTACCTATATTTCATTAGCAAACATGTACTGCAAACATTTTACACCAAGTATTCTTCATCCAAAGGGTCTTTGGCACAACTTCGAATAGGTTTGATAGTATCAAGGGATGTTATAACGAAATAATCTTACTAAAAAATATTATGTGAAAAAATGCAACTACCTATATTTCGTTAGCAAATGTATACTGCAAACATTTTACACCAAGTATTCTTCATCCAGAGGGTCTTTGGCACAGCTTTGGATAGGGAATGAGTCAATAAAGAGAAATGTTTACGGCGGCCAAGAGAAATGTTTGCGGCGGCCTTGGCCACCGCGATAAATTTCTTGTAATGCATAATGCAGTCCCCACTTCTGTTTGATCGTATTATTTTTTTTCCAGCAAAAAAACTGGGGCTGACACGTGGAGATCTTAATAAAGCGGACTTATAATGAAAAAAGGGACTAAAGACCACCCATAATACCACGACAAGAAACGCATTGCGACAGTCTAAATGATTGCTGACTAATTAATAACTGGAAATGATTGCGAGACAAAAACGGTGGGTGGCTCCAAGATTCGATTGTCTACAACCTTCTTCTATCTGGTCGGATGGCATAGTTGATGCAATGGAAGCCCCATACAGATATCAATCTTAGGGGAATATATGGCTTGATTGCAAGATGATCCCTGATTCAAAGATGGACAGTGCCCTTATAAAACCCAGCAGTGGATCGGTTCTCTGCTGTGTGCTATGGCTTCAAGGAAGCAAAAATTCCATGAGACCATCTCTGGTTCTCTAGATGACCATCTTCCACTTCCTAAGAGGATCACGATTGATATACAATGTGCATGGAGTTGCATGCACCGGATTGTCGGCAACATGATGTTCCTGCTCCCTCATTCGGCAGCATGTATTGCCACAGACAAAGAGGCTGATTTCACAAGACTCTCAGCCGATTCGAGACTCTGTTGCACAACTCAATATTTTGAGTTTATTATAGCCATATAAGATGATCCCGACTCTTCCAGCTTTGTGTGGCCCAGAGTATGTAGTAGTTGGGCTTGCTCTTTTTCTTCCCTAACTACTCGACCTTTCTGGCCAAGAGAGGTATTCATCTGGAGGATTTGTTTATTCAGAAGTTATATAGAAGGCACGGTCTTCACAAATTTTTGTTGCAGACACTAGCTCGTGAGGATGCTCGCAGAGGATCTGGGCATGTTGGATGGTCTGTACTTGGTTGGCATGTAAATGCTATCAAGTTTTATCAAGAAATGGGGGCTTTGGTATGCCAGATTGGCTGATTGGTCGATTGGCTGGGGATGCCCTAAAAGCATTTGCTTGAACTCCTTATGTCTGCAACTAGGTTAATCGTAAAGTCTTTGTAGATGAAAACATTTTGTTTCTGGAGACAGATTGCATCGCCATCGCTAGAGTAGGGTTTCAGTAAATTCTTTGAATTTCTGTGTTTGTGTCCGCCATAGATTACCAATATGCATTTGCTTTATTTGCATCATTGCATAGATTTGAGAAATTTGTGCAAATGACATCACTCTGAATTCGTAATGTGTAAAAGCAGTTCTGAAAGTTGTTTTTTTAATATCTGACTCCTTAATTCTGATTTGATGATAGCCTGACTTAAGGTCTATCTTGCAAAATATGCATGCACCTCGTGTTCATAAAATAAATCACCTGCTCTAGGAACTGGATATTTATCTTTGATTACCAATTTGTTAAGAGCCATGTAATCCATGCATATTCTATATCCCTTATCCTTCTTTTTGATCTGAATAATAGGTAAGGCGCTCTACTTGAAGGCTTTGCATCTGGGTGTAAATGAATAGCATGGTCTTCAGAACGAGGTGGAGGAAGATCCAAAGTCTCTTCATCTTTAAACAAATCATCAAATTGTCTAAAGAAGCCATACAGTTCAGAAGGAATTTGAGATGGAAGATCAAAATATCTCAAATACATAAAATATGCCTCAGCATCATTTTGTATTAATGTCTTTGCTTCAACATAGTCAGCTTTCAGAACCCATCAACAAACATTTTAATAGTCTTTTGACGATAGTTGGGTTGGAGATCATATTGAGTTCACCGTCCTATTTCGAGAATTACATCCACAGTTTACAAATCAGCTATTAAGAGTGCCATGTGCTCAGCGTAAGCTTCTATTTACAAAGGCGCAATAACAAATTTGTTACAGCAACCTTCTAACCCTTTGAGCCCTAGCTTCTATTTACAAAGGCGCAATAACAAATTTGTTACAGCAACCTTCTAACCCTTTGAGCCCTTGTACCACAGATTCATCTTCTCATCTAGGGTATGTTGTTTTATTTGTGCAATATGGCCACTATTTATAAAATGTATTTCCATGTCCACCACTTGAGGCCTCAACTTTGATGGTTGAGGTACAATTACATGGAATGCTCTTGTTTAAATAGCTTTGCCAAGTAGACCATTAACTTGGATGTCTTAACTCCTTTCTCTTTGGTATCATCAAGAGTCACAACTAGTCCGAGCTCTACCCTCTCAATGGCTCAGGCAACAAGTTCCTTTTTCCTGCTCTTGGATTAGAATGACTCTTTTGCTTTGCTTGTGGGCTACCCTCCCATATTGTCAATCTCTAATTGTGAGTTTTGGAATGCCAGACCTCCTAAATAGTTCTCTAATATAAATATTCTAGTTATTAACTCATCAAATACCTCGAGCATTTGTTGTTTTGTCAATTGGTCCACGCGTGGTAGGGGCCCTTGTTACTGGAGTTGTGGAGGGAATCGGTTGCAACCTTAAATCGTTAGCCATATGAGAGCTCTGCTGCTAACTGGCTAGCATGATCTCTCGAAAGATGTGGTGTATCAATGGATAATTCAGATGTTCCAGCGAGATAACCTAAACCGATTGATGAATTCAAACATGCTCGCCAGATCCAAAAGCCAGCGGAGGAATTCAGGATTGCTTTTGCTCTGGCTTGCTGGTTCAATCATGTGCATGGTCGTGGGGCCTTCCATATCCTTACCCTACGGAAGAACCTAAATCGATATGCTAATGAATACCTAACTTAACCGTGCAAAAAATAAGCCCCCAAAGTTCAGTCAGTGTAAGACCACAAAAACACACAAAAGCAACTGCACAATCAATACTTATAACTAGTAGATTTTTCTAGCTATTTATGGTCTCCATTTGAATAAGGATTGGTTACAATATATATTCGATTTGAAAGGTTAAAAATGTGTTGGTGGCATTTCCAACTTATTGAAAACCCCAAAAACCCTTGACCTGCAAAAGAAGGGCAGTAAAATAGAGTAGCCCTTCAAAAAATATTAACTAATAGCTGCATGCTTTATGAACTTACCACCACTGGGCGTGAGCTCCTCGTTCTAAAGCCTTCCCTCCCTAGCTTCACACCCCTTCCTTGATCCGTCGGAACCCCTTTTTCTTACACGGATCTTCAACCCACTTGCTTAAATTTCTGGTTCCATGTCCTACAGCTAGTTTCTCGAGCTTCTGCTTCTTTGGGAATTTTTTTTCTCCGGTGCAAATGGCCGCTCCTGCTCCAAATTTGAGGAAGCCGACCTTTATTAAGGTTAATGATCTAAAGCCTGATTCCAAGGGATTTTCTTTGGTTGTGAAGGTCGTCAGTTCTAAAATGGTGTTAAAAAAATCCCGCCCTGATGGTCGTCAAGTTCGGCGCGTCAGGATTGCTGAGTGTTTAGTCGGAGATGATACAGGGATGATTGTTTTCACGGCAAGAAATGATCAGGGTATGTTATTTATGCATGCTAGTATGTCAGTCAGAGATTGTTTACATTTTTGCCATATGATTTTGGCCTTTCTTACCGCAGCTTCTTGCTGTTTATGGTGTTTTTAAGTCGTATCTATGTTTGTTTTTCATTTGAACTGTTCCGATTATTTTATTTTGAGTCTAGAAGAGTAGGGTTGAAACTCTGCTCTTATTTGTTTTACCTTTCAACTTTTTCTTGTGCTGTCTTGTCTTGCTGTGCAGTGCAATTTAAGTGTATAAAAGTGCCCAAATTTTGGTTACATCGTACTTTTTGGCTTTGTTTCCTTCAATATTGTTCTTTATGACTGCATGGGCTACTACAATTTTTTTTTTCTGCAGATCCTAACTTATGTGTCATGCTATGCTGATTATATATCTTGATATAGGGATTTTTTTTATTTATAAAAGATAATAGATGCGTCCATATGCACGAACTTCTGTGACTTAATGCAGTTCTTGTAACCTTTTGTTCTTGAATTAGTTTTGCTGCTTGTCTCATGTTTGTTCATACTGTAATATTTCTTCTGGTTATGCATCAATATTTTCTGACCTATGTTTGTGATATGTGGATGCAGTGGATATGATGAAGCCAGGTACTCCAGTAATTCTTAGGAATGCCAAGATTGACATGTTCAGGGGTTCAATGCGCTTAGCAGTTGATAAATGGGGAAGGGTAGAAGTGGTAACAGATCCTTCTGATATCCCTACCTTTACTGTCAAAGAAGATAATAATCTGTCACTAGTTGAGTATGAGCTTGTTAATGTAAACGAGTAACCGATGTCAAGACTTTTGGGGACCTAAGGAAGTATGAAGCTTTTCGTGTTTGGCAGTCTGGGGACACTTAGAATATAAAGAGTGTGGATCTGATATTAGAATTTGTCTTTTGTATTTCGTGTCATATAGGACCCTGCAGCAGATCCACTAGATTTTTGTGAGGTGTTATACAGTTAAGGAGCTCCTGCGTATATGTTTGTGGTCGGATTTCCCTTCACCTCCTAGCAGCAGGTTAACATTCTGTTAATCTTTTGTTATCATCAAGAGCTGCTTTTGTTGTTGATACAGAATGTTTCAATTGTCTGGCCTTTTGTTAACAGAGAAAATGAGCTTATTTTTGTGGCCTTTTGGCATCAAGCTGCTGTTATTGTTTGTTTCTGTTTTTAAGTGGATTCGTTTTGGATTTTATTAAGGCAACACACATGCTGTGCTGTTCTTTCATCTGCACATTATTGACTGTTGAACAATTTTAACCTACTACACATAAAGAGTGTTCAAACTGTACGCTTCGTTTGAACTGTTACATTGCTTATCTTAGAAACGAAGCACAGTTTTCTGGAAAAAAACTGAAGCAAAGAAATGTCCCCTAATCAAATCATGGTGGGTTATAGTACAATTAGGGTTCTGTATTTGCATGTCAAAAAGTCTTGAAAAAGAATCAAATTTGTATTTAGTTTGAGATCCTCTCTTGTTAACCCTCCCTTTTTGATCATGCCCAAATTGGGTTAGGGTCCCAAGAATGGAAACCTCCCAAATTTTCTCTTATGGAAACCTCCTTAGCTTTCACACAAAGCCTAGGGAGGTTTTCAGTTTTGCTAACTTAGGGAGGTTTCTAAAATTGCTAATTTAGGGAGGTTTCCAAAAAACTAACCTTGGGAGGTTTTCAATATTGTTTTTTTTTTTTTTTGTTTGAAGGCATGGTTGGTGGGACTTGCACCCGTCCACGTCTCCCACCCGATGGTAGCCAGTGGGTTTTGAACCCTGGTGGGGATCACCCCAATCCAAGGCCTTACCATTAGACCACCACCGCGATGGACAGGTTTCTAATATTGTAACTTGGAAGGTTTCTATAGAATCCCCAAATCTATTATTAGTTTATGATATTTTTTTATCTATGATAACAGCCATTCATAATGAATCTAAAATTAATGTCTACGGCTAGAATTAATCCTTTCCTCCTTTCGAATGCAATTTTATTTCTGTTGCATGTTGTTTTTGTCAGGGCATTCTTGAGCTCTGTTGCATGTTTTCTTTTTCAGGGCATTCTTGAGCAAAAGAACGAGCGCAAATTTGTACTGCTGTTTGTCAAGGGCTGGTAAGGAATCCCGGATTTGCAGCAGAAGAGGGTTTTGCAGATTTACAGGAGTCCCTTTTTGCCGATTTACAGAAAGAATCCGGTAGGGAATCCAGTTGTTTCAATACCTGCACCTTCGAAGTTTTTTCTGATCTCTTAAGGCATGCATAGACATAAGCCCAGCGGGAAATATTGTCTTCAGATTTGTGTTGTCTGAAGAAGATAGATTGGCCATAGGGCTATTTCTAAAGTGGATCTGAACAAGTGCAAGTCCTGGGATTTACCTGGTAAACTAGCTTATTTTTCTTTGTTCCTTGATTCTTTTCCGATCCTTTAGGCTGGTTTTAATACTACCTGAACACCTCCCCAACTTTCCCTGGAAACCTCCCAATATTCTAGAGAACCTCTTTAGTATATTTGGGAGGTTTCCAAGGAATATTCTAGAGAACCTCTTTAGTATATTGCAAGGAAAGTTGGAAAGTTGGGTAGGTTTTGATATAACGACTTTTCTCTTGTTTCTTTTTGGCACATAATTATTGTTTCTAATAAAAATACCATTAGAATCCAATGATACAAAAACACAAATCAAATTTTATTTTTTATTCATTTATTTCTATGTATATACAAGTATTTGTGTGATAAGGGATTGTCTGAAGTCCCCTTGCAAAACACACCCTCCCTCCTTTAATATTTTGTGAAGATTCCATTAGATTCCTATTAATTCTGCTAGGTTGTCTCAAGTCATATAAGGATTCTTTAAGATTCACTAAGGTCTCCATCACATTCCCTCTAGGATTCCCCTAGATCCTTAACATTTTGCCTTTCTGTGCAAAACACACCCAGTGTGAAAGATACACTTAGATTTCCATAAGATTCTCCTAAATTCTTTAAGCATCCCTTAAGATTTTCCTACGTTCTCTCATATCATAAAAGGATTCCTCTAGATTCCCTTAGGCTTTGCTAACATTCCATTCAGATTACCTATATTCTTAAAATTCTGTAAAGTGTTTCTCATATTCACAAATCCAATGGATTCCCTTAAGATTCACTTAGATCACCTTAGGATTTCCCTAGAATCTCTAAGATTCCTTTAAGAGTTTACGAATATTCCCTAAACTCTACAAAGATTCTTTTAGATCCCCAAATGCTCCCTTAAGATTCACGCAGAATCTCTAAGACTCTATCAAGATTCCATCAAGATCTTCTGAAGATTCTATAGAAACTCTAGATTTTCTAATATTCCCCTAGATTTGTTATGATTCTATGAAAAATCCCCTAGGTTCTCCAAGACTACCTTGAAATTTTCTTAGGTTCCATAAGATTCTATAAAGATTCACAAAAGGTTGTAAGATTCCTAAGATCCTTGAGATGCCTTTAAGATTCTCCTAGAAAATATTCCATTGATGATTCCTACAATATACTAAAGAGGTTCTCTAGAATATTCCTTAAAAATTAATGCCCTGACAACTCGCTTATTTAATTAATTGTCCCTTAATGCACTTTTAATGCACCTTTTTACAAAAAGGTTAAAGATCTAGATTCTTGGCCCCCTTCTTAAAGATCAACGACCAGGATCAAATGCCCCAATTCCGCCTTCCTTGCAGCTTCCTAGCCACATTCAATGGCCAGGCTCTTGCCTTCCCCCTTTGATCGAATGGCTCAATGTGGTGCATGTCCCCATGCATGCTCACCACATCCAACATGGGGCCAAGATTTCGCTCGAGACATTTGACGGCCAGGATGCATTTGAGTATAGTATATACCTCTGCATGTCTTATGTTTTTATATATATAATGATTTCTTTTTTAAAGGTAAAGTTGGTAGGACTTGCAATCCCGCTAGTGGCTTTCAAGCCTTGGTGGGGGTCACACCAACTCAAGGCCTTACCACTAAGTTGCTGCCATGATTCTATTGAAAAATTAAACTAACTAGCAAAAAGCACACCAGAAGGCTTTAGAAAGGTAAATATTTTTTTGGTTTTGTTTGCTGTCATTAGACTGCCATTGAATTTTAAAACTAAAAATCTTATAGCTTATACTATACCACCTCAGATTTTGCTGAGGTGTTGCATTTTAGATTTCGTGAGGTGGAGGTGCGACGTGAATATGCTTTAATTGCAAGAAAGTCTGTAGGTTAGGCATTTATGGATTTACTGTCATTCAACTATGGTTATTTGGAAGTAGATTCGGTTTTGTCAGTTTGAAATTTGATTTTCTTATTTTAAGGTAAATATGTTTTTAATCATATGCAGTAGGATGTCTTACATGAACACCTAAGTCCGACGAATTTTTTTTTGAGTACATTACATGCGTGTTGCATCTTCTAGTATTAACATTGCAAAAATTAAGTCACATCACGATAGGATATAGAATGTAATTTGTTGGAACCACATACGTAGAGAGGTTACATTCAGAGACACAACCACAACTACTTTAGCATGAGTGAAAAATATACTAACCTCAATACGTGTGAAACTCTATATAACTATGGCTATGTTATGCATGGCAATGTTGGGTATATATTTACTAGTCAATCGTTCAAAAGTATTGTGTACACAAAAATACCGGATGCAGCAGCTAGCATCAATCTAAGCTAACGGGCCCGTCATCCATTTGCTATTAAACTAGGTATAATGGACTGAGTTAGCTTACTTTGTAGCAACATCATCAATAAGGGATTGCCCAAATTTCATTAGTAATTTCAACAAAAAGTCCTTTTACATTGAGATAAAGCACGACAGGATGTTTTATCAAATTTCATCTCTCTCCTATTCTATTGTCGGGCAGCAACACCTCTGCGTACGGCAATACTCGTTTCGTCTAAAAATGGCATGACGGCCATCAAATTTGTTAATATTATTTGCTATGCGTCTGCCCAACAATGAAGCCTTTCTCTTGTCACTTTCTAAAATGGGACAAAAGGGGTTGCTTTGTTCTCTGCAGAATAAATAGTGAAAGGGGCTTAAGTACTAACATGGGTTTCATCAGTTTAAATTCAGACTTCGATCCCAGCTCAGACTTTACACTTGGTCAATTCATTATTTTCTCTGTTGCTTTTAAGTATATGGGTTTTTATTCTGATCCAAGACAATTGAAGTTGAAGGAAGACATAATGTACATGCCAAGACCAAAGTGATGCTTCAGGTTCTTGTATAACCAAGTTAGAAGCAAGCAATCTAGCAAGAGAAGAAGAAGAAGAATTTTTTTTTATATTTTATAATCTTCAATTAGTGTAAAATAACCCAGTACAGAATTTGGATTCCTGAATACAGCAGTAGGAATATACACATCTTAGAGTTAGCATGTTAGATGAGTATGATTCTGTCAAAAATTTACACGAGGCATTTCCTATGGTACCTATTGAAGTCATTGCCTCGATATACATTGGAGCCAACAAAGATCATGAGACTGTGTCTGATATGCTTGAAAGACTTACAAGTTCTGCAGCAAAAGCATGTACTCACAATGGGTGTAATGGGTGTACCATAGCAACAATAAAAAGAAGATGGATCCATGTGATAACAATAGCTTTCAATCTCCTTGGAGGGACTTTGCCAATGGTGGTAGTGATAGGTTTGCTTCCAAGGACATTAAACTTGTGCCGCATGGACTGACTACAAACCGTTATTGTTTAAATGAATGCGAAGACTTGGCAGACATCCAATCAGGTTAAAGATGTTGAATACAGAGATGGTGCCACATGAGGACCTACTGCAAAAGAAGTATGTTGCTGTAGTGCCCTATGATGATATTAGCTCGAGTTACAAAGGGATTCAGAAGAAGGAAAAGTTTAACAAAATGGATACTGTTTCTTCGAGTTCTTTGTCCACTACTGAGAAAGTTAAAGTGAACACTTGCGTTGTTTAGGGAAGCAACAAGTCTAAAAAGACTTCAAAATCGAGAAATTTTAATAGAGGAAAAGTGAATTGTATTGACAATATCTCTAATGGTAATCTAACAATATTTGGGAAAGGAAAAGAACTGCTTATGTTAATCGGCTAGATCACTCAGAAAGAAAGAAATCTGATATTGACACTTTAGAAACAAGTTTGCTGGAAAGGAAAGCTGTTGAAGAGTTTTTGTTTTCAATGTTTGGGATTGAGATGGACATGGATATTGTGCCTGCCATAGTAGGCGAGCTTCTGGTATAAATATGATTTCAAGTTCATGATCAAGTTCAAAAGGAAGCAAATACCTCAAGTGCATGGACATCTATATTGAGAACAAGGCCCCGCAGCATTGCTGCTTGTCCCATAGGTAAAAGCACGCTGTGCTGTATCAAAAACGCGCATTTTGACGCCACATTTTTGCATCTTCTTTGTGGTAGAATCGGATGGTGCATATCGAAGCGGAGATTGCGGGAGTGCGAATTAATGAGCGTCGGTAATTTTATGCCACGTCATTGTCCCTCATTTCGAATTAGGAAAATAATCACCTCTTCTTCTGTTTTTTTGCCGCTTCTTGTCAATTGAACCCCAATGGAGTCAGAATTGCAATGCCACTGGTTACACGATGAAATCTCTCCTCAAACAAAAGATTGTATTCCATGAAGATCTAAAGAAGCTTTGGGATGACAAAGTTCCAAATAAATCTGGCTACAGGTATTTTCCCCCAAATGTTTGTTTAAAACTGAAAACTTACGGTATATGTTTTCTTGTACAGGTTGAAGAATCTGAGCAATGAACAATATAAAGAGTTCATGCAAATTTACAAAAGAATTATAGGGAAGCCACAATGGCTCCTGGAACCTGGGCAGTGGCTTATTATCTGCATATAAAGAAAGAGGATGTTAATTGGAAAAGAGCTTCTTGGATTACTATAGAACTTCCGATGTGAAAGCAGAGGCCAGTTCTTCTAGACGGAAGAGAAAGCATAGGCAAATCCAACCTGAGCATGAAGAAAATAGTAAAAGTGACAGGGATGATGAAGATGATAGGGAACAAACTAAATCAGGTTCCTCTAGACTACACATTCAATCTGAACTCACAATCAAAACAGAAAAGCAGAGCAATGTTCTGAGACCAAAATATGCCATTGCAGGTATGTTCAATTGTATTGCAATAGAAAAGAATCTCAAGCTTGACCTAGATTGTTTCTATCAATACAGAAAAGGTAACCTCAAATCCAGTTCAAGAATCATGTATGTCTACTACCATTTTGCATCATGTTGGCCATATTGTCATGTTGTACCTCTGTGATGCCATCTATGCATGTGTTCTGTGCTACTGTGGGGCATTTCGTGCAATGGCTGCCACAATGATAGATGAGGTATATGGGGTCTAGTGAGTGGTGAGTTGTTGGTATATTGTTTGTGGTGTAGTGATGAGAAATAATGGGCAGTAGAGAATATTTAGTAAGTTCATGTTCTCATGTTTTATGTCGATTTCACATGTTAGGTTTATTAATGATAATGTTCATGCCAATCAGCGCAAATTCTTCAACAGTGGGAAAATTGGTAATGACCTCATATTTAGCAACAATCATGTTTAGAGGACACAGAAAGCCGGATCATATAATTGGAGAGAAATGTTGGAGCAAGATATACTTTTGCAAGAATAGAAGCCATGGTCTCCTTTGGAGAAAATTCTACCAGAAGGGGCAGCATGATCACCTGCAGTAGATACGGAGCTAGATATGGCGGTCATTAACCTTGCCATAGTTATTGGATCAACTAGTATAAAGAAGGCTTTGACTGTGTCTCAGGGCTTAAGAGACATTCCAAGTGGCCAATTATTTGCATATCTACATCTAGAGGGTGCTAGAAAACCTCATGTCTTGGCTACGGAAAATCCATGCATCTGGCCACTACATATGCTTGAAAGGATCTTATAGGTAATGGTTGCACCAATGTAATATCTTGAACATAAAACTCCCATCTGCTTTCCCCATTCAAATAACTCATTGGCACTGTCTAGCTGCAATGTTTGCCCGCCGTTCTTCAGCTCCTCCCTCTTCACAAGTATCTTCTAAATTGCAATTAAGAAGCTCTATGTATGCATCCATCTCCGATTTAGCTAGGATCTTTCAAAATGAGCAGTTTGCCAATTAGGGTTGGATATAATGCGAAAAAGTTTGGGCATTGTTTATACATAGCTGGTGATAAAACCATTAATCAGTAACTTTTATTTCTCTTACCCAAGGCTAAAACATAAGACCATTATTTCTAATATACCTTGTTAGATTATTTCTAGTAATCCAGTTTACATCATTTCAAATGTTCTTTAAACCATTGGCCATTAACTTTTACTTTAGAGTATAGTTAATTTCATTTCTCCAACATTCCTTCAGTAGGAGAATAAGGCAGCACATGTTATTCGAATATCTCTTATTGGAATATTGATCAAAAGGATACTAGAAAATTTCAGAGATTAAAGCAAACGTCACTAGCAAAAAATGCACCCTAAACAAATCCCACATATTGATTTAAGCCCCTATGCCTCATGTTGGAGGTATGCAAACTCGGTATTTTCTTAATTAATGTTCAAATTTCTATTGGAAAGAATTCCATACTAGAATAGTAAAGGCGAAACTTATTAGAATATTATGGGCATCCGAACACAAGGCATGTTCAAAAACGTCCTCTATACCACAGGTAATGTATGTTGAACCTTAATAGTGGATCCAACCTCACAGGCTTAGAACCATAGTAAATTGCTAGGATATACAATAATTATGTAGTAAAAGTAGAGTTTGCAACACACTCTGTTTTCAAGAAGCCTTTCACAGGAACATCATTTAAAAAAGCTTTTTCTTTGAAGTTCACATCTCCTCTCGCAAAACATAGAAATTTTATTGAAAGAAACATTTTTGCACTTGGCACGCAAAGGCCTTGGCATCTTGTTTCCTTAGTTTCTAAGTAGAAAATTAATTTAATACACCCTAGGGGTTTTTGCTAAATATCTCATATGACAATTGTTGATTCCAAAGAATGTTCATTGGTGTAATTTATGTTTTTGGAAGATTAGATTAAGCACGTCTACCAACTTACACATGCCTCAGATTTTTAGTGGTTCTAATCTAGTGGCTCTAATCTAGCGTGTTTACCAACTTCTACACGCCTCACCTCTTTAGATAGTTCTAACAACTGTCATTTGATTCCCATCTTTTTAAGGTCTGTGAGTCCAGATCATAACACTTTAGCTTGGAGTTCATCAATTGCGACATAACTGATCATTATTTTCAAAGATCAAAGTTGTTTGCATCCCTTCTTCTAAATTGGGGTTTGTGAAACATAGCGTATATAATGATCTCGGGTTCTGGATAGTGTATTGATTGCTAAGGGTTCTTTTTATCTTCAATGTTGAGAGAATATTCACACTAAAATTACAAAGAAAGAATGTTTATGCTGCTCATTGAATAATCCTTTTTGTTGGTCCTTTCGATGACTTTCTAACTGCATCTGCCATATATAGTCTTCAATCAGCTGGACTATGCCATCAGGGACTGTTGCGTTCCCTATGTTACTCTTGGGGTTTAGTGGACCCGTACAACTCCAGGTTGCAGTCCATTATTTGAAAGAAAACATTAGGCCTTCTTTCTCAATAGATTGAGTACTGTTTTTACAAATCTGTGTATAGTACCACTATTCTCAGACTCAATAAACAAACTTGAATGCCTCTTCAGATAGGTATCCTTCAAGGCTTTCCTTTCTTTTGCTGCTTCACTTGAGTAAGCAGACGTGGCATAAATTTGTGACAGCAAAATATATGGGGCAGTATGACTGGGATCCAATTCAGATGCATAACTTGCAATCCTTATTCCTCTTTCTACATCAATGTAATTTCTACAAGTTCCAAGCAAAGATGTCCATGTGACAGCATCAGGTTGATATGGCATATGTTTAGCAAAAACTTCTGCTTCATCTAACCATTCTGTTCGTCCAAGAAGGTCTATTATACAATTATAATGCTCCAAAACTGGTGTTAAACCATGATCTGCGCTTATTGAAGTGAAAAAGTAACAACCTTCATGCACTAAGCCAGCATGGCTGCAAGCAGATAGGATACTGCAATAAGTAATTTGATCAATCACTATACCATTCCGTTGCATATTTTGAATAACATGAAGTACCTTATCGCCCTGGCCATGTTGGGCATATGCTGCGATCATTGCAGCTGATGCAAAAGAGTCCTTCTTTGACATCTTTTTAAATATTGAATCTGCATCCTCTAGGCTGCCACATTTTGCATACATATTGATAAGTGCTGTTTGTATCATCGCCTGTGATTCGAGTCCATAACTGATAATTTTACTGTGCATTCTCCTACCCTCATCAAGGTCAGTCGTCTCAGCACAGGCATCAAGAATGCTCACAAAAGTCACCTTGTCTGGCGTAACACCTTCAAGCTGCATTTGCTCCAAAAGACAAACTGCTGCTTCAAGCTGACCCTGTTGAGCACATGCAGAAATCATTACGGTCCAGGAGATGACATTCCTCCAAGGCATCAGTCTAAATAGCTCAAAAGCTTCATCGAGTTGTCCATGTTGCACATAAGCCGAAATCATGGTAGTCCATGAAATGACATTTTTCTGGGGCATACTTTGGAACAGTTTTACTGCTGCCTCTAGCTGCCCACACTGAGCATAGGCATCAATCATGATGTTCCACGAGGATACATTTTTGTGCGGAATTTCTTTAAAAAATTCAGATGCTTTATCAAGCTGGCCATGTTGAGCATAGCCTGCAAGCATGGCATTCCAAGCTATAGTGTCTTTTTGGGGCATTTGTTGAAAAAATTGCATGGCATCATCAATATGACCATATTGGGCATAAGCAGCTAACATTGTTGTCCACGAGACCACATCCTTCTTAGGCATCTGTTGGAAAAATTGAAAAGCCTTAAAAAGGTCACCCTGTTGTGCATAACCTGCAATTATAGTGTTCCATGATACAACATTTGGCCGAGGCATTTGTTGGAAAAGGGTGAGAGCCTTCTTCATCTGATCATGCTGGGCATAGGCAGAAATCATTCTATTCCAAGACACTACATCACGTTCGGGCATTCCTTGAAAAAACTTGTAAGCTTCTTCAAGTTGTCCCTGTTGAGAATACGCGGTAACCATGGCTGTCCAGGATATCACGTTCCGCTCTGGCATCAACTGAAAAGTTTGGAGAGCTTGTTTGACTTTGCCATGTTGGGCATAGAGTACAATGATGGCATTCCAAGTGACAATATTTGGACAAGGCATTTTTTGAAAGAGTTGAAGAGCCTCTTCAAGAAGCCTATTGCGAGCATAAACCCCAATCATTATATTCCATGAATAAACATTCCGCTCCTTCATATTATCAAACACTTCCCTTGCTTCCTCCAGAGCGCCACACTTCCCATACATTTGCACCAACAGGTTCCCGAGAAACACTTCGTGCCCAAGTCCACATTTAACAATATGATCATGGATCCTCTTCCCTTGAAGGAGGTCATTTGCACTCTCACACTTCTGCAGTAGTGATGCGAAGGTGTTTCTATCCAATGTCTCTGTAGACCAATCATGTTGAACATCTCTGTCAAGTAATTTGTTTAGAGCCTTATTTCCTTTGTCTGTAACTACTCCTAATAGATGTTGGTTGCTCTCAATATGATGTAAATCGTGTTCATGATTCAATTTTTCTGCCATTACAAAATGTACAACCCATTAAGCACAACGGCAAGCGAGAAAACTTGCCTTTAGAAGAATGCTGCAAGGACGAAAAGGCATCCTCAAAGTAGCTGTCGGATGTGCCATCTGAATTGGCCGGGAAACGCTAGTTGCTCTAGAGGGCTAGCTCGGAGCAACACCTGACATGAATTCAAGTAAGGCTTGAGGGACATACACATCGAAGTCCCTTCTCTGCTTCCTTCTGCCATAGTCGACAAGAATTTAGGGTGGTTTAACGAATGTATATTTGCAACATTATTGTAGAATTTTGTATTATTTATTTTGCTACCCTCATTGCGCATTCGAATATTCGGGTATATTCTTGTGTTCCCCCGGGAAGGTTTGTCTATGTGTGGCGGATGTTGTTTTGGGAAGTCTATGTGCTCTTATTAAACTTAGATAATACAAAAAATTTATCGTGGCGGCCGCAAAAAAAAGTTTTGTGCCAAGTCGAATAGTTCTCAATTCTAGACAACCTTTGCATGTGAAAGAACATGCAGTAGTTGAACCTGCACAATTGCCATCTATGATAGATAGGTGCTATAACCGACTACCATGGGATTCCCATTATTCTTGCATTGCCATTATTACCATTGCCATCATTTATTTTATTTTATTTTTGCATCCGATGACAGTCAGCTGGTTTTGGGCATTGGATGGGGTCAACCATTAACAATAGCTTGACCACTAGACTGTCATCGCGATAGATGTTCTTTTCATTTATCTGATCTTATTTTTTACATCCAATGACAGTCAGCGGGTTTTGGGCTTTGGATGGGGGTCACCCATTACCAATAGCTTGACCACTAGGCTGGCATGGCGATGTTATTTATTAAAAAATGAATGACGTGAATCCAATGGTGATCAGATAGCACATTATCTATCACGTGGGCCATACCTTATCCGAATAACGCTGAAGAAGTCGTCTGTACCTGTCTGATTAGTGGTTGAAGAAAACAGGCGTTAGTAGAGAAAAGGATTGAGAAAAATATACTTCTGTATAAGAGACATGAAGAAGTTGCAAGCATCTGCATATATGATGGTCACGGAAAAACTAGCTTGTTAGCAAACGAGTCCTTTAGTATATCTTACCTCTTGCATATACGTGTGAAGGCTTTTGTACGTAAAGGGAGATTTTTTTTTCCTTTTCTTTTCTTGATGTATCTTATATTCGAATAACGCTGAAGAAGTCATCTGTACCTACCTAATTAATGGTTAAAGAAAAGAAAATGCACATTAACATAGAAAGGGATTTAGGCAAACGTACCATTGTAAAAGAGAATTGAAGAAGTTGCAAGCACCTGGATATATGATGTGATAATTAAAAAAAACTTGGCTAGTTAGCAAAGTAGTTCTTTGTAGACGACATTTGCGGTATGTTTTGCTGTGTTATCCGGAGATAGGAGGATGAGTACATCTTCCCTCTTTTTATCTTGGCGTGAGGGTCGTGGTATAATTGACCGTGTGCAAAGACATTTGTACGTAAATCAAGGACAACACGGTCCAATGTTAATCCTTGGCAGCTATTGAAGGTGTGGAATATGCTAGTCGTAATAATAGCTGGCGTCTGTGGATGGTCCATGGTCTATTTTCTGGTTGGTAAAAGAAGTCAGTTCTCGAAATAGGATATGTGCAATCATTCGAACGCGCTGTTGACCCTAGGACTTTTACCATTACGAACTTATCATGCATTGATGTGATCATGACTCTTGCATTCTTTACCAGACCTTTTTTCGTGTCAAGTCGTTTCATAACGTGGCATATTGCTCCTACTTTAAGATTCAGTTCGTATTCGAGGATGCCAGAATGCGTGAAATTGTTCCAAAAAAATCTGATGTTGCATAAGGGTGGTCGTATACGATTTCATCTTCTTCACTGATGTGATCGTGGCTATAATATTTCTTACTTCCGTTGCACACTTTATCTAGCGTATGCTCGTTGAAATCTTTGACGTGCTTATTGATAGGAGACAGGAATGCTCGTTTCTCACATTGGCTTGGATTCTTCAAGATGTCGACGGATCTAAGGAAGTCTTCGCTGGCCCGCAATTTTGGTAGTTGTGTTAAATATATCTAATGAAACTGTCGATTGCTGCCAGTTTTCTTCTATGTTATCAACATACTGCATTAGCTCAGGATCACCTGCATTTTGTACTGGCTGTTCTAATTTTAGCACGTGAAATGTTTGCCATAATGGAGATGATTTTATGGACGCATTGACTGCTGCAGTTTTACCACCTCCCTTAACAACAGGTGCTACTTGCCTGAAATCTCCAGAAGCTATGAAGTGTTTTGCTCCAAAGGGAAAACTATTTTTACACAACTGTTGCGAGAGGTTGTGTATATTCTCTATAACTACTTTATTAGCCATTGGGAATTCATCCCAAATTATCGCTTTTGCTGCAATAAGAAGTTCAGCGGCTCCTGAATCCTGTTCTAATAATGAATGTAGGCCTGCATTTTTTTCTAAAACCGGTATTTGAAAAAGCGAGCGAGCAGTTCGACCTCTTGAGTATTGAAGAGCTACAAGTGTTGTTGTTCCGCATGGAAACACTATGTCCTTGTTCCCGCGTATTAATAAACATATACAATTGAAAACAAACGTTTTTCCTGTACCAGCCTTGCCATTTACAAATATTGGTTGCATGCTCTGTATCTGTTTTATCTCGTCTCGTATATAAGTATATACTTCTCATTGATTAGCGTTCATTGCACTTGACATCTCTGTTGCAGCTTCTAAATAAGCTTCATGATCGGCAAACGTAGATAACTCATGCATTACATCTCTTACGAGACGAGCGTGCAATTGTAATCCGAAGGCTACGATGTTAGTGCCATGCTGAATCAATATATTATTGATTAGGTGGAGTGATTCATTAAATGCAACTGTTTCATCATTCGAGTATTGGTCTAGCAAGTCAATGCTCATCGGTACTCGGAATCTACTCCATATTTCGAGTGCTCAAATAAAAATCGTAGTTGTGTGGGACTTAGAGACAACGATGTTGCTTCTTCCATAATCAGCGTTGCCACGTTACACGCTGCAAGTAGTCCATGTGCCTCTGCAGCTTGTCGATAGGTTTCATGTTCCAAATTATTTAGGATTTTGATTTCATCCCATGTTCTTACAGGCCGATGTATTAGGATTTGTCTTAAATAAAATGCTTCACCAACCCGAGGTAATAATAGACGTATCCTACATATAATCGGTTGCATAAATCTCTTCTTGACAATGTTTCTCACGTATCCTGGTCGTTCTTGCTCTAGATACTCACCATGTTGCAAGATAGATGTCCCATTATATGGACGCAATGTGTATTGTTCATGATATTGGATGTACGTGAGAGAATCAAACTCAGAATCTAGTGGCCGTGAAAAATAGTGATCCAAGAGTGAATTTGTATTTGGTAACCGTAGGTGTAGGGGGAGACATCTGACGGATGGCGATTTATCTGTTATATGATAAGACATTATTCTCCACGATGCCTCCATGGCAGATAGATACCGTCCACTCACGTAGTCCCGTATTTTGTTCATAGCATTTGGTCTTGTAGGTTTATCCGATGATATATTTTCGAAAGAATCTCTAGATGTTTCTATTCCTAACCCTCCATTTGCTAACGAAGTACATGACATGTATTGAGTTGGTTGACTATTTCTTGATGAAGATTGACCTGCAGACTTATTATCTTGTGCTACTCGAAAGTTGGCACTATCGAACCCTTTATATATATAGCCATAGAGATAGGAAAAGACGTGCACAGTAGATGCAACGTCCACGGTGATATGGCAATCTAGCTCATGAACGCATTGTATGGGACCACCCACATGTCATCTGCATTTCTTCTTCTATATTGTACATAACCTCTCGAATGAGATATGTCGTGGGAGTCACGGGCTTTGGGAAGTTGTAACAGCAGGAAGAACTGTTAGAAGAACATCTATCTGTGTGCCTATGAATCATGAACTTCCGTACTTGGGCTCGAAGGACTGGATCCGATGGCAGCTCAGCAGAAATGATCTCATCGATACAATTGATTGGTATATCAGGTTCCATGCGTAGCACAAGGTCAGCATGGGGCAATCCTCGTTTTTGGAACTCTACAACATGTATCATATATGATATACATTGAAAGAATTTTCGTAGCAAGTCTTTTAATCGTTGCAGTCTACCGTGGAAATACCGAACTACGATCATAGGAGCATCGGATGCATTTTGTCCTAGCCTAAGTGCAGCTCGTATCTCGGGCCAATTTGTGTTTGTCGTCATCATAATAAATAGGGTAGGACAACCTTTTGCCCTTGAGAGTGCTAATGCGTCTGCTACTTGTACCGAACACCATCTTTTACAACCCAAGAACGATGCAGGTAAGATAATGTCATTTTCATCATCGTTATCGTGTTCGGAATAATCCTCGTCATACCGTATTCTTCTATTGCGGAACGCCGTCGTTTTAAAATAATTTAGGCGGGCATCCTCAACTCTCGAATACATATCTAATAGGTATTCTCCGCAGAGTCGACCTAAATGCAAGAACCGATCTTCATGTAATAACCTTGTCCTATACCATTGCAATTGCGTCAAATTGTACTCATTTCTAGGTCCCCATTCTAATGTGCCATGGGGAAAGAACAAAGGGTAGTGGTTCATACATAGGATCAAGGATATTTATGAAGGTCGGTTCTCCTTGATTCTGTACCCAGAATCCAGCAACGCGAGGTCGAATGTCTGCTGTATTGTTGACCTCGGCAATAGATGCAATTTCATTAATAGCAACAACTCCTTCTATTGTTATGTACGCCGATGGCATATCCATACTTCCCATAGTTCGAAGATGTCGTATGAATGGGTTTAATTGGTTAAGAGTCGATCCAAATGTCGCAATCCATTGGAATGGCACTCTTTGATACCGTGCATATATGTAACGTTGCGAATCATCGTAGATATACCAAAGTATAGGATTTCCAACATCTGTCGTAGGGAGTAATCTATGATATGTGCGACCCGTGATCGTAACAGAGGACGGAAAATCTAAGTTCACAAAGCTGCCATCAACTCCAAGTACACTGAAACAGAACAACTTGTTTATTCTTCTGGCTCCTGCAGTGAAACCAGGTGTGTTGTACAAATTAACTAATACTGTAGGCAAAGGCGGTAACGGTGGAAGTAACCATCTTCCATTATTACAACAAAAACCATTTTGCTCAATGTTGAGCAGCAAGATTTGACAATATGTGCATCTCTTGTTCCATATGCACATTACGTAAGTTCTATTCATTGCCAAGTTCATACGTCGTGCACATGCACGCCAGTGTGTTAGATCTCGTTGATCTGAGTTCTCAACTCTATCATCTGAGGCTGTTATGGAACCAAGAATATCATTATATTTGAGTTGTGCAATAGGTAAACTACTTGTGCCTGCAGTCGTTTGGTCAGCCGAGCACACGTCTACCATGGATGTGGTAGAACATAAACTATGTCGATGTTTCCTTGCAACATCCACTAATCTCTCACGTCTCACCGGGGCCATACACAGTATTGTGGGCTGTTCCACTGAGACAATTTGTGATGCCGCCTCAGTAGAGCGCCCAGTCGATGCAGGTGCACATGCACTTATATCTGCATAATCTGTTGTATGATCAACTGACTCAGGTGCACATGTACTTGTTTCAACTAAACAACTCTCTGAAGGATGTTCCTCATCTACGTCCTTCGTCTGACATTTCATTGCAACATTTATGAGCCTATCTCGTTGATCTGAGCTCTCAACTCTATCTTCTGACTCCTTTATACGTTGATGTTTCCTTGCAACATCTACGAATCTCTCACGTTTTACCGAGGCCATACACGCGATTCGGGTTGTTCCACCGAGACTGTGCGGCCGCCGCCGCGAAGAGCATGACCCGATGCAGTGCACATGCATTTACATCTGCATAAGTTGCAGTATGATCAACTGACTCAGGTGCAAATAATGCTCTTTTCCTGTCTTTATCCCTTTCACAGATTTTGTTTCTAGAGTCCTCAGTTAGATTAGCCAACCGTTGTCTTTTTAATTCCTTCTCTCTCTCTCTCGGATTTTTTTTCTATCTTCCTCACTTATTCTTGCTAACCAATCTGTACGAGGCATCGAGACAACAAAGTAAATTGCACTATAGTCTAGTGCGACTCTATAACAATACAAAAATACCTACTTATTTTTTTATCGTTTTGATGCGCGTATCAACTCATTTAAGCCATGCACAGCTTATACCACAACGAGTGATAACTTCCTGCATTCAGTTTGAAAGAAAAATATCTCGTTGATAATATAAAGAAACAAAGGGTATTGAAGTGGTTCATAGATGGGATCAAGGATATTTATGAAGGTCGGTTCTCCTTGATTATGGGGAAAGAACAAAGGGTATTGAAGTGGTTCATACATGGGATCAAGGATATTTATGAAGGTCGGTTCTCCTTGATTCCGTACCCAGAATCCAACAACGCGAGGTCGAATGTCTGTTGTATTGTTGACCTCGGCAATAGATGCAATTTCATTAATAGCAACAACTCCTTCTATTGTTATGTACGCCGATGGCATATCCATACTTCCCATAGTTCGAAGATGTTGTATGAATGGGTTTAATTGGTTAAGAGTCGATCCAACTGTCGCAATCCATTGGAATGGCACTCTTTGATACCATGCATGTATGTAACGTTGCGAATCATCGTAGATATACCAATGTATAGGATTCCCAACATCTGTCGTAGGGAGTAATCTATGATATGTGCGACTCGTGATCGTAACAGAGGACGGAAAATCTAAGTTCACAAAGCTGCCATCAACTCCAAGTACACTAAAACAGAACAACTTGTTTATTCTTCTGGCTCCTGCAGTGAAACCAGGTGTGTTGTACAAATTAACTAATACTGTAGGCAAAGGCGGTAACGGTGGAAGTAACCATCTTCCATTATTACAACAAAAACCATTTTGCTCAATGTTGAGCAGCAAGATTTGACAATATGTGCATCTCTTGTTCCATATGCACATTACGTAAGTTCTATTCATTGCCAAGTTCATACGTCGTGCACATGCACGCCAGTGTGTTAGATCTCGTTGATCTGAGTTCTCAACTCTATCATCTGAGGCTGTTATGGAACCAAGAATATCATTATATTTGAGTTGTGGAATAGGTAAACTACTTGTGCCTGCAGTCGTTTGGTCAGCCGAGCACACGTCTACCATGGATGTGGTAGAACATAAACTATGTCGATGTTTCCTTGCAACATCCACTAATCTCTCACGCCTCACCGGGCCATACTGCGATCGTATCGTTTCTTAATCGAGACAATTTGTGATGCCGATTAGAGAGCCCGGCCGATGCAGGTGCACATGCACTTATATCTGCATAATCTGTTGTATGATCAACTGACTCAGGTGCACATGTACTTGTTTCAATTAAACAACTCTCTGAAGGATGTTCCTCATCTACGTCTTTGGTTTGACATTTCATTGCAACATTATGAGCCTATCTCGTTGATCTGATTTATACGTTGATGTTTCCTTGCAACATCTACGAATCTCTCACGTCTTACCGAGGCCATACACGTGATGCGGGTTGTTCCAATCGAGCGATAGTCGGTCGGCCGCCTCGGAAAGAGCGACCCGATCGTCGGTGCACATGCATTTACATCTGCATAAGTTGCAGTATGATCAACTGACTCAGGTGCAAATAATGCTCTTTTCCTGTCTTTATCCCTTTCACAGATTTTGTTTCTAGAGTCCTCAGTTAGATTAGCAAACCGTTGTCTTTTTAATTCCTTCTCTCTCTCTCTCTCAGATTTTTTTTCTATCTTCCTCACTTATTCTTGCTAACCAATCTTTACGAGGCAGCGAAACAACAAAGTAAATTGCACTATAGTCTAGTGCGACTCTATAACAATACAAAAATACCTACTTATTTTTTTATCGTTTTGATGCGCGTATCAACTCATTTAAGCCATGCACAGCTTATACCACAACGAGTGATAACTTCCTGCATTCGTATATAAACACAAGTTTGAAAGAAAAATATCTCGTTGATAATATAAAGAAACTACCAATAATTAGTACGAAACAAATACAACGATAAAGACTCATACATATTTATACATTTATTACTTACATTTACATATATATCTATATAATGTCTGAAAATGCACAAACAACCGAAACTTCACCGAAATGCAATATTTACATATGACCCAGTATATCAGAAACAGTATATCATGACATGTCATTGGAAACTTTGTAAAGTAGAACTTTCAATGTTTCTTCAACCCATTTTGCTTCCACTCGAAAAATAGCGAATGGCTCAGAGAATCTCGGATTACCATATTTGCGCAAAAGGTATGACAATGCGGCACATGGTTTATGTGTGTCTAATACCTCGATTTGTGTATATAGCGAATCCGGAAAATACTTCGTTTTTGCAAATGCACTATAGATTGCTGGTCCAGATCCCTCGAGCCAACCACAATTAATGTAATAAGGTTCATCCATCATATATTGCAACTCTCGGATAGTTACACAAAGAAGACGTTTAGTGCCGTGCGTTTGCATAAGGATGTCATCAGGCAATGGTACACCCATCGAAATCTACGATTAGGAATAGCGTCTGTGTATATAAACATATGATATGATTTGAGAAAGATTCCGTTTTATATTGCTTAATAGTAACCAACGTAAATTCATATGGAACAAAAAAAACAAATAAGAAATTATGCTTTTATACTTGTCCAGATACATATCATTTAAACATACATTCTATTGTATAACAATAATCATATTAAGGAGTTAAAGTCTTTTATTTTTTATCTCTACATTTGCTTTACCCACATGTTTCTCGCAATATCATTGGTGCATTCGACTATTTGCAGAAGACGATGTAATCGAGTTTTGTTAATGCTCAAAGATAACTTAAGCACTTCACTGGACATCTTATCTAATTCCGTCGATAACCCCTCTATTTGCATACCCAATTTTCTTGATGTGTTTGGCCTTGCACGCAACCTATACGATGCTATGTGCAACGCAACTTGATTTCGTCTCTTCTTTCTAATCTTTCCATTATCACCTCCACACTTTCTCGTTAGATCCCTCTTCACTGCAACTTTATCCAATAACGCTCGCGTTGCCTGATTGTTTGAAAATTCACCTATCTTTTGACTAGCATGTAATGGTGTACTTTTATCTTTCTGCTCAAGCTGTTCTTCCATGATACTACAAAGCAATAGAAAATGATATCTTTAGGACACTCAAACTGCAACAGACATGTGTGCACAATTTTATAGCATATATTCATGAAACTCGTCCTTTATAATATCTCTATATACATAAACTCTCAATCGTATGGATATCCGACTTATGGACGCACTATGACTGCGATAAAGGGCAATTATATATCTCAAGTTCTCCCTTCACTCTACTGACTATGTTTTCAGCCACAATGTTGCAGTTGGAAATGCCATGTCGTCCCCACCATAGAAAACAAAGACTTAAGAATGACATTGGCAACCCCATCTAGAACTTAACGTTGTCAATATATGCCTTGGTCATAGTCTCGATAATAAATGATTTACCATCAATCAAATCAACACATATAGTACATACATAACATCTCTACCAAATACACCCATAAATATATGCAAAGTTCATCGCCTATGATAATCTCTTCTATGGAAAACTTTCCCAAGATCAAAGCCCCCCTTAGTTCAAGATCAAAGACTATTGCATACGCCCCCAACATCGTCAGTTGGCTCTCACAGAATCTCAATAGCAATAAGCGGCGAGGGTGCATATTCACACGGGGGATGACTCCGGGCAACGAGAGCTGTTGGATAGGTATATTCACCCCTTATTCCTTAATCTACACCGTACGTAAAGTTCCTCGTTTGTGGGGTATGCAAGTACAAAATTTGCTATACTGTATAACAAGATTCGCAAAATACTATAAGATTTCAAACGAAATACTATATGGTGTTGATTTCGTACGTGCAAAATACAATTATGAGGGCTCTCGCTGCCCTACGTCAACCCCCGTGTGAATATGCACCCAAACCAAATGGGGTTTAAGGGGGATTTTAATTTAAATGTGTTGGACCCAATGGTTGTGTTAATTAATGTCAATGGTAGTTATGTGTTGGTTGTTAATGTCAATGGTTGTTATGTGTTGGTTGTTATATGTTGGGGGATTTAATTTTTATATGTTGGATGTTAATGGTTTGTGTTGCAAAAAAATTTTTTTGGCCCCTTGGGGGCCTTAGGGGACTCCCCTCGGTGTAACAAAAATTTTAGAATTCAAACCAGACAAAAACTAGAATTCATTTGAGGCTTTCGTCACCTGTAGCTTTTGAATTTGATCACAATAAAACAAATAGAACATAAGTAAAAGTTACCATAAAGATAAAGAGCAGATTGATCCCATTATTCTGAAAGTCATAAAGTTTGTAACACCCATACACAAAGATTTTTCAACTGGAATTTAATAGCAGCCTTTGGCCTCCATGGATCTTGTGGTAAGAAACCAAAGTGGGAAACTTTTCTGCTTGTTAGCACAAGGATGTAGAAGCCTTGGAATTTGCTTAATAACTGCCTCAAAATCTAAAAATGCATGGTAATTTTTTGCAAGCTTCATTCGGAATGAGCCATAAAACAATATCCAATAGCGCAATCCTGTATTAATCAGCTGGTAGGATGTGAAAGCCTATCAAAGGCCGAAAAATTATTGTTTTAGCATAGATAACTTAACCAAACATATCCATATCATACACTATCAAAAAGATCTCGGAGAGAGCTTTCCAACGCAATATAAATCATCTCAAACAGGGCTCTGGATCAAAAGTTATGATAAGAAATGTGTTGCCGGCGGGGAAATTGCACTACATGCGCCCTTCAAGCCCTTCATGTGCCCATTATACACCACACACATAAAAAGAGGGCTTTTGTTGTGAGCCATTGGTTGTTGACCATTGGAAAAAAAGACTAAAATCAATGGACCTTCATGTGCCCATTATGCACCACACGCACAAAAAAAGGGCTTTTGTTGTGAGCCATTGGTTGTTGACCATTGAAAAAAAAAAAGGCTAAAATCAATGGCTCAGAAATGGTGCACTCTAGATGTACGCATTAGTACATCCATTTGAATACATCACGAAATCATAGGAAAACCTTAGTGAAAAGCATACAAAAACACAAAGAAAACCCCCTGTTACTATGCTACATATTCCCATTCGTTATAACCTCCTCAAATAAGTCACTAGAGTTTATAATTGCAATATTATTCATATCTTGAATTTCAAACGAGACGATTGAAAATAAATGAACATCTCCAACAGCTCTAACAAACCCAACAACTTCTCTACTTCTTCTCGCACCAAGAACCAACGAATACACGAGTAAGAACTCGTGGCACCCAACTGTGCTCACATTCAAACCCTGGAGTACAGCAAATGTCAACTCCACAGCCTATCCATTCAAGATACGTAGCGTAGTCGAGTCTCGTTATCAAAACTCACCTAGATAATGAGATGGATTAACTCTCACTATACGTACATCAGATCTGAGATTATGATACTCTAAGATTTTCGTAAACACATTAAGTTTCAAATGACAGTAAATAAACTTAATAAAGTCTTAAGTACATTCTAACAACTGCATCACAAGTTGTCCCTAACTAAAAGTCGAATGCTTCGAACTGTACCCAACCATTTTTTGCCTTTCCATATAAGCTTGGATCTGGACTCAACACAAGTCTCCATAATACTTCTAGACCACTTAACTATACCAATTCTCAAGTTTACACTTGGAACCATGATCACGCTTCTATATTTACACTACGAGATCCATCAGGAGGCTTATGAAAGCCCTAAGCGCAGCCTAACAACCAAGTTCTGAACAATATGAACATAATAATAATAAAAAAAAGGAAAAAGGACAGAACTTTAAATGCTTAAGGAATCAAGGATTTATTGACATAAGCGCCTCAGGTTGATAGCTTCAAACGAAAACTGCTGCTATGGGTGTCAATTAATTCGCCGAGCACGACAATAGTGTGTAGAGCATACCTTTCACAAGTCTGAAGTAAGGCCTTGCAATGCTCGGCCCATATTTTTGAAGGGACTCAAGGAGCCTGGCTATGACACTCTAAGAAGGCCATAAGACGCCGATCTCGAATTACGTTAATGGCAAGTACCAGGCCTAAATATAATGGGTTGCTACGTCATTTTGGACATTCCCATAGGATGACGGCATCTTAGAAGTGCATTGTTGGAACCAACTACATCAACCGTGACATGCATAACAGAATATTTTCTAGTTCCCTATTTGCTAGCTCCCTCACACATATATTGGAAAAAGAATCCAACCACAAAAAAAGGCGTGGATAAGTGACATTGGTTTTTGGAAAGCCTTAAATAATTTTTTTGCTCATTTATTACTTCCACCTCAATTTTTTACCCGCACCTTAACTTTTTTCCCCCATTTGAACCATTATCCGTGTCACCAATGAACATCCATATGAAGCTTTCACACAAACACAAACATAAACTACTACATTGCAAAAGAATATGGACTAACAACTGTGCACTGTATTTACATTGTCAACAGTAATTTTACATGGAACGTCCACTGTCATGGCACACAAAACAGAAAGCAAGACACCAACATCAACAGCATGGAAACGTGCTGTACAAGCCACAAGGCCACACCAAACCGATACAAATAACCATGACGAAATAACGGCAACATCCTGCTCTACAACTGAACCAAGAACCCAAGAAGCTCCACTGAGTTCTCCAGCCCAGACTCTATGCCTTCATAGTGCTGGGATGCTGTCGCGCCAGTCGATCTATGGCATTGATATGCCGGAAAAGTATTCCCCTAAGCAAATTCAGGTGGCCACGAAAGTTTCTACGCTGCCTCACAGAGATTTTGAGGTCCTCCATCTCAAGACACTCCAAGGCCTCCTGCATTCTCTGGATGCTCTCGCATAAACTGTCTTTCATACTCCTAATCCCACTCAAGACTTCCTTTGAGAGCAGCTCCACATCCAGGTGAATGTGGAAGCATTCAGATCCCTGAGCAGCGCAACCATGAATGTCTCCAACTGGCTCGACATCAGAATCGCTGTCCAAGTTGATAACAGCATGCACACTATTTGTAGCAGCAACATCTTCACATGCTTACTCCTTCACTACATCTACAACAGTCACAAGACCTACAAAACCAAGCATATATACAAGTCAAGATACAAACTATACAACGAGACCTCACTAGCTAATTCACAGCAACATATTCATCTTCCATATGAAGGTGGATGTAATCTGGCCACGGCTGCGATGGGGTGTATGCAGGGGCTGCAACAGGGTCAGATCGTCCATTTCCTGTCTGACAGGGCTCCACATCATCCATCTCTTCCTCCTCATACTCACGACTGCAACCTGCATCAACATCTTTCTCCTGCCTACCTTCTCAATTGGCACAATTCCTGGCGGTGTACTGAAGATAACAGACCTGACATCACGAAGGCTCGCATGGCTAGGATCCAACGTCACCCTCCATGAAGGCACAATTGAGCGGCATAATCCATGCACTGCTAAGAATAAATTTCTCTGTTCTAAGCATCATCGCTACAGTTTGTTCCAACGAAGGTGAAACCTGCCTACGTCCATGGTAAAGCACAAAGTGTCGTGCTTTCTTCATGAGATTTCTGTTATCCAGAGTGACACAGGATTTGATATCTCCGGCTCCATACAAAGCATAGAGTTCCTTCCCCCTCTCAATCTGCTCGGCGGTAACTCCTTTTATGTGCTGGCAAAAATGCATCTTGCCAAGGTCCTTCATACAGTACCCAATCATTCCCTCGTAGCAGTGGAGCCTGGTATCCTTCAACGCCTTGGAAATAATAACTCCTGATGCAGGCTTATGAGTGTCCCAACCAAGGTATGTCTTCAGCTTCACATTCACACTTGTTGGAGTTTTCATCTGAACTCTAAACACACATTGAATGTGCAGGTGGTCCAATTCGGAGCCTCTCTCCTGACTAACCACACCACTCACGCACTCAGCATCCAAGAACCTGCAAACACTCACATAAAGCCCATCCCACACATCGATTCCTCCAACACTGATTGTGACGCTCACAACCAAAGACGACGGCTCGTCAACATGCTGATTGTTCTTCTGCCTCCCCTTTGTTATAATTTTCTTGACCACAACCGGCTTCTTCTTCCCAGCAAACTTCTGCTTTCCAGGGCCTCTATCCACAAATACCTCTGTAGGCTGCACAAATTGCCATGGCTGCTCACTATCAGCAGTCACATGCACACGGTTATCAGCCTGCCCATGCTCCAGAAGAGGTTCCGGAAGTTCCACAAAAGAACTCCTGTGGAAATTAGAATTATCAGACAGCCTAAACCCCTCCCACATGGATCTGCACTCTCCCACGGTGCTGCTCTCTGCAGGACGCCCCTCTGCATCTAAACAGCCCACTGGAGCATCTCCATCTCCACCTGACCTACCCCTGCAGGACACCCCACGGGCCAGCCGCCTCAGAAACATGTCCACTTCCCTGGCTTCTACACCTCAGACGGTACCTGCAGCGTGATCTCCTTCGGCTGCCATAGCTACCTCCGGTTAGGGCTCAGATGGTTCGCATAACAGCTTCTTGTGGCCCGGACCAGATATGCACAGCAAAAATAGAGACGGCCCTAATTTCGGGTCCTTAAAAGGTAAAGCATGTGACAACATATCTCATTGCTAAAAAAGACCTTCACCCGAAGAAAATAAAAAAACCCCACCCCACCCCCAACCACTGAAAACCCACCCCTCAAAAATCTTTTGCGAACCTTATGTTGAAAGAAAAATAGCGTCTAAGTATAAGGTAGGACATTTAGCATTTAGATGTTTACTAAAGAAATTTAGACGTTTACTAAAGAAAGGAGAAAGGCATGACAAAGATGCAGAACGCAAGAAAGGCATCACAGACAAAGGCCGCAGCATAGCATACCTGATAGAACCGACTATTAGCCGCAATCGAAAACACCTGAACGAATTCGCAATCGACTCCCCTTTTTATACATCCAGACAACCAAGAACAAACAGACACGTGACTCCTCTATCGTTATCCTTATCCTAATTAATTTCACATCATCATGATATAATCTAGATCATGTACGAAAATTTACCAGCCACGTTGTCCTTGATCCTGATCAATCGGAAATTTATGGCTAGAGCATCCTACAAATAGTTCAAATATCATACGTCTACAGATCCTTATGTTGGGTCAGGAAATAAACACTTGTCAAAATGGCCTGCTTCTGCTATCAATTCTTGTCTTAAAATTCTATGAGTCTTAACTGTTCGATGATTGAAATGATTATATTCAGATCTGATACATATACACCTACCACTTCCACTGCAGTGTCAGATTCTTTCTGACATTGAAACATGCCTGGCAGTTGTAGCCGTCACCTCCAGAGTAGTGTCACTCCAGGTCCTCAAATTTGATGCCTGTCGATGCATTCTGTAATGCTACATCACACTTAAAATTCTTTAGCAATACGTGCAATTCTCGAAGTGGAAGCACAGGCACCTCGATTGTTTGGGGACTTATTTCAATGAGCCCCTAATGCCAATCTGATCAAATGCCATAGCCTTAGCCTTGCCCTCTTCTGCCAGGACCTGACCAAAATTATGCACTGTTAATCAGAACCAACAGCAGTGGCTTTGTGACACATGCATATCGGGTGGAACCATGTGGCAACACAAAAAGATGTAATATAACTGCCTTCCTGGGTTTGCATCTGTGTTCCCATGATGGTGCTAGTATTCTGTTTCCTAGCTTGCAAGTTGAGTTTATGTTGTCTTTGTGCAGGTACAAAATAAGATTACCTACAGCTAAAGAATTAGAGGTGCAAGTATCAAAGGAAGTTAAGAAAATAAGGGACCACGAATCTTCTCTCTTAGGGTCTTATCAGGTATGCTCAGGATTTTGCACAGCGTGTAAATTTTTCTATCCCCATTAATTATAACGCCTTTGAAAAGTGATCTACAATTGAATATAAATTTATGGATGAACATTGCAGGCACTTGGGACTGCCAGGCTTATCTTAACCTCTAAGATGAAGCAAATTAGTAAAATGATCTAAAGCAGATGCTGTTAAACTATCAATAAAATTTGATCTGCCACTCATAACTGAAAAAGGAAACAGGTTATAAACACGAAGAGTTGCCAAGGAATACTCAAACACGTACTTAAATGGATATATAATGACGGAACTTCTTGAAGTAATTGGTTTTGTGGTGGTAGTGGCATAGTGGTAAGACTGGTTTAGTTGCAAATCATCTGAAATTTTACTCTGCATTGGTGTTTAATAATGGGATAGTCAATTGTGCTGGCTTTGATCGTTTAGGCTGTTGTCCTTTCTTTTGTTATTATTTCATGCAATCCTTGGAGATCCCTTAATAACCAATGTCTCTTTCCTGAATAAACACATGGCTGTAGGTTGTTTCCCTTCAAATGATTTTTTTTATCACAAATCAGGCTAAATTTTGGTCATTTCTTCAAAATTTTAGAATTATCTGTAGACTCATCTTGGCTTCTATGCAGATGCATTTTGATCATTTCTTCAAAATTTTAAAATCATCTGTAGACTCATCTTGGCTTCTATGCAGATGCAGGAACTCACTGTAGCGAAATTGGGATTTCTGGCATGCAAGTTCTTGGCTAATATCATCTCCTTTTATTCTCAGTCAAGAAGTAACAGCATAGGACGAGATCTAACGGAGAAAATGCTTAACATACATTCTTTTGCAAGGCAGCTTGGTGACCAGTTGGCTTTGGCCAAGGTTTATGTGGTGATGGCAAAAGAAAACAACAACCTACAGCTTGCTTGGGAGTTTAGTGCCCAGATCGAGCATGTTTATCATCAAAAGCGATCCGCAGTGGTAGCGCAATTACAACAAATGAGGCTGAACCAATCATACGAGATCTTTCACTTCTTATTTACCAAGCAAAACAATTGCATTATGATAGTGCCACTATGATTATGAAATATAAAACTTAGGTACAGGCCTTAAAAGAATGGGCCAATGCAGCTACTGTTCAGAGCACTACATTTGGTCAGCTGGCAGCAGAGGTAGTTCCTAAAAATCTTCATTGCCTGGGAATGTTGTTGACATTGGAATGGGCAACCAACCCTGCATTATATTCAGAAATTTCTGGTCATCAAACTTCTCCACTCTCATTTTGTTATTTTTTCAGACAACATCTTGGGCACCTCTGTCGTTGTCAACTCTACAGTTTGTAATGGATGTACAGGCTAGGTTGGGAAGCGATCCAACAGTCCCACTATAGAATTCACAAATGTAGTGCGAGTTGTTCCAGCAGAAAAGTCAGCAGAGAAATAGTTTGAATCAAAAAGCCTTTCTATGTTAAGATAGAGATTAAACTTCTTTCCTTGATCCTTCAGCAACTTCTTGAATTGCCCAAAAATGCCTAGATCTTGAGAAGGGTGATATTTGTTTGGCTGATTCTGGGGATCTTCACCATGGCCTTCAAATGGACCGAAAAGAGTACCCCAGGATTCCTCTATTTTTTATTTTCCAGAGTGTGTAAGACGCACCGATTTCTAGAGCAGAATATCAGTCAAATTATTTATAGGGAGATACCTTAAAGAGTCTGTGCTCTTGAGTTGGAGAACATGGACAGCTCTCGTGCCTGTAAAAGTAGAAGATGAAGGTTATATAAGAAGTATTATTCCTTAAAATGACAACAGTGATGCCAACAGTGATTCCTTACATGGCAACATCATCGAAAGAAGAGTAGCAGAAGAAGAGTAGTAATGTTGGTACATCTTCTCTGCGTTGGCGTATCTTCCCTGTAAGAAGCTCAAGACATATGAGGCCAAAGCTATAAACATGTACATTACCTCTCCACCTTGAAATCCTTTTACCATTTCTGGTGCCATGTACATCACAGTGCCTGTCACTGTATTCGCCATGGCACTCAAAAAAGAGGCTTTAGATATACCAAAATCGGTCAGTTTTACTAGTGCTTTTATTTCTTTGTTGGAACAGCACATTAGCAGATTTAAGATCTCGATGAACCATATAAATGTTATTTAGACATCTCATTGCTTTAGCTATCTGGAGCATCAAATCAAGTGACTGAACTAAAGGAAGAGAAGATCCCAAGAGTTTTGTGTTTCACCTTGTTACAAACAGCGTGAACTATGGTGCCATGCAAGTTTGGTTTTCACAGAATTATCATGAACCTACGCGAAAACAAGGAAAATACGTAGAAAATACGGAAGAACTACGAAAGAAATATGCCAAGATCGGTAAAGAATCTGATATATGACCAGGAATCAAGAATACAATGGTCCGAAGGCAAGCAGGAACACGAGACAGATGCCTAGAAGGCTCAAGACTGGCGTTGAACCGGAATGGTTCGACAAGAAGGAGGTGCCTCCTTATATATCTAGGTCAACGGTCAGGATCGCGCCATTCCAATGGATGAGATCGCGCCAAGTGTCGCGCATGCATTTAGGTTCTAGAATATTCTAGAACCTCCTAGAGATAGTCCCACATATGAGAAAGACGTGATGGAATGTCTTCAACAAATATTGGTAGTGCACTTGGTAAGGGTGTATGACTCGCAATTGGAAGGTTGCGAGTTCAAACCTTGTCTTGTGCAACTACTCTTTTGCATCCGTGTGACGACCATCTTTTGTACATACGAGTATAATGTTCGTATAATACGAATATCTGTATGGTCGTCCCACCATCCCCCTCCTACGACCATGGAAAAAATTTGTGGCTATTAATAGCCAAATGGCAATTTTTTAAGGGGTCTAGGCAAATTTTGCGGCGATTTTTATGAAGGGAGATCTTTTAAAAAAAATAAAAAATAGCCATAGTTAAAAGAAGTAATCTATTATCTTTTTATGATTAGCCAAACTATTTTCTTTATTTTCCTTAAAGAAAAAGGGATTAGCCTTTCTTTATATTACAATATTTAAATATCAAATCATTAATAGCCAAACAAAAATGACCTGCTATCATTAGTGATAGTAGTCTTTTGAGCTATGAATTTCTATTACATATACCACATATGCATCTTCAAAAAGAAATTATAAGAGATGGCCATTATCCAGCGAGACGCTTGAGTTGGTTGCATAACATCTTCCTTCAAGCATTTGATTACCATATCTAGAAGGGTGTCGTTGCATTGATTGTTATAAGTTTTTTAATATTATCGTATGTTCCTTGATTGTTGATTATTATTTGTAATTGTAGTACAATATGTCTAAATCTACATAATTTACATTTTTTGCCTTTACTTCAAAAGATTCGCCAAGTCCAAATACATATATATGTAATGATAATAATAAATTTAGCCAAATATATACATAAAGTACAATAAGAATTTGAAAAATAGCAAAACTATTTTTTATGGAAAAACATATAATATGCTTAATTTTTTCCCTGCCTACGACGGCGACGAGTCCTCGGAGCTGGGGCCGGAGTACTCAAATTGGCTTGTTCGGATAACATCGGTGAAACTCCGCAATTTTGTCAGGCGCATTAGTCAGATTCTCGGCAGGCTCTCAGGTTCTATCACTTGGCGAGTAACCTTCCCAATCGACAAAGTAATACAATGGTCGACGAAGAAACTTGGAGTCCAGAATCTCTCGAACCTCGAACTCCTCATGATCATCAATTTCTACTGGTGGTGGCGGCGGAGGAACGCGATCCGGGAAAGTGTTAACTGTGTAGAGCTTCAATAGAGAAACGTGAAATACTGGGTGGAGACGAACAGCTGGAGGGAGCTCGAGCCGGAATGCCACATTGCTGATTTGAGCCGTGATCCGATAAGGACCAAGGCAACGATAGTCAAGCTTGTTGCAGGGACGTGAGATAGGAAGGTCCCTACGAAGAAGCCAGACAAGGTCACCAACATGAAATTTAGGAGCTTCCTGGCGATGCAAATCAGCATAATGCCGATAACATTCCTGTGCTCGGTGAAGATGATGCTGAAGATCTGATTGAAGAGCCTGGAGTTTCTCAAGTCGAGACTCGGCACTAGGATTGACAGAGTCACCGGCAGCGACACTAAGGGACCAACGAGGATGCTGACCAAAGTTCAGAAAGAACGGAGTTTGGTCAGTGGAGGCATGTACGGAGTTATTATAGGCAAACTCAGCTAATCGAAGATAATCGACCCAATCATCCTGCTGATAACTGATAAAGCACCTTAAATATTGCTCCAGAGTCTGATTAGTGCGCTCTGCCTGCCCATTACTTTCTGGATGATGACCAGATGTCAGTGAGCGGTCGATATGCAATAACTCCAAAAGCCGCTTCCAAAAACCTGCGACGAACTGCGGTCCACGATCGTTGACGATAGTATCAGGCAAGCCATGAAGTCTGACTACTTCACGAAGAAGAAGATCCGTTGTTCCCTCACTGGTGATGGTGATGTTGCAGGGAATAAAATGAGCCATCTTAGAGAAACGATCAACAACAACCATGATGGCATCATAACCCCGAGAGAGTGGCAGCTCCGGAATAAAGTCTATAGAAATGCTCTTCCAAGGTCCATCTGGTACCATGAGGAAGATGCCTTGGAATCTTCGCTCGACAACAGATGTCATAGGATCGAATAAAAGCTTCGAAAGAGCGACGAAGCCCAGGCCACCAATATTCTCGACTAATAAGTTCAAGAGCCTTGGCTACTCCAAAGTGTCCAGCCATAGGTGAATCATGGCAAGCCTGAAGAACCCGAAGCCTAGAAGCACCATCTGGCATATATAGAAGCCCATCACGGAGCAGGAGTCCATCTCGAACCTCAAAACGATCATAGTCTGATCCTATTTGCTGAGAAGATGATGCAGCGCCAATGTGCGAGAATACATTTTGAGCCAATGGATCGGAGGGCAAAGATGCTCGAACAGACTGCAAGAAGGCTGTATCATGAGGCCTCTCGAACAAAGTGAGAGCCATAAGCTGGAACCGATCAGGCCCTAAAATAACCTGTGATTGCTGATCAAATGCAAGATCACCTAGTTTGGGCTCAAGGTAGGAGTGTCGAGACAAGGCATCAGGCTTTCCTTGGAGGGATCCAGGACGGTACTTGATCACGAAATCAATCCGGGATAATACTTGAGTATGCCACCGGGCCTGGCGACAGTTGAGCACTCGAGCAGACTGAAAATATTCTAGTTTTCGATGATTTGTGTAGACTGTGACCTTATAAGGAGATCCCTCCAGGAAACGTCTCCACTCCTCGAAAGAATCCACTATCGCCAACAACTCCTTGTCATAAATGGGATAGTTGATTTCAGCAGCCTGAAATTTTCGTGAGTGATAGGCGATTGGATGCAATTCATGGTCATCCCCCTCCTGTGACAGGATCCCACCAAGCGCAAAATCAGAAGCATCTGCTTCGACAATATATGGGCGCAAGAGCAAGAACTGCATGAGCAAGAACTGGCGCCGTGGTGAACGCATGCTTCAGGGTAACAAAAGCAGATTCCGCTTCCACAGTCCATTCAAATGGCACGTCCTTGACCGTGAAGCGTGTCAAAGGAAGGGCAATCTCCGAATAATCCCGAATGAACCGCTGATAGAAATTGGCAAACCCAAGAAAACACTGAACATCTCGAACGAATGAAGGTGTTTGCCACTTTATATATCTAGGTCAACGGTCAGGATCGCGCCACTCCAATGGATGAGATCGCGCCAAGTGTCACGCATGCATTTAGGTTCTAGAATATTCTAGAACCTCCTAAAGACAGTCCCACATATGAGAAAGACGTGACGGAATGTCTTCAACAAATATTGGTAGTGCACTTGGCAAGGGTGTATGACTCGCAACTGGAAGGTTGCGAGTTCAAACCTTGTCTTGTGCAACTACCTTTTTGCATCCGTGTGACGACCATGTTTGGTACATACGAGTATAATGTTCGTATGATATGAATATCCGTATGGTCGTCACAAGAATGACTTTAGAGGAGCAACAGTTGAAATAAAGAATATTGACACCTTTCTCCTTCCTCCACTATGGCAGCTGCATGCCACACTCCACAAGCCACGCTAACTGTCTTTAAACCTATCAGGGCCTCACCATCTTGTTCTATAAAAGAAAGAGGTTAAATCTGCTACTCTTGATTTCTTAAACTAATGCTTAAACTATTTTCAGCCATGAATTTAACACCCATATATTACATACACAAAAAACTTACTATATTCATATACGATATATACATCCAACTACAAACAAAGTCTCTCATGTATACATATAACACACACATCAAACGAACACATCTCAACACTGTTCATCAGCGAACCAATTCTTAACCAACTTGTCCATACAGGCAGAACAACGACCAAATTTACCATCCTCACCATCTTCAACAGTGACCATACGATAACAGTCTTCGCAGCTAAATACAACATCCGTCCCAAACCCAAGCAAAAGCTCAATAGGGCACAAAAAACAACCGTCTGATCCTAATCTCTCCCCATACATATCCAAAAAGTTGGGATAATCCACAATATCAAACTCATGAATTGCTGCAACACCAATATCCTCCAAAGATAAAGTCGGAATCTCGGCATCACTACACTGCAATCCAGGTTCTATGATAGCATTTCCATCATACTCATAGAATGGAAAATGCACAAGCTGTTATGGTAGAAGCTAAATTTAGATCTACAAGACAATCAATATCTAGCACAGATAATATGCTAAGAAAAAGACATGGCTTAGAAATCGAAATGTGTAAAGTGAATAATATAGCAACACATCATAAAGAGCATACACGTGTATGAGTTAGAATCAGTTGCATTAATACGAAAAATGTACACAGAGATAGAAGGCATAGGCAGACTCCCAGTAAAACAGAAAATGGAGGTAGTAAGGCAGGAATTAGATCACGAAAGGCCCTATTGGATTTGAACGGCCGGCCGCAGCAGAGCAAGCTATGGCGGCGATGTAAGCGGCGCCACCAGGACCCATAAACCTAAATTTACCCATAATAAATATTAGGGAATATTCGAGGAATTTTCACCAAACGGCGTTTACGTATACAAGAATGTTGCCCAAAGCAACATTTTTGTAACGTGAAAAAACGTTATGTGATATTCTGCGACCAAAAAACCCCGTAAAAATGCTGGTAGATCCTCACCTTCTCTGTAGAATCGCTGTAGAAATGCTGGAACAGTAGGGTCGTCGTCTAGAATAGCACAATCTTTAGCAGAATCGCTGCCGGAGAAGGCCGCAGAGAAAAGCGGCAAAAGTGCCACAGACAAGAATTTTTTTTTTAACATTCAGTGTTAGAATCGATGCCACATGGCAGGGTCTTATTGGAAGAACCGACAGAATGTCACATAACTTGTTTTTACGCTTGAATTAGGTACAATGCATAAAGATATCAAATGGAATGTGGTGACACTAAATGGAGTATGTTTCTTTTGCAAGCAAAGCATCTATGCGAGATGGATTAGAAAATATGTCAAATATATTGCTAAAATTATTAAAATCTGCATGAATCAAAGCCGTTGAGTTATCTGATGCAATACAAGGCAGTGCATTGGGGCTTGCCAGAAGGGACCTGCTAGAACGACACCATGACTAAAGATAAAGAGCATTCGAAACAATGGACAAAGTGGGCGCACACTTGGCACAAAAGTAGGTGGATAACGGGGATCCAATTTTACTAGTACTAGGTAATAAAAAATGGGCACATTGACTGGAAAGACTAAACCCTTAAACCCTGAAGCACCGAATTCAGGACATATGGAAACTGAATGCATTCTGCGTTGAGACCTCAGAACCCTAATCATGTAATGGGAATGTTCAGATTGCAAGCACGACTTGCTCGACGCTTAGGGCCGATATGGAGTGCAGCTGGATACCAGAGATCGGATGCAAGGAACAGCTCTTACTTCTCGTCCAAACCTTTAAGGTATTTCTCATCCAAAGCTAAATTCAAGGAGCCCGTGAAGAGGCCTTCTTTAACTTGGGGAGTAATCCAGGATGAAGGAGCCATCAAACCTGGCCGTGAAGAAGTTTTGAAATACTTGGAAGATGAAGGAATTGATACCAGTGAATATGAAAATGTGGAACTTCCAACTACAATTGACATCGTGAAGGAACGCCTGGAATTTCTGTTAGCCCTTGGTCTTACAAAAGAGAACATAAATTCTTATCCCCTCATGGTATGTTGCAGTGTAAAGAAGAATATGATGCCTGTAATTGAGTATTTGGAAAGCCTTGGAGTAACAAGAGTTACTTTACCCCAAGTGCTTAGAAAATACCCTATGGTTCTGCATTCCAGTGTTGCCATTGATCTGGAGCCTGCAGTAAGGTTTTTACAGGGCTTGGGCATACCAAGGCTTTCTGTGTGCAGGGTTATTTTGAAGTATCCAGATGTCTTAGGATTTCGTCTTGAAGGCACCATGAGTACTTCAATAGGCTACCTCGTTAGCTGCGGACTTGACATAAAGCTTGTTGCGCCGATTGTTCTTGAGTGCCCTGAAATTCTTGGAATGCGAGTTGGAAATAATATAAAGCCCAAACTGGATTACCTTATTGATCTTGGAATTGACAAAGAAGCTGTAGCCAAGATCATTGAGAAACATCCATATTTATTAACTCGTGATTTAGAAGAACAAATTAAACCAAATGTTGAATGTATTCAGAAGATCGGAGTCAGAAAAGAAATGTTGCCAGCCATTATTACGCACTTTCCAGATGTGTTAATGATAAGTATAGGTACAAATGTGTTCAGGAAAGCGGCATGGTTCCAACAGCAACTTAATATCTCCACCCAAGAATTTGCTCAAGTTATTGAGAGATTGCCTCAGGCATTACTTATTAATGAAGAAGTAGCAATGAGGAGAATAGATTTTCTTATATCGTTTGGAGGTTTTAGAGTTGAGGATTGCAAAAGCATGGTACTTGCTTGTCCACATATCCTGGTTGTAGACGTGGATGGAATGTTGAAAGAAAACTTGTTGTACTTTACAAATGAGATGAAAAGACCATTGCAAGAGCTTGTAAATTTTCCAGCCTATTTCACTTATAGCCTGGACAGACGAATAAAACCCCGCTTTGAACAGATTAAATTAAAGGGCATTACTTGCAGTCTAACCTGGTTATTGAACTGTAGTGATGCAAAGTTTGAAGGAAGGCTTAATATGGGCGATCAATGTTCAGAAATTGATGAACTGAACTTCATTATGGGAGGACTTGTCCCAGTGCCAACTGTCACAAAAGAGGAAGATGACATTTGTAACAGTGAAGATGATGATGACGAAGCAGTAGAGGTGATTACCATGTAAGCTTGGAAATTTGATTCTTAAATGTAAGTGCTTAGTTTCTCTGTATTTATGAAAGTGGCTTTATATTATTAAACATCACAGTTCTGTACTGGCTTTTGTATTTTATAGATGTTTGCTTTGCTTTTCCAGGTCTACGACTGGGTAGGAACCACGTAAACCTCGATCTAGCATTTTGCGAGTGGAATTTCTATTCAGCCCAAAGCAGACAATGGCATTTTAAATGCACTTATATCAGCTTGGTGAGGGGGGTTAAGCTTGGTAGATTGCCAGTTCCAACCTTCTACATACGTTGATCCATCATCCTGTCCAAGCTCCTATCTGCAAAATAAGTTTGTTATTGCTTTATCTTCAGAGCATTTTCATGCTGAGTAAAATATCGCCTGCTTTTTATCTTGTTAAATTCTCCACGGCTTTAGATCATTGAGCTGTTCTTAACTCTATTATGCTTGCAAGCCATTGGGCTTGCATGAATATTAGACTGATCTGCTTCCTAAGCAGAAAGAGAGAGAACAAAAAGCAGAGGAAGCAGAAGCTAGTAAGGAAACAAAAGAAAATTGATGGGACACGGTGAAAATGCATTTTCTGATGCCACAAGGGAATGGATATCTAACGCAGGGCCATTTGCAGAGTTCAATTGAGGTATTGTCTTTCTTTGTTTCTTTCATTTGGTTATGCTGCACAGCAGTATAGGAGGTTTGTTACTTGCAAAACGGCTTGCTAAATCTTGAAGATTAAGTGGTCAGTTTATTTAAGTAGTATCAAACCTTACTGCATCAAGAGGATATTTGCACTGTGAACTTCCTGCACAAAATAATATTGATAAGGATATTGGATCAAGTTATGAGATGCAAATAAGGGTGGCCAATAAAAGAGGTACGGCATAACTTGTGTTTCTGTAACCATTGAATTGAATTAAACGTCTTATCCGTTCAACTCATTTTCTTTGTAACAAAGACGCGAACGACTAAATGAAGGTGCACTAACTTTGCCTATCAGGTCTTACTTTGCATATTCTTTACGAGGAGAAAATCTTTTGAGTAATATTTCAGTTATTTTTTGAATGAAGAATCAATTTTGAGAATACTTGAATAAAAGTTCCGAATTAATGGGATATAATTTATCACCCATTACCCCCTCCGTTGTAATCACTTATTCTCCCCATATTGTAAATTGTGCACCAAGGATAAAATACTGAAAGAACTAATATAGCGTGCTTGTATTGAGCCTTTGATTCCGCTATCCTGCTTGCCATCCACACCAGAACAGATAATAAAAAAAAATTCGAATTTTTTTTTCGAAAAACGTGATGACTGACTGGGAAAACCTCCCAGAGGTAATGAATATAGAGTGAAAAGGGCTAGCAAAGGATCTTTTCTATTATATAGATGTACCATTTCTTAGACGGCTTACGTCCTTTCATTTGCATCTCAGGTTTGCTTGGCTTTGCACATTTCTCTGAACATTTAAATCCAATGCCCATACTATCTATAAACATAGCCTATCAAAAGCATAGTCTATTATTAACACTTATACTAAGGGAACGTTCCCATGGAACTGACCGGACTCTGTTTTTTCTAGGTCGAAGTTGAAGCTGAGCAGTTCCCATGCAGCAGAGGTAAGGTTGGCTTTAAGGAAAACTGGGATTTTTCCAGAAATGAAAGACCATTTCTGAAAGGTCGGGTTGTTGCCTTCGTTTTGTCCTTTTAACGGATCAACAGGTGACGAATAAGCAAGCAACGGATTAAGCAGCCGGTGAAGATCGAGCTAGTGAGGATCTAGCCGGTTTCTGAGCAGAAAGAGTACTGCGGTCACATGGGAACACTTCAACCTCGACCTCACTGTTTTGCGGTCAGGTCAGGCTCATGGGAACGTCGCCTAATGCTCAATTGGGAGCCGCTTCCTTATTCCTTTTTTTTCCTCATCTGCTGGTACAAAGAGCATCGTATATATCGGACTCTGTCATGTTATGGCCACGGGTATATCCGTGGTATATTCGTGTCTTTGCCAAAAAAAATTACATGCGTTTTTGTGGACTTTAGCGGATTTTCTGCCATTTAAGGCTGGCTGGCTATAACATGGCCACGTCCAATATTTACCGTGATAGGTACATATTTAAGCAAATAGAATTCCGACTTCAAGGCCGAGAGGCTTCCTCTGAATGTATTAAAATCAACGTGCATATTTATTCATAAAGACAATCTATCAAAACTAGTGCTCAATCTTAGGCCCAGATTCCGCTGGAGGACGTTAGTGCCTGGCAATTAGCGCAAACCAATCAAATGCACCATCCAGAGTTACAGCTGCTTCTCATCTCCCATTGTTTTGCTCCACGATTTGCTTTCAGCCCTTGCTGCAGTGGAATCAAAGCAACGGCAGGTTTTCTGAAGGAGGCAGTTCCGGTGAAACAGAGAACTGCCCCTTCCCGCAGTGGAATCTCACCCTTATTCCCTTTTCTTCCTCAGTCTGCTGAGCTACACATTTAAGCAAATAGAATGGACTACACATTTAAGCAAATAGAATTCCAACTTCAAGGCCGAGAGGCTAGAGTCCATCCATATCAAGAAGGGGTCAACAACAGGGAGTTCACTATTTACATTGACACGGGGATCCTGCCTTCACTACTACTCGACAGTGGCCAACTACAGACACTTAGTACAGTAAAAAAAAAGGAAAAGGGGGAAAAAAAGCAAGCACCTCTCCAGTTCTAAGTTCATAGATTCATAGGCCCTACCATGCATACATGCATCTATATGCATCTAATAAGCACTTGGTAGAATAGAACATTTGCAAAATTCATGTGCATTTTCTCTGTATAAATTATCAGAACACACTTGTATCTTAGATTTTCAAAGAACGAGAGCAATTTTATCATATGCCATTAACTGTTTGAAGGACGGACATGGCCAAACTTTCCTGGTTCTGTTTCACGATGTTTCAACAGCTTTATAATGTCAACAAAAATTTATGGCAAAAACTAACATAGTTCATACAGCATGTTGCAAAAATGTCATTGAATCATTGATAAGAATCATTGATAATGGTAAGTGTAATTCAAACCCTTGTTAAAACCAAACACGTTTCTGCGCAAGTTTGCAAAAGTGTCCAGGAGCTCCAAGAAGATGCAAATGAAGACAACAAGTTGAATTTCTTTCAACAATAGCGATTAATAGTAAAATGAATGTCAGAACTGTAAACAAAATCACTTCTTAGCTTCAGATTATCTATGAGATGGAAATAAACAGCTTCAGTCAGAAGTTATGCTGGAGCCATCTACCATACCCAATTGCTGCTCGCTGGGAATAACTCCCCAGTTGGGAGAATGCGCGGCACGAAGCCATCTAAAATCATCCACCTTCTCCCATAGACCTGTTTCTTCTGAGAGATTTGCTTCACTGAGATCAAGTTCTATACCATGGCATAAAATTTATAAGGAGCGAATCTGACACCTGTTGTAAATTCAACTATGGGCCTACTACGAACTCGCAAGTAGAAGTCGGTGTTTCTAGTGGAGTGAATCCTAATTTGGTGTGAGGCCAACATTAACACACAACCATCTACTTCCTCCAGTAAGATAGATCCCGTTACAGGGCCAGTATACACTTTGCATTGCTTCAAACGATGAATAGATAGTGCCTGAAACTTCCCCTTCAAATATACCGTGCAGTTAGTCAGATCAGCAAGCACAATTTCCCTGATATCTAAGCTCTCTGCATTCTGAACAACCACCATATCCTTTTTATTGTTTATGGTGTACACGTTATGGATAAATCTACTCTCTTCCAAAGCATCTGAGCAGGGCTCTTGTACACTGCCACTGCGTTGCACTTGAACAATGTCATTGCATTTCACTTCCAATGACTTTTTGGGTTCCAAGTCTTTCTGTTTCTTCTTCTTAAACGAAAATTTCTTCTTTGGTATTGCCGCTGCCTCTGCACCTCCAATCCTATCCCTGAGTTTGCTAATCGTAGCCTGAGAAGTCTGAATATCATAAGCGGGCAAGAAATAGCTAGCTTCTGCCACCATTTTTTCTAACCCCGAAACCTGACCAAGAAGCGTGTCAATTTTTGCTCTAATTTCAGCAGCATTAACTTCTTCTGGTTCTCGGACGCCAAGCCCTGCCAATCCTGATTCGATCTCATTTTTGAGGCCATCAAATTGACGTTGGAAATACTGGGGTGTTTCTGTAGAGCTACTTACAGCTTGGGATGCTGCTCTGCGAGCTTCGGCTTGTTTACTGCGTTCTTCTTGAAGGGCTGCAAGCCGCTCCACCATAGCCGAGTATTTCCGCCCCTGTTGGTCATTTTCTGTGCCGGAGGACGCCATCGAAGGACTGCCCTAACTGGACTGGAATAACCGGTCTCTTTATTTTCAAGTTTGGTTAATCCATTTTCCTAACTTTTGGAAGGAGTAATTTTCAGGACCAAAAAATTTCGCTCCTGACGTGGCAGGTCGCGAGTGGCAAAGCCACAAGCGGCACTGCCACGTCAGCAGGCGGCCGCCAGAAAATTTTGAGCGAAATTTTTTAGGTCCTGAAAATTCTTCAACGAAATTTTAAGGGAACTTGAAATTTGGCATTTCCGGCAGTGCTGCTGCTCACTGCTGCTCAGCAGAAATCGATAGAAGATTTCGGTTTATAAAAACCGGTTGATCTGGGCCGAAATTTCAAGGTCCCTAAAATTTCGTCTTTCGACCTAATACTATATGGGTGAAAATGGCTTTACCCTGGTTCTGGTGATTCCGTCGCGGTGACTACTCTCCCGCGGAATCATTAACCCTTTTGCCCCGTTATCCGTACCTTCCTGCCCCATTATCCGTACCTGACAGGCTCCATTTTATACCTTCCGGCGGAATCACATCTGCAAAATACCGCTGGACGGAATCACCACCCTTTTATTCTACGACGGAATCACATGGAATTGATCCTGCCGGGTGGAATCACTGTATACCGTAATATTCTCCCCCATGGAATCACTGCGTACGATAATATTCTCCCCTGTGGAATCACCGCGTAAATATTCTCCCCCGTGGAATCACCGCGTACTATTCCTCAGGAAGGAATCACCTGAAGACCTTAGGGAGGAAAAATTGGCAGATGGTTCAATTCAATCCCAGCAGAAGTTTATGCCCGATTCCATAAAAAATGGTTGAAGACCATGAATGAAATTAATACTAAACCAATGGTGCAAAAAAACAAGCTCGACTACTCCATTTTATCTGTGCATGTCCATTGTTATGCTCTAAACTGCCCAGAATTTTTCTGGTTGGGGATTTGAACCCCTTGCCAATATCGGCAATCCCATTTTCATGCGAGACCTGCCCTTTGAGTCCAATATGAGCAGAGAAAACAAGCATGAGATAAACCCCCGTGTTTTGATTAGGCTAAAATTGTTATGAAGGTTCCAACGCTAGTGCTGAATCCAGATCTAGCAGGAAATTTCATGTTTTGATGGGTCGCAAGACTCGGAAAAGACCCAAATTGTCTATCATGGAAGATGACAGTGAGGAAGCAGAGGCTTCCTCTTCCAGTGCCTTTAAATTTGACTAGAACAGAAACAGAAACATAGCTTTTTTACCTTATTGGTTCCGTTTCCTTCAGGACAGAAACATAGCTTTTTTACCTTATTGGTTCTGTTTCCTTCAGAATAGAAACAGAGCTTTTTTTACCTTATTTACCTTATTGGTCTCGTCGATATAGCTGCTGCCACCATGCCTGCCGCCATGCTGCTATTTACCCCGCAATATTCAAGCAAAAAGGCACAAAAATCCCACTGCACTTTAATAGGATCGGAAGGTTTTTCCATGGCAGGAGTTGGCACCGCCTTATCTTTCTTTGATCCTTCGTCTCCGACATCCGAAGTTTGCAAGGTAGCCATGGATCTGCAAGCAAAGCTGCAATACAGAAAACTTTGGTCGAGCAAAAGCAATCAAAAGGCAGAATCATGCGTCAGAGTACAAGCTACAACTAGGCGAGAGCACAGATGCAGAGTGCAAGACTGCTACAAACATCAACAAAGGTATTGGTGGAGTTGATGTCTCAGAAAGAAGACTTTCTGCTTCAAGTTCAACACATGTGCTCGAATACACAGTTGGGCCTTTTGCTTTTAGACCTACAAATCCATCGCCTACGTGCTCGTCCCTCGCTGCCTCTGTCAGAGAGCTCCCTTCTGTTAAGCCAACGATATATTTGCAGCCACTTCTTCCACCTGTGACAGCGGCACTAGCAAAACTCCACCTCCTGTATTTCCTGATTTTTTCCTCCATTTCCAGCACTGCCACCATACTCCGTTGTAGCAAAATATGAAAGGCGGCAAGACTGCAAGAGAGAATGGAAGGCGAGCTTGACGGCTTCCGCCATAGCTCGCAGCATCTGCAAAATCCATTTTTACCCGACCCCATTTTTCGTTGGATCTCACTAAACCAAGCCATAACAGGAGCTTAGATTGACGCCTGAGATGCTACTTCAAGTGAAACCTATCATACTCCGGTTGCCATTGAAGCTTGAGAGGTCGCCATTGAAGCTTGAGATGCTGCACTGAAGCTCTAGCAAAACCTCTCGGACGAACAGGAACGCCACAATACACAGGTAGAAAATTTAAAATTTTTTCGGATATTCCACAGGGCAGGATATTTTGGACGGTGATTCTGTGCGGCAGTATATTTTGGGCAGTAATTCCTTCTGGAAGTATCGCTCCGTTGTGATTCCACCGGAAGGTATACAACGGAGCCTGTCAGGTACGGATAACGGGGCCTCCGAAACGGATCCCGTTCTCGGAGGGTTAGTGATTCCACGGGAGAGTAGTCACCGCGACGAAATCACCAAAACCAGGGTAAAGCTATTTTCACCCATACTATATATGCAAAATTCAAAAATCTGTCCGGGAAATTTTTTATAACCATTCCAGTTATGATAGCCTAAGCCAGTTCTCTTAACTTTGTGCTCAAGGTTTCATAATACTCGTTATGTTCTATCTCTCATTTAATCCCAGTCTTTCATCCATGGTATATTCCATGGGATATACCATATCCTACAACCCCAGCCGTCCATCCAAAACGAAGATTGGGTCAACCCCATTTTCCATGTCATCCTAAGATTTAGCGGCCATGGCTCCGAGTCAACGATGCAGTCAATTAAGCACAGCTAGAAGAACAAACATGGTAGAAGTAGTGTGCCACATAAACATAGTAGTAGGCCACCTACAGAAGCATAACATACATAAAAGAAATATGAGAAGCGTGTGAGTGCCAAGTCAATTGGGGATTTGAACCCCCTGCCATGAAACTGCAATATCAACTTCTTGCCATGACAAGCAGATCAAAGTACGAAAGAATATCAGGCTTCATTTAAGAGGTTTTCTGCTCAAAATTTGTTGTAAAACAAGAGGCATACAAGATTTTAGAGGTTTTACTTGTTACATCAAAAAATCTAACTTGACTTAGAAAGCAGGTATTTCTTTGATTGAGGGTGTCTGGGCGAGAGCAATTTGACAATGCGTTCGCCATAGCCAGATCTCAGATGGAGCATCAAGATGACTGCTGAGAATGCATGGCTTACGTTTTCTACTTATCTGCCTTCACTCCCAGATTTTCTACAATAAACAGGAGCGTTCACTCATATCGAATTTTGCATCTGTGGCCTACGTGATTCTACGTCTATGCCCTGACGGATTCTGCATAAGTGATTCTGCATATGCAGCTCTCGGAATCAATTTGAGGATGTCGGTTATGGCCCCTGAACCCTTCCAGATTAACTCTGCCATGGCCAGATACCCGCCCATCGGAAGAACTCTGCCATGCCGACGTCGCCCTGCCATAACGCACAAATTTGATACGAGCCCTACTTTTCTAAGATAGAAAGAAAAATAAATGACATACCTTACAAAACCCACAACACATTTAGTGACATCAGCATAATACTATTTTGGCATACGAATACCCCCTCCCCCCAAACCATGCAAAACCATATGTAATACCCGCTCCTTTCTTCAATTGCACAAGATAATGTTTTGATTTCATTCTCGCCAGAGTTCAAAATACCACACCAGCATTCCTCATATTGACATTATAATGTACATTAAGAAAGATTCAACCAATCTTGATTGAATGTTGTTTCGTAAATAGTTGTTCCTTTTCGTGTTATTTCATGACCTGCATACGAATTTCTGAAAATAATGGTAGTAATGTTTGAGCTCTTGAGGTTATAGCAAACCATATCTATAAGAACGAAAGAGGTCGTCAAAAATCTGCAGACTGCAGTCTGACCCAAATGGAAGGTAAGAAGACTCAGATAACATATATCTAGTGTTGTGTACTCTAGTTTAAGATTGTGTTGCCACAGCCTGTAGATACAATGGGAGATAGGTCATCACTGTTTTTCCATAGTTGTTCCACATGACAAAAAAGTCTATGATCTCTATGTTCTGATATACATATACTTAAATGCATGAAGAGAATGATACTGCAGTCAAATTGATCTAGACAATTTAAGTCAATCTGGATTTCTAAGCATTCAATCTCATTCTACTCAATGAACAACTTCAATAGTTAACAAGTCTTTTAAATTTGCATCACAACTTCAACCATTAGATTGCTACAGTAATAACACTGTAGCAGAGGTATTGACCCAAAAACAACTTATCGTTGACTATACATCCGATAGCCCAAGCACATAGCAACCCTTCCGGAAATCACCTGCAATCATCCGTGTATATCCAATATCAATCAATGAATCCTTTTTAAACAGTTTCGGGCCAAGATCCGGCCGCCATGGCGGGCCGATCGACCTCCTATGAGCTCCAAAACAGCAAGTTTCCTTTTCGAATGGTTTTCCCCCTTTTTTCGTCTTATCTCATAAGGGATTTAACTTTTAAAATGCTTTTCATTTGGTTCGACCATGCAACCATGCTTGCCCCTTAGCCATTAGCCATTTTTCAAGCCCCTTAGCCATTAACCATTAGGAACTAATTCGATCTTAGAATCTTGATGACAACATGAACTTTTTCTACATTTCCCCCTTCATGTTATCATCTCTGCTGCACTGAATCATTTTTTTCAATTCTGTAAACTTACTTTCAGACAATGCCTTAGTCAAGATATCTGCCAGTTGTCTTGAAGTATTTACGTAAATGAGTTTGACTGCATTCTTCTTTACAAATTCTCTGATGAAATGGAGTTCCAACTCAATATGTTTAGTCCTCTCATGTAGGACTGGATCTTTGGTCATTGCAATGCAGCTTGTGCTGTCACAGTAAAGTTCAGTGGCCTTAATTTGCTTATAACCAAGTTCATCCAGCAGCCTTCTTTCCCAAACTATCTCCTTTGTGGTCAAGGCAGCTGAGGCATATTCTGCCTCAGCACTAGACATGGCAATTGCACTTTGTTTTTTGCATTTCCATGCAACTGGAGCTCCTCCTAGAAATATTAAATAGCCAGAAGTTGATTTTCGTGTGTCAAGGTCACCTCCCCAGTCTGCATCACAGTAGGCTTGTAACTGCATGTTTTTTGTGCAATATGTTATACCATCATCCATTGTTCCCTTAAGGTACCTCAATATTTTTTTAGCAGCTGTCCAATGATCCCTCCCTGGATCATTATTGTACCTACTTAAGATGTTTACTGCAAATGCTATATCTGGACGAGTACAGTTTGCCACATAGGATAGACATCCTATCAGTGACATATAAGGTATATTCTTCATCTCTGCTCTTTCTTTTTCTGATTTTGGACCCATCTTGGCAGATATTTTGCTTCCTGGCACAATAGGAGTCTTTGAGATATTGCAGTCTTCCATATTAAATTTTTTTAGCATCCCTTCAATTTGGCCCCTTTGAGTAAGTACCAATGTTTTATCAGACCTGTTTCTATGCACTTCGATCCCCAAGAATTTCCTTAGTTCACCTAGGTCTGTCATCTTAAACTTGCTGCTCAGAACTTTCTTGCAGTGATTCAATGCTTTTATTCCACTTGAAATCATCAAATTATCGTCCACATAAAGAGCTATTATGCACCAGTCATCTCCAGCCTTGTACTTGTAAAGATTACCATCATTCTGGAATTTATCAAAGCTTTGTTCTCTAAGATAGGAATCAATACACTTGTACCATTCCCTTGGAGACTGCTTTAGACCATACACAGCTCTCTTTAACTTCCAGACTTTCCCAGTTCCTACTTCAAAGCCCTTTGGCTGTTTCATATATATGTCTTCCTCAAGCTTTGCATTTAGAAATGCAGTATTTACATCCATGTGATGTATCTCCAGGTTGTATGCATTGGCTATAGCCAAAAGCATTCTTATACTGTTCATTTTAACAAGAGGCGAAAAAGTCTCTTCATAATCTTGCCCATATTTTGTGAAAAACCTTGGGCCACTAAACGAGCCTTAAACTTGGGAGTCTTTCCATCTGCCTCTGTTTTTAACTTGTACAGCCATTTACATCCCACAATATTTTTATCCTCTGGAGCATTTACAAGTTCATATGTATCAGTCCTCCTAAAAGAACTCATTTCCCCTTGCATTGCCTCCATCCACTGTTTGCTATCAGACGAGATAATTGCCTCTTCGTATGTTTTAGGAACTGAAGTATCTAGATGCATTAATATCTCAAACAAACCAAGGATCTCACCTTCATTGTCTTTAAGTCTTTTACTTTTGCCAAATTCGTCTCTTCCAAACTTTTCATAATTGGTTACACCTTCGTCCTTAATAATTTGAGCTTCAGTCCTTTTCTTCCTCCTACTGGGGCCTGCTGGTTCATGGACTTGCTGGTCAAATGAAACCTCATGCTGCACATTTTCAACATCAACATTAGTATCAGGCAACCTTTGATCAACACTTACTTCATGTTCTGGATCTCCTTGCTGCACGTTTACATTCATGTTAGGCAGTGCTTGGTTCAAGCTTATTTCATCTTCCTCATCTGTATCAAATACTATTGCTGGTTTGTTTACCTCATCCTTGAATTGGACCCTTTTTCCCATCTTACATTCAGTTATATCTGCTGGACTGTTAATCCTTGGCAGCACTTTATAGAATTGTTCTTCATCAAACAATACATCTCGACTTATAATGATTCTCCTTTTGGCTGGATCATATAATCTATAAGCCTTGGATTGTAAATCGTACCATACCATGTAAGTAATATATGCTCTGTCATCCAACTTCTTCCTGAGTTCTTCTGGCACATGAGCATATGCCAAGCACCCATAGGCTTTCAGCCTGCTATAGTCAGGGGTCTTTGAACACCAAAGCGTCAATGGAATCTGCCCCTTAATGCTTATGGAAGGTAATAAATTTTGGACAAACACTGCTGTCATAACCGCCTCCTTCCAAAGAAAGTTAGGCAGCCCTGAATACTTGAGCATGCTTCTGACAGCATTAAGTATTGTTCTATTTCTTCTCTCAGCAATTCCATTTTGTTGAGGGGAGAATCTGCAAGTTAACTGTCGTTTGATGCCTAATTCATTACAGTAGTGCTTGAACTCATTTGACAAAAATTCTCCTCCTCTATCTGTGCGTAAACATCTAACCTTTCTTCCAGTTTCCAATTGTACTTCATTTACAAATTTCTTAAATGCTAGAAGAGCTTGATCCTTGGTGCTTAGGCAGTAAACCTTGGCCATTCTGCTATAGTCGTCTACAAAGGTAATAAAATATCTCTTCCCAGAGAGACTTGATATATTCAATGGTCCACATAGATCTGAATGGATTAGATCCAGCATCCCTTTTGCCCTTTTCATGGATTTTTTGAAAGGCAACCTTGTATGTTTGCCTAGAATGCAACCTGCACATTTAAATTTTTCCCCTTTGATTTCAGATGCCTCCAGCAATCCCCTTTTTATCAAAAGCTCAATTGTTTTTGAATTTACATGACACATTCTTTCATGCCATAGTTTAACATCTGAACAAGTTACCAGGTTGATACTTTGAGTCAAATGATCAGAATTCAGACCAAACAAATTTCCAACTCTCTTGCCAACAAACTTTAATTTATTATCATAAAACACCTTACATTGTAATCTTTCAAATAAAACTTTATACCCAAGATCTACTAACTGGCACACAGAAATCAAATTCCTGACTAATCCTGGTACACAGAGTACTTCTTTTAATTTAACTGCTTTTCCATCCAAATCATAAAGCTCCAACATTCCAGTGTCTTTAATCTCTTGTAACTCTCCATTTCCCAACTGCACATGCCCTCCTTTGATTCCCCTGCAATCTTTAAGCATGTGTGTAGATGAGGTTACTGTCCTCTCAGCTCCTGAATCTAAAATCATCATATCATGGTTATTTTCATCCTTTTGTAAGTGACATAGTTCAGAATAATTTACCTCTTCATCTTCGTTTTGCTCATCTTCATCACCCCGAGACTCTTGAGTTAGGTTCAAAGATGGACTTGTCTTGGCTGTACCCCTTCCCCTGGCAGCAGATCCCCCTCTGTTTCCCCTGCCTCTGCCCCTTCCTTTATAGTTCATACCCCTCGGACTTGAACAATTTGAAGCAATGTGGCCCTTACCTTCACAATTGTAGCAAACTGTATCTTTCCTCATGTTAGGACAGTCAGCTTTTAAATGCCCATAATTATTGCAGTTATAACATGGCCCAATCCTTTCCTTATCCCTGTTACTGCCAGTTTTCTTTCCTTTGTACTTTCCAGCAAATAAGACCTCTGTGTTCTGCTCATCATCCTCATACCCAATTTGTTTCTGCTCAAATTCTGTTCTTATAATTTGTATGGCGTGTTCCTTAGTTCTAGCAATGTTTCTTACTAAGGTAGCAAGATAGGCATTATGTGCAACTGCTCTGGATATGGCCAATAACTGGTACTGCTCATTTAGAATAACACCAGCTCCTTCTAAATCAGCTATGATTGAGTCGAACTTCTCAAGAAATTCAGTTATGTTCTCTCTATCATGTAATTTTAATTTTCTTAGCTGCTTTTCCAAGACATCTATTTGGGAAGAAGTTTTAGCTTCATAATTTTTGATCATATACTGCCACATCTCCTTAGGACTTAACCCTCTCAATTTCAACTTAATTACTGGACCAACCTTACAGCAAATAATTGCTTGTGCCTCCATGATTTTGAGCTGTTCATCCATTTCTGTGCTTGTTGCAGATACTACTCGTACAGTGTTATTACTTCCTGCAGCAGCTCCTGCACCTCCACCAGCTATTGAGCTTGCTTCATCTGAACTAGAGCTAGCTCCTCCTGTACTAGATGTCCCTAAGACAACATTAGTACCACCATAACGCCTGCTTGTACTTGGCTCAATCAAGTACCATAAATTTTCAAACTCCAAAACCTCTTTAATACTTTGCTTCCAGATTTGGAAGCCACTCTCACCTTTGAATACCTCTATAGCATTGAGTAGATTTGCCCCGAACCTGCTTGCCATGTTTATCTGGCTCTGATACCAATGAAGAGAATGATACTGCAGTCAAATTGATCTAGACAATTTAAGTCAATCTGGATTTCTAAGCATTCAATCTCATTCTACTCAATGAACAACTTCAATAGTTAACAAGTCTTTTAAATTTGCATCACAACTTCAACCATTAGATTGCTACATTAATAACACTGTAGCAGAGGTATTGACCCAAAAACAACTTATCGTTGACTATACATCCGATAGCCCAAGCACATAGCAACCATCCCGGAAATCACCTGCAATCATCCGTGTATATCCAATATCAATCAATGAATCCTTTTTCAACAGTTTCGGGCCAAGATCCGGCCGCCATGGCGGGCCGATCGACCTCCTATGAGCTCCAAAACAGCAAGTTTCCTTTTCGAATGGTTTTCCCCCTTTTTTCGTCTTATCCCATAAGGGATTTAACTTTTAAAATGCTTTTCATTTGGTTCGACCATGCAACCATGCTTGCCCCTTAGCCATTAGCCATTTTTCAAGCCCCTTAGCCATTAACCATTAGGAACTAATTCGATCTTAGAATCTTGATGACAACATGAACTTTTTCTACAATGCATGCTTCCATCGCAGTCTAGTTTCAGGCATGCCAATGTTTATTATGCCCATAAAATGATAATAAGAGAGGCAGGGTGTCCACAGAACTAAGATGCCTTCACGAATTGTTGCATCTTCTTTTGCTTTTAATAGAAAAATATACTGGCAAAATCGACTGCCCTCTCTGTTGCAAGCATGCTTTTGGAAGTATGGCTGCTTTAAGAGTAGCTCTCTATTCTATTCTATTCTATTCTATTCTATTCTATTCTATTCTATTCTATTCTATTCTATTCTATTCTGCCATCATTGCTTCTCTTATATATCTCATTCATAAGCTTTTAGCTATCATTACTTCATACGCCATCAATTTTTATACCTGGGATAAGTTATTAATCTCTGGCAATCCATTAAAGACTTGTTAAAATGATATGAAGTACCGACGTTGAAGCACATGGCATATAGCACGTGCAATTAATATCTATATTAGCTAAATAAATAACTTAACCTTAGAGATCCTAAAGACTTGAGTAAATGCATTAAGTATTTGTTAGTTATGCAACCTTAAAATAAGTATAAAAGATATTTTAAACTTAAGGTAAACTATTGTTACATTTAAAAGAGACTAATAAAAGCAAAATTGTTGATTGTTAAGCGACCTGATAAATTATAGATGTCCAAAAATCTGGCATTTGTAACAGCACATCAGCCTAGCTTGAATTTGCTAGTTTATCTAGCTAAATATTAATGCATATCATGTTTGAGCTTGACCCAGAATCCTTGAATTATCCCAGAGAAGTTGTTCAGTTGAACAGATTCTTAGTTTTTGGGAAGAACCACAAAATTCTCTTGTAGTGTTCGGAAGTCTGAGCCCGATGAATTTGTGCCAGAAGATCCTGTTCCAGAGATTTAAAGCTATTTTTGTTTAAATTGTTTGCTAATTTTGCAGGAAGAATATGCCATTCTTACCAAATATAACATCTGATTGCTTGCAGTGGAAAATCTGGTAACAATAACTATCAGCTTCCCACATCTTTATATCCAGAAAATACCAAAGGTAAAAAACCTTTATACATTCACAGGCTTTAGCAGTCTATACATAAGCTCCTAAGGATCCCAAGGTGACAAGGGATTATCTTGAACTGAAAACCCTTGCCTACTAGAAAGAACGGTTGAGTGTGATGGAAAGACTATAAAGTTAGTGCATGTTTGGCAAGATGAATCAATAAGCAAATCTTTCCCATACTAATTAACTGCCTTTGGGGCAAAAGTATGCTGGTGGGGTGCAAAAGCAGGCGTCCCGACACATGCTGATAGCACACATGTATCACCCCATGTTGTAGCTTGTTTAGAGTGCAAATGGTGCTAGCAGATGCTAATTAGGTAATCATTAGAAACATATCTTCAACGAATGACAAGTGAATTAATTGGGTAGAATAGTAGGTGAAAGATGCTGAAGAGAGTGTTGGAGTCGTGTTCTTTGGCATGCCACCAGCATACTTTTGCCCTTTGCTAAGGATGTTTAATGCTTTGATGCAAGGGTATACAAACATGAGTATCTTAAATGATAATTGGCAACTATTCTAATACGATTGAAATTACTTGAGCATCTATAGTAACTTAGGATAACTAAGGCCAAACGTGCATAACATGACACAATTTCTGCATCATCCATTTGCAACATCCAGGCATTGTGTTTTGGCCTATCCAACTTGAGAAAGCCTGCTTTAGCCAATCTATATGTTGTATCTGTTTAAGAGGTGCATTCAGATATAGTGGCAATTTATCTATAACTTGAACAACTTTTCATTTGCATTTACTCGAGCCTTGCAAGTCTATATCAACTCACTAGTGGACTTCACTTTATCATCAGCTTTTGTTACAACATCTGAAAACTTTCTTATTTCTTCGTCAAACCTTGCAGTCGCATAAGTGATTTCACTAGGCAAAGCTCGCTGTGTCCATTCATTTAAAAGAATGTCAATGAGGCTTCCCAGTCTTTGTAACTGGAAGTTTTTCTGCATCCCTTCCTTCAAAATATCACGCAGTGATGAAGTTATTTGATTGAAGGTGCCTTGATAGCCCTTATGTTCTCCTTTTACATGGGCTTCTTGAAGAGCTTTTGCAATTGCTTTCCTTGCACATCGGTTTGGTCATCTTACTTCAAACATTGCTGAGCTTTTGAATGCTTGGCTGCTTGAAGTAAGAGACAAACTGATATTATCTATGTTAACTATAATCTGTGGCAAGATGATGACATGGTTCTATGAGCGACGGAAGGAAGGAAATGATGCTTAGATGGCCACAAGGCAAAGTTCTTTTGCATCGGTTAAGGATGTGACAGTGAAATTGAAACTCCTATTGCTCGTGCACATTACTATCGAGTCCTTCTTCTACTGACTATATGTTCAAGATAGTGACAGTGAAGTATGAGCATGTGGTCAACCTGCAAGCTGGTACGTGCTCATGTTTAAGGTGGAAAAAGTTTGGAATTTTTTTGTGCTCATGCTGCTGTATCAATTCTATTCAAAACATCAAGTGCAAATGTACACTTATGAGGCATATTGGATGAGCATGTACTGTGCAACTTATGAAGGGATGATCACTCATGTGCCTCATCGTGGTGAAATTTAAGCACCCATAGACATGCTTCCTTTACAAACATGTAGATTGCCTGGGCGGCCAAAGAAAAGAAGGATTAGATCGTCAACAGAGAAGGACGAAAAAACAGTCAAGTGTTCTAGATGCAACATTGCTGGTCACAATTGTCGGAGTTGCAGAAGTGCTAATTAAGATGGAGGACATAATCTGGTTAGTAAATCAATCATCACTTCATAATTACCATTCAAACTCAGGGGGTCTGAACCCCCTTAATGGTGAAATGTTTGCTCTAATAGTGCATGAAATATATGTGATAGAAGAATCCTTAATGGTGAGGAGGCTGCCATGACATGGTAATGAGCCACTGCAGACACGGTGAAAGATTAAAAAGAATATGGTAATGGAGTGATCAAAACATGGTGATCTAAATCGTTCAGAATAGTGAGTTTAATTTCTTGAATGGCGCTAAGAATTTCATGACATGGTGACAATAAGAACTCACATAAACTCAAGAAAATCACATTGAATACTCTAACCTATGAATTATAATATATTAGCAGTCGAAGGGAATTGAACACCTATTAAACAGAAATCTGGCCAATTACCATTATCTGCACCTGCAAAATAAACAGAAGTTCATGTTAATATGTTCAATACATAACAATGATATGTAGAACTCATGGAAATATAAAAATATTTGTTGGAGGGATTACGATCCAAAGATAAGATCCCTCAAATGTGAACATAAAAAAGATGTTCACAATTCCAAAGTCTCCAAACAACTTGATTTAACACAAACAATCTTGCAACCACGTTTACTGAGCCATCTAATATGTAGCATAATAACAGGGGGTTTCTTTTGTATTTTTGTACGTTTTTTCCTATGGTTTTTATATGATTTGGTGGTCGTATTTCAGGGGGTGTACTAATGCGTACATCTAGAGTGCGCACTGTATTTTCATCTTCTAATTTCATATTCTCAATGGTTTAGACCCATGTTTGCATGATGCTTGTGCCATGCATTTTTTTTAATGGTCAAGATTGAGTCCTTGAGTCCTTAATCAAGGGCTCAGAATAAACACCCTATTTCATGGTCTATTTCCCTCGTGTATTTTTTCCTAAACAATGTCCATAGCTAGTGTAGATATCGAGCTCATGGGTTTTAGGGTTTTTATTCTCTGCTCTGCCGATTGCTTGGATCCTGACCGGACCGCCACAGTAGAACTTGGAAGCAAACAAGATTGGCCCCTGATCGTTTCAAAACTTGGCAAAGACGTCTGTTTGAAGGAGCTTTGACACCATGCCGACAAAAGGTATTGTTTTGAATTTGGAGCTAGGGGTCGAGTGTTTGGCTCTTAACGATGCGGCCGAGATGCTCTGCCAGCGTAAACCGTAGGTAGAGTCTTAAACTTCTTATAAACGCATCAGCTAGGTCCATGCTTCTCTCACTCCGTGCAACTGTTCATCCTGCTATACAGCGGCTAAATGGGACCATGGGATTTAATCTTGCTGCAATGGGCCACATACAGCAAGTATAGGCAACCAATTCTACCGTCTTTTACACGGATCACGAGGGGACAAAGCTTTTGGGGCTTAGGACCAAGCTTCCTAATCCTATTGGCCATGACTCAAAGAGGAAGAGAAGGCGGGAAGCCCGGACTTTCTTTGCATGAATGGCATAACCTTTACAGTCTTAACATTTACCTTTGAAGTATTGCTAATGGAAATTCGTGAAGATTGTCGTGAATGCTATTTTCTGGAGCAGTGAGGCCTTGATTGTGATTGTCACTGATCAGGGAGCAATTTGTTGATTCAGAGAGCCATTGGGTCTAGGTACGAAAGCTGGTAGCTGGTTTGATTAATCCTTTTTATGTAAGATCATGGCAGCCCTTTTGTGGAGTCATATAAGTTCTTCGTCTAAGTACATCACTAATATTACACCTTCAGTTCGAAAATACACATTTAGAATTCTGGACCTGCCCCAAAACCTGATCAACGTGGAGGTCGGGCATTTGACTTAGAATCAGTGGTGACAAAGCTGCATTTTACAATTGCATATTCTTGGGCCACCAAGACACGCTTTATGATCACAGAGGTCGCCATTATTTCAAGAATTGCTATATTGAAGGGACGGTGGATTTTATATTCGGCAATGGGAGATCATTATATCAGGTTTATATCAGGTTTAGGTCATTTTTGAACTTTCTACTGTAATAGCACATTAAATTCCCCCATATCCTTTTCTTGAAGAAAAAACTAATGCACCTGACATTGTCTTTGCGAAATTGTCGATATATCTGGCACATAACTTTGTTGGTTCCATCCTTTGCCCAAAGGAGATCTGAGGCGATCTTTGCGAGCGAGGGGTTTTCATTTTTGCATAGCGGCATAAGTGGCCCTGGCACGACTTATTTAGGGCGAGCTTGGGGCCCTAGCTCTAATGTTGTGTTCCTCTATACATGGATGGGAAACTTAGTCTCTCCACGAGGCTGGAATGACTGGGGTAAAAGTGATAGAGACAACAATCTCTGGTTTCAGTATGGGGCAGTCCAAGAGCCATAAATCATGTACATTTCTTCATCCCTAGTTGCTTTGCAGCTGCAACCAGGCCGAGATAGGTTCTTAGGAAACTAGATTGCTAAGATATATGGTAAATCTGGAGCTCTGCAGGATGCCCATGCTGATTGTACTGACTTTATATTGGGTGCCATGGCCCCTTTCTGTAAACCTTATGATATTATTGTTTTTGCCCATTTTATAACATTGTGTTTACGTATATTTGGAAATAATTTGTTTGTCTTGATGTTATTGTGCTTTTTAGTAATTAATGCTAGATATTAATGTTTAGACCCATAAAGTTTACCTATGTTTGCTTTAGTTAGGGCCCGAAGGGCCCAAATTTTTTTTTAATATAATAATCAACACACAACTACCATTAACATTATTAACATAAACTATTGTATTTAACACATTTAAATTAAAATCCCCCTTAAACCCCCTTTGGTTTGGGTGCATATTCACACGTGGGGTTACTCCGGGCAACGAGAGCTGTCGAATGGGCATATTTGCCCTTTATTCCAAGATCTGGACCGTACATAGCGATCCTCGTTTGTGGGGTATGCATGTACAAGTTTTTGTATACTGTATATTAAAGTTTACAAAATACTATAAGATTCAAGAGAATGTACTTAATGGTGTTAATTTTGTACATGTATTGTAAATATATTTTTGGGGCACTCGCTACCCTACGTACCCCCCGTGTGAATATGCACCCAAACCAAAGGGGGTTTAAGGGGGATTTTCATTTAAATGTGTTAAATACAATAGTTTATGTTAATAATGTTAATGGTAGTTGTGTGTTGATTATTATATTAAAAAAAAAAATTAATAAAACATATCAATAAACAAGAATAAACAATGATAAACAAGAATGATAAACAAGATATTTCATTAAGACCAGCTTGATAACATACCTCAATTAAGAGGCTAAAGATGCAAGTTTCTGTTCAACGTACAACAGAAGTGTTGTTGAAATGTTGTTAGATGCATTTTTGGTCTCAGAGACCTAAATTTGGAGGTGCTACACTGCTTCAGACATATATAATTTTTCTAAACCTTTAAGTTTTCCATTAACTTGAGATTCTTCATCAGATTCTGATGAACTTGGAGTGTGCTTCTCATTTAGCCTTTGTTTTTTCCTGCAAAATGCACGTCCCATGAACACAAATGGGTTTCCTCAAGGATGCAAGGTAACGCAACATCATCTTGACTATCCTCAAATGCAGCCAATGGTAAATCTACATTATGCAATTTATGGACATTTTCAGCTTGATGTTCATTATTTTCATGCATAGAATGTTCATCCAAAAATTCAACTGCGATAACAAGTGGACCATCGTCCACATCTCGTGCCTCTAATTCCATCGTTCTTTGTGTCTTTCTTCTCACTCTTTCGGGCCTTACTATAACAAATCCTTGGTTGTCAAAGGCAGCCTTTTCCAAAGCTGCCCTCTCTGCTGCTGCCCTCTTTTTTTTCTCTCAATTTCTTATTCTCTTCCCTTCTTTTTTTTTCTGCTCCTTCCTTTGAGCCTGCAATTTCTTTTTTGTATCCAATTGCTCCTGTCTCACTCTCGCTACCTCTTTGCATTGCTTTTGATGCTCTAACATAGCTTGTACCATCTCATCTGAGGTCACAAGAAGTCTGTCTTTCAAGCTCTCAGGTAATCTAAGCATCTTAGCCTTAAGTTTTTGATTGTTTGTGAAAGTACTAATAGCAGTAGCAGAAGGAGCATATATTGCTGATGGATTAGCAACTATAGGAGCAGCTGAGACACAAGAGTGCAGCAAGTCCATCACCTAAAAATAATATGCATTGTTAGAAAAACAGTAAATTAAAAAAGAAATAAAAGAATTATACAATTAGTTAGAATTACCTTGTGATTCAGCTTGATTACTATTAACAACAACATCTACTTCTGCTCCTCTTGCTGCTACAACAGCGTTTAGGACATGTTCATTCTCGTTATCATCAAGTTCAATAGATGTCCTAGCAATTGCTGCCTCCCTTTCCTTTTCCATATTATCAGCCAAAGGATCTAGCTGGACACGAGGTTCTGGGGGCGAGATCCCAGTTTTTAAGAAATCAGCAGAGATGTTACTAGGAGAAAGGGCTTCAAGTAATGAATTTGAGACAATAGTAGCAAGATCTTCTTTAGTAGGCTCCACTCCATATTTGAGCCCGCTATTTCCTAAAATTATTTTTAAAAGGTCAGAAACAGAAGATATCTAATGGCTGCAATCCATGTGATGTATGTGGTGGCAATTGAACAATCTGCAATCTTATTTCTCTAGCCTTTAGAATGGTAGCCATGTACCATGACCATTGCACGTTAACAAGTGGAATCTCTCTACTTACCACCCCAGAAACATTACTTTTGAAATGGTCTAACCATGCTTCAAATAATTGATCTGTAATCTACGCTTTTTTTTTGAAAGGCCATGGCAGCACCAACTTCACAACCTGATATCAAGTTTTGATCCCTCATCCTTTTGTTTTTGCCTTTAAAGACATAAAGGCTTGGAATTCTAGCACCTGCCAAATGAAAATGAATAATAAGTTAAACAACAAATTTTAAGCAAACAATTGAGCTAAACAAAGTTTAGCAGTTAAACTTCTAGACATAAACAATTGAAAATCTTCATAAATTACAAATTACCTGCTGCATTTACACAAACAAGAACCGTCATCCATTTCCTGTTTTTTGGTACATGTTTAGTCACATTCTTTTATCCTTTTCGAGCTATGACCCTCATTCCAGTTCTGCAACCTGCTTGGACTCCAGTTTCATCACAGTTCCGTACTCTACTTGGATCAAGATTCAACTTATCATATACTCTCCTAAGTGTGGAATAAAAATTCTCAGGATTTTTGGTAGTCATTGACTTCATCCTTTGTCCAATGCATTATGCTATCATAACAGTAATTTCTGGATGCCTTTCCCTAAAAGATTTCCACCAGTTCTTCCCCAACACTTCATCTTTAAAATAGGCTTGCCTATGGATGGCCATGGCAGCCACCTTTTGTTTCATAATTTCAGGTGTGATTGCATGACCCTCTTCACCCAATTGGAGGCCCCAATCAAGGATAAATTTCTCCTCCTCAATTATTAGTGCTTTGGGAATGGATCCAAACTTAGCTTTATATTTATCGAACAAGTGATTCCTCAAATCCGTTTGAGGAATGCCATAGTGCAGACCAGCTTTTCTTATGGAAAATAAACCATTCTCAATGGATTCAATGGCAGAGTCTAATGCTTCCATAATCCATGAACTCCTAGTAGGACCTCTAACAAACTTCTTACCAGCATTTGTGGGTTTTTTGGCAGAAATTACAAGTCTAGAAGATCTATTTTTTTTCCTAGGAGGAGGGGGTGGATCTTTAATTTCATTGCTAAAAATAATGGAAAGGCTAAACAAAAACAATGGTAATGAAAGTTTCACTTCAATATGTTGAAAACCTCATTACCTATTGTTAAGTACATTCTCTCGAATCTTATAGTATTTTGCAAACTTTAATATACAGTATACAAAAACTTGTACATGCATACCCCACAAACGAGGATCGCTATGTACGGTCCAGATCTTGGAATAAAGGACAAATATGCCCATCCGACAGCTCTCGTTGCCCTACGTAACCCCCGTGTGAATATGCACCCAAACCAAAGGGGGTTTAAGGGGGATTTTAATTTAAATGTGTTAAATGCAATAGTTTATGTTAATAATGTTAATGGTAGTTGTGTGTTGATTATTATATTAAAAAAGGAATTGGAAAGGGAAGCTAGAATGGCTGCAATCCCCCCTGCTGCAGCTGCTGCATGTGCTGCTGTATGTGCTGATGTTCTCGATGCAAATGAGGCTCATGATGAGGCTGCTGGAGCTAATGTAGACGATGCAGATCCAGACCATGAAGTTGAAGGTATGTACTTGCTAGCTTTATGTTTTAATTTTCTTTCAATTGTCCTTTCTTAATTAAACAATTGATCTTATAGGTGAACCCAATCAAGAACGCAATAATTTAGAAGCACCTGTAACAGGTAAGTTTAGAAGTATGTTATCATTTCATTGCAACATTAGTTTTAGATGTTACCTTACTATTTACTTGCAGGTGCAGGGCTTGCTATAGATTTGGTAGCAAATCTCCCAAATCCTCCTCATGTTCCATCATCCAGCAATAACCTATCTGCTGTAGCTGTGCCTTCCTCATCGAACCTTAAGCCTAAAGTAAAATGCCTAAGATTGCCTGAGAGTTTAAAAGAAAAGTTGCTGGTTACAGGAGATGATATTGTGCAAGCGAGGTTGGAGCAGCAAAGGCAAGCAGAAGCAGCAGCTAGAGTTAGGCAAGAACAATTAGAAGAAAAGAGAAAAATGCAAGCTCAAAGGAAGGAGGCCAAGGAGCAAGAGAAGAAACGAAGGGGGTATGTGTTGCTTTTGCAATTTCATCACAATGTGGGATATGTATTTTCAAATTACTTATGGAAGATTCTACGTATTGTTTGCAGTGCCCAGAAAGGATACTAGATGATATTGTAGATGATTACTACCTAAATCTATTAGACTGGAGCAGCTCAAATATAGTAGCTGTTGCTTTGGGTCCTGCTGTCTATTTATGGGATGCTGAAACTAGTGGCATTCATAGACTTACTAATGCTGAAGATCGAGACTATATCACCAGTGTTTCATGGGCTCAGGATGGTGTTACCAATACTGGCACTTCATGTAGAAGAAGCTGTTGGTTTCTTTTTACCACACCCTTTTTTAGTGACAGTGTTTTGATGTTTGGAATGTTGTGTCCTTAGCTGAGTTATTTTGATATATTTTCTGGTTAAAAGCTCACAGTATTGGATCCCTTTGGCATTTAAAACACTGGCATTAATTTGCTTTAACTTCAGTAGAGGATGTGCAAATGCCTAATGATGGTGGTTCGTTATTAAAAGTTTCTATTTTCTTAGTCCTAATGATTAATGGTTAATATGCAGGAAGCATGTTATTTTTGGAAAGGTTGTGGAGGGCATGGATGTTTTGAAGAAGATTGAACAGGAGCCTACCAGTATCCCTAAGTTCAGACCCCAAAGGACTATTAAGGAACTGCTTCAGGCTTATAATGGAATGCCAATGCCAAATTGTGGACAACTTTACCGGTTGAACTAAGCATCCTTTCAGTAAACCTTATGATATTATTGTTTTTGCCCATTTTATAACAGTGTGTTTGCATATATTTGGGCGGCTCTTGGTATGCAATGGAAATAATTTGTTTCTCTTGATGTTATTGTGCTTTTTAGTAATTAATGTTTAGACCCATGAAGTTTACCTATGTTTAAAATTTTGTCAGCTAAAGGATCAGGTTGAACCCTTGGAGCTTCCAAAGGCCAAATTCCAGTTTTACGGAAACCGTGACATATATTAGTAGGAGTTAGAGCTTTAGTAATACTTTGAGAAACAATTGTGGCAAGATCTTCCCTTGTTGGTTCCACACCAAAACGATGATGCATAAAATTAGCCCTCTGATTTTTGAGTGGAAGTTTAAATGGGCGGAAGCATGAGACGTCTAAGGGTTGCAATCTATGAGAAGTATGTGGAGGCAATTGAAGAATGTGCAAGCCAATTTCTCTAGCTTTAAGTATAGTAGCCATATTCACATGGCTTCCATGACCATCACAAATGAGCAAGTGAGGTCATATTGCACTTACCCCTCCAGGAGCATTGTTCTTGAAGTGATCCAACCAGGCCTCGAATAATTGATCAGTTATCCAAGCCTTTTTTTGAAAGGCCATAGCTGCCCCAACTTCACAACCTGCAAGTAGATTTTGATTCCTCATCCTTTTGCCTTTGAATACATAAAGGCTAGGGATTTTAGAACCTATACAAAGGACAACACAAATATCAAATCATAATTCAAACGAAAAATCATAAAGCAAATATTATGACTTCAAATAGAAATAAATATATACCTGATGCATTAACGCTAACTAAAACTGTCATCCATTCTCTGTTTTTGTGACGATTACTATCAGGTCTGGAGCGTGTGATTTGGTTTCATCCAAATCATGGTGGCCTTTTCGGTTAGGCTGCACAGCTACCACTCCAGAGGTAGTGGGTTCGAGTCCCGTCCAGTCCCTTAAATGTGACAGTATGATTTGGATAACTCATACCCTAGTGGTGTGGGCAACCCGTAATAGGGGTTGGGGGTCAGATGGTTGTCGTCACACTCCTAAATTGTTCAATCCCTTGCAGATTGAGTTCGGTCCGCCCCAATTCCCGGTTGCAAGCCTTCAAGGAGGGGGGGCCTTGAGGGGAGGATAGTGTGGCGATTACTATCAGTGCTGAGCATGTGATTTGGTTTCATCCAAATCGCCGTGGCCTTTTACGTTAGGGTGCCGCGGCTACCACTCGAGAGGTAGTGGGTTCGAGTCCCGGCCCGGTCCCTTAAATGTGGCGGTTTTGGGAACATGCTGAGAACATTCTTACGCCCTTTTCTTGCAATCACTCTCATTCTGTTCTACACCCCTGCCTTTTGCACTCGGTCTCATCGCGGTTCGGATCCTTGAAGGATCGATTTAAATCATTTACTACTTTTCAGGCGTGGAATAAAAGTTCTCAAGATTCTTAGTTGTCATTGCTTTCACCCTTGAAAGCTCAACACATTGAGATGTTCTTCTGAGAAATGTCGTGGTGCCTATTCTAAAAGATTTCCACCATTTCTTACTTAGCCCATCCATCTTTGAAACATGTGGGCCTATTGATAGTCATTGAAGCCACCTTCTGCTTCATAATGTCAAGCATAATTGCACGCCCTTCATCAGCTAATTCAAGTGCCCAATTGAGCAAGAACTTCTCCTCATCAATAGTTAATCCCTTCGGAATAGACCCAAATTTGTTTTTGGATTTCCCATAAAGGTGGTTCCTCAATGTGGTTTGAGGAATGCCATAATGCAAAGCAGCTTTTCTGATGGAGAAAACCGAATCTTCAATAGATTCTATAGCATTATCTAAGGACTCTTTACTCCAAGAACCTCTTCCAGCTCCCCTAACAAGTTTTTTACCAGCATTGGATTTTTTCTGGACAGAAAGTAGAGGCTTGCAGGACCTAGCTTTTTTAGGAGGATTAGGAGGAGGATCAGTTGCAGCCTCAAGCTCAGGATTAGAATCAGGAGGATAAGCAAAACTTCTGTTGCCTCTTAGATTCATCTTAAATCGAAATGGAATAGAATGGATGATTCAATGAAAAAGAGATTGAAAAAGACAATGGAATACTACAAAAGAGAGCATGCCACAGAAAAGAGCACTAATAAATCTGAAAGGCTTACCACCTCAAGGCTGCTGCCAGAAGAAAAGCTCTGTAGGATTTAAAATCTGAAAGGCTTACCACCTCAAGGCTGCTGCCAGAAGAAAAGCTCCAGGAGCAAACAAAAAGAAGTAGGAAGCTTGAATCTCCACGAACCATTTGCCTCTTTTTATAGCTGCATACGCTGAAAATAAATTCAAACATTCAAATGAAACTAAAGATCTAAGGCCCTGGAGAAGCCAGGTCAATGATCCAGGTGATTTGCAGCTCAGATCATCTAAAAAATGGAGGGAATCATGCAACAGGCGCCAATTTATCAAGGATTTGGAGGGAAGACAACCAATAATTGAGATGCAATGGTCTGAGAGGAAATACCATGGCACAAATAAGATAGGAAGCATCGAAATCCATGGTTCAGAAAGCTTCCAAGCACCACAAATGCCAAAGCCATCAATGGCGCCATGATCGCCAACAGAAAAAATGGCATCGCCAACAGAAAAAATAGGGATCGCCATGCTGGAATCCTCTCCCGCCCTAGCCAAGAAACAGAGGAGCCGTTCAGGGTTCAATAACCTCGCCACATGGATGCCAACAGTGTGCCAACAGGGTTCAATAACCTTGCCACATGGATGCCAACAGTGTGCCGTAAGCGAAACTTCAGGCGCTAATCAGGAGACGCCACCAAATTTTTTTCGAGGAGCCCATGTATCCATTGAATGGGACGTCACCAATGACGGGGACGTCACCTTATTCAAAGAAGTGTTAGCTGAAACACAAACTATCTGAGACTAACTGGTCTCCTGGCTGGAGCCATTGTCGCGAAAGGCTTCCATTCTTCAAGTCTGATCACAACAGCTGATGGCTCCTCGTTTCTCCCTTCTCTCCAAATCGTTTTGGGGCAGAAATGGGGGTAGGACCCCAATTAGCCCTCTAAAATTGGCAAGTCCCCCTTGGCCAATCGATTTGGGCCAGGTGGCGCTGCCCTATTGGTTGACTTTAACTAATTTATAACCTAATTAGCCTAATTAGGTTAATTATCCCTTAGTATTTTAGCATAGCTAAAGAAAACCCTTTTAGGCTAGCCCAAGTTATCCCCTATTGACCCCTAAGGATTTAATCCCCCGTTTCACCATTGTACATGCTATCTGATGCTGAATCACGATATAGCATCCACAGCCAGGTGGGCTCTTGAGCACATGCCACAATTATTGGGTTTTAGGGGTTCGAGCTAGAAACATCTCTGCTTCTAGGAAGCTTTCAAGTCTCTATCCTCCCCTTAACCCCAGACAAACAGAAGGGATAGAAAGAAGGAACATAATCACAATCAAAGCATCCATCCTCATCTTAGTAATATATAAAAGAGAATTTAACCATTCCATCTATTCTATAATGCCCTGTTGAATAATGCAGTTAGGATGGGCACTATTGGTGGCCCTGCCCATTTGAGCAGCTCTACCTGTATGCTGTCCAAATCTCTTGCCTTTCCATTGGCAAGATGTTGTAAGCCCTGTGTGACCTCTATCCCTATGATTACTATCGCTGGGCCCATCTGTGTGGGTATAGCTGCTCGAAACCCCCAAAGGATCATAGAGCTACTGTACCCATTGCTCGAAAGTGTTGTTCCCTATAGGCTACAGAGGCTTCCTTGCCAGAAGGTCCTGTGATGAAGGTTCAGGAGATAGAACATCTCTCTGATGCTCCACAACGTACATGGGTTTCTTTCCCTTGAGAAAAGTGTGGGATCAGTGCCCTGTCGAAGCCAGTAGGGAAGGTTGTTGCCATTCCGTGGGCGGCTTGTCCCAAAGCACCTCTCAGCAGTATCTATAAGCACATCAACCAACTAACACTAGTCTTGCTCCCCTAGTTTTCTCCTGCCTACAAGTATAACTGGCAGAGGATGGCCATTGCGCTAATCCATTGCAGATAACCAAGTCAAAGAAGTTACACATCTGAAGCAACTGTCTGCCATAGTACGTGACTGGGTGTGGTTTGTCATTGGACGCACGTGGCCAAGCAGTCTCCGTAGGGCAGAGCTGTAACACGTCCTCTGCCAACGCGTCAAACTATCCCCGTGAGTGGAGTGACACCATGTCTATTAGTAAATGGAAATTTAGTTATAGGTAAGCTTGTATATGTGTAATAATGCCTAGTCCAAAATATATATTAGCATATAATCAAATACGACCATTTCCGGCTCCAGAGTCCAGCGGTCTTTCGCGCCGTCCTTAACAATGTTGCCCACAGCTGGTCGCGGCCGGACTACTCCTGTCTATAAGCAGCAGGGTTATGTTCCACAATACCTTCGAAGAATCATCAAGGTTTGTAGCTTCATGAATTCGAAATTTAGCATCAGATGTTTATCCAATCATCAAATGGTCTAAAAGCAAGGATCAGAACTGGATCCGAATACTGTGTCATGATTTAGATTCTATATCATTTCTATTTCCTAGCAGTCTTCTTAGCGGGTGGTCAACCTAATGGGCGTTTCTTCCAAAGGCCGTCGTTGACAGTTTTCTCTTTCTTGTTCGGCAGTGGCAGCAAATGGACATGGAATATACGTTCTGGCAAATGCTTCATTTGTGTACATCTCCCAAAATTGTGTAAGTTCCTTGACTGGATTTCGACATAGTTATGAATGAATATTAGCGTAGAAGGATAGATCAATTAAGCAGAGTTTGGGAGTTAACTTTGGAGAACTTAGAATTGATGCTAAGAACGGCGATAATGAGCACACACTAGCTCAAGGGTGTCAATCACCAAGACCTGCCACACTGTAGAAAGAGAGCTTTGCAACCACTCTGGCAAAAAGAATTTCAAAAGAATTTAAATACTTTTTTCTTGTCCTCACAGGAATCTTCAACATAGTTAGAACGAATATTAGTGTCAAAAGGAAAGCTCTTGTAGGTTAATCAAGTTAGTACCAGAGTCTGGGCAGTTACTCAAGCACTTTAAAATTCAACGGTTTCAAATATGTGATGTATTATCTATGCTGATACTTATTTGAGACATACAATCAGCATAACATTGTGTTTTTATGTGCCTCATATATTGGCTCTTTTCCTTGCAGCTACCAACACACAAAATATCATAAACGTAAGTATTAATTTCATCTGTGGCTTGTCCAGTTTGGAAATCAGCTAATGAATATTCTTGTTTATTGTCAGAAACAAAGAATCAGTGGGCAAGAGATGACCCAGCATTTTTGGTGACTATTGGTGCATTGCTTACTGTTGCTGCATCTGCTTATTGTGCAGCGTGAGTTAAGTATATAATTAGCTATATATAGACTTAGGTCTCTAAGACGAGGGATTGTTGCCAGGCACATTTTTGGTTGCCCAATTTTTGAGGACTGTCATAATCAATGAAGAGTATCAAGAGTCTTCTGATGTGGATGCAATGTTGCTTATGTTTTCAGGTATTGTCACAGCATTGTGCAGTCAGGATTGATCGTACTCTCTGTTATTTGTATTCACTTTCTCCTAATAGGCACTTCTTTGGCAAGCATCTGTTGGTAAGACCACCTAGTTGATGTCTTCTCTTAATGAGTCAATATTAAAGTACAGGCATTTGGCGAATTTTAGGTAGAATTTGTATCATTAAGTCGGCAACAGACTAGAAGTTACAGTGATAGGCAAAGAGTCATTTTCGCCACAGAGCTCGACGTGTTAGACTCTCAATGCCCACCTTACTTCATAATCTGCTCAGTTGATGGTTTCTCATTGAAAACTATAACTTCAGAACGAATAACCATTATACGTGTTTCATCAAATTAAGTCTCTATTTTGGCAATCAATCTCTCTGTTTTCCATGATCCAAACCAGATCTCTTTCTATCAACATGTCAAATATACTTGAATGTTACATCTGCTTGGATGAGAACATGTTTTGTCAACAAGGAGTAGAAGACGTTTTCTTATTTATGCTTTTTTGACATGTTTTGAAAGAGCTCGGGAATCAAAAAGTACAAAAATAGTTAATGATATCATCTTTTTAATGTCTTTTCAAGCATGGGACTGAATAATCCTGAATGGAGTGTTGATTGAAGCATTCTTTAATGTTTCATAGGTTTTTATCCAATCATTATTTGCGTGAAGAAGCTGCTGTGCACAGTCATGTGGTCGAGCAACACGTGGAATGGTAGTGTCCGATGGTTATCGTTATATCAGGAAATTGTTTTGCATCATTGGATTTTATTTAAGCTATTTGTCATCATATGGTACATATTGCAAGCAGGCTTTATGCGTTTGATGTGCACTGCAACTCGTACTTCCCTGTGTTTATCTTGCTTTATGGTATTCTCCTTTCCTTATTATTGTTGAAATGAACTCCTCTAATTAGTAGTGGCTCTTAATAGTTATGTCCAGCAAGTTTGCTCCTTGCTTTATGGTATTTTCCTTTCCTTCTAAATTGTAAAACTGAAGTGCTCTAATTAGTAATGGCTGCTAAGAATTATGTAATTGGAGACATCTGTGAGAACTGGTAAGGCATTACATAAGTCGCTTATATGGGGATCTCTGAGATGAACTATTAAGACATTCAGTAGGTCTGTAGGTCTCCTGTAGGTATGAAGACGGTCTCCTCTTTTCTGTTTCTGATGCGTAGTCAGTTAGTTGCTAGGTACCATGGGAGCTCAGACATGAGTGTTTTATAGGAAAGGGTCCCCAGCTTTGTATGTAAATTGCATTAGATCGTGTTTGTTATCATTATTGGTTCATATCTATGTTTCCAATGTAGAGTTATCAGAGAGACATTTTATTTAATATTATTATATCAGAGAGACGGTTTCTTTAATTTACTTTTACAGGGATTTTTATCAAGTTACCATGGATGTTCTTTAAGCAGCCATCTGACGCACCGCATTTTGCAGTGTTGCAGTATTTTCTGTCCCCATTCTTGCTTGCCCATGGCTTTTTGCCAACACTTTTGTCAAACTTGTTGTTTTTGATGGCAGTGTCTTATTATCATTATCTCAATTTCCTTGGTTATGATGGTGAGTTTTTATCATTTTTTTGGCTATATGTCAAAGGGACTAGTTTTATAATTGAATTGTGTAATTTTGGGCTTTTACAGTACTTCCATTCCTTGAGAGAACAACGTTTTTCCTTTATCCAGCTGCTTTATCTTTCATTCTCTTCCCAATCTGTAAGTTGGACAAGCAGATTATTTTGCCAAGACTTGTACTAATATTGTAATTCCATGACAATGCAGCATTATTAGCTGGATTCAACCCTACAAGATTTGTTATGGGCGCTTACTTTGGCTGATGGACTTAAACTGGAGCATGTCTGAAGCTAGTAATGTTCCATCTTTGCTTTTTTTTTTCTTTCCATTTATTTCAAGACTCACGTTGTGATTTCAAGAATGCTTCAAATTAGCCAAGTTTAGAAGTAAGCTGTTGCCTTATGAGTAATTCTGGTATTTGGTTATTATCTTCAAAAGTTAAATTGCAAGCAATGGAAGTGTTATGATGGGAGTCTATTATTACACTCGTTGGAAATAGAAGGGTTTTAGTCTCATTGGTTTGCTATTTACAGGTTACTCGTGACTTAACTTTGGCGCTTATTTCATTCTTCATAAACATGACAACATTTTATGAAGAATGTATAGGTCAGTCATCATTTTTGTATATTTGAAGCTGATCAAAACTGTTGTTTATCAAGACTGTTGTTTATAACAAGGTCAATAATGTCAACAGAAATAATAGATTTTCCCCAATTTTTAGGTTAAAATATTTCAATCAGGATTGTCCTATTGTCCACTTGTAGGCTATTTTTTATTGCTTATAATGGTTGACAATCTAACAGTTTGACTAAGGCATCATGTGAAATATTTACGAGAAACCAATTGATCATAAATGTAGTTGCAATAGCCTTTAATATATTTCTCCAAGCCAAGGCGAATCTGGCCTTGACCATTCAGGTAATGCTATGTAGGATGGAGGCATTGAATCTTTTTGCATTTGTTATGCTTACCTAAATGTTGAAGTGTATATGAGATGCAATGAAGCATATCACATAATGAACACACTGTGTATACACTGCAGATATGTTACATATGAAAGAGAAAGACCACAACATGAAATAACTCTCAAAACTATATGATCTTATAACGAGCTTGGAAACACTGCCATATGATCCCGAATTTGTTGGCAAGATGAGCAGTTTGTCCATCTTGGTGAAGGGTTACCACTCAATCTTCACTAAAAAATGGTTAAAGGTCTAAACATTTCTTTGATTGTAAGCACCAATGCGGCAAATCCTCATTATCGTCTAATAGATTCATATTACCTTGTGGAATATATTATGTTGTGAACGCATTGGTTTTTCCTTTTCTCTCTGTTGCGTGAAAATGCTAGCACCAGTGGCCTTTGTAATTCCATGGGTTAGTGTGATTGCCAGGGCCAAGGGCGTCCCAAAGTAAGAAAACTTTTAGAACCACTAATTCATTGAAGTTTAGTGCAAACTACCTTTACCTCTCTGATGTGTCCTCATGATTTGAGATCAAATATTCCAGGGCATATGCATTGACACCCTTATTCCAGTATCCAGTAGCATCTACTTTTTTGTGTTGATGTCAAATGTGGTTAGTGAATCCTTGTCATGATAATCACCCTAGATCTGCCACCCTTATTGCACGTTGTTGATTCTAATGCCTTAAATCTTAGCTTGTATTTAAAGCGTTGCTCTAATAATAATGGACATAATGCTATATTGCTTAAGACTACATGCTTTTAACAAACTTATCAGCACACGTTTGATGGCTTCTTCTTAACTTTCCTCAAGGACCAGCCCAATAGTGTAGAAACACTTAGATTGTGCTTCCTTGATCAATTAGTGCGCTTTATGAACAATCTTCCCTTTGCTCCAAATTTAGGCACATGGATCATCTGATTGGATGTGTTAAAGCTAGTTTTGGAAATGATTCATGCATAGACTAGATAGCATGCTATTTCTTCGCCGTCTGCCTTCTGGTAAGTACCGTTACTTGGAGCATGTGGAAGATTATCCATATGAGCAATACGTAATATGCACAAGTGGCTGGATGTTTTGGAATTTCACAAATAACTTTATGCTCATTTTCAATTTCAATTACATCTAAAAGCAAGTTTTGAGGCACACCATCAAGCGACATTTTGATAGTGCTTCTAATGACAAGTTGACCGAGATACTTGTTTTCTTAAAAAGGTATGTGCCAATTATAAATACATTCATGGATGTGGCATGGGGACGAATATTAACGCACACTTATCAATGATCACTGACTTGTACTGAGATTGCTACTATTGTTTGACAAAAGAAATACCAATGATGTAGACTGTGACGTTCTTGTATACTAAACAGTTTAAATACCTATAATATTATACTGCGACATGACAGTACATGTCAAGCATATTGACATGCACAAGTGTAGGATATGCCAATACGCCAATATATTACACACATACATGGATCAAATAGCTAGCATGTTAATATACTATAAGGGATTGCTCTATGGAGATATAAATCCATTGACATGTATTTATTCCATGCAACCATTATAGACCGTTATATTGCACATCTTAATATATGTGAATATAACCCATATTGCTATATGGCAGTTTCCTAAGGAGCCAAGTGGCCCAATCGAGTACTAACCCGTAAATTGGAGAGGTAAAAAGGGAAGAACCCTAAAAGTTGCCTTTTTGGGATTCTAGTTGCTTCACATGATCGGAGGAGAATTTGGAGCAATGCTGGACATAATCTGGCCTTGCAACAATAGCCAAGCTCATGTTGCAAGATGATTCCGAGATCCTGATCCGTTTCATCGGGATGGACGCATCCCAAGGCATTAGAGGCAGCCAAGGATCTAGTTAGTACCAATTCTGTCCGTCAATGTAAGCTTTAAAGGTTGTTCTTAGGTCGGATCAGTACCTGTTCTTAGTTTTAAATGATCTCTAGAACCTAAGAACCTAGACTATCGAACGAAACCTTATCATGTTGATTAGATTAGTTAAATTAGATATGTTATTTATTTTATTTCGATTCATTATATTATAGTATGATGGAGGTTCGTATCTCTCTTTTCCACCTCTTGTGCTTGGAGAAGGAGATAGAGACATACAAGCCAAGAATAGTATGTTCCTCGTGACAGATCTCGTTAATTCCCAAATAAATGCAGTGTGTATATAGGAGCCCACCTGGCTGTAGGTGGCTTGGCTAGACTAACTGACAAGAAAGACTTGTCCGACTGCAGTTGATCCCTTGGCATGCAGAGTCTACTAGGGGATCGTTGCAGGCTAAGCCTAATAACTTGTCACTGCATGTGGGCAAGTTATGAGCTCGATATCTCCTAGGTGATGCGCTATCTCAATGGGGTTGTCGTGTACGGGCATGGGAAAACCATGACCCTCTAGCTACATGTAGTTGGCATGGACCTTCTGGAGGAGATTAATCTCGCCCTGTCTCATCGGACCAGGGGAGATGCAACCCTAAAGTGTCTTCTCGATGAGGAGGGTGATTGGTGACTTGGCATCAGCTTTAGATGCATCTCTGGATGGGAATACAATAATGCAACCAGTTGATCAGCTGGCCGTGGTGGTATATGATGGCATGCCCCAACATGTGTCGAAGGTCTCAAAGAAAAAAAAAGAAAGGTGTATTAGATCTTGCAGCCTTGAAATGAATATTGTTTCTTGGAATGTAAGGAGACTTAAGTCCTTCCCCACCAAAAGATTTAGCGCCGCACAAGTAGTTGGAAGACCGACTCCGCAGATTCTTTGTCTACAAGAGGGCAAAAGTATACTGGTGGGGTACAAAAGCAGGCATCCGGACACATGCTGACAGCACTCATATAGCACCCCATATGGTAGCTTGTTTAGGGTGTTACTGGTACTAGCACATGATAATTAGGTAATCAATAGAAATATGTAACAACTCCAATGAATGACAAGTGGAATACTATAATAGAATAGTAGGTGCAGGGTGCTGATCTAAGTGCTGGGGTCGCGTTTTTTTGTACCCCACCAACATACTTTTGCCCAAGAGCATAAATGCCATAGAGGCTCGATGGGCAGGCTTCTAAATCTCATGGGACATCAGCATCTTGGATTAGCAAGTGTCACGGGTAGACCAGAGGTGAAACTTTTATTTTTGGTTCTTAGACTTTGGGGTGGTTTTATAGCTAGGGATAAGTGGGGCAAGTTGGCGGTGATTAGGTGGAAGCAAGATAATTGCGAGTGAGGCATTGTCAACATTTATCGCCCAATGTGCCTAGAGGGCATCCATGTGGTCTTACGAAGGAATAGGATGAAAAATAAAGAGACAATGTTGCATGGTTGCTCTCTTGGAGATTTTAATATGGTTGAGGAGGCAGCCCACTAGGTTCCCTCTGAATGGCGATATTGTTTACGGATTAGAGAAGGAACAATGGGCTATAGAAGCTTCTCTTTGAATATAGTTTTCTTGAGGTTCACGGAGATGGTAGCTTCACCACGGGTTTAATGGGGCCACAGGAGATTCAAGAATTGCAGCCAAACATCACAAATGCTATGCCAACATACATGCATAACACAGATTGTAGAAACTACATGTTGCAAACAGTGTCAGATCATCATCCCCAAGTCATAAGGCATACTAATCTCGAGGCCCAATTCTCAATTTTGGCACATGAGGACTTTCTAGAGGGTTTTCTGATCGATGTTTCTTAAGGATAAGCACCGTTAGAAACGACTACAAGCATCTAACTGCGGCCTCCTCTGCATCCTTCACCTCATTGGCATCAGGCAGTTCGAGACACCAATCATCAGCTTATTTGTTCGAGGGTTTGGGAAAAAAAGATTCCTCCAAAGCAGTATCTTTTACTTCGGCAAGTTGTGCATCGAGTGTTATGAATCAACATCGAGTTCATTCTTTCAAGCAAAGCCATTTCCATTTTCTTGAACCGCCCGTGAGTCATTAGAATCTTGTCTCATCTTGTGTGATCACCTCCAACTCGTTTGGGCATCGTTTTGTGTGCCTTTCCACGAGTGTATCACAAGCAAACCAAAATCCTCCTTGGCCTTCTTCCTCCCATGTGACCACACTTTAAAAATGTGATTCAATATTTGCGGGGCCTTAGTCTATTGGGTAGTTTAAAAACATAGATGCCAAATTGTCTTGAGGTGGCGGGCTCTGCTTGTAAAGCCTCATCCACATAATCAATATTTCTAGGCATTGATGATGTTAAGGAGGAGGTTTGGGGTATCTCCATCTTCCTTAGCTTCCCATTGTAATCATACTTTCTTTTTAAAATAGATTCTCATTCTTCAAAATAAATAAATAAATTGGTGATCGTGGAAGCATAGGAAATCATGATGCATGCAAAGAAAACCCATAAACCCATAAACCTGGAATATCTTGAAGACCATTGCTCCGGATTTTTTTTGGAGAAAGCGGTAAAACATTACAGAAAAAAAAAAAAAAAAAAAAAACAATCTTAGAAAATGAAGTTAAAAAAAAAATCCAAAAACCTTTTCTGCCACACCGGATACTTTCAAATTAACAAGATTGATGGACATAATGTTATATCGCTTAAGACTACACACTTTTAACAAACTTCGGACATATATTTGATGGCAAAAGATGTGGGATGTTTGTTTACCAGCCCAATAGTGTAGAAACACTTAGATTGTGCTTCCTTGATCAATTATTGCGCTGTACAAACAATCTTCCTTTTGCCCCAAATTTGGGCACATGGATCATCTAATCGGATGGGTTAAAGCTAGTTTTGGAGATGATTCAGGCACGGACTAGATCACATGCTATTTCTTCACCGTTTGGCTTCTGGTAAGTACCATTAATTGGAGCATGTGAGAGATTATCCATATGAGTAATACGTAATATGCACGTGGCTGGATGTTTTGGAATTTTACAAATAACTTTATGCTCATTTTTAATTTCAATTACATCTAGAAGCAAGTTTTGAGGCACACCATCAAGTGACATTTTGATAGTGCTTCTAATGACAAGTTGACCCAGCTACTTGTTTTCTTAAAAAGGTCATGCCAATTATAAATGCATTCATGGATGTGGCATGGGGATGAATACTAACACACACTTATCAATGATCGCTGCTAGAGACTTGTACTAAGATTGCAACCATTGTTTGACAAAAGAAATTTCAAAGATTTAGACTGTGACGTTCTTGTATACTAAACAGTTTAAATACCTATAATACTATACTGCGACATCAAAGTACATGTCAAGCATATTGACATGCATGTGTAGGATATGCCAATATGCCAATATATTACACATACATGGATTAGATATCTAGCATGTTAATATATTATAATTATAAGGGGTTGCTCTATGGAGATATAAATCCATTGACATGTATTTATTCCATGCAACCATTATAGACCGTTATATTGCACATCTTAATGTATGTGAATATAACCCATATTGCCATATGGCAGTTCCCTAAGGAGCCAAGTGGCCCAATCGAGTATTAACCCCTAAATTGGAGAGGTGCAAAAGGGAAGAACCCTATAAGTTACCTTTTTGGGATTCTAGTGGCTTCACATGATCGAAGGAGAATTTGGAGCAATATCGGATATAATCTGGCCTTGCAACAATAGCCAAGCTCATGTTGCAAGATGATTCCGAGATCCTCATTCCTTTCAACGGCATGGACGCATCCCAAGGCATTAGAGGCAGCCAAGAATCTAGTTAGTACCAATTAAATGCATCAATGTAAGCTTTAAAAAATGTTCTTTAGTAGGATTAGTACTTGTTCTTAGTTTTAAATGATCTCTAGAACCTAAAACCTAGACTACTAGAATGAAACCTTATCCGTTGATTAGATTAGTTAGATTAGATCTGTTATTTCTTTTATTTCAATTCATTCTATTATAGTGTGATGGAGGATATCTCTCTTTTCCACCTCTTGTGCTTAGAGAATGGGATAGAGATCTAGAAGCCACGAATAGTATGCTCCTATTGATAGATCTCGTTAATTCCCCAAATTAATGTGTGCGTATATAGGAGCCCACGGGTCGTAGGTAGCTTGGCTAGACTAGCCCGACAAGGAAGGCTTGTCCGATTGAGGTTGATCCTTTGGCGTGCGAGAGTCTACTAGGGGGGATCGTTGAGAATAAGCCTAATATCTTGTCACTGCATGTGGGCAAGTTATGGGCTCAATACCTCCTAGGTGGTGCGCTATCTTAATGGGGTTGTCGTGTACGGGCATGGGAGAACCATGACCCTCTAGCTACCTGTAGTTGGCATGGACCTTCTGGAGGAGATTAATCTGCCCATGTCTCATCGGACTAGGGGAGATGCAACCCTAGAGTGTCTTCTCGATGAGGAGGGTGATGGTGACTTGGCATCAGTTTAGATGCATCTGTGGATGGGAATACAATGATGCAACGGTTGATCTACCGGGTGGTGGTGGTGTATGATGGAATGTATCGAAGGCCTCAAAGAGAAGAAAAAAGAAAGGTGTGTTAGATCTTGCAGCCTTGAAATGAATATTGTTTCTTGGAATGTAAGGGAACTTAAGCCCTCCCCACCAAAAGATCTAGCGCTGTACAAGTAGTTAGAAGACCGGCTCCGGGAATTCTTTGTCTACAAGAGCATAAATGCCATAGAGGCTCGATGGGCAGGCTTCTAAATCTCATGGGACATCAGCATCTCGGATTAGCAAGTGTCTCGGGTAGAGCCAGAGGTGAACTTTCATTTCTTGGTTCTTATACACTAGGGTGGTTTTTACAACTAGGGATAAGTCACAACAAGAGAATGGACATTTAGCGACGTGGGCTTGCGACGTCTGTGCGACGTGACGTCGCAAATAACGTGACCATGCGACGTCAATGCGGCGTCCGCGTCGCGGAACCGTCGCATGCGGCGTGTGGTGCGACGTCGACGCGTGGCGTGGCGGTCATCGCGCCCAGTGCACCCCGTCGCATCGGCGTCGCGTCACTTTTGTGCGGCGTGGCGTCGGCGTCTGCGGCGTGGCGTCGTCGGCGGGGCGTGGCGTCGCGGGGCGTCTCTTTGGGCGTCTAGTGTACTTTGTTCTTTTTGGAGAACAAGGGTGGTCTTCGGCCCGCGAAAGTTGGTCCCGAGGGGAATGTCGATATTGCGAGTCCATTGGAAAGAGCCAAATCATGGTTTTTGAGGGAAATTGCTCGTCCATCGCGGGGCCTTCGTAAAGAGAACTTTTTGTGGCGGCATGTGAGCTCTAGAAGACTTCGAGCTATTTCATCGTGCACCAACACTTTGCATATCCTAGTGAAATGTTTTTCTCATGTCGCAAGACCCAAGACGTTGCACCGCTTGTCAAAATTCCACCTTTTTTTTCGATCACGCGAATTTTTTTTTTAGTTATCGTTCTTTTGCATTCATGCTTCATAAATTCGTAATTAATGCATGGTATGGAATTAAATTCTGATTTTTGTCGGTTGGCTTCCTATGTCATCCCGAAGATACGGGCAAATTTTTAGAATTTCAGGATAAAGTTCTGATCAAATAGGTAGCATTGGAGCGGTCCTAGGCGACTGTTGTTGGGCAAAAGTAGCAAGACATTCATAAATTCGTAATTAATGCATAGTAAGGAATTAAATTCTGATTTTTTGTCACAGGCTTCTTAAGTCATCGCCAGCGTACATGCGTTTTCAAAATTTCGGACAAGGTTTAGATCAAAGTGTTTGCATTAGTGCGGTTAAGGGCATTTTGTTGTTAGGCGGCCAATTTGGCACACTTGCCCAAGTCAAACAAGGCCAGGACCTTGCAAGGCCGCCTCATTAGAGGGGAGAGTCCGAACCCCAAGAGGCGAGCCACAAAAAGTTTTTCGAGGCTGACCTTTCTGGCGGCTCCCAGGAGGGTCATGCGCTAAAGACCACACTCCGGGATCTCGGTTCCCCTATCCAAGCCGTTGAATCCCCGTTCAAATGCCCCGGCTCGATAAGGTCCAAAAATCCAATATCCGTCAGGAGAACTTATCAAACCATGGAAGGCGTCTGCGGCCAAACCATGTAGAAACCAAAGTGTTTTGTTGTTAGGACATTGCGGGAGGTCTCGGAATGGCGATTCGACTTCGCCACATCGTCGGGGAGGCGAAATTACCCTAGAGACCAAGTTGCGCGGTCGGTTTTGCAAAAGAAAGAAACACTTACGCCCTACGTTGCGATTGATTCGGCGACCACCTCCTAGGCCAATTGACTACGAAAGTGTGTTGGACATGAGATAGTTTGGCGCTTCCGCGAGAAGGGGTGGTCTTTTGGCCATGAAACTTGGTCCCCGAGGGGGGCAATGTCGGCGTTCCGAGTCCATTGGCGAGCGAATCACGATGGGAGAGGGAAGTTGCCCGTCCGTTGCCGGGGCCTTGGGAGAGGACTTTTGGGGCAAAAGCTGCTTCGGGATGGTTTTAGGGTCCGTGCTCGGCGTCAACACCCCTCTACGTCAAGACCACGGCGCCAAGGTCCTAGTCGAATCGACAAGGGATAAAGCCTCCAAAGCGTAAACCCTATGAGTTGCGAGGTTCTAGCGGGGTTTGCGTTTTGGGTCCGAAGTTTTGGTCCTTTGCACTTGGGACTTGGGTGATAAGATCACGATTGAAACTGTGAAGCAAGGGGAACCGATGGAATGGAGTTTGGATGCGTACTCCTCCCGTTGTGGCGGTTAGAAGTAAAGGCGACTTTGCGGTAGCAAGACATTCATAAATTCGTAATTAATGCATAGTACGGAATTAAATTCTGATTTTTTGTCGTGAGGCTTCCTAAGTCATCGCCAACAAACAGGCCGGTTTTCAAAATTTTGAACAAGGTTTAGATCAAAGTGTTTGCATTAGAGCGGTTAGGGCGACTGTTGTTGGGCAGCCGAACGGCACACTTGCCCAAGTCAAATAAGGCCAAAACCTTGCAAGGCCACCTCATTAGGGGGAGAGTCCAGGACCCGGAGGCTGAGCCCCAAAAAGTTTTCGAGGCAGCCTTTCTGGCGCTCCCGAGGGGGGCCGTCACGCTAAAGACCACACTCGGGATCTCGGTTCCCCTATCCGGCCGTTGAATCGCCGTTCAAGGGCCTGTCTCGATAAGGTCAAAAAAAATCCAACATCCGTTAGGTGAGAACTTATCAAACCATGAAGCATCTGCGGTCGGCCAGGTGTAGAAACCAAAGTGTTTTGTCATTCGGACATTGCGGAGGCTCGGGAATGGCGATTCGACTTAGCCACATCGTCAGGGAGGCGAAATTACCCTAGAGACCAAGTTGCGGTCGGTTTTGCAAAAGAAAAGAAACACTTCGCCCTACGTTGCGGTTAAAATGACCACCTCCTAGGCCAATTGACTACGAGTGTGTTGGACATGAGATAGTTTGGCGCTACCTCGAGAAGGGGTGGTCTTTTGGCCATGAAACTTGGTCCCCGGGGCAATGTCGGCGTCACGAGTCCATTGGGCGAGCGAATCCACGATTAGGAGAGGGAAGTTGCCGTCCGTCGCCCGGGGCCGCCGAGGGAGAGGACTTTTGGGGCAAGGCCGCTCCGGATGGTTTTAGGGTCCGTGCTCTGGCGTCAACACCCCCCTCTATGTCAAGACACGGCGCAAGGTCCTAGTCGAATCGACAAGGATAGAGCCTCGAAAGCGTAAACCCCTATGAGTTGCGGGTTCTAGCGGGGTTTGCATTTTGGGTGCCGAGTTTTGGTCGTTTGCACTTGGGACTTGGCTGATAAGATCACGATTGAGAGCGAAGCAAGGGCCCGGCGGAATGGAGTTTGGATCTGTACTCCCTCCGTTGTGGTAGTTAGAAGTAAAGGGCGACTTTTGCGTAGCAAGACATTCATAAATTCGTAATTAATGCATAGTACGGAATTAAATTCTGATTTTTGTCGTGAGGCTTCTTAAGTCATCGCCAACATCTGAGGGGCAGTTTTCAATATTTCAGGACAAGGTTTAGATCAAAGTGTTTGCATTAGAGCGGTCAGGGCAGCTTTGTTGTTGGGCGGTAGAAGTGGCACACTTGCCCAAGTCAAATAAGGCCGGGACCTTGCAAGGCCACCTCATTAGAGGGAGAGTCAGGACCCGGAGGCGAGCCCCAAAAAGTTTCGAGGTGACCTTTCTGGCGGCGCTCCCCGGGGCCGTGCGCTAAAGGCCACACTCCGGGATCTCGGTTCCCCTATCCGGCCGTTGAATCCTTCGTTCAAGGGCCCAATCTCGATAAGGTCCAAAAAATCCAACATCCGTCAGGTGAGAACTTATCAAACCGCTGGCGTCTGCGATCGGCAGGTGTAGAAACCAAAGTGTTTTGTCGTTCGGACATTGCGAAGGCTCCGGAATGGCGATTCGACTTCGCCACATCGTCAGGGAGGGCGAAATTACCCTAGAGACCAAGTTGCCGCGGTCGGTTTTGCAAAAGAAAAAAACACTTACGCCCTACGTTTGCGGTTATTCGGCTGACCACCTCCTAGGCCAATTGACTACGAGTGTGTTGGACATGAGATAGTTTGGCGCTACCTCGAGAAGGGGTGGTCTTTTGGACATGAAACTTGGTCCCCAAGGCAATGTCGGCGTTAGGAGTCCATTGGCGAGCGAATCCGCGATTAGGGGAGGGGAAGTTGCGTCGTCGCCCGGGGGCAGCGGGGAGAGGACTTTTGGGGCAAGCTGCTTCCGGATGGTTTTAGGGTCCGTGCTCGGCGTCAACAACACCCCCTCTACGTCAAGACACGGCGCCAAGGTCCTAGTCGAATCGACAAGGATAGAGCCTCCGGCGTAAACCACATGAGTTGCCGGGTTCTAGCGAGGGTTTTGCGTTTTGGGTGCGAAGTTTTAGTCGTTTGCACTTGGGACTTGGCGATAAGATGCGATTGAAGCGCGAAGCAAGGGGCCAGCGGAATGGAGTTTGGATCTGTACTCCTCCGTTGTGGCGGTTAAGTAAAGGGCAGCTTTGCGGTAGCAAGACATTCATAAATTCGTAATTAATGCATAGTACGGAATTAAATTCTGATTTTTTTGGCAGGGGCTTCCTAAGTCATAGCCAACATACTGAGCCAGTTTTCAAAATTTTCGGACAAAGGTTTAGATCAAAGTGTTTGCATTAGAGCGGTCAGGGCACGCTTTGTTGTTGGGCAGCGGCACACTTGCCCAAGTCAAATAAGGCGAGGACCTTGCAAGGCCACCTCATTAGAGGGAGAGTCACGGACCCGGGGAGGCGAGCCCCAAAAAGTTTCGAGGCGGCCTTTCTGGCGGCGCTCCCAGGGGGGCGATGCGCTAAAGACCACACTCCGGGATCTCGGTTCCCCTATCCGACCGTTGAATCCGCCGTTCAAGGGGGCCTGTCACCGATAAGGTCCAAAAAATCCAACATCCGTCAGGTGAGAACTTATCAAACCTGGCGTCTAGCGGTCGGCCCAGTGTAGAAACCAAAGTGTTTTGTCGTTGGACATTGCGGAGGCTCGGAATGGCGATTCGACTTCGCCACATCGTCAGGGAGGGCGAAATTACCCTAGAGACCAAGTTGCGCGGTCAGTTTTGCAAAAGAAAGAAAACACTTACGCCCCTACGTTGCGGTATTAAATGACCACCTCCTAGGCCAATTGACTACGAGTGTGTTGGACATGAGATAGTTTGGCGCTACCTCGAGAAGGGGTGGTCTTTTGGCCATGAAACTTGGTCCCCGGGGCAATGTCGGCGTTAGGAGTCCATTGGCGAGCGAATCACGATTCGGAGAGGGGAAGTTGCCGTCGTCGCCCGGGGCCGCCGGGAGAGGACTTTTGGGGCAAAAGCTGCTTCGGATGGTTTTAGGGTCCGTGCTGCGGCGTCAACACCCCCCTCACGTCAAGACACGGCGCAAAGGTCCTAGTCGAATCGACAAGGATAGAGCCTCGAAAGCGTAAACCCTATGAGTTGCGAGGGTTCTAGCGGGGTTTGCGTTTTTGGGTCTTGCCGAAGTTTTGGTCCTTTGCACTTGGGACTTGGCGATAAGATGCCGATTGAGAAGCGAAGCAAGGAACTGACGGAATGGAGTTTGGATCTGTACTCCTCCCGTTGTGGCGGTTAGAAGGAAAAATGGCGACTTTTGCGGTAGCAAGACATTCATAAATTCGTAATTAATGCATAGTACGAAATTAAATTCTGATTTTTTTTGTCGGCCAGGCTTCCTAAGTCATCGCCAACATACTGAGGCCAGTTTTCAAAATTTCTGGACAAGGTTTAGATCAAAGTGTTTGCATTAGAGCGGTCGGGCAGCTGTTGTTGGGCACCGAAGGTGGCACACTTGCCCAAGTCAAATAAGGCCAGGAACTTGCAAGGCCACCTCATTAGAGGGGAGAGTCCAGGACCCGGGAGGCGAGCCCCAAAAAGTTTCGAGGCAGCCTTTCTGGCGGCGCTCCCGGGGGGCGATGCGCTAAAGACCACACTCCCGGATCTCGGTTCCCCTATCCCAGATTTGAATCCGCCGTTTCAAGGGCCTGTACCGATAAGGTCAAAAAAATCCAACATCCGTCGTGAGAACTTATCAAACCGCTGGCGTCTGCGGTCGGCCAGGTGTAGAAACCAAAGTGTTTTGTCGTTCGGACATTGCGGGAGGCTCTGGAATGGCGATTCGACTTTCGCCACATCGTCAGGGAGACGAAATTACCCTAGAGACCAAGTTGCGAGGGTCAGTTTGCAAAGAAAGAAACACTTAACGCCCTACGTTGCAGTATTCGACTGACCACCTCCTAGGCCAATTGACTACGAGTGTGTTGGACATGAGATAGTTTGGCGCTACCTCGAGAAGGGGTGGTCTTTTGGACATGAAACTTGGTCCCCAAGGCAATGTCGGCGTTCCGAGTCCATTGCGAGAGCGAATCCGCGATTCGGGAGAGGGGAAGTTGCCCGTCCGTCGCCCGGGGCCGCCGGAGAGGACTTTTGGGGCAAAGCTGCTCCGGATGGTTTTAGGGTCCGTGCTCTGGCGTCAACACCCCCTCTACGTCAAGACCACGGCGCCAAGGTCCTAGTCCGAATCGACAAGGATAGAGCCTCAAAGCGTAAACCCTATGAGTTGCCGGGTTCTAGCGGGGTTTTGCGTTTTGGGTGTACCAGTTTTGGTCCTTTGCACTTGGGACTTGGCGATAAGATCTGATTGAGAGCGAAGCAAGGGGCCAGCGGAATGGAGTTTGGATCTGTACTCCTCCCGTTGTGGCGGTTAGAAGGAAAGGGCGACTTTTGCAATAGCAAGACATTCATAAATTCGTAATTAATGCATAGTGCGAATTAAATTCTGATTTTTTTTGTCGGCAGGCTTCCTAAGTCATCGCCAACATCTGAGGCCGTTTTCAAAATTTCGGACAAGGTTTAGATCAAAGTGTTTGCATTAGAGCGGTCCGGGCAGGCTGTTGTTGGGCAGGTAGAGGCGCACACTTGCCCAAGTCAAACAAGGCCGGGGACCTTGCAAGGCCACCTCATTAGAGGGGAGAGTCAGGACCCGGGAGGCGAGCCCCAAAAAGTTTTTCGAGGCGACCTTTCTGGCGGCTCCCGGGGGCCGTCGCTAAAGACCACACTCGGGATCTCGGTTCCCCTATCCGGCCCGTTGAATCCTTCGTTCAAGGGGCCTCGTTCGATAAGGGCCAAAAAAAAATCCAACATCCGGGTCGGGAGAACTTATCAAGCCACCCGAGGGCTCAAACATGCCACCCCGGGCTCAAACATTCGTAAGTAGTAGCACTAGAAGATTGGTTAAATCGAATGTGATTTTGTTTTGCATATATGGCTCGGGAATGTCCAAATTAGCATAAGGACAAACTTTCATGACCATCGGATGAAAAAAAGGCACCAAAAATTAAAAGTGTTAGGCGTCGCTATAACAAAATCGTCGGCGGACCGCGTCGCATGCGACGTTAAAGCCGTATATCGATTTTGAAATCGTATATCGATTTTGAAATCGTATATACGATTTCAAAATTACGTCGCGCATCTTTGACGTCGCGACGTCGCATCGACGCCCGTGTGTTTTCTGATCCGTGGGGCCGTCTTTTAAGGGACCATTCCTAGGCTTCCTTCTATCGACTATTTTGGGCGATCTTGGTATCTCGACCTTGAGCGACTTGCAAGCACTCTTTTTTAAGGTTAGTAGATCATGCTTTTTGGATTGAATGGTTTTTGGATTGAATGATTTAGTGTAGATTTCAAATTTTTTTTTTTCTATCTCTTTCCTTCTTTTTCTTCTTCTTGTTTACGCATTCTTCTTCTTTTTCCTTCTTTCCTCATTTCTTTCTTGATTCTTCCCTTATTTCACTCTTCCATTCTTCCATTCTTCTATCTTCTTCCATTTCATTCTCTTATTTCTTCCATTCTTCTCTTTCTTCCCCTAATTTCTTTTTCTCCTCTTTCCCTTCTCTTCTTTCTCCACCCTTCTCTTCTTCTTTGATTCATTCATTTTTTTTTCTTTCTTGTTTTACTATTTCTTCATCTTTTTTTTTTTTTTTTTTTTTGTTTCTTCTTGATCTTTTTTTTTTTTCCGTTCTTATTCTTCTAACTCTTTGTTGCTTTCTATTTCGATTTGGACCCTCGGGATCTTGTTACACACGTCCTTCTTTTGGTAAGTTGATCGCTTGCATTTTATTTTTATAATTTTAAGCGAGTGGGTTAAAAAAAAATTGATGGAGTGGCTTGTTCAAGAACGCGAATTAGGCTCCACCTAGAGTGGGAGGACCATGTACCGGAGTTGAAGTCCACTTCTCACGATCATATATTTTTCCTAGGTTAAGGGTGGCTTGTTCAAGGGACGCGGTAGGCTCCACCTAGAGTGGAGAGGGCCCGCGTGCGGGTTGAAGTCCACTGACCACTTGTTATTTTTAGGTTTAAAATAAAATTGTAGTGGCTTGTTCAAGAACACGGTAGGCTCCACTACAGTGGAGGCGACGGTGTTCGGGTCCAAGTCGACTTTTCTTGTAATTCTTAGGTAGAGGTGGCCAAATCTAGCTTATAACCCTAAAGTGTATGTTAGCCAACTCTAACTTTTAATCCCAAACTAATCCAGTTTGGAAGGGGCTCATTTAGATGATGGGGGAGCTGCTTGAAAAGAAGGTACATGACCTAGTCATAGTCTTATTTTTATTCTTTTGTTTTGTGTTAATCTATCGATTTATAGAAAAGGCAAAAGTGATTGCAAAATTGAAGTCGAATGCCAAAAATTGGGGGCGATTGATCAAAGGTCCCTAAACCACTTAATACATCCATAAGGAAGATATCAAGGTATTTGTTATTTGTTGCCATTCGTTCAATTCGAAATAAGACATTTAACTTGTCATGTTGTATTCCTTGCAATCAGATCACTTTCGAACGTGCAAAGGATTCCAAGAAAAAACATCTGCCTCACGGATTGCCAAGGCAACTTCAAACAAAGCGAATTAGTCTCACTTGGGTTACGGCGGTAGAAATAGATTCGTAAGTGCTATAAACTCTTAGTTCACGTTAACTTTGAATGTCATTGTCTAATATTGGTCGTATTGTTATAGAATTGGCTATCTGGGTTTTCCCCTAACAGGGAACACGTAAAGATAGCCACTACTCGCCTCTTGTATATGATATTGTAACTAACTATTAAAATTCTTTCCTTTTTTTTTTTTTTTTTAATTTTTTTTAATTTTTTTTTTTTTTTTTTTTTTTTTTTTTTTTTTTTTTTTTTTTTTTCCACCCGCCGTCGTCGCGACGCGTCCGTCATACGTGACGCCCGATCCACGTCGAGTCGCGTCACGCCCGCGGCGCTGCCGAGGCGTCGCATCGCGGCGCCGCGACGCCGCGGCGCGACGTCTTTATCGCGGCATGCGACGTGTGCGCAACGGCGTCAGGCGAGGGCGTCGTGCGGCCGTCGGGCGTCGCATAGACGTCGTTCAGACGTCGCTATAGACGTCGCTAAATGACCATTTTCTTGTTGTGAGTGGGGCAAATCGACGGTGATTAAGTGGAAGCAAGATGGTTACGAGTGAGGCATTGTCAATATTTATCGTCCAATGTGCCTAGGGGGCATCTATGTGAGCTTCTCTAAGGAATAGGATGCAAAAATAGAGAACAATGTTGCATGGTTAACTCTCTTGGAGATTTTAATATGGTTGAGGAGGCAAGCGGCGGGTTCCCTCGGGATGGCGATATTGTTTACGGACTTGAGAAGGAACAATAGGCTATAGAAGCTTCTCTTTGAATATGGTTTTCTTGAGGTTCTTGGAGATGGTAGCTTCATCACGGTTTAATGGGGCAGCGGGAAATTCAAGAGTTCTTGACCAAACATGGCGGAGATGCTATGCAAACATGCACGCATAACATGAGTTGCTAGGCTTCATTGTAGAAACTTCGTGTTGCAAAGAAGGTCGGATCATCATCCCGGTCATAAGGCATACTAATCTCAGAGGCTCAATTCTCAATTTTGGCATATGAGGACTTCTAGAAGGTTTTTCTGGTCGATGTTTCTTGGGATAAACGCCGTTAAGAATAGCTACAAGCATCTCACTTTCTGACCTCCTCGCCTCCTTCACCTCATTGGCAATGGGTAGTTCGCACCACGAGTCATCGGCTTGTTTGGTCGGGGTAGTAGTCTCTTTTTACTCCAAAGTAGTCTCTTTTACTTTGGCAAGTTGTGCATCAAGTGTTATGAATCAACATCGAGTTCATTCTTTCAAGCGAGTTGTTTCCATCTTTGGCGGCACTCATATAGCACCCCATATGGTAGCTTGTTTAGGGGTGTTCTTGGTACTAGCACATGATAATTAGGTAATCAATAGAAATATGTAACAACTCCAATGAATGACAAGTGGAATACTATAATAGAATAGTAGGTGCTTGGTCTGATCTAAGTCTTTGGGGTCGCGTTTTTTGTACCCCACCAACATACTTTTGCCCAAGAGCATAAATGCCATAGAGGCTCGATGGGCGGGGCTTCTAAATCTCATGGGACATCGGCATCTTGGATTAGCAAGTGTCACGGGTAGACCCAGAGGTGAAACTTTTATTTTTGGTTCTTAGACCTTTGGGGTGGTTTTATAGCTAGGGATAAGTGGGGCAAGTTGGCCCGGTGATTAGGTGGAAGCAAGATAAGTGCAGTGAGGCATTGTCAACATTTATGCGTCAATGTGCCTAGAGGGCATCCATGTGGTCTTCTCTAAGGAATAGGATGAAAAAAAAAAAGAGACAATGTTGCATGGTTGCTCTCTTGGAGATTTTAATATGGTTGAGGAGGCAACTGATAGGTTCCCTCTGAATGACGATATTGTTTACGGATTCGAGAAGGAACAATGGGCTATAGAAGCTTCTCTTTGAATATAGTTTTCTTGAGGTTCACGGAGATGGTAGCTTCACGGGTTTAATGGGGCCCTGGGGAGATTCAAGAATTGCAGCCAAACATCACAAATGCTATGCCAACATACATGCAAACACAGTTGTAGAAACTACATGTTGTAAGCAATTGTCGGATCATCATCCCCAAGTCATAAGGCATACTAATCTCAGAGGCCCAATTCTCAATTTTGGCACATGAGGACTTTCTAGAGGGTTGTTTATCGATGTTTCTTGGGATAAGCACTTCGTTAAGAACGACTACAAGCATCTAACTGCGACCTCCTCTGCATCCTTCACCTCATTGGCTTGAGGCGGTTCGGACACCAATCATCGGCTTATTTGTTCGAGGGTTTGGGAAAAAAGATTCCTCCAAAGCATTATCTTTTACTTGACAAGTTGTGCATCGAAAGTGTTATGAATCAACATCGAGTTCATTCTTTCAAAGCGAACTGTTTCCATTTTTTGAGAACGGCGAGTCATTAAATCTTGTCTCATCTTGTGTGATCACCTCCAACTTCGTTTGGGCATCCGTTTGTGTGCCTTTCCACGGCGTATCACAAGCCGACAAATCCTCCTTGGCCTTCTTCCTCCCATGTGACCACACTTTAAAAATGTGCATTCAATATTTGCGGGGCCTTAGTCTATTGGGTAGTTTAAAACATAGATGCCAAATTGTCTTGAGGAGGTGGCGGGCTCTGCGCCAAAGCCTCATCCACATAATCAATATTTCTAGGTTGCGTGATGATGTTAAGGAGGAGGTTTGGGGTATCTCCATCTTCCTTAGCTTCCCATTGTAATCATACTTTCTTTTTAAAATAGATTCTCATTCTTCAAAATAAATAAATAAATTGGCTGATCGTGGAAGCATAGGAAATCACAGTGCATGCAAAGAAAACCCATAAACCCATAAACCTGGAATATCTTGAAGACCATTGCTCAGATTTTTGGAGAAAGCGGTAAAACAATACAGCCAAAAAAAAAAAAAACAATCTTAGAAAATGAAGTTAAAAAAAAAATCCAAAAACCTTTTCTGCCACACCGGATACTTTCAAATTAACAAGATTGATGGACATAATGTTATATCGCTTAAGACTACACACTTTTAACAAACTTATCAGCATATATTTGATGGCAAAAGATGTGGGATGTTTGTTTACCAGCCCAATAGTGTAGAAACACTTAGATTGTGCTTCCTTGATCAATTATTGCGCTGTACAAACAATCTTCCTTTTGCCCCAAATTTGGGCACATGGATCATCTAATCGGATGGGTTAAAGCTAGTTTTGGAGATGATTCAGGCACGGACTAGATCACATGCTATTTCTTCACCGTTTGGCTTCTGGTAAGTACCATTAATTGGAGCATGTGAGAGATTATCCATATGAGTAATACGTAATATGCACGTGGCTGGATGTTTTGGAATTTTACAAATAACTTTATGCTCATTTTCAATTTCAATTACATTTAGAAGCAAGTTTTGAGGCACACCATCAAGTGACATTTTGATAGTGTTTCTAATGACAAGTTGACCAGATACTTGTCTTCTCAAAAAGGTCATATGCCAATTATAAATGCATTCATGGATGTGGCATGGGGATGAATACTAATGCACACTTATCAATGATCGCTGCTAGAGACTTGTACTAAGATTGCAACCATTGTTTGACAAAAGAAATTTCAACGATCTAGACTGTGACGTTCTTGTATACTAAACAGTTTAAATACCTATAATATTATACTGCGACATCACAGTACATGTCAAGCATATTGACATGCACGTGTAAGATATGCCAATACGCCAATATATTACACATACATGGATTAGATAGCTAGCATGTTAATATATTATAAGGTTGCTCTATGGAGATATAAATCCATTGACATGTATTTATTCCATGCAACCATTATAGACCGTTATATTGCACATCTTAATGTATGTGAATATAACCCATATTGCCATATGGCAGTTCCCTAAGGAGCCAAGTGGCCCAATCGAGTATTAACCCCTAAATTGGAGAGGTGCAAAAGGGAAGAACCCTATAAGTTACCTTTTTGGGATTCTAGTGGCTTCACATGATCGAAGGAGAATTTGGAGCAATATCGGATATAATCTGGCCTTGCAACAATAGCCAAGCTCATGTTGCAAGATGATTCCGAGATCCTCATTCCTTTCAACGGCATGGACGCATCCCAAGGCATTAGAGGCAGCCAAGAATCTAGTTAGTACCAATTCTGTCCGTCAATGTAAGCTTTAAAGGCTGTTCTTAGGCCGGATTAGTACTTGTTCTTAGTTTTAAATGATCTCTAGAACCTAAAAACCTAGACTACCGAATGAAACCTTATCACGTTGATTAGATTAGTTAGATTAGATCTGTTATTTCTTTTATTTCAATTCATTCTATTATAGTGTGATGGAGGATATCTCTCTTTTCCACCTCTTGTGCTTAGAGAATGGGATAGAGATCTAGAAATACGAATAGTATGCTCCTATTGATAGATCTCGTTAATTCCCAAATTAATGCGATGCGTATATAGGAGCCCACACATTTATGAGGTAGCTTGGCTAGACTAGCCGACAAAGGAAGGCTTGTCCGATTGCCAGTTGATCCCTTGGCGTCGCGAGAGTCTACTAGGGATCGTTGAGAATAAGCCTAATATCTTGTCCTTTGCATGTGGGCAAGTTATGGGCTCAATACCTCCTAGGTGGTAGCTATCTTAATGGGGTTGTCGGTATGCGGGCATGGGAGAACCATGACCCTCTAGCTACTGTAGTTGGCATGGACCTACGGAGGAGATTAATGCCGCCCATGTCTCATCCGGACTAGGGGAGATGCAACCCTAGAGTGTCTTCTCGATGAGGAGGGTGATGGTGACTTGGCATCAGTTTAGATGCATCTGTGGATGGGAATACAATGATGCAACCAGTTGATCGGCTGGTCGTGGTGGTGTATGATGGAATGTATCGAAGGCCTCAAAGAGAAGAAAAAAGAAAGGTGTGTTAGATCTTGCGGCCTTGAAATGAATATTGTTTCTTGGAATGTAAGGGAACTTAAGCCCTCCCCACCAAAAGATCTAGCGCTGCACAAGTAGTTAGAAGACCGGCTCCGGGAATTCTTTGTCTACAAGAGCATAAATGCCATAGAGGCTCGATGGGCGGGGCTTTTAAATCTCATGGGACATCGGCATCACCGGATTAGCAAGTGTCGGGTAGAGCGTGAGAGGTGAACTTTCATTTCTTGGTTCTTATACACTGGGGTGGTTTTACAACTAGGGATAAGTCACAACAAGAGAATGGACATTTCGCGGCGGCGTGGGCTTGCGGCGATGCGTGCGGCGTGACGCCGCAAATAACGTGACCACGCGGCGTCAATGCGGCGTCCGCGTCGCCACGCCGTTTTGCATGATCCATGTGCGGCGTGTGGTGCGGCGTCGACGACACGTGGCGTGGCGGATCTGAGTGAAATGTTTTTCTCACGCCCGGGTGCACCACGCCGCATCGCGTTCTTTTTTAGCGTCGCGTCACTTTTAAGGCGTATGGAATTAAATTCGACGGCGTCGCGGCGACGAATTTTGACGCCGCTACGGGGCGTACGCGTCGCTACGCGACATCTGTTGGGACGTCTAGTGTACTTTGTTCTTTTGGAGAACAAGGGTGGTCTTCGCCCCGCAAAGTTGGTCCCCGGGGAATGTCGATAGGCCACCGAGTCCATTGGAAGAGCCAAATCATGGTTTTGGAAATTGCTGCGTCCATCGCCAGGCCGCCGTGAAGAGAACTTTTGTGGCGGCATGTGAGCTCTAGGAAGACTGAGCTATTTCATCGTGCACCAACCTTTGCATATCCTAGTGAAATGTTTTTCTCATGTCCAAGACGCAAGACGTTGCCGCTTGTCAAAATTCCACCTTTTTTCGATGTAGAATTTTTTTAGTTATGCGTTCTTTTGCATTCATGCTTCATAAATTCGTAATTAATGCATGGTATGGAATTAAATTCTGATTTTTGTCGGTTGGCTTCCTATGTCATCCCCAAAGATCTGAGGCAAAATTTTTAGAATTTCGGATAAAGTTCGATCAAATAGGTAGCATTGGAGCCGGAGTTTGGAAATTTGTTGTTGGGCAATAGCAAGACATTCATAAATTAAGTAATTAATGCATAGTAAGGAATTAAATTCTGATTTTTGTCGTGAGCTTCTTAAGTCATCATAACGTACATGCAGTTTTCAAAATTTCCGACAAGGTTTAGATCAAAGTGTTTGCATTAGTACGGTCAAGGCGACTGTTGTTGGGCGTAGACCCAGCACACTTGCCCAAGTCAAACAAGGCCGGGACCTTGCAAGGCAGCCTCATTAGAGGGAGAGTCCAGGAACCCCAAGAGGCGAGCCACAAAAAGTTTCGAGGCGGCCTTTCTGGCGGCGCTCCGGGAGGGCCGTCGCTTAAAGACCACACTCCCGGGATCTCGGTTCCCCTATCGGCCATTTGAATCGCCGTTCAAGGGCCTGGCACCGATAAGGTCCAAAAAATCCAATATCCGTCAGGAGAACTTATCAAACCGCTGAAGCGTCCCCGCGGCCAAACCATGTAGAAACCAAAGTGTTTTGTTGTTCGGACATTGCGGAGGCTTTCCGGAATGGCGATTCGACCGCCACATCGTCAGGAGGCCGAAATTACCCTAGAGACCAAGTTGCCGCGGTCGGTTTGCAAAAAAAAAAAACACTTACGCCCTCACGTTGCGGTATTCGACTGACCACCTCTAGGCCAATTGACTACGAGTGTGTTGGACATGAGATAGTTTGGACGCTACCTCGAGAAGGGGTGGTCTTTTGGCCATGAAACTTGGTCCCGGGGGCAATGTCGGCGTTAAGGAGTCCATTGGCGAGCGAATCGATTAGGGAGAGGGGAAGTTGCCCGTCCGTTGCCGGGGCCCGGGGAGAGGACTTTTGGGGCAAAGGCGCTTCCAGGATGGTTTTAGGGTCCGGGGTTTGCTCGGCGTCAACACCCCCCTCTACGTCAAGACGCGGCGCCAAGGTCCTAGTCGAATCGACAAGGATAAAGCCTCCAAAGCGTAAACCCATGAGTTGCCGAGGTTCTAGAGATCAAAGGGTTTGCGTTTTGGAGTTTTGTTGTTTTTTTTGGTCCCTTCAAATGCACTTGGGACTTGGGCGATAAGATGGCGGTTGAAACGCTAAAGCAAGGGGAACCGGATGGAATGGAGTTTGGATCGTACTCCTCCGTTGTGGCGGTTAAGTAAAGGCGCTTTTGCGGTAGCAAGACATTCATAAATTCGTAATTAATGCATAGTACGGAATTAAATTCTGATTTTTTGTCGGTGAGGCTTCCTAAGTCATCGCCAACAAAAGGCCAGTTTTCAAAATTTTAGAACAAGGTTTAGATCAAAGTGTTTGCATTAGAATGTCCAGGAGGCTTTGTTGGGCGTGGAGTGCGGCACACTTGCCCAAGTCAAATAAGGCCAAAACCTTGCAAGGCCACCTCATTAGAGGGAGAGTCATAAATTAAGTAATTAAGGACCCGGGGAGGCGAGCCCCAAAAAAGTTCCCAAGGCGACCTTTCTGGCGGCTCCCAGGGGGACCTTGCAAGGCCACCTCGTGCGCTAAAGACCACACTCCGGGATCTCGGTTCCCCTATCATCCGGCCGTTGAATCCTTAGTTCAAGGGGCCTGTCTCGATAAGGTCCAAAAATCCAACATCCGTTCGGTGAGAACTTATCAAACCCGCCGAAGCATCTGCGGTCGGCCAGGTGTAGAAACCAAAGTGTTTTGTCGTTCGGACATTGCGGGAGCTCGAGGAATGGCGATCGACTTAGCCACATCGTCAGGGAGGCGAAATTACCCTAGAGACCAAGTTGCGGTCAGTTTTTGCAAAAGAAAGAAACACTTCGCCCTACGTTGCGGTATTAAACGGCCACCTCTAGGCCAATTGACTACGAGTGTGTTGGACATGAGATAGTTTGGCGCTACCTCGAAGAAGGGGGTGGTCTTTTGGCCATGAAACTTGGTCCCGGGGCAATGTCGGCGTTCGAGTCCATTGGCGAGCGAATCACGATTAGGAGGAAGTTGCCGTCCGTCGCGGGGGCCGCCCGGAGAGGACTTTTGGGGCAAAAATTTGCTTCGGGATGTTTTAGGGTGGGTGCTCTGGCGTCAACACCCCCCTACGTCAAGACGCCTGCCCCAAGGTCCTAGTCGAATCGACAAGGATAGAGCCTCCGAAGCGTAAACCCTATGAGTTGCGAGGGTTCTAGCGGGGTTTGCGTTTTGGGTGCTTAGGAGTTGCAGTCGTTTGCACTTGGGACTTGGCTGATAAGATGCAGTTGAGCAGCGAAGCAAGGCCTGGCGGAATGGAGTTTGGATCACTCCCTCCGTTGTGGTAGTTAGAAGTAAAAGGCGACTTTTGCGGTAGCAAGACATTCATAAATTCGTAATTAATGCATAGTGCGGAATTAAATTCTGATTTTTGTCGGCGGGCTTCCTAAGTCGCCAGCCAACATACTGAACCGATTTTCAAAATTTTTGGACAAGGTTTAGATCAAAGTGTTTGCATTAGAGCGGTAAAGGCTGACTGTTGTTGGGCAGAAGTGGCACACTTGCCCAAGTCAAATAAGGCGAGGACCTTGCAAGGCCACCTCATTAGGGAGAGTCCCAGGACCCGGGGCCGAGCCCCAAAAAAGTTTCGCGGACCTTTCTGGCGGCTCCCGGGGGCCATGCGCTAAAGACCACACTCGGGATCTCGGTTCCCTATCCGGCCGTTGAATCGCCGTTCAAAGGGCCTGTCACCGATAAGGTCCAAAAAATCCAACATCGTCGTGAGAACTTATCAAACCCGCTGGCGTCTACTTGGTCGGCAGGTGTAGAAACCAAAGTGTTTTGTCGTTCGGACATTGGAGGCTCGGGAATGGCGATTCGACTTAGCCACATCACCGGGGAGGCGAAATTACCACAGAGACCAAGTTGCGGTCGGTTTTGCAAAAGAAAGAAACACTACGCCCTACGTTGCGATTATTAAACTGACCACCTCTAGGCCAATTGACTCACGAGTGTGTTGGACATGAGATAGTTTGGCGCTACCTCGAGAAGGGGTGGTCTTTTGGCCATGAAACTTGGTCCCAGGGGCAATGTCGGCGTTAGGAGTCCATTGGCGAGCGAATCACGATTAGGAGGGGAAGTTGCCGTCCGTCGCCGAGCCGGGAGAGGACTTTTGGGGCAAAGCTGCTTCCAGGATGGTTTTAGAGTAGTGCTGCGGCGTCAACACCCCTCTACGTCAAGAGACGGCGCCAAGGTCCTAGTCGAATCGACAAGGATAGAACCTCAAAGCGTAAACCACATGAGTTGCGAGGTTCTAGCGGGGTTTGCGTTTTTGGGTCTTGGGGATTTTGGTCCCTTTGCACTTGGGACTTGGGCGATAAGATCGCGATTGAAAGAAGCAAGAGGCTGGCGGAATGGAGTTTGGATCTGTACTCCTCCGTTGTGGCGGTTAGAAGTAAAGGCGACTTTTGCGGTAGCAAGACATTCATAAATTCGTAATTAATGCATAGTACGGAATTAAATTACGATTTTTGTCGTGAGGCTTCCCTAAGTCATCGCCAACATACACCTAGTTTTCAAAATTTGGGACAAGGTTTAGATCAAAAGTGTTTGCATTAGAGCGGTCGGGCGGACATTGTTGGGCGGCGGTAGCACACTTGCCCAAGTCAAAATAAGGCCGGGGACCTTGCAAGGCCACCTCATTAGAGGGGAAGTCCAGGACCCAGGGGCGAGCCCCAAAAAAGTTTCCGGCGCCTTTCTGGCGGCGCTCCCAGGGGCCGTGCGCTAAAGACCACCTCGGGATCTCGGTTCCCTATCCGACCAGTTGAATCCTTAGTTCAAGGGCCTGTCTCGATAAGGTCCAAAAAATCCAACATCGTCGGTGAGAACTTATCAAACGCTGAGCGTCTGCGATCGGCCAGGTGTAGAAACCAAAGTGTTTTGTCGTTCCCGGACGTGCGGAGAGCTTTCCGGAATGGCGACGACGCCACATCGTCCGGGAGGCCGAAATTACCCTAGAGACCAAGTTGCGGTCGGTTTGCAAAGAAAACACTTCGCCCTACGTTTGCATTATTGACCACCTCCTGGCCAATTATTTCACGAGTGTGTTGGACATGAGATAGTTTGGCCTACCTCGAGAAGGGGTGGTCTTTTGGCCATGAAACTTGGTCCCGAGGGCAATGTCGACGTTAGAGTCCATTGGCGAGCCGAATCACGATTCGGGAGAGGGAAGTTGCCGTCCGTCGCCAGGGCCTTCGGGAGAGGACTTTTGGGGCAAAGGCTGCTTAGGATGGTTTTAGGGTCCGTGCTCACGTCGTCAACCCCCCTCACGTCAAGACCACGGTACTTAAAGGTCCTAGTCGAGTCGACGAGGATGGAGGGCGTAAACCACATGAGTTGCGGGTTCTAGCGGGGTTTCGTTTTGGGTGCAGTTTTGGTCCTTTGCACTTGGGACTTGGCGATAAGATGCGGTTGAGCCTTGAAAGCAAGGCGCTGGCGGAATGGAGTTTGGATACACATTACTCCTCCCGTTGTGGCGGTTAAGTAAAAGGCGGCGGCTTTTGTGGCAAGACATTCATAAATTCGTATTAATGCATAGTACGAAATTAAATTCTGATTTTTTTGTCGCCAGGCTTCCTAAGTCGCCGCCAACATCTGAGCCGGTTTTCACAAAATTTCGGGATGAGTTTTTAGATCAAAGTGTTTGCATTAGAGCGATTAAGAGGCTGACTGTTGTTGGGCAGCCGTGGCACGCTGCCCAAGTCCAAACAAGGCAGGAGAACTTACAAGGCCACCTCATTAGAGGGGAGAGTCCGGACCCGGAGGCGAGCCCCAAAAAGTTTCCCGAGGCTGACCTTTCTGGCGCTCCCAGGGGGCAAATGCGCTTAAAGACCACTCCGGGATCTCGGTTCCCCCTATCGGCGGTTGAATCCTTGTTCAAGGAATTTTGTCACCGATAAGGTCCAAAAAATCCAACATCAGGTCGGTGAGAACTTATCAACCCCATGGCGTCTATGATCGGCCAGGTGTAGAAACCAAAGTGTTTGTCGTTCGGACATTGCGGAGGCTCGGGAATGGCGATTCGACTAGCCACATCGTCGGGGGCCGAAATTACCCTAGAACCAAGTTGCATGCGATCCGGTTTTGCAAAAGAAAAGAAACGCTAAGCCCTACGTTTGCGGTATTGATGACCACCTCCTAGGCCAATTGACTACGGTGTGTTGGACATGAGATAGTTTGGCCTACCTCGAGAAGGGGGTGGTCTTTTGGACATGAAACTTGGTCCCGAGGGCAATGTCGGCGTTAGAGTCCATTGGCGAGGACTTGAATCGATTGGGAGGAAATTGCCCGTCGTCGCCCGGAGACGCCGGGAGGAGGAGAGGACTTTGGGGCAAAGCTGCCCGGGATGGTTTTAGAATTAGTGCTGCGGCGTCCAACACCCCCTCGATCAAAGACAAACGCCAAGGTCCTAGTCGAATCGACAAGGATAGACCCACCAAAGCGTAAACCCTATGAGTTGCGAGGTTCTAGCGGTTTTGCGTTTTGGGGCGCATTTTGGTCCTTTGCACTTGGGACTTGGCTACGATAAAGATGCAGTTGAAGCAGCGAGGGAAGCTGACGGAATGGAGTTTGAATCTGTACTCCTCCGTTAATGAGTTAGAAGGAAAGAGGCGACTTTGCGGTAGCAAGACATTCATAAATTCGTAGTGAAATGCATAGTACAGAATTAAATTCACGATTTTTGTCGTGAGGCTTCCTAAGTCATCGTAACCTCTGAGACCCGGTTTTCAATTTCAGGACAAGGTTTAGATCAAAAGTGTTTGCATTAGAAGCGGTCAAGACCTTTGTTGTAGGCCCGTGCGGCTGACACACCCTGCCCAGAATCAAACAAGGCCAAGGACCTTGCAAGGCCACCTCATTAGGGGGAGAGTGGGACCCGGGGGCTGAGCCCCAAAAAGTTTCGGCGACCTTTCTGCAGCAGCGCTCCCGTGGCCGTCGCTAAAGACCACACTCCCGGGATCTCGGTTCCCCTATCCAAGCCGTTGAATCCTTCCGTTCAAGGGGCCTCGTTCGATAAAGGGCCAAAAAAAATCCAACTTATCCAGGTCAGGAGAACTTATCAGCAGCCGCGAGGCTCAGACATGCCACCCGGGCTCAACATACGTGGCAGCACTAGAAAGGTGGGTTGTCAGGTATGATTTGGCCATGCTTCGAGATATCCCGAAAGGTAGCATAAGGACAAACTTTCATGGCCCGTCGAGGATGAAAAGTGCTGAAAGAATTAAAAAAGAAGTGTGAAGCGTCGCTATAACAAAATACATCAGCGGACCGCGTCATCGGCGTTCACGGCGGCTCGTTTTGAAATCGATATCTGATTTAATCACGTATATCACGATTTCAAAATTCGTCGCTATCGCGACGTCGCTGACGTCGCATCGCGACAGCAAAATTTCTGATCCGTGGTAGTCTTTTAAAGGAGGACCATTATAGGCTTCCATACATCGACTATTTTGGGCCGATCTTCCGGTATCTGACCTTGAGCGACTTGCAAGCCTCTTTTTAAAGGTTATTAGATCATTAGCACTGGATTGAATGGTTTTGGATTGAATGATTTAGTGTAGATTTCAAATTTTTTTTTTCTATCTCTTTCCTTCTTTTTCTTCTTCTTGTTTACATTCTTCTTCTTTTTTCCTTCTTTTCCTCATTTCTTACTTTGGTTCTTCCATATTCCTCTTCCATTCTTCCGTTCTTCCTATCTTCTTCCATTTTCATTCTCTTGTTTCTTCCATTCTTCTCTTTCTTCCCGGACAAGGTTTAGATCAAAGTGTTTGTTAGAGCAGTCGGGCAACTGTTGGGCAGCCCGGTACTTTGCTGCCCAAGTCAAATAAGAGCCAGGACACAAAGACCACCTCATTAGAAGTCCAGGACAAGAAGCGGTAAAGTTTCAAGAGGCAGCCTTTCTGGCAGCGCTCCAAAGGGGTGCCCGTCACGCTAAAACCCACCTCCGGATCTCGGTTCCCCTAATATCAATGATTGAATCCCAACCGTTCAAGGGCCACTGTCTCGATAAGGTCAAAAAAAAATCCAACTTGTCCGTCCAGTGAGAACTTATCAAAGCTGGCAAGCGTCTATGCGGTCGGCAGGTAGAAAACAAAGTGTTTTGTCGTTCGGACATTGCGAAGGCTCAAGATGGCGATTCGACTTACGCCACATCGTCCGGGAGGCCGGGGTACCCTAGAGACCAAGTTGCAGTCGGTTTTGCAAAAGAAAAAACACCGCCCTCGTTTGCGGTGTTAATGACCACCTCCCTAGGCCAATTGACTACGAGTGTGTTGGACATGAGATAGTTTAGCGCTACCTCGAGAAGGGGTGGTCTTTTGGACGAAACTTGGTCCCCAAGGCAATGTCGGCGTTAAGGTCCATTGGCGAGGCAAATCGATTCCGGAGAGGGAAGTTGCGTCCGTCGCCGGGGCAACCGGGAGAGGACTTTTGGGGCAGCCTTGGGATGGTTTTAGGTCCGTGCTGCTCGCGTCAACACCCCCCTCTCGTCAAGACCGCGGCGCCGGGTCCCTAGTCGAATCGACAAGGATAGAGCCTCCAGTTGTAAACTCCCATGAGTTGCGGGTTCTAGTAGGGTTTGCGTTTTGGATCTTAGAAGTTTTTGTCCTTTGCACTTGGGACTTGGCGATAAAGATGCAGTTGAGACCACGAAGCAAGGAGCCCGGCGGAATGGGTTTGGATCATACTCCTCCACGTTGTGGCGGTTAGAAAAAAGGCGACTTTTAGGTGGCGAACATTCATAAATTCGCTAATTAATGCATAGTACGAATTAAATTCTGATTTTTGTCGGCCGGAGCTTCCTAAGTCATAACGCCAACACTCTGAGCCCATTTTCAAAATTTTAGGACAAGGTTTAGATCAAAGTGTTTGCATTAGAACAGTCCGAGGCGACTGTTGTTGGGCAGCACACACTTGCCCAATCAAATAAGGCGGGACCTTGCAAGGCCACCTCATTAGAGGGAGTCACCCGGACCCAGGCCGAGCCCAAAAAGTTTCGTGGCGGCCTTTCTGGCGGCTCCCCCCGGCCCGTACGCTAAAGACCACACTCCGGGATCGGTTCCCCTATCCGGCCGTTGAATCCTTCGTTCAAGGGCCACGTCTCGATAAGGTCCAAAAAAATCCAACATCGTCCGTGAAACTTATCAAGCCGCATGGCGTCTACGATCGTAGATGCCAAAATCAAAGTGTTTTGTCGTTGGACATTGGGAGAGCTCCGGAATGGCGACTTACCACCACATCGTCCAGGAGGCCGAGAAATTACCCTAGAGACCAAGTTGCATTCCGGTTTTGCAAAGAAAACACTTCGCCCTCGTTGCGGTATTCGGCTGACCACCTCCCTGGGCCAATTGACTACAGTGTGTTGGACAAGAGAATAGTTTGACGCTACCTCGAAGGGGTGGTCTTTTGGCCATGAAACTTGGTCCCCGGGCAATGTCGGCGTTGCAGTCCATTGGCGAGCGAATCCACCGGTAGGAGGGGAAGTTGCGGGTCGTCGCCAGGCCAGGGCCTTCGAGAGGACTTTTGGGGCAAGCCGCTTCCTGGATGGTTTTAGGGTCCGTGCTGCTGGCGTCAACACCCCCCTCACGCCAAGACACGCTGCTAAGGTCCCAGTCCCGAATCGACAAGGATAGAGCCTCCTCGTAAAACCCTGGCAGAGCTGCCGGGTTCTAAGCGGGGTTTTGCGTTTTGGGTGCCGTTTTGTCGTTTGCACTTTGGGACTTGGCCTATGTATAAGATGATACGCTTGAGAACGCCAAGCAAGGGAACTGACGGAATGGAGTTTGGATCTATACTCCTCCCGTTGTGGCGATTAGAAAGAAATGGCGGCTTTATGTTAGCAAGACATTCATAAATTCGTAATTAATGCATAGCGAATTAAATTAAATTCTGATTTTTTGTCGTGCGGGCTTCCTAAGTCATCCATAACATACGGGGCGGTTTTCAAAATTTCGGGCGAGGTTTAGATCAAAGTGTTTGCATTAGAGCAGTCAAGACGGCATTGTTGTTGGGCAGCCGGCACGCACACTTGCCCAAGTCAAATAAGGCCGGGAACTTGCAAGGCCACCTCATTAGGGAGAGGGAGGACCCGGGCCCGAGCCCAAAAAAGTTTCGAGGCGAGCCCTTTCTGGCGGCGGCTCCCGGAGGGCCGCGCTAAAGACCACACTCCGGGATCTCGGTTCCCCTATCCGTCGTTGAATCCCTTCGTTCAAGGGCCTGTCTCGATAAGGTCCAAAAAAATCCAACATCCGTCCGGGTGAGAACTTATCAAACCGTAGCGTCTAGCGGTCGGCCAGTGTAGAAACCAAAGTGTTTTGTCGTTCGGACATTGCTAGGCTCACGGAATGGCGATTTCGACTTATACATCGTCGAGACCCAAATTACCCTAGAGACCAAGTTGCAGGGTCAGTTTTGCAAAAGAAAGAAAGAAACACTTTCGCCCTCGTTTGCGATTATTCGTGACCACCTCCTAGGCCAATTGACTACCCGAGTGTGTTGGACATGAGATAGTTTGGCGCTACCTCGAGAAGGGGTGGTCTTTTGGACATGAAACTTGGTCCCCAAGGCAATGTCGACGTTACGAGTCCATTGGCGAGCGAATCACGATTCCGGGAGAGGGAAGTTGCCCCGTCCGTCGCCCGGTGCCGGAGAGGACTTTTGGGGCAAGCTGCCAGGATGGTTTTAGGGTCCGTGCTCTGGCGTCAACACCCCTCTACGCCAAGACACGCGCCCAAGGTCCTAGTCGAATCCCGACAAGGATAGAGCCTCGAAACGTAAACCCTATGAGTTGCCGTGTTCCCAGCGTGGTTTGGCGCTTTGGGTGCCGAAGTTTTGGTCGCTTTGCACTTGGGACTTGGCCGATAAGATGCACCGATTGAGAACGCTGGCAAGGGGAACCGACGAATGGAGTTTGGATGCATTCTCCTCCCGTTGGCGCTTAGAAGGAAAGGGCGACTTTGCAATAGCAAGACATTCATAAATTCGTAATTAATGCATAGTACGGAATTAAATTCTGATTTTTGTCGTACAGGCTTCCTAAGTCATCGCCAACATACAAAGCCACAAAATTTCGGACAAGGTTTAGATCAAAGTGTTTGCATTAGAACGATTAAAATGACTGTTGTTGGGCGAGCCGCACACTTGCCCAAGTCAAACAAGGCCAGGACCTTGCAAGGCCACCTCATTAGAGGGGGAGAGTCCGGACCCGGAGGCGAAGCCCCAAAAGTTTCCCGAGGCAGCCTTTCTCGGCGGTCCCGGGGGGCCGTGACGCTAAAGACCACACTCCCGGGATCTCGGTTCCCCTATCCCAATCCGTTGAATCCTTCGCTCAAGGGGCCTCGTTCTGATAAGGGCCAAAAAAATCCAACATCCGGCCCAGAGAACTTATCAAACCGCCACCCCAGCTCAAACATGCCACCCTGTGCTCAAACATTCGTAAGTAGTAGCACTAGAAGATTGGTTAAATCCGTAATGTGATTTTGATCGCATATATATGGTCGGAATGTCCAAATTAGCATAAGGACAAACTTTCATGACCATCGATGAAAAAAGGCACCAAAAAATTAAAAAGTGTTAGGACGCCGCTTATAACAAAATATCGTCAGCGGACATCGCCGAGATATGACGTTAAAACCGTATATACGATTTTGAAATCGTATATACGATTTTGAAATCGTATATATTTCAAAAATTACGCCGATATCGATGCGTCGCTGACGCCGCATCGCGACGCCGAGGTTTTTTATCCGTGGCGCCGTCTTTTCCTGACCATTCCCTAGGCTTCCTTCTATCGACTATTTTGGGCGATCTTGGCCCACGACCTTGAGCGACTTGCAAGCACTCTTTTTAAGGTTAGTAGATCATGCTTTTTGGATTGAATGGTTTTTGGATTGAATGATTTAGTGTAGATTTCAAATTTTTTTTTTTTCTATCTCTTTCCTTTTTTCTTCTTCTTGTTTACGCATTCTTCTTCTTTTTCCTTCTTTCCTCATTTCTTTCTTGATTCTTCCCTTATTTCACTCTTCCATTCTTCCATTCTTCTATCTTCTTCCATTTCATTCTCTTATTTCTTCCATTCTTCTCTTTCTTCCCCTAATTTCTTTTTCTCCTCTTTCCCCTTCTCTTCTTTCTCCCACCCTTCTCTTCTTCTTTGATTCATTCATTTTTTTTCTTTCTTGTTTTACTATTTCTTCATCTTTTTTTTTTTTTTTTTTTTTGTTTCTTCTTGATCTTTTTTTCCGTTCTTATTCTTCTAACTCTTTGTTGCTTTCTATTTCGATTTGGACCCTCGGGGATCTTGTTACACACGCCCTTCTTTTGGTAAGTTGATCGCGCTTGCATTTTATTTTTATAATTTTAAGCGAGGTTAAAAAAAAATTGATGGAGTGGCTTTGTTCAAGGGCACGCGGGTCGGCTCCACCTAGAGTGGGGAGGACCATGTACCCGGTTCAAGTCCACTTCGCTACGATCATATATTTTTCCTAGGTTAAGGAGTGGCTTGTTCAAGGGGCACTACGGCCCACCTAGAGTGGAGAGGGCCACGTGCACTCTCAAGTCCACGACCACTTGTTATTTTTAGGTTTAAAATAAAATTGTAGTGGCTTGTTCAAGGCACCAAAAGAGGCTCCACTACGCGGTGGAGACGACCCGGTGTTCGGGTCCAAGTCGACTTTTCTTGTAATTCTTAGGTAGAGGTGGCCAAATCTAGCTTATAACCCTAAAGTGTATGTTAGCCAACTCTAACTTTTAATCCGACTAATCCAGTTTGGAAGGGGCTCATTTCGATGATGGGGAGCCGCTTCAAAAGAAGGTACATGACCTAGTCATAGTCTTATTTTTATTCTTTTGTTTTGTGTTAATCTATCGATTTATAGAAAAGGCAAAGAGTGATTGCAAAATTGAAGTCGAATGCCAAAAAATTGGGAGGCGATTGATCAAAGGTCCCTAAACCACTTAATCGTCCATAAGGAAGATATCAAGGTATTTGTTATTTGTTGCCATTCGCTCAATTCGAAATAAGACATTTAACTTGTCATGTTGTATTCCTTGCAATCGATCACTTTTTCGAACGTGCAAAGGATTCCAAGAAAAACATCCGCCTCCTGGACCGCCAAGGCAACTTCAAGCAAACGAATTCGCCTCACTTGGGTTCCAAGGGTAGAAATAGATTCGTAAGTGCTATAAACTCTTAGTTCACGCAACTTTGAATGTCATTGTCTAATATTGGTCGATTGTTATAGAATTGGCTATCTGGGTTTCCCCTAACAGAAACACGTAAAGATAGCCACTACTAGCCTCTTGTATATGATATTGTAACTAACTATTAAAATTCTTTCCTTTTTTTTTTTTTTAAATTTTTTTTTAATTTTTTTTTTTTTTTTTATTTTTTTTTAATTTTTTTTTTTTTTTTTTTTTTACCACCACGCCAAGACGCTGACGTCCACGTCCGACGCCACGCCCGAAAGTCACGCCTCGAAGTCCGCGTCACGCCCGAGCTGAGCGACGCCGCGACGTCGCAGATGCGACGACGCCGCATGCGCGACGCGACGCCGCATGCGACGAAAACCCGAACGACGCCTCGTGAGGCGTCAGGCGACGCCGACGACGTCGCATAGACGTCGTTCAGACGTCGCTATAGACGTCGCTAAATGACCATTTTCTTGTTGTGAGTGGGGCAAATCGACGGTGATTAAGTGGAAGCAAGATGGTTACGAGTGAGGCATTGTCAATATTTATGCGTCCAATGTGCCTAGAGGGCATCTATGTGAGCTTCTCTAAGGAATAGGATGCAAAAATAGAGAGACAATGTTGCATGGTTGCTCTCTTGGAGATTTTAATATGGTTGAGGAGGCAACTGACAGGTTCCCTCCGGATGACGATATTGTTTCTGGACTTGAGAAGGAACAATAGGCTATAGAAGCTTCTCTTTGAATATGGTTTTCTTGAGGTTCTTGGAGATGGTAGCTTCATCTGGTTTAAATGGGGCGCGGGAAATTCAAGAGTTGCAGCCAAACATGGCAGATGCTATGCAAACATGCACGCATAACACAGATTTGCTAGGCTTCATTGTAGAAACTACGTGTTGCAAAGAAGGTCAGATCATCATCCCCAGGTCATAAGGCATACTAATCTCCCGAGGCTCAATTCTCAATTTTGGCATATGAGGACTTCCTAGAAGGCTGTTTACAGTCGATGTTTCTTGGGATAAGCACTTCGTTAAGAATAGCTACAAGCATCTCACTTTGCAGCCTCCTCTGCCTCCTTCACCTCATTGGCAATGGGTAGTTCCAGACACGAGTCATCAGCTTGTTTGGTCCAGGGTAGTAGTCTCTTTTACTCCAAAGTAGTCTCTTTTACTTTGGCAAGTTGTGCATCAAGTGTTATGAATCAACATCAGAGTTCATTCTTTCAAGCGAGTTGTTTCCATGCTGACAGCACTCATATAGCACCCCATATGGTAGCTTGTTTAGGGTGTTACTGGTACTAGCACATGATAATTAGGTAATCAATAGAAATATGTAACAACTCCAATGAATGACAAGTGGAATACTATAATAGAATAGTAGGTGCAGGGTGCTGATCTAAGTGCTGGGGTCGCGTTTTTTTGTACCCCACCAACATACTTTTGCCCAAGAGCATAAATGCCATAGAGGCTCGATGGGCAGGCTTCTAAATCTCATGGGACATCAGCATCTTGGATTAGCAAGTGTCACGGGTAGACCCAGAGGTGAAACTTTTATTTTTTGGTTCTTAGACACTGGGGTGGTTTTTATAGCTAGGGATAAGTGGGGCAAGTTGACGGTGATTAGGTGGAAGCAAGATAATTGCGAGTGAGGCATTGTCAACATTTATGCGTCCAATGTGCCTAGAGGGCATCCATGTGGTCTTCTCTAAGGAATAGGATGAAAAAATAAAGAGACAATGTTGCATGGTTGCTCTCTTGGAGATTTTAATATGGTTGAGGAGGCAACTGATAGGTTCCCTCTGAATGACGATATTGTTTCTGGATTCGAGAAGGAACAATGGGCTATAGAAGCTTCTCTTTGAATATAGTTTTCTTGAGGTTCCTGGAGATGGTAGCTTCACCTGGTTTAATGGGGCCACAGGAGATTCAAGAATTGCAGCCAAACATCACAAATGCTATGCCAACATACATGCATAACACAGATTGTAGAAACTACATGTTGTAAACAGTGTCAGATCATCATCCCCAAGTCATAAGGCATACTAATCTCCCGAGGCCCAATTCTCAATTTTGGCACATGAGGACTTTCTAGAGGGTTGTTTACAGTCGATGTTTCTTGGGATAAGCACTTCGTTAAGAACAGCTACAAGCATCTAACTTTGCAGCCTCCTCTGCATCCTTCACCTCATTGGCAACAGGCAGTTCCAGACACCAATCATCAGCTTATTTGTTCCAGGGTTTGGGAAAAAAAGATTCCTCCAAAGCAGTATCTTTTACTTCGGCAAGTTGTGCATCGAGTGTTATGAATCAACATCAGAGTTCATTCTTTCAAGCGAGCTGTTTCCATTTTGCAGAACCGCCGCGGAGTCATTAGAGTACTGTCTCATCTTGTGTGATCACCTCCAACTCGTTTGGGCATCCGTTTGTGTGCCTTTCCACGAGCGTATCACAAGCCAGCAAATCCTCCTTGGCCTTCTTCCTCCCATGTGACCACACTTTAAAAAATGTGCATTCAATATTTGCAGGGCCTTAGTCTATTGGGTAGTTTAAAAACATAGATGCCAAATTGTCTTCAGAGGTGAGCGGGCTCCTGCCGCAAGCCTCATCCACATAATCAATATTTCTAGGTTGCGTGATGATGTTAAGGAGGAGGTTTGGGGTATCTCCATCTTCCTTAGCTTCCCATTGTAATCATACTTTCTTTTTAAAATAGATTCTCATTCTTCAAAATAAATAAATAAATTGGCTGATCGTGGAAGCATAGGAAATCACAGTGCATGCAAAGAAAACCCATAAACCCATAAACCCTGGAATATCTTCGAAGACCATTGCTCCGATTTTTGGAGAAACGGTAAAACATTCTGGCCACAAGAAAAAAAAAAAAAAACAATCTTAGAAAATGAAGTTAAAAAAAAAATCCAAAAACCTTTTCTGCCACACCGGATACTTTCAAATTAACAAGATTGATGGACATAATGTTATATCGCTTAAGACTACACACTTTTAACAAACTTATCAGCATATATTTGATGGCAAAAGATGTGGGATGTTTGTTTACCGATAATAGTGTAGAAACACTTAGATTGTGCTTCCTTGATCAATTATTGCGCTGTACAAACAATCTTCCTTTTGCCCCAAATTTGGGCACATGGATCATCTAATCGGATGGGTTAAAGCTAGTTTTGGAGATGATTCAGGCACGGACTAGATCACATGCTATTTCTTCACCGTTTGGCTTCTGGTAAGTACCATTAATTGGAGCATGTGAGAGATTATCCATATGAGTAATACGTAATATGCACGTGGCTGGATGTTTTGGAATTTTACAAATAACTTTATGCTCATTTTTAATTTCAATTACATCTAGAAGCAAGTTTTGAGGCACACCATCAAGTGACATTTTGATAGTGCTTCTAATGACAAGTTGACCCAGCTACTTGTTTTCTTAAAAAGGTCATGCCAATTATAAATGCATTCATGGATGTGGCATGGGGATGAATACTAACACACACTTATCAATGATCGCTGCTAGAGACTTGTACTAAGATTGCAACCATTGTTTGACAAAAGAAATTTCAAAGATTTAGACTGTGACGTTCTTGTATACTAAACAGTTTAAATACCTATAATACTATATTTGGCGACATCAAAGTACATGTCAAGCATATTGACATGCATGTGTAGGATATGCCAATATGCCAATATATTACACATACATGGATTAGATATCTAGCATGTTAATATATTATAATTATAAGGGGTTGCTCTATGGAGATATAAAAACCATTGACATGTATTTATTCCATGCAACCATTATAGACCGTTATATTGCACATCTTAATGTATGTGAATATAACCCATATTGCCATATGGCAGCTCCCCCAAGGAGCCAAGTGGCCCAATCGAGTATTAACCCCTAAATTGGAGAGGTGCAAAAAAGGGAAGAACCCTATAAGTTACCTTTTTGGGATTCTAGTGGCTTCACATGATCGAAGGAGAATTTGGAGCAATATCGGATATAATCTGGCCTTGCAACAATAGCCAAGCTCATGTTGCAAGATGATTCCGAGATCCTCATTCCTTTCAACGGCATGGACGCATCCCAAGGCATTAGAGGCAGCCAAGAATCTAGTTAGTACCAATTCTGTCCGTCAATGTAAGCTTTAAAGGCTGTTCTTAGGCCGGATTAGTACTTGTTCTTAGTTTTAAATGATCTCTAGAACCTAAAAACCTAGACTACCGAATGAAACCTTATCACGTTGATTAGATTAGTTAGATTAGATCTGTTATTTCTTTTATTTCAATTCATTCTATTATAGTGTGATGGAGGATATCTCTCTTTTCCACCTCTTGTGCTTAGAGAATGGGATAGAGATCTAGAAGCCACGAATAGTATGCTCCTATTGATAGATCTCGTTAATTCCCAAATTAATGCGGTCTGTATATAGGAGCCCACCTGGCTGTAGGTAGCTTGGCTAGACTAACTGACAAGGAAGGCTTGTCCGACTGCAGTTGATCCCTTGGCGTGCAGAGTCTACTAGGGGATCGTTGCAGAATAAGCCTAATATCTTGTCACTGCATGTGGGCAAGTTATGGGCTCAATACCTCCTAGGTGGTGCGCTATCTTAATGGGGTTGTCGTGTACGGGCATGGGAGAACCATGACCCTCTAGCTACCTGTAGTTGGCATGGACCTTCTGGAGGAGATTAATCTGCCCATGTCTCATCGGACTAGGGGAGATGCAACCCTAGAGTGTCTTCTCGATGAGGAGGGTGATGGTGACTTGGCATCAGTTTAGATGCATCTGTGGATGGGAATACAATGATGCAACCAGTTGATCGGCTGGTCGTGGTGGTGTATGATGGAATGTATCGAAGGCCTCAAAGAGAAGAAAAAAGAAAGGTGTGTTAGATCTTGCAGCCTTGAAATGAATATTGTTTCTTGGAATGTAAGGGAACTTAAGCCCTCCCCACCAAAAGATCTAGCTACCGACAAGTAGTTAGAAGACCGCCCCGAATTCTTTTGTCTACAAGAGCATAAATGCCATAGAGGCTCGATGGGCAGGCTTCTAAATCTCATGGGACATCAAAGATCTCTGATTAGCAAGTGTCCCGGGTAGAGCCAGAGGTGAACTTTCATTTCTTGGTTCTTATACACTAGGGTGGTTTTTACAACTAGGGATAAGTCACAACAAGAGAATGGACATTTAGCGACGTGGGCTTGCGACGCTCAGGCGACGTGGACGCCGCGAAATAACGTGACCATGCGACGCCAATGCGACGCCACGTCGGCAGACACGCCGCATGCGACGTGGTGGTGCGACGCCCGACACCGCGGACGCGGGCGTATCCGCCACGCCAGTGCACCACGCCGCATCGCGGCGTTACCACTTTTGTGCGACGTGATCGCCGCTGCGGCGACGTGGACGCCGCTACGGACGATCGCCGCGCGGACGCCTCACGACGCCTAGTGTACTTTGTTCTTTTTGGAGAACAAGGGTGGTCTTCGCCACGAAAGTTGGTCCCTGTGGAATGTCGATATTCGAGTCCATTGGAAGAGCCAAATCATGGTTTTGAGAGGGGAAATTGCTCGCCCATCGCCAGGCCTTCGTGAAGAGAACTTTTTGGCGGCATGTGAGCTCTAGAAGACTCGTGAGCTATTTCATCGCGGCACCAACACCGCATATCCTAGTGAAATGTTTTTCTCATGTCCGCACCGGCAAGACGCGTAACCGCTTTGTCAAAATTCCACCTTTTTTCGATGCGTAATTTTTAGTTATGCTTCTTTTGCATTCATGCTTCATAAATTCGTAATTAATGCATGGTATGGAATTAAATTCTGATTTTTTTGTCGGTTGGCTTCCTATGTCATCCCCAAAGATACAGGCAAATTTTTAGAATTTCCTGATAAAGTTCTGATCAAATAGGTAGCATTGAACTGGGCCTAGGCACCGTTGTTGGGCAAGAAGTAAGACATTCATAAATTCGTAATTAATGCATAGTAAGGAATTAAATTCTGATTTTTTGTCAGCAGGCTTCTTAAGTCATCGCCAACGCATATGCCAGCTTTCAAAATTTCCGCACAAGGTTTAGATCAAAGTGTTTGCATTAGTAACGGCCCCGGCAAACTGTTGTTGGGCAGTACCGAAATTGGCACACTTGCCCAAGTCAAACAAGGCCAGGACCTTGCAAGGCCGCCTCATTAGAGGGGAGAGTCCAACCCCAAGAGGCGAGCCACAAAGTTTCCCGAGGCGACCTTTCCCTCGGCAGCCTCACGGAGGGGTCAGACGCTAAAGACCACACTCCCTGATCTCTGCCTCCCCTATCCCACCGCTGAATCCTTCGCTCAAATGCCCCGGCTCGATAAGGTCCAAAAAATCCAATATCCGTCCGAGAACTTATCAAACCGCTGGCGTCCCCGCGGCCCATTCATGTAGAAACCAAAGTGTTTTGTTGTTCTGACATTAAGAGGCTCCTAATGGCGATTCGACTTCGCCACATCGTCCGGAGGCCGAATTTACCCTAGAGACCAAGTTGCACCCGGTCAGTTTTGCAAAAGAAAGAAACACTTACGCCCTACGCTATAAAGATTCGGCAGCCCACCCCTCCTAGGCCAATTGACTACGAGTGTGTTGGACATGAGATAGTTTGACGCCACCGCGAGAAGGGGTGGTCTTTTGGCCATGAAACTTGGTCCCCGTGGCAATGTCGACGCTCCGAGTCCATTGGCGAGCCAATCACGATTCCGAGAGGGGAAGTTGCCCGTCCGCTGCCGGGCCTTCGAGAGAGGACTTTGGGGCAAGCCGCCCGGATGGTTTTAGGGTCCGTGGCTCAAGGCCAACACCCCCTCTACGCCAAGACACGGCGCCCAAGGTCCTAGTCGACCGACAAGGATAAAGCCTCCAAAACGTAAACCCTATGAGTTGCCGTGTTCTAGCAGTGGTTTGCGCTTTTGGGTGCCGAAGTTTTGGTCCTTTGCACTTGGGACTTGGCCGATAAGATGCGCTTGAGAACGCCAAGCAAGGGAACCGATGGAATGGAGTTTGGATCTGTACTCTCCCTCCTTGCTTAGAAGAAGTAAAGGGCGCCTTTTGCAAAAAGAGCAAGACATTCATAAATTCGTAATTAATGCATAGTACGGAATTAAATTCTGATTTTTGTCGTCGTGCTTCCTAAGTCATCGCCAACAAACAAAGCCGCTTTTCAAAATTTTTCAACAAGGTTTAGATCAAAGTGTTTGCATTAGAACGGTCCGCAAAATTTGTTGGGCAGCCGAAATGCACACTTGCCCAAGTCAAATAAGGCCAAAACCTTGCAAGGCCACCTCATTAGAGGGGAGAGTCCGGACCCCAGGAGGCGAGCCCCAAAAAGTTTCCCGAGGCAGCCTTTCCTGGCAGCGCTCCCCCGGGGTCGTACGCTAAAGACCACACTCCCGGATCTCGGTTCCCCTATCCGACCGTTGAATCCTTCGCTCAAGGGCCCCGCCTCGATAAGGTCCAAAAATCCAACATCCGCTCGCGGAGAACTTATCAAACCGCTGAAGCATCCCGGTCGGCCGAATCGCGTAGAAACCAAAGTGTTTTGTCGTCGGACATTGCGGAGGGTCCGAATGGCGATTCGACTTAAGCCACATCGGGTCCGAGGCCGAAATTACCCTAGAGACCAAGTTGCACGGCCGCTTTTGCAAAAGAAAGAAACACTTACGCCCTACGCTAAAGATTCGACACCACCTCCTAGGCCAATTGACTACGAAAGTGTGTTGGACATGAGATAGTTTGACGCTACCTCGAGAAGGGGTGGTCTTTTGGCCATGAAACTTGGTCCCCGTGGCAATGTCGACGTTCGAGTCCATTGGCGTGAGCCGAATCACGATTCCGAGAGGGGGAAGTTGCCCGTCCGCCGCCAGGCCTTCGGAGAGGACTTTGGGGCAAGCCGCCCGATGGTTTTTAGGGTCCGTGGTTCGGGCGGCCAACACCCCTCTATGTCAAGACACCTACAAGGTCCTAGTCGACCGGACAAGGATAGAGCCTCCAAACGTAAACCCTATGAGCTGCCGTGTTCTAGCGGTGGTTTGCATTTTGGGTGCCGAAGTTTTGGTCGCTTGCACTTGGGACTTGGCTGATAAGATGCGCTTGAGAACGCTGAAGCAAGGGGAACCGACCGGAATGGAGTTTGATCTGCATCTCTCCCGCTGTGGTAGTTAGAAGTAAAGGGCGCTTTTGCGGTAGCAAGACATTCATAAATTCGTAATTAATGCATAGTACGGAATTAAATTCTGATTTTTTTGTCACAGGCTTCTTAAGTCATCGCCAACATACTGGCGTTTTCAATATTTCCTGGACAAGGTTTAGATCAAAGTGTTTGCATTAGAACGGTCCGCAGCACCGTTGTTGGGCAGCCGAAATGGCACACTTGCCCAAGTCAAATAAGGCCAGGACCTTGCAAGGCCACCTCATTAGAGGGGAGAGTCCTGACCCCGGAGGCGAGCCCCAAAAGTTTCCCCGAGGCGACCTTTCCCCGGCAAAACTCCCCGGGGGGCCGTGACGCTAAAGGCCACACTCCCGATCTCGGCCTCCCCTATCCGACCGCTGAATCCTTCGCTCAAGGGCCCCGCCTCGATAAGGTCCAAAAATCCAACATCCGTCCCGCGAGAACTTATCAAACCGCTGCCGCCCCGGTCTAAATCGTAGAAACCAAAGTGTTTTGTCGTTCGGACATTGGGCGTCTTAATGGCGATTCGACCGCCACATCGTCCGGGAGGCCGAATTACCCTAGAGACCAAGTTGCACGGCCAGTTTTGCAAAAGAAAGAAAACACTTACCTCTACGCTGTAAAGATTCGGCTGCCCACCTCCTAGGCCAATTGACTACGAAAGTGTGTTGGACATGAGATAGTTTGACGCCACCTCGAGAAGGGGTGGTCTTTGGACATGAAACTTGGTCCCCAAGGCAATGTCGACGTTCCGAGTCCATTGGCGTGAGCCAATCACGATTCCGGAGAGGGAAGTTGCCCGCCCGCCGCCGGCCAGCCTTCTGGAGAGGACTTTGGGGCAAGCTGCTTCCTGATGGTTTTAGGGTCCGTAACAAGCAACAACACCCCCTCGCCAAGACACGGCGCAAGGTCCTAGTCGAATCGACAAGGATAGAGCCTCTCAAACGTAAACCCTATGAGTTGCCGTGTTCTAGCGGTGGTTTGGCGTTTTGGGTGCCGAAGTTTTGGTCGCTTGCACTTGGGACTTGGCCGATAAGATGCAGTTTGAGAACGCTGAAGCAAGGGGAACTGACGGAATGGAGTTTGGATCTGTACTCCTCCCGTTGTGGCGCTTAGAAGTAAAGGGCGCTTTTTTGCAAGAGTAAAGACATTCATAAATTCGTAATTAATGCATAGTACGGAATTAAATTCTGATTTTTTTCAGCAGGCTTCCTAAGTCATCGCCAACATACAGGCCAGTTTTCAAAATTTTCTGGACAAGGTTTAGATCAAAGTGTTTGCATTAGAACGGTCCGGCAGCCTGTTGTTGGGCACCGAAATGGCACACTTGCCCAAGTCAAATAAGGCCAGGACCTTGCAAGGCCACCTCATTAGAGGGGAGAGTCGGACCCCAGGAGGCGAGCCCCAAAAAGTTTCCCCGAGGCGCCTTTTCCTCGGCTCCCACGGGGCCCGACGCTAAAGACCACACTCCCGGATCTCGGTTCCCCCATCCCACCGCTGAATCCTTCGCTCAAGGGCCCCGCCTCGATAAGGTCCAAAAAATCCAACATCCGGTCCGGAGAGAACTTATCAAACCGCCAAGCGCCCCGCGGTCGCCGTGTAGAAACCAAAGTGTTTTTGTCGTTCGGACATTGCGGAGGTTCCCTGAATGGCGATTCGACTTACATCGTCCGGAGGCCGAAATTACCCTAGAGACCAAGTTGCACGGTCAGTTTTGCAAAAGAAAGAAACACTTACGCCCTACGTTGCAGTATTCGACAGCCACCTCCTAGGCCAATTGACTACGAGTGTGTTGGACATGAGATAGTTTGACGCTACCTCGAGAAGGGGTGGTCTTTTGGCCATGAAACTTGGTCCCGTGGGCAATGTCGACGCGTTAAAGTCCATTGGCGAGCCGAATCACGATTCCCGGAGAGGGAAGTTGCCCGTCCCGTCGCCCGTGGCCTTCGGAGAGGACTTTGGGGCAAGCCGCTTCCGGATGGTTTTAGGGTCCGTGCTCAAGGCCAACACCCCCCTCTACGCCAAGACATCTACAAGGTCCTAGTCGAATCGACAAGGATAGAGCCTCCCAAACGTAAACCCTATGAGTTGCCGTGTTCTAGCGTGGTTTGCGTTTTGGGTGCCGAAGTTTTGGTCGCTTGCACTTGGGACTTGGCCGATAAGATGCGCTTGAGAACGCCAAGCAAGGGAACCGGACGGAATGGAGTTTGATCTGTACTCCTCCCCCGCTGTGGCGCTTAGAAGGAAATGGCAGCCTTTGCAAAGAGGCAAGACATTCATAAATTCGTAATTAATGCATAGTACGAAATTAAATTCTGATTTTTTTGTCAGCAGGCTTCCTAAGTCATCGCCAACATACAGAGCCAAAAATTTCTGGACGAGGTTTAGATCAAAGTGTTTGCATTAGAACGGTCCGGCAGCCTGTTGTTGGGCAGCCGAGCTGGCACACTTGCCCAAGTCAAATAAGGCCAGGAACTTGCAAGGCCACCTCATTAGAGGGGAGAGTCCGGACCCCAGGAGGCGAGCCCCAAAAGTTTCCCCGAGGCAGCCTTTTCCTGGCAGCCACCGGGGGCGTGCGCTAAAGACCACACTCCCTGATCTCGGTTCCCCTATCCGGAACGCTTGAATCCTTCGTTCAAGGGGCCCTGTCTCGATAAGGTCCAAAAATCCAACATCCGTCCGTGAGAACTTATCAAACCCGCGGCGTCCCGGGTCGGCCGTGTAGAAACCAAAGTGTTTTGTCGTTCGGACATTATGGAGGCTCGAATGGCGATTCGACTTCGCCACATCGTCCGGGAGACCGAAATTACCCTAGAGACCAAGTTGCATGGTCAGTTTTGCAAAAGAAAGAAACACTTACGCCCTACGTTGCAGTATTCGACAGCCACCTCCTAGGCCAATTGACTACGAGTGTGTTGGACATGAGATAGTTTGACGCTACCTCGAGAAGGGGTGGTCTTTTGGACATGAAACTTGGTCCCCAAGGCAATGTCGACGCCTAAGAGTCCATTGGCGAGCCGAATCACGATTCCGGAGAGGGGAAGTTGCCCGTCCGTCGCCAGGGGGCCTTCGGGAGAGGACTTTTGGGGCAAGCTGCTTCCGGATGGTTTTTAGGGTCCGTGCTCTGGCGTCAACACCCCCCCTCTACGTCAAGACACGGCGCAAGGTCCTAGTCGAATCTGACAAGGATAGAGCCTCCAAACGTAAACCCTATGAGTTGCCGCCGGTTCTAGCGGGGTTTTGCGTTTTGGGTGCCGAGTTTTGGTCGTTTGCACTTGGGACTTGGCCGATAAGATGCAGTTGAGAACGCTGGCAAGGGAACCGACGGAATGGAGTTTGGATCCAGACCTCCGCTTGTGGCGCTTAGAAGGAAAGGGCGACTTTTGCAATAGCAAGACATTCATAAATTCGTAATTAATGCATAGTACGGAATTAAATTCTGATTTTTTGTCAGCAGGCTTCCTAAGTCATCGCCAACATACAGGCCAGTTTTCAAAATTTCCTGGACAAGGTTTAGATCAAAGTGTTTGCATTAGAACGGTCCGGCAAATGTTGTTGTTGGGCAGCCGAAATGGCACACTTGCCCAAGTCAAACAAGGCCGGGACCTTGCAAGGCCACCTCATTAGAGGAGAGTCCGGACCCCGTGAGGCGAGCCCCAAAAAGTTTCCCGAGGCTGCAACCTTTCCTCGGCAGCCACCGGGCCGACGCTAAAGACCACACTCCCGGATCTCGGTTCCCCTATCCCACCGCTGAATCCTTCGCTCAAGGGGCCTCGCTCGATAAGGGCCAAAAAAATCCAACATCCGTCCGGAGAACTTATCAAACCGCCACCCGTGCTCAAACATGCCACCCCGTGCTCAAACATTCGTAAGTAGTAGCACTAGAAGATTGGTTAAATCCGTAATGTGATTTTTGATCTGCATATATGGCTCGGGAATGTCCAAATTAGCATAAGGACAAACTTTCATGACCATCGATGAAAAAAAGGCACCAAAAATTAAAAAGTGTGAGACGTCGCTATAACAAAATAAAATCGTCAGCGGACATCGCCGCATGCGACGTTAAACCGTATATACGATTTTGAAATCGATATACGATTTTGAAATCGATATATTTTATTTTCAAAATTACGGGCGCATCTGCGACGTCCGCTGACGTCGCATGCGACGCCGTGTGTTTTTTACAGTCCCGCGGGCCGTCTTTTCCGGGACCATTCCTAGGCTTCCTTCTATCGACTATTTTGGGCGATCTTCGGCGCTACGACCTTGAACGACTTGCAAGCACTCTTTTTAAGGTTAGTAGATCATGCTTTTTGGATTGAATGGTTTTTTGGATTGAATGATTTAGTGTAGATTTCAAATTTTTTTTTCTATCTCTTTCCTTCTTTTTCTTCTTCTTGTTTCTGCATTCTTCTTCTTTTTCCTTCTTTCCTCATTTCTTTCTTCGATTCTTCCCTTATTTCACTCTTCCATTCTTCCATTCTTCTATCTTCTTCCATTTCATTCTCTTATTTCTTCCATTCTTCTCTTTCTTCCCCTAATTTCTTTTTTCTCCTCTTTCCCCTTCTCTTCTTTCTCCCACCCTTCTCTTCTTCTTTGATTCATTCATTTTTTTTTTTTTTCTTGTTTTACTATTTGTTCATCTTTTTTTTTTTGTTTCTTCTTCGATCTTTTTTTTCCGTTCTTATTCTTCTAACTCTTTGTTGCTTTCTATTTCGATTTGGACCCTCAGGATCTTGTTACACACGTCCTTCTTTTGGTAAGTTGATCGCGCTTGCATTTTATTTTTATATAATTTTAAGCGGGTTAAAAAAATTGATGGAGTGGCTTGTTCAAGGCACGGGCCCACCCACCTAGAGTGGGGAGGACCATGTACCCGTTCAAGTCCACTTCACTACGATCATATATTTTTCCTAGGTTAAGGAGTGGCTTGTTCAAGGGGGCACTCCACGGCCCACCTAGAGTGGAGAGGGCCACGTGCGAGGTTGAAGTCCACGACCACTTGTTATTTTTAGGTTTAAAATAAAATTGTAGTGGCTTGTTCAAGGGCACGGTAGGCTCCACTACGAAAGTGGAGACCCACTGTGTTCGGGTCCAAGTCGACTTTTCTTGTAATTCTTAGGTAGAGGTGGCCAAATCTAGCTTATAACCCTAAAGTGTATGTTAGCCAACTCTAACTTTTAATCCGACTAATCCAGTTTGGAAGGGGCTCATTTCGATGATGGGGGAGCCGCCAAAAAAGAAGGTACATGACCTAGTCATAGTCTTATTTTTATTCTTTTGTTTTGTGTTAATCTATCGATTTATAGAAAAGGCAAAGAGTGATTGCAAAATTGAAGTCGAATGCCAAAAATTGGGAGGCGATTGGTCAAAGGTCCCTAAACCACTTAATCTCGTCCCATAAGGAAGATATCAAGGTATTTGTTATTTGTTGCCATTCGCTCAATTGAAATAAGACATTTAACTTGTCATGTTGTATTCCTTTGCAATCGATCATCACTTTCGAACGTGCAAAGGATTCCAAGAAAAACATCTCGCCTCCGCCTGACCGCCAAGGCAACTTCAAACAAACGAATTCCGTCTCACTTGGGTTCTGGCGGCCGAAATAGAATCGTAAGTGCTATAAACTCTTAGTTCACGTTAACTTTGAATGTCATTGTCTAATATTGGTCGTATTGTTATAGAATTGGCTATACGGGTTATCCCCTAACAGGGAACACGTAAAGATAGCCACTACTAAGCCTCTTTGTATATGATATTGTAACTAACTATTAAAATTCTTTTTTTTTTTTTTTTTTTTTTTTTTTTTTTTTTTTTTTTTTTTTTAATTTTTTTTTTTTTTTTTTATTTTTTTTTCGTCCACCACGTCGCACGCGACGCCATCGCCGTCGCGCGGACGCCGAGCGACGCCCCGAGTCACGCCCGAAGTCACGCCCTGCTGACGTCCGAGCGACGCCGCCGACGTCGCGATGCGACGCCGTCGCGTCGCGACGGGTTCCGCAACGACGTCCCGGAGACGCGTCGCGCGACGTCGGGACGTCGCATAGACGTCGTTCAGACGTCGCTATAGACGTCGCTAAATGACCATTTTCTTGTTGTGAGTGGGGCAAATCGACGGTGATTAAGTGGAAGCAAGATGGTTACGAGTGAGGCATTGTCAATATTTATGCGTCCAATGTGCCTAGAGGGCATCTATGTGAGCTTCTCTAAGGAATAGGATGCAAAAATAGAGAGACAATGTTGCATGGTTGCTCTCTTGGAGATTTTAATATGGTTGAGGAGGCAACTGACAGGTTCCCTCCGGATGACGATATTGTTTCTGGACTTGAGAAGGAACAATAGGCTATAGAAGCTTCTCTTTGAATATGGTTTTCTTGAGGTTCTTGGAGATGGTAGCTTCATCTGGTTTAATGGGGCCGCGGGAAATTCAAGAGTTGCAGCCAAACATGGCAGATGCTATGCAAACATGCACGCATAACACAGATTTGCTAGGCTTCATTGTAGAAACTACGTGTTGCAAAGAAGGTCAGATCATCATCCCCAGGTCATAAGGCATACTAATCTCCCGAGGCTCAATTCTCAATTTTGGCATATGAGGACTTCCTAGAAGGCTGTTTACAGTCGATGTTTCTTGGGATAAGCACTTCGTTAAGAATAGCTACAAGCATCTCACTTTGCAGCCTCCTCTGCCTCCTTCACCTCATTGGCAATGGGTAGTTCCAGACACGAGTCATCAGCTTGTTTGGTCCAGGGTAGTAGTCTCTTTTACTCCAAAGTAGTCTCTTTTACTTTGGCAAGTTGTGCATCAAGTGTTATGAATCAACATCAGAGTTCATTCTTTCAAGCGAGTTGTTTCCATTTTGCAGAACCACCCCGGAGTCATTAGAGTATTGTCTCATCTTGTGTGATCACCTCCAACTCGTTTGGGCATCCGTTTGTGCGCCTTTCCACGATCGTCTCACAAGCCAGCAAATCCTCCTTGGCCTTCTTCCTCCCAGGTGGCCACACTTTAAAAAATGGGCATTCAATATTTGCAGGGCTTGAGTCTATAGGGTAGTTTGGAAACACAGATGACAAATTGTCTTCAGAGGTGAGCGGGCTCCTACCGTAAGCCTCGTCCACATGATCAATATTTAACTTCTAGATTGCGTGATGATGTTAAGGAGGAGGTTTGAGGGTATCTCCATCTTCCTTAGCTTCCCATTGTAATCATACTTTCTTTTTAATATAGATTCTCATTCTTCAAAATAAATAAATAAATAAAAATTTGGCCTATGAGACCCAAAACAAAGATACGTAGATTTAAAAACCACCCCATGGTAGTATAGGATGCTGAGAGACTATACAATGATACATTTTAATCTCAGTATTGTGTTTGAGGACATAACTGAGTGCATGCATCCATTATTTCTTGGAGAAATGATCCTAGCACACCCATTGAGGTTGTGTCAGCAACGCGTAAAGCAACTGATTAGGCAGAATCAACTCAGTATAGCGGGTTCGAATGTGATTGAATGCTGGAGATTGCTGCAGTTGGCATGCGTCTTCAATGGCACCCTGGTGGCAACACTGACAGTCTATCCTCGCGCACCACTTAAGCCTGCCCATTTGTCTGTCTCAATTTGTAGTCGATGTGCATTTGTGAAAATTGATGTTATCAACCTATGCTTTTTCAGTGACAAATGTATATGCAGGTAAGATTGCAGTTCCCAAAACCTTGTGCTATACAAGTGTTTTGTTTGGGATAACAATTACGAGATACTAAAACATGAGACGTGGTCAACTAAGAATTGAGAACATTCAAATGGTGGCGATTATGGGGATAGGGCATATTTCTATAGATATTCCTCGATCCCATGGTTCGCTAATTTTGAGCAATAAATGAGAGTAATGAAGAGCAATAGGTATCAAAACTAGCAAGTTGAAACGTCCATGATAAGCCGAGCTTTTCACATGACATGAAAGATACATTTACATGAGAGGTACAACCATTTATCTACAGAATATTACGTGGAAATAAAAAATTAGGATTACAATTTGAGATTCTGAGATTCTCCATACAATTTCATAGGATTTTGGAATGGAGGTAGTCATGGACCTATTTCGTACGTGAAAATAATTCTTCCAGTGCAGGATGAAATAATGTTTATGCGGGTGCCAACTTGTAGTGATACTCTAAACAAAAATATTTGACCTATGTCAACATCAGTAGATCAACCATCAAAGGAATGAATAGTATAGAAATTATAGTAGTTTAAGGGGGGCTAATGTGGTGGACGAATGGAGTTTGGACATGGAGCAATCAGCAATGTAAGGATGTGCATGGGGGAGTATTTGAGTTTCTTAGATGCAAAATATGCAAGGTATGAACAAGACAGGCACGTGTTTTTTTTTTGTTTGAATAGAATAGAATACAGATTCCTCATAATATAAACGCCTCAGTCTACGACCTGCTTCTGTATGTGCGACAGTTGTAGTCTAGAATGATGAAGAAACGTCTGTGGTCTCCTGAAGAGGACGAGAAGCTCAATGCATTTGTCAGCCAACATGGAACATCCAAGTGGAGGGAGGTCCCCCTTCGAACTGGTAATGCCTTCCCGACAGATCTAAGTAACCAGATTTAACCAGATCTAACCATAGATCTCACCAGATTTTGAGCCTTTCAAAACCCTTTAAAACCTCTTTCTCATACCAGCTAGAAGTTTGTTTCAGGACTAGACCGTTCCGGGAAGAGCTGTAGACTTAGGTGGGTCAACCACTTGAGACCTGGCATCAGACGAGGAGATTTTTCGGCAGAGGAAGAAAATCTCGTGTTTCAGCTTCAGTCTGTTTATGGAAACAGGTTTTTACGTACTTAAATAGCGTTGACTTGGGTTTAGTTCGAACTACATGCGCAGTTGATGCGATTTTATGTTGTATGTTTGTATCAGGTGGTCTCTTATTGCACAGCTGCTGCCTGGTCGAACTGATAACGAAGTCAAGAACTTCTGGAGGGTTTCTGCTCAGAGATCTGCCAAGAACTATGAGAGATCCTTGAGTTTGCAGCAGATGACGAGCTACAGGCTTGCTGTTCCCTTCAAGGTTGGATTTGACGAGCCAGATGTGGGAGCCCATGTTCAAATTCAGTCCTTTAACGAGCCAAATGTGGCAGCCCAAGTTCAGACTCAGTCCCCTGTTACTATGATCCAGCAAAACATAGCTGCAGCACAGTCCCATAATGTTTGCAGCAGCCTTCCTTCGATCTCAAACACGGTCGACAACATGGAAAACGAGGATTTCATTTGCGAGTCTTTATGGGAATGAGATGAAACAATGCAGTTTGAATTAGTTGAAAACCCCCCCATTGCTTTCTAAGTTAATCATTGCTTTAATCATCCACTTGGATACTTAAGCTTCATCTAATTAGATCACTAATCACCTTCTCTTCATATGCACCTTACTTTGTACTTATTTGTCTTCTATATGGACATTTGAGTAGACAACCTATTACATGCCATTGTCTTGTTTAAGGACATTGGAATGCAACCATGATCATACAAGAAAGCAATAATGATGTCGTATGCGTATTCCACAAAAGATGCTCTAGTGAATGCGAAAAAGGATTCTCCTCCTTCCAATTTTCCAAATTCCCTTGGCAGTGGAAGGATCTGTGTATGTCTGTGATTGGTGTCCATCTGGAATTGTTTGATGGCTCTTCTATCTATCTATCAATTCTTCATGTTTGAGTTTATACTCCTTTCAAACCTTCTCATGATATCTACATGGTCCAGAGGGGCATACATTCATAGCTCCTCCCTTCCAAAGAATCCACACCTGACTTTATTAGAGGCTCCACAATATGCCAAATAGGAAGTTCATAAGCACATGGTCACTATATAGCAAGAACCAGCAGAAAAGTAATAAATCAACTATCAAGCGAGGAAAGTGACTTACAATGATGACCATGTACTCTGGCCAAATGATCGCCCGTACATCTGGATTATTATCTTGAAGATGTGAGAAATCAAGAATTACAAAATTGGATGCAAGATATTGTTCCAGCCTTTTTCTGCTTCTTTTTCATATGTCCAGGTTATTTTTTCTTCTTGAGTTTATTTATTTCTAGTTATGAGTCCAAATAATGGTCAAATAAAAAAATTGTTTCGTTTCGTTACTAGTTGAAGTTCTTTGGGCATAAATTTTTGTGATAATTTTCCTCAACAATCTTTATAGTACCATTTCACACTTAAAGTAAGCTCAAGTATAGGTTGCAGAAAAGTTATTGTCATGATATTATTAGGAGGTCTGGATATATTGTGCTGTAAAACATGCAAATATAAATTGATGTATATGAGTATCTAGAAAAAATAAGATGTTTCGTGAAATGAATCCACCAATAATTTCTTCAAATAAGTTAGATAAATATATATCTATAAAGAAAAGGAACAAATTAAGTAATTTCCATATAAAACATGGAAAGATATCGTGTAGAAAATTTTTAAGATAGATAGTGCTAAACACTAAACTCCCCCTAATAATAGCCAACATATCTAAAAGGCAGATCCTTTATGAAACTCATTCAGTGTTCCCTTCAAGGTTGGATTTGACGAGCCAGATGTGGGAGCCCATGTTCAAATTCAGTCCTTTAACGAGCCAAATGTGGCGAGTCAAGTTCGGACTTCGGTCCCCTCATTACTATGATCCAAAGAAAACATAACTGCAGAACAGTCCCATAATGACTGCAGCAGCCTTCCCTCAGTCTCAAACACGGTCGACAACATGGAAAATGACGATTTCATTTGTGAGTCTTTATGGGATGTAACAATGCAGTTTGAATTACTTGAGAATCCCCCCATTGCTTTCTAAGTTAATCATTGCTTTAATCATCCACTTGGATACTTAAGCTTCATCTAATTAAATCACTAATCAACTTCTCTTTATATGCACCGTACTTTGCACTTATTTGTCTTCTATATGGACATTTGAGTAGACAATATTTTACATGCCATTATCTTATAGAAGAAAACAATAATGATGTCGTATGCGTATTCCACAAAAGATGCTCTAGTGAATGCTAAAAAGGATTCTCCTCCTTCCAATTTCCCAAATTCCCTTGGCAGTGGAAGGATTTGTGTATGTCTGTGATTGGTGTCTATCTGGAATTGTTTGATGGCTCTTCTATCTATCTATCAATTCTTTATGTTTGAGTTTATATTCTCTAGTTTTATGAGTGGAAATAGTGGTTGAAAAAGAATTCCTTTCAAACCTCTCATGGGATCTAGATGGTCTTGAGGGGAATACATTAATAGCTCCTCCCTTCCGAAGAGTCCACATCTGACTTTATTAGAGGCTCCACAATATGCCAAATAGGAAGTTCTAATCACATGGTCACTATATAGCAAGCAGAAAAGTAATAAAGCAGCTATCAAGCTAGGAAATTGACATACAATGATGGCCATGTACTCTGGTCAAAAAGATCACCGTACATTTGGATTGTTATCTTGAAGATGTGAGAAATCAAGAATTACAAAATTGGACACAATATATTGTTCGAGCCTTTTCTACTTCTTTTTCATATGCCCAGGTTATTTTTTCATTTTTGAGTTTATTTATTTCTAGTTATGAATTCAAATAATGGCCAAATAAAAAATTGTTTCGTCTCATTACTAGTTGAAGTTCTTTGGGCACAATTTTTTGTGATAATTTTCCTCAAAAAACTTTATAGTACCATTTCACACTTAAAGTAAGCTCAGGTATGGGAATATTCTACAAGAATAGTTGCAGAAAAGGTATTGTCGTGATATTATTAGGAGGTCTGGATATATTGTGCTATAAAACATGCAAATATAAACTGTTGTATATGAGTTGATGTTCATATGTTTGAAACGAGTATTTAAGGTGCCAAAGTGTATGACAATTCCATGTATCATAGTTGGATACTTATATCTAGAAAAAAATAAGATGTTTCATGAACCGAATCCACCAATAATTTCTTCAAATAAATTAGATAAATATATACCTATAAAGAGAAGGCACAAAATAAGTAATTTCCATATAAAACATGGAAAGATATCATGTAGAACATTTTTAAGATAGATAGTGCTAAACATTAAACCCCCCCCCGAAGTAATAGCCAACATATCTAAAAAGCAAATCCTTTATGAAACTCATGATTCAGCGGGCCAGTGGCAGGCAATTCACAATGCGGGCCATAGGTCATATATTGAAAAGACTAAAAACATATCAAACACGGTTTGCAATGCATAAAATGACTTCAAAGAACTGATTTGATCCCCATGAATGATGCACAACTACAGGCAATCCTAGCACTTATTTTTGCTCATGTTGTTATCTTCATCTTCTAGTTAGATGATTCTATCACGTCTATGCTTGCTAGATAAAGACTATCACTTCCATGTAAGGGGGGATGAATGAGTGTGCCATGGTCGAGAAGATAATAATAGGTGAGACCACCTTCTCGGTCCACAAGGATCTTACTCCAATCCAGCTCTGCCAAAGGAGGGCGGAACTTTGCCGAGTCTGCAAGGCTCGTTTGAAAAAAACGTGGGCAGTGTACCGAGGAGGACAAGCTCTTATATGGGATGAGTGGCCTTCTGATCCCTGGGCGTTTGGTGTCTAGTCTTCCCCAGCTAATTCTCATTGTAAAAAATTGAAACTTAAATGTCTGTTTATTTTTGTGATGTGGATTAGTCCCCCCCTTCTGGGTGTTTGGTCTAGTGGTAACACACTAGTTCTTGCAACTATCGGTCTCGAGTTTGAGACCGCCCAGAATCGCACTCTGAACTGTTGGGTGTCAAAATCCACAGACGCAATGTAAAGTGGTTGGGGGCAGGGCCGAACTGAGCAATGTAGTGTGGTGTGTGGTCACATGTCCAGTTGGATGCTGCCTAGTGGCGTGACGTTAAAATACTATCTATTTATCTATTTGTTTTGAGTGGCGTCCCTTTTTGTTTGGGTCCCATAACCCGACTGGGTTCTCATGGACGATAAAAAGTTTGTCTTTTATCTTTTTTATCTTTTGAAGCCAAATACAAACCATGCAAGTGAGAATTTATTTCTTGATAAAAAAAAATGATAAAAGTTCCTTAGCCTTTGAAAGCTACTTGGCGCCTATGTTTTTGCACCAACCCATTAGACAAAAACCTTGTAGATGTTAATTTGCCTCTTCTTCAAACAGGGCCACATATTGGCAAAAAGGCCCAAGAGAATTTACCGACTTATAAGAGGTGAGACAAAGGTACTCAAAGAAAGCAAAGACATTTAAAACCAATGGACGTAAAGTAGCCAATGAGCTGATAGTTTGGCGAAGATAGCCTTTGTTAATCACATCCTCGATATCTCAACCTTATCACATGTAACTTGGGGCCCCCCTTTCAGTGTGTATACCAGTTTGGTTCACAGTTGCTGTCCATCCAAAGGCATATTATTCTCTACACTTTTTTAACTATCTTATTAATTTACGTGTCAAAGGGCTTTTAATGAAATCCTTTAGACATTCTAAAACCATACTTTACTTACCTAAATATGCATTTCAGTCCATGCGGTTATTGCTATCTATGATAGCAAGAACTACATAGGACTCATAATCTTACAATTGCGGCCCTCCCCAGCACTGTCTAAGAAATGAATTCAATTTAGATGAATTGAATGAAATACATTTTCATTGTCCAAACTAAATCTCAAGTCTTTAGACTGTTATAGTAGGAAGAATTAACATCTAGGCTACTATCAATCCACAAATCATATTATGGCTATTCTGCAAGCCTAGCTTGTTAGAAATACCCAAGAAACATCAAATTCTCTTAAACATATGTAGTCCTGAAAAGTATATAGTTACATTAACCTCTCATGTTGCAAATACAAGTGATTAATATATAAATTGCACGAATAGACCCCTTATTGAGAATACAACAATATGCATAGTAAAAGTAATTTGCTAAATGCTAATTAGCTGACACTTTGCTATTACTCATATCAGGGATAGGTTCAACATTGCACACATTTCATGCTCAATACATATTATTCGAATGATACGGCACAATTTTGAAGTATAATACGTCAAAAATACGGCAAAAAAGAAATTTCTAGCATCAGAAAATTTTCGTATAAGCGAAAGAACGGTTTCGCTTATGCGAAAACCTTTCTGCGTAAGCGAAACCGTTCTTTCACTTACACAAAGACTAAGCGAAATATTTTCGTCAACTATCTTTATAGTACCATTTCACACTTAAAGTAAGCTCAGGTATAGGATTTGTCTACAGGAATAGTTGTGGAAAAGTTATTGCCATGATACTATTAGGAGGTCTGGATATATTGTGCTGTAAAACATGCAAATATAAACTGTTGTATAAGAGTTCATGTTTCATATGTTTGCCAAAGTGTATCACAACCCATGTATAGTTGGATACTTATATCTATAAAAAATAAGATGTTTCATGAAACAAATCCACCGATAATTTCTTCAAATAAATTAGATAAATATATACCTATAAAGAAAAGGAACAAATTAAGTAATTTCCATATACAACATGGAAAAATATAGTGTAGAACTTTTTTAAGATAGATAGTGCTAAACACTAAGCTCCCCCTAATAAAACAGTGGGCCCCACAGAATGCCAGTGGCAGGCAATTCACACTGCGGGCCATACCTCATATATTGTAAAGACTAAAAACATATCAAACACAGTTTTCAATGCATAAAATGACTTCAAGGAACTAATTTGATCCCCTGAAACATGAGAGATGGTGCACAACTACAGGCGATCCTACCACTTATTTTTGGTTATATTGTTATCTTCATTTTCTAGATGATTCTATCATGTCTATGGTTGCTAGGTAAAGATTATTCACTTCCATGTAAGGGAGGATGAATGAGTGTGCCATTGTCGAAGGAGTTGAGAAGTTTATATTGTCATTTGTAGCAAAGACGACTTTCTAGTTTGCGGCTGGTTGGAGAACAAAAAAGGTGTGTATTTCTTTCTTGGAAATCATATTAAAATGAAGACAATAATAGGCGAGACCATCTTCTCAGTCCAGGAGGATCTTACTCTAGTCCAGCTCTACCAAACGAGGGTGGAACTTTGCAGAGTCCGTGAGGCTCGTTTGCAAAAAAAGTGGGCAGTGTACCGAGGAGGACAAGCTCTTATACGGGATGAGTGGCTTTCTGATCCCTGGGCGTTTGGTATCTAGTCTTCCCCAGCTAATTTTCATTGTAAAAAATTGAAACTTAAATGTCTATTTATTTTGTGATGGGGATTAGTCCCCCCCCTTTTTGTTTGGGTCCCATAACCCGACTGGGTTCTCGTGGACGATAAAAAGTTTATCTTATATCTTTTTTATCTTTTGAAGCCAAATACAAACCATGCAAGTGAGAATTTATTTCTTGATAAAAAAAATATGATAAAAGTTCCTTAGCCTTTGAAAGCTACTTGGCACTTACGTTTTTGCACGAAAGCCTTTAGACATTCTAAAACCATACTTCACTGACCTAAATATGCATTTCAGCCCACACGGTTATTGCTATCTATCATAGCAAGAACTACACAAGACTCATAATCTTACAATTGCGACCCTCCCCAGCACTGTGTAAGAAACGAATTCAATTCAGATGAATTGAATATCATACATCTTCGGTGTCCAAACTAAATCACATGTCTTTAGACTGTTATAGTAGGAAGAATTAACACCTACGCTACTATCAATCCACAAGTCGTATTATGGCTATTCTGCAAGCCTAGTTTGTTAGAAATCCCCAAGAAACATTAAATTCTCTTAAACATATGTAGGCCTAAAAAGTACATTAACCTCTCATGTTGCAAATACAAGTGATTAATATATAAATTGCGTGAATAGACCTCTTATTGAGAATACAACAATATGCACAGTAAAAGTAATTTGCTTAATGCTAATTAGCTGACCCTTTGCTATTACTCATATCAAGGATAGGTTCAATGTTCGAATGATACGATATAATTTTGAAGTATAATAAGTCAAAAATATAGCAAAAAAAAAAATTTCTAGCATCAGAAAATTTTCATCTAAGCGAAAGAACGGTTTCGCTTATGCAAAAACCGTTCTTTCACTTACGCAAAGACACAAATATTTCACATAGGCGAAAGAACAATTTTATGCAAGCAAGTAAACGAAACCGTTCTTTTGCTTATGCAATTTTTTTTTTTGCTTCGAAACCTTCGGCTTCGCTTATGCGAAATGTTTTTTAATTATGCACTTCGCTTACGCTTACACGAATCTTCTTTCGTGTAAGCGAAATGCCCGTTTTGCTCAAGCAAAAAAAAATTTGAATTTGCGCTTACGCGAAATAAAAGGTTTTGCTTACACGAAGTTTTTTTTTTGCGTAAGCAAAATTGAAGTTTTGCTTACGAGAATCTTTTTCTTTTTCCGGCCGGCGAGGAAAAAATATGGGAAATACGTTTTTTAACCCTAAAATATGTATTTTTTGACTTTATACGTCCAAAATTTTTTATTTGTACGTATAGAACCTATCCCTGACTCATATAGACTTGAGTCCATGCTGTCCTAGATCGTCAATGCTTGGGGATCTATTAATGGAACACTCACAAAGAAATGAACCCTCAGATTGAAGCATGGAGGGGATGAAAGGAATCGAAATGCAATGTGTACAGGCACAACTTGTTAAGCTTCTGGCATGCCAAAGTGGCCACTGCAAAAGACGATCTGCAATCAATTCAAACTAAAACTAACAATGGAAGATAAAATTCTACTTGGCAATTTCAATTTACCTTGGATTAATCGGTACGTAGTAGAACTGTGCATATTAGATTTTCCAGTGCGCTTTATTAAGTGGAGATCCCGGAGTAAATTGCTCGTATACCCCACACAACCCTGGTTTCAAACCATTTAGGAACAAACCAAAAGCATCAGGATGAAGGAGGATGTGATAACAATGTTTTTGGACCGGAATTGAGCGTGCAAGAACCCTGAAATGCTGAATTAGCTAAAAGTACACAAAGAAAAAATATAAGGATTACTACACTTACAAAAATAAGCCCCTATGCATTCGACATCGATCTCAGACTCCGCACCACCAAGGGCACCTTGAATTTTGGAGAATTCATGGCCTTTGCCTCGGAGATGTGGAATTCTATGTCGAATGATTTGTTGCCGACCTTCAAGGGAAGACTTTTGACTAGAATGGAATAATTTAAAGTAAAGTTCCACTGCCAACGGTTATTAAAGAAATAAGGATCTGCGATGTACAAATAATACAGTTTGATCTTGTTGTTTGGGGAGAAGGGGGAAGGCAATTCATCTACAATGATAGACTCCTCCTCCTCCTCCTCCTCCTCCTCCTCCTCCTCCTCCTGGTTTAGCGACCATCAAATGCGATCCTTCAAGACCTCTACTTGTTTGGGCTTGCTAGGGGCTTTTGGCCGAACTGGTGTCTTCGAACCTGGAGTTTTGGAAGGAGGGAAATTGAACTTGCATGTCTTGGCTCGCCGCCATTCCTACTTCATTCCCACTATAACTGACTTTGGCAATTGTATCCAACTCCATGTGTGATTCCAAGGCATCTTGCGGGAGACCAAAGTGGTTAATAGCCTAATGAATACCTGGGTTAGATTCATGCACTAGTTCATCGGGTCGCTCCTCATTGTTTCAATAGCGTGCTTCATATAATAGAAAGAAAAAAGCTTGATGTGGCTTCGCATATAATTCTGTTAAGTAACTAAGACTTAACGACTCATGATGTAACTCAAGCCTTACTTAAGGAGGATGCAAGATAGAAAAGACAAAGGAAGACACGACATAATTTGCTTTCATAGTTTACTTCCAGGATAATAACATTTAGAAGTCACAAGACATTACTAGAAGACCATGTAATATTACTTGGAAAAGCACGAGACGTTACTAGAAATAATTGAGAAGTGAATTCTCTCATCTCTTATTACAAAACCTTATAGAGTTTGAGTTAAGTTTTATTCATACCAGCCTTTATGCACAGGTATAATTGTAATGGTGGGAATGAAAATTTCGCTTAGTTCAGGTAAGGGATAGACCCAGTGCTTCCTTTAACAAATCATTCTATATTGTCCAATTGCCAATCGCCTCCATTGAAAAAATATTTTTTACAAAATATAAAAATAGCAAAATTGAAAGAGCTTGGCGATCAAACAAAAAGTTCAAATAGAAAGCTCAAATGAAAAGATCTTGGCCATTTGATTGTATCATAAAGGTGTGTTATCATAGGGCATCTGAACCAATAAAGAGCACCATCCATTAGTGAGGATGGCACTTCGTTCTTTCCAGATCTTCTAGTAATTGCTTGTCTGATTTCATGTATTAGAAACCTGGTATGCCCTTCAAGCTGAATAGCTCTGACTTCTTCTTCTTCTTCTGACCATATGTCCTCTATAGAGGAGTCATAAATTGTCTTCTTTATAATGCCATGGTGTAGAAGAAAGGATAACATATGGATGTGTTCAAGAGGTAAAAGCAGCACACTCATAACAACTAAGAGTGTGAATAAACACTAAAATCATGATCTACCTGTGGAACACTTTGAAACAATGCACAAAGGGACTCCATTTTTCAAAGGGCTAGGTAAGAGCAATTTCGAATAGTCAGCATCAAGCATACATAAGATTAGCATTGATCTGTTGCAATATTGGCCTGACCGAGCAAGAATAACTTTATACAACACCAAACAATTTGGAACATCATTATCAAGAGCACAACTTATAAAAACGATAGAATTTAATAGCATCAATTAAGGAATATTGCTATTGCCTTCAATGGGAAAGATTATTGGGAAAACCTTCTAAGGCAAATCTATATCTTAGAACCTTCAGGCTTATACAGTTAGACAGGTGTTTTCACTTGGCTAGATTGTAATGTTTATTAATATACCTGAAGTAGTTGTAACCTAAAGATAAAATGCCAGTATCTAACCCCTTTTATGATAACTATGCCCTTCTTACTTATAGCCTACATATGGTGATTGTGACGTTCCAAGTATTTATATGGTATATGTATAAATATACTGACATGTCACCCAGTAAAGATACGCCACCATGGGGTATTTTAACCTAGGGGGTTGACCTAAAAGGGATTAATTTAGCTATGCTAAATTAATTATTAAAGGTTAATTACAAGTATTGTCAAATTAACTTAAATGGGTTAATTGATTAATTAGGAAGGCGCCACTTGGCCAAATTCGATTGGCCAGCATGGGAATGCTAACTTGGGGCATCAAATTGGATCCCTATCCCATTTGGCCCCAAAATTGAACCAGGAGGAGTAGCTGCTGAGTGCCCCAGTTGTTGCTGAACACCCAAGTTGCTGAAGTTGTTGCTGAACACCCAAGTTGCTGAAAGATGGAGGTGCCCCATGATAACGGTTCTAGCAGAAACTCGGGTTAGTGGGTAGTCTAGCTTGAGCTTCTAGGATAGTGCCTCAGTTAGTCTTCTCTGGTTATCTTTGTTAGGACTAACCCTTCTTTGATATTGAGGATTATATTTCAATTATGGATTATGCTTTGTTAAGTAAGGATGGATGAATCCATGAAAGTATCTCTGTCAGCTTCTGTAAAGCAGGGATTAAAGGGGGGTAGAGACCTCTGAGCCCATATATTGTAGTATGCTCCTAGATAGAGCCCTGTATTATTCCCATTAGTTGCGGCCTGTGCACAAGAGACCACTGGGTCGTGGATGCTATGGAATTGCTTAGCACCAGAGAAGGGACGCAGTGGTGAAGTGGGGGTGGGGTCTTGCACGAACATAAAAGGCTCCTGGGACTCCTACAGTGGGCTAGGCCTGATAGCCGGTCACGTAGAGGGCCGGGTATGGGTCTGACACTCCCTGGGTGCAGAGGTGTGACCCGTATGGGGCATCCTGTACTTTGAAGATAAAGTTAGGGGAGTAGGTCGGGTACGGATGCGGGGGTCGCTGATGCGGCACGTATTCTCTAGCTCACCCATGGAACCGCTGTGATCCTGGAAGGGGACACTTCCCTGACCTGCCTCATCGGACCAGGTCTTCATGAAACCTGGAGTAGGCTCGAAGGGTGATACCTTGAGTCTGCGTCTCCGGAAGGCTATAGCGATGCCATAGCATGATTCGACTCATCTGCACAGGAGGGGCGGATGGAATGGACAACCCTAGCCGATGTTCTATGCCAGCCAACGCCATGCCAAGATTCGGTCTGCTGATCTCTTGAGACCTAGCCGTCAGTCGATCCTCACTAGAGTCTGAGCCGGGGTAGAACCATGGGTGGGGTGTTTCTTCTAGTATTAAATGTATCTTCTCTGTTATTATCAGTTGGATGGATGTGCCACCCTTCGTGGTGGTATTTATGATATGATTATGCTGTATGCTGACCTTGTATTCACGCTTCCGCGACATAGGAGCCCCATCGAAGGCGTGGGCCGAATGACCCCTCTGTGTCCTTCACTCGAGCATCTTTCCATAGATGGGCCGAGTTAAACGGAGGGCCCTGCTCATGGCGAGATGGTTGCCATGGGAGGGGGAAGTCCCCGTATGTATACGCCCGGCGTCGTATATGTTCTGGGAGCGTCACAGTGGTATCAGAGCCGTGATTTTGGTAGCTCAAAATCATAGCGCTGACCCAAACCCCTAACTCGTTAGTTCGGTAGTTAGGTGGGAGTTTAAGCTAGTTGGACTGTTTAACTCTTCGATGTCGGGTTTTGTGCTAGGTTGATGTAATAAATTGTAAGTTTTAAGAAGTTTAGGGCGACTGGAGGACCCAAGTTTGGAAGGGCCATAACTTTTTGTAGGTAGCTCGGATGGAGGCGAAAACGGTTCCAATGGATCGGGCATCGGGTGTAAATTCTTTGGTGGTGTACAACTTTCTGCGACAGCACTTAGCACATAAAGCACTTAGCTAATACGAAATTTGATGTTACGAAATAATTATATTAGTTGGTACCTCATTTTTCCTACTTTAATGTTTTAAAGACACGTTTATTATTTGTAATACTCAATTTTCAAACACAATAGCATCGATCCGAGCCATCGGATCGCCATTCTGGGAAAGGACGAGCTGCTATATAAGGCTATTTCCTCTTTCGCACCAGTTATCAGCGTCTTCTCACAGCAGCTCTTCTTCTATTCTCTGTTGATTGGTTGGATTGGTTTCGGTGGCCTGCTCTGTGTTTTTCTTGTGTGGGGCAATTTTCATGTATTGGGACAGCCGTGGCTTGTGTTGTGCATGCTTCTACCTTTTTTCCTTGATTTCCCTTCATTCTTCTTCTGTTTTCGCTTTGGGTGGTTGCTTCGGGCTTCTTGTTTCATCTGCGGGTCCGCCTTCATCTTCATCTCTGGTTGGATTTCGCCCTCTCTTAATCCGTTTGCTGCGTGAGCTTGTCAGTGGATCCCGGTTCCATCTCCTGCCGGCTTAGTTCTTATTCCTTAGTTTTCGGTGCCCCTGCGCCTTCCGCCAGCCCTGCTCTTCTATCCAAGCTCTCAGCCTTCTGGAACGGCCTCAGCCTGGGACCTTTTCGCTCATTCTATCTGTCCTTTGCCGTGCCAGCATCTGCTCTTTTCGATCCCGTTTCCACCAACACAGCCTTTGCTCGTCTATATTGCCTTGATCTGATCATCCTTTACCGCGATTCGCTCCCATTTGGTCGAACTGGAGTTTGCTGGCTCCGCATTGCGGAGTGGGCGCTGTCTTCGCTTCATTCACCCCTTGGCATGCAGGTTCTGGTCGGGATTTTCCTTCATTCTCATTGCGGTGCAGACAGAATCCGACGGTCCCGGCTCTCCTATGGTATGTTTTGTTCAGTTCCCACCAATCTTCTGTTGTATTCTCGACTGCTCCCTTTTGGGGCTCGCTATTTTTGCGGGATTTTGGCCGCCATTCGTTCTTGCATGCTTTCTCCAGTTCGTTTTCGGCTCCCATTCAATCTGCTTGCATGTTGCTTGTGGCCATTCGTTTCTTCCCTCAGGCCTTCACCAGTTTGCTCTTTAAGTTTCTTGCCTCGGCTCCCTTTCCACCCGGTTTTGCCTTTGGCTCGCTAAACTTCTTTGCGATATTGGGGCGGTGTTTTTGGTTTGTGCTTTGGCATGGTATGGGTGTTGGTGCCATCTCTTGAATAATATGAAATAAGACAATTGTTTTGTTTTTCCTGTTTTGAATCATAAACGCCAAACACACTGTGGATTTATTTCGGGTTTCTCTCTGTTCTTATTTTTATAAGGGTTCATGCTTGTTATTGTTGTTTATCATGTTTATCATGTATTGTTGTTTATCATGTACGGGATGTTTCATGGTTTTGAAACGGGTTTATCTATCTTTCCTTCCGCCTTGCTTTTTACTTTTTCTCGCTGCGTTTTGGTTGACACAACGGGTTTCACTATGTGTTGGCATCCTCTTATGAACCATCATCATTCACATGATTGTTTTGATATTTTTATGTATTTTCGACGTTATACTCACTATGCCTTATCGGGTTTGATTTTTCTTTTTCGTATTTGGTTTAAGTTAAAACTCTTGTTGCCTATGTTGTACTTTCCCTTTGAAATGTTGTTATCGAACGTTGTTTTCCTTTTTTAGGCATACGGAACATTATGGTGCTTCCATTTTTCTTTTCCACATTCTTGCCTATGTCGTGTTTCCGATTCATTTGCCTAGCTAGCTTTTTGTGATTTATTGTTCATTATCCGCAAGGGCCTTTGTCTTTTTTCACGTTTATGCATCTTACACGCTATCATTAGGGCTTTTTCTCTTCATTTATTGCTTGGTATTGGGTTATTTCTCATTCTTGACGACGACGTGGGGTTCGTCACTTATACTGATCGTTTGGTCATTTGTGCCATGCTAATTCGGAAATGGTATACCGATTTCTTATCCGGGTGTTTGCCCATATTAGCTTAATTTGGTCCTAATATTGATCTTTGAATAATTATTTTCATTGTGATATCGGTTGTTTGCTCTTATACTTTACGCCTCATTGGATACTTTACGCACATTCGTTTTTCTACACGTTGTTTTGCATGCTCATTCACATATTTCTATGGGTTTCTTAGCCTTCATTAATACGTCAAGTTGATTTTAGATCAAATTTCTTATCCGCATGTCCTCGATATCAATTTTTGCATCCGGGCTTATGCAGGTTTTACATTCGATTGGGCATTTAATTGCGGTTTACCTTATAATCATCGTCATTTACTTCTCACCTATGCCTCGTTGTTTTCGGATTTTCTTCTTTTTGCACTTGTGTTTTTATCGTGGATTCGATGCACCATACTATTTAAATGGGTCTATGCTCTCCTCGTATTTGTTTCTCTCTTGTTTATGTTACCGACTCACTTTTTTACCTCGGTTTTGTCTTGTGGTCGCTTTTCCTTGGGATGTTGTCTTGTTTTCATAATTCTACTGCTACTTCTCTCTTGGTTTATTATCTTTTTATTGCCTATAGATTTGTGGCCACCATCTTCCGGTTGCATTTGTCTTTTTACATTGATGCATTCCATTTCCATGGTAGGTTCGCATATGGCCCCAATTAAGTGTGTTATTTCTCAGACATGTATCTCTTTTGTATGTTATTTTTTATATTGTGGTTCCCATGTGGTTATATGTGGCATTCTTTTCTGTGTTTAGGATTTCCCCATGGTGGTTTGGGTTTTATCTTTTGCACTTGTGTTTGTATCTTATGTGTGATGCACTACACTTGGCTCAGGTGGTATACGTTATTCGGGTGGTATTATCTTCTACATTCTAGGTTTCCCATAGTTGTTGGGGTTTATTTTTTACTTGTGGTTTATCTTGTTTTTGATGCAATCAAGACTCTTCAATAGTTATCCAGGTTATTCCGGTTGATTTGTTTCTTCGGGCTGTGCTGTTGTTTTTCTATTTTATATGTTGCATTCTCATGGTTTCATTCTTTTGATTGCCCGAGATTTATTCACCACATTTGCCAGGTTGCACTTTGTCTTTTTATGTCTGTTGCCAGTTGTTTACGTATTGTTACCTGACTTGTGTATGCCATCTTAGTTATTTTCAATATTGCTACATGGCTTGTGTTCCGAGTATTCCATATGTTTGGGGATTATAGCATTGTTCATGTTGTTCTTAAGGCGATCGTGTTTTACAATTTTTCTAGCCGTTGGGCTCTTATGCCTCAGTTTTTTTTCTTGTTGATTTGTTCATTGGCTTGCATTCCTCTTTTTCTCGTATTTATCCTTGGGCTTAAAACATAACTTTATTGTCTTTTTTCTTCCACCCCACCTTTGGGTGATGCTTTCTCCATCCCCCTGTATCCTTATGCATTATTATACCCCCGCATCATATTTGATATTTAGCTATATTTGCACACAATTTTACTGTTTATCATGTTTTTTCTTCCACCCAGGGGTGATCTTTGTCTCCTCTTTTTTTCGAAATCGTTTCCTAATCGGCTCACCTCCTTTTGAGTGCTTGTCGTTTTCTGCGGTTTGCGGCCAGCCATTATACCCGTTCTTGTTCTCTTTGATCGCTCATGGGTGCCTTCTATATGTTCCATTTCTTCAGCGCTTGGACATTGGCTCCCTCTTACCGTCTCACCCTCATTTCACGTGCTTCGTGCCGACTCGACCCACAGGTTTTAAATGCGGCTGGGCTTATAGTTTATCGCGTTCGCCTCATTTTTTTTTGCGCTCCATTAAGCTCGTTAGCGTGCCCAACTCAGCGTGGAGTTTTGACTCTCTCTCGACTCTCTCTCTCTCTCTCTCTCTCTCTCTCTCTCTCTCTCTCTCTCTCTCTCTCTCTCTCTCTCTCTCTCTCTCTCTCTCTCTCTCTCTCTCTCTCTCTCTCTCTCTCTCTCTCTCTCTCTTGTCGTTCTATTAAATTTTTTGCGACTTTTTTTACATTTCCATTCAAGTATTTTTGTGACATGTTTTCCACCTCTTTCTCCTTTGTGGCTAAATTTCTTATATGTATATTCTATATTTGGTTTGGTCCGATCTTGGGTTTTGAATATTTGGGGGTTGTGTTTAAGATTTTTTTCTTCTTTTTGGCATGATCATCCGGGGGAGCTCTAGTGTTTGTTGGTTCCAGTGTTCACTTTATTAAGCGCACTTATTTGTTGCTTCATGAAGTTATATTTTTCTATTCTTGAACATGGGTGGCGGTGATCTTGCTTTCGGTACCAATTTTATGGATTTGGGAGCTTCTTTGTTTTAGTTAGCTCCACTTATTCATGTTAGCCCGTGGCTGATTTTTTTTTGCATAGCTTTGCTCCCCTATATATGATCTTACATACTCATTGTGTAAGTTTCAGAGCGTTGCTTTATTAGACATGGTTGACTTTTCATGTTCTTTTTTAGCCCCTAGTTTTTATCATTCTTTCCCGTTTCCTCCGTTTTTTTTTTTTTTTTTCGATATCACGGGGGTCCATATGTTGAGGTTATTACTCCACCGTTCTTTGGCGGTCCTCGTCCTCGCTGCTTCGCTACATGGTGTGCGACTCTACTCAACATCTCCATGTTTCTCGTTCGATCTTTATGTCTATGCATTTTTTTGCATTCCTATCGTAAGTTTTCCTCTTTGCCTTATTATCTCACCGGTTACTTGTCATTCTTCCTTCTTAATTATCGTTATTGTTTATTTTTTTTGGGATCCATGATGAAGGGTTCCTTTGTTGATTTATCTCCCTCTAGATATTGGCCCCACCGGTTGGGAAGGATAATAGCCACATTCTTGAACCCGGTCCGTAGCCCCATTCCACGGACTTCGGTCCGGCATCATATTCAAATCGATCAACTATCTTTAGGGCCCTTTCTTTGATTCATCATCGTGGCGGCGTCCTTTTCTTTTTCATTGTTTTGTTCTCTAATGTTCCTCCTTTTTGGTCATTGGTGATCACCCGTCCATAGCGGCGGTGTTTTCGGCTCTTCTTCTTCAACCCTTTTTCTCCACGGTTAAACTCGCTGCCTCTTCGGTTCGTCGTCAACGCTTCCCTCGCGCTTGAACAGGACTCTTGGGACCTGGTTCCCTTTCTTCCCCTGCCACTCCAGCAGGACCCACTTGCCCGTGCTCATATGATTCTTTAAGCTCCACTTGCCTTCGTTGCGCACGGCGTCACTATCGCCCATCGCCTCAGCGGCCCCTCTTTTTCGCTCCTCTCCCTTCCTCTCTTCGTCCTTTATCCTATCCCGATTGCGGGTGGTGGTGGCACTCCTCTTCTTCTCCTCCGCTATGTGCTGCGACCCAACTCCACCACAGCGGTTCTATTTGTCTATTGAGGGGTTTTTGCACTTGTGGCGGATCTTTTTTTCTATTTAAAGACATGCTCATTACATATCTTTGGCATATTTGCTATTTGGCTTTATCTAGATAGGATGCATATTGCGTTTAGCCTTTGCATTGAGATTTTCCGACATGAGTTTATATTGGATTATCTTTCATTTTTATGTTTTTCTTTATTTAGATATGGGGTGTCCTCGTTTGTTGTCCACAAGGTATTGTATTGGGCACATTCTAATTTGTGCATGATGTTGCTATTTAACTTTATCCGGATATGATGCATATTGGGTTTGGCACCCCATTGAGATTTTCTGCGACATGGGTTTCTATTGAATCATTTTTTCCTTTTATGCTTCTCTGTGTATCTAGACATGGGCGTGTCTTCGTTGTTATATACAAAGGCTGTTATATTGGGCACATTTTAATGGCCACTTTTAGTTTGTTTAAAGTGTTCTTGATGTTCTTTTTATGGTTTTATCTAGATGTCGCCGCGTTTTTATGGACGTTTTTTTGTTGGGTGGTCTTTGTTTATTTCCAGTGATGGTGACATTCATGTCTATTTATCATCTTTAGTGACGTTGTAAATCATTTGTCTAGCATTATTTTGCAATGCATATTTCTTTTTACATGATTGTTAGCTTTTTTTCCACCATGGTGGTGATGCTATTTCCACTGCCGGGTGATCTTTGTTTATTTCTACCTCGGGGGTGGCGCATATTTCTTTTTTTACTTGTTTTCCACCCGTTGGGTGATGCATAATTGTTTTACACCCGTTGAATGATGCTATCTCCATCTGCGGGTGATCTTTGTTTTTTTCCACCTCGGGGGTGGCGCGCGCTTCTTTCTCGTAATTGTTTTCCACCCTGTTGGGTGCTTTATTCTCCACCCTATTGGGGTGATGCTCTCTTTTCCTGCTGCATGTTGAATTTTCTCTAACCATTCACGGGTGTTTTTCGAGTTCTTTGTGTTTGCTTGCGGTTTTCGTCCTCGGCTTATAGTTAAGGAAGTTCTTTGGTAATTCGTCGGGTTTTGTGTCTCTTGCGAGTCCTTTCCCAGAATAGCATCGATCCAGAGCCATTGGATCGCCATTACAGGAAAAAGGACAACTTCTAAAGCTATTTCCTCTTCGCACCATTTATTGCCGTCTTCTCACAGCAGCTCTTCTTCTATTCTTCGTTGCTTCCCTCCTTCCCACCTGCTTGCGTGAGGGCATGAGTTTGCTTTTCTCTAACCATTCACGAGTATTTTTTAGGGGTTTTTGTGTTGCTTGCAGGCTTCCGCTCTCTTCTGGGGTCCTGCTATATTTTGTGTTCGCCATCAACTCATCTCTTTCGGTTTTCCAGGCAACACATTCAAGGTTGTTGGCGACCATTTCTCATTAGGGTTTTCCTCGAAAACCCAAAAGGGCGGGGTTTTTTATCCCGATGAGAAGTTGTCGCCATTACCCTTTTATATTGCCTGTGCACATTTCTTTTTACGGGGTAGTCCGATATTGTTCCTATGGTCGACTACCCCTCTCTATTCTTCCAAACATTGTATACTGCTGCTGTGATGAATGACAAGCCTATCTATGCGGCCGGTTTTGTGTCTCTTGCGAGTCCTTTCCCAGAATATATGCATGTCAAATTCACGTTGGATGTGAGATTTTTAGTAGTTAAAGCACTTGTCTGGACAGTGCTTTTTGACCACCAGTAAAGAATTTACACTCCATCTCCCAAATACCCTAGGGGGCATGTTACCCGAGGTCAAACTGGCGATAGCAAGGCGACAAAGTCAAAGGGGCGCTGCTGTCGGATCGAGTGTTTTTCTCGGAAAAATAAGGGCGTATAACGCTAGCAGCGCCCCATATGGTTTCGCATATAAAAATATGCGTCCGTTTTTTTTTTAATTTGAAAACTTTTTAGAAAAAGTTAAAAGTTAAAGTTAAATTCAAATTTTGTGTTTCTTTTGAAAAGTGTGTTACTTTGGACGCCTTCTTGCCGCCATAGCCGCCGGACTTGAGCTCTTCTTCCGCCATAGCTGACCTCCACTGCCACCTTGCAGCTACCCTAAACCCTTAGCGCCGTCGCCTAGTCTCTAGCACCATCTGTCTAAGCCTGAGCGCCCTATTTATTCTCTTGTTATCCATTGTTAGTGCCATGATGCCGCGCTTCAAGCTCACTGTGGACCTAAAGAAGGCGAATGTCTTCCAGCTGTATAGTGTCCTAGTGGACCATCTCTCTGATGATAGTGATATGATCAACACCATTTTAGACCTGCTTGTGACTCATTTCACTGAGGGCCGTAGAATCCCCTACCCAATCTTCCATTTCAATGAACGCTTCCTCATGAAGCTGAATGAGGCCAATGCAGCCTACACTTTGGTAGAGCAGGCCTGATCACGCTTATGCTATAGTCAAGTTCTATCCGCTAGCCGGCCCAGAGGAGGATCCCGTAGAGCTCATCAGAACAGAGGCCCAACGGATTTTGCACCTTGCTAGGGTAGAGGACCTCCAGCAAAAGTGGCCTACCAGAAGAGCGGCTAGTCGATTCTATTACCTTGGTAAAGGCCATGTACTTATGTACAAGGACCATTACAATCTTCCCCCTTTCTTTTGGAACGAAGAACTATATATCTTCGAGAATGTTCCCCCTTCCTTCACCCAAGACCGCATGGACCTCGTACAAGGTGACGCGACATGCGAGCTCACCCGCCCGGTACCATGCGGATTGCCAAAGATACAAGGGCGCCAGACAAGGAGGCCCTGGATGGAGAGAGAGGTCTGCAAGGCGAGAGGAGGATGCCCAAACCAGCAGGGGGGATCAAAATGTTGATCAAAGTGTAGATCAAATTGTTGTCCTAAGAAGGAGATCAACAAGGGAATCGGGGAAGGAGATCGGGATCATCCGTCCCGCGTAAGGAGCGGCGTTGGGGTAACCGAAAGAGGAAGAATACAAAACCCATAAGGGGGTGTGGATTACAGACCATTGCGTGTATGATGTCGCCATTGGCAAGAAAACATCGCTCACACGGGGGAGCGATTGCTCGGGCCAGCGGCGCATCCGACGAATCAAGCGGGAAATCCAGCATCCCATTGTTGAAGGTAACCGCCGCCGGAAGCCCCATGATTTTGATCGGGCACGCAGCTCTCTCGAGATACCGGTATCAGAAGACTAATGAGCTGTATTGATTCGCCGGGCTACCCTTTGGTGGCTTGTCCAGAAATTGCCCAAGAATTCAAGACCCGACCTGAGGGTTTGGGCTTTTAGCTATCCTCGCCTCCGGAGGCTGCTTGCGGGGCTTACCTCATCGAGATTCTGAGTGACGCCAACCTCTGCGCCATCCATGCAAAGAGGGTTACCATAATGCCCAAGGATATCCAGCTCGCAAGGAGGATCCGAGGGAAATTTCGGTGACTATGGGACCTTCTTTGTTTTGTTGTAAAATTTTGTGGATCTATCTATGTAAAATATTCTTTTTGTGAAGCTGTAAATATAAAAGTGTCTTTTTCCGCCACTTGGTGTGTACCTAAGTCTAAATTATTAAATAAATAATAAATTTCTTTCTAATCTAGGAAAGCATGCCGAAAAGTATAAAGTCACTTTTTGGCCCATTAGGGTTTCATTTCCGTTTTTGCTTTCTTCCTTCTTGCGCCTTCTTCCTCATGGCTCGCCCGACTCTACAGCAGTGGTACTTGGATGGAGAGCACTGGGACCCTGCGGTTCCTTTTGATGTTCTTCATCCTCACCTGCTCCAGCAAGTGGATCTCATCAGCAATATGCAGGCGCACCCTGACTACGCTGCCTTCCTTCAATTCTATTGTGAGGAGATAGTGCCTGCTTGTGTCTTCAATGAAGACGACTCACAGCTCTACCTCGACTTCCACACCTTGCTCGAGATGTTAGGAGGTGATGATCATGCCCGGAATGTTATCAAGGGCATAAGGAGGCGAGGGACCGACCTCCCTATTGTTGCTATAGATCGGGAAGTCTGTTTTGAGGCCCGATTTGCACTGGCCATCATCATGGACCAGTATATTGAAGAGGAGCAGATAGCTGCCGAGCATTCTTCTACGTCAATACCTCCTGACCTGGAAGACGATGAAGTCGTCGACGAGCAAGACTTTGTATGGTGGAAGGAGTTAGCCACCGAAGCACCGGCAGGTCGAGATAAAGCCCTCAAGCTCGAAGGGCTAAACCTCCTCCCTACCGTACTCTTGAACAACCAAGAGTACCTGATTCTCGAGGACATTATGTGGGCTTACCGCGTCATTGCTGACATGCGGGGCCGCCGTAAGATAGAGGTCCTCTACGACCTTGCCGAGTACTGCCAGGAATGACTTCCTCGACTTTACAACACCCGTCGTGCACCCGCCACAAGTAGAGAACTTGCTGGTATACCGGCCAGAAGAGCTAGAGCCCGTTGAGACCCTTTTGTCTCTTCGGCAGTTCCTATTGACTGATACACCCCAGCCTCCGGAGGAGCAGTTTGCAGCTCACATGCGCCCTCCTCCTGCAGTTCAGCCATTGCAGATCACGATGGGAGGGGTGGATCAAGAGGAGGAAGACCTTTGGGACACCAAGATGAGCCTTAGGGACGACAAAGAAGAAGCAGAGCAGGAGAAGATCCCTGTTAACTTGGAAAAGGAAGTAGAGATCTCCAGGGATCCCCAAATTAGGGCAATGGGCAACCATTTGACCCGATTATTCCTTTCAGCCTTCCGGCAAGGTGAGGTCTTGTTCTTCTCCAAGAATTTGGGCCCTTCTTCTGAAGCATCTTGGTGGGCGCTCCGTGCGTTATCCACCTTGGCGGGCCATAAGAAGATTGATTACCATGCCACCACCATCACCTTGGTCCGACGAGATTTGGCTATCGTGGCATTGGGGGACGTGGTGGGCTGCGCTAGTATGCGACTCCTTGTGGCGGCACCCTTGGCCACTTGCTTACCACCGGAAGCCGCAGCTCGAGCCGCCCTCTCTGCTAGCCCTAGCACCACCCTGATGCGCTACCGGCCACCTCCTCAGCCTATGGACGATGATGAGGAACCTAGTTCTTAGATGTTTCTTTTTACAATTATATATTTTTGTATTGCGTATAGATGTAAACTTTGATTGGCATTTTTTTAAGCCATCATACAATATATGTACTCTTTTCTTATGCTCTATGATTACTGTATCGTTGAGTACCATTAAATTGTGTCCCTATGATACTTGTTTGTCTCTTTTAGAGTTTGGAGTATAAGAAATCGTTCGATATTGTATATTCATTCTTGCCGTCTTACAGACGATGAGCTCGAGGAAATCGAGGACAGAATAACCAATGAATTACGAAGGGACGATCAGGCACCTCCCGAGCAGAACTTTGGTCAACGGTATGGGGAGTACCCGGATCCGGATGATGATTACGAAGCATGGGAACCCACGGATGAGGGGGAGCCCTATGATTCAACTAAAGGATTGGAAATAGTCAATATCCTCCGTGAGCGCGCTTTTGAGCATCTACAACAGACTCTTCGTCGTACCTGGGATTACGGGGATATGACGAAGCATGAAGCTTTTGCCGATGCCAATGACCATTTATGGCAGATCTTTTATGCGCTAAGAGACCTTTTTAATTTGCTCATTATTAGTCATACATTAGACTACCAGTACGTTATCATCCAGGCATGGGCTCGCTACAAGGTAGTCAGGGCAGTACGGGAGAGCATCCGCTACTCCATCCTGTACCCTTTCGTGCAGCCCTAGGCCTGATCTCTTCAGTTTTTTTATGGCTACCTGTGTGTTGATTAAAAAAGTACCCAATGTATAATCACTACTTTTGTATTGTGCAACCTTAAGTTCTTGTTAAAACACATCTCCAATGTAAACTGCCACTTTCACTTATAAATAAAGTTCTTTTCCTTAATTTTCTTGTATTGTCTTTATTATTGTTTCCTCGTACTGTTCAAAATGATCTCCATTGTGACACTTGGTATCACAATAATTCCGCTTATACCTTCTTCTGCTCAATATAGACGGTGCACGTAACGCCTCATGGCAGACACCTTCCTAATGCTAGCGATTAACACCGGCGGGGAACTCATGTTGATGAAGGCGGTTAGTAGAGCTACTGAGGCTTATGTGTTAAATGCCAACCCACCACAGCATATGCAGGAGGGCGGATCGGAGTTACCTCCGTTACCACCAAGTCCACCACCACAAACACCACGCACCTAAACCATGCCCCCTGTAATTCGAACAAAGGAGGCACCGCTCCAAACGCCGTCAAGCTCGGCTTCGTCTACGATAGTGCCACATCCTCACAATCAGCCACTTCATGTCTTCGTGAGTCATCTATATCGCCCCGGGTGACCATCACGAGGGCCGGGACAAGGAGTACCATAAGACGGTTGATACGGCCATCACCAGTATATGGAAAAACAGAAAGTTGGCTCAGTTTGATGGGAAATCTAGAGGCGGCCTGAACGCAGAGTCTTGGTTGGATGAGATGAAGGAGTTCGGGAAATCTTATGGGATGACCTCGAGAAAGATACTGAGAAAAGTTGCCACCACAAACCTTACAAGGGGTCGCCAGATTTGGTGGAAGGGCTATGCTAGAGCCAAGCATCTAGACAGAAGCAGATGCAAGTTTAAAAAGTTTGCCAAAGCTTTTAAGTCGCATTATGTGCCCCGTGCGCACAAATGCCAACAGATTCAAACTTTTTACGTTGGAGCGTATGGGTATGTCGGGCCAAGCCTACACGATGAATTCATCGTTTGAGGTCAGTATGTCCCGTGTATGAACGAAAAGAGGGCTGGGAGGGCTATATTGAAGGGTTGGCCCCTCAATTAAACGAATGGTTAAGGCCATAGACCGGAAGTCGATTCGCAGGTAGGTCGGGCTAAGGCATTGAGCCTTGAAGAGGACACGCCGAGAAACCAGTACCAACGCCCGCCTCTTATTCCCGGTTACGCATACATGCCTTACAAGCCCCGCTCATCGAAGTTCGGCCTTCTCGCCAGAACTCTAACGGCCGCCAGAAAAGAAAGTCACCTTCAACATGCCGGACAAACCGGAACAATGTCGGTAAACGCAGATTCGTAACCTCTTACAATCTATTCCCAAAGAGGCCTCGAGAGCAGCCCAAAAAGAGAAGGCATGTTACGTGTATAGCGACCGGGCACTTCATGCGTAATTGCCCTTATGCCACATAGACTGCCAGTTTGGCCATGGCAGACCTTGATTGGGACGATCTCGAGTCTACACCACCTGTCGACGAGGAGGCTCCCCAGTATATTCACGGTGCATCCCATATCCTTTCCGCCATTGAAACTGGCAATGCTGAAAGTCACCTCCCGCTATTTCCACTATAGGTCAAGTAGACAAGAAGCCCTTTCATAATTCTTATGGATACGGGAAGTACACATAATTTTGCTTCTCCTAGAATGGCCTGTGTATTGCGGCTTGAGACTTTGAGGTCCCGACCAAACCCTGTCCACTTTAACTAGCTGGTAAAATCGACATACTCATGGCCGCCGCGATAACCTTAAAATGTAAATGCCAGTGCACCAGTTGCATTGGGTGCCGAGTTAATGGATATTGGCAAATATGATCTGATTGTTGGTATGGAATTCTTGGCATCTGCAAAAGCCAATATAGACTGCGAAAAACGGGAGGTTACCTTCAACGCAGCTAATGGAGCCCGCATAACTATAAAAGGTGATCCATTAAACCCCATTATGCAGTCTATGTCCATCATACAGTTAAATAAGGCTATACGCAAGGATAAGTTACTTTGCGTTGTCAGACTTGCATCCATTGAGTCAGATGCTAAGCAGAAGCAAATAGTTGATGCGTTGCCAGAAAGCATTGCTAAACTTCTCCGGGAATTTAGCGATCTCTTCCCAGACGAGATCCAGAAACTACCTCCATTCAGAGGGGTAGAATGTGAGATAGCTTTGGGACCAGGTACTAAGCCTACCAGTAAGGCCCCGTACCGTATGAGTCCCCCTGAATTGGCAGAGCTTAAGAAGCAACTTCAGGAGTTACTAAACCTAGGTTTCATTCGTCCTAGTGTTTCGCCTTTTGGCGCTCCTATCCTGTTTGTTAAGAAGAAGGATGGCTCCCTGAGGATGTGTATTGATTATCGGCAACTCAACAAGCATACGATCAAGAATCACTATGCTTTGCCTAGAGCAGACGATCTTATGGACCAGTTGCAAGGGGCCAAGTACTTCTCAAAGATTGACTTACGCTCCGGGTATCACCAAATAAGAATTAAAGAGGAGGACATCCATAAGTCTGCTTTTCGCACTAGATATGGGCATTATGAGTTTACATTATGCCTTTTGGACTAACTAATGCCCCCGCAACTTTTATGCGGTTAATGAATGATGTCTTCCGATAATACTTGGATGATTTTGTTGTTATTTTCTTTGACGACATTCTCATCTATAGTAAGACCCTGGAGGAGCATGAGAAACATCTTCGGTTGGCCCTACAAAAGCTAAGACGTCACCAGCTCTTTGCCAAGTTCTTTAAGTGAAAGTTTTCCACTTCGAAGGTGGACTATTTGGGACATGTTATTTCAGCAGAGGGAATTGCTACAGATCCAGCGAAGATAGAGGCAGTGAAGGATTGGCCCATTCCAGGTAATGTTTCAGAGGTCCGAAGTTTCTTGGGATTGGCAGGGTATTACCGGAAATTTGTTAAGGATTTTGCAAAGATTGCAGCACCTCTTACTGATCTTACAAAGCATGAGAAAGTGATGGATTGGATTGAGCATTGGAAAGCAAAGGTCCAGGGAAGTTTTCAGAAGCTTAAGGATGCTTTAACGTCAGCACCAGTCCTCACATTGCCGGACCCCGAAAAGGATAAACTAGTAGCAACGGATGCCAGTAAGATTGCTACCGGTGGAGTCCTAATGCAGGAGGGGAGGGTTATTGCCTATGATTCAAAGAAAATGAATGAGACTGAGCAGTGATACCCTACCCATGATCAGGAGTTGTTGGCCGTAGTCCGCGTTCTGCGTATATGGAGACACTACCTTCTTGGTAGAAGATTTCAGCTTGATACGGATCATCAGAGTCTCCGTTATCTATCAACCCAGCCAAATCTCAACCTCCGTCAAAGGAGACGGATGGAATTTCTAGAGGAGTACGATTTTGAGATTATGTATAAGCCTCCGTTACCACCAAGTCCACCACCACAGCAGCCACCTGCACCTAAACCAGGCCCTGTACCCGAACAAAGGAGGCACCGTTCCAAACGTCGTCGAAGCTCGTCTACAGATAGTGCCACATCCTCACAATCAGCCACTTCTGTGTCTTCAGAGTCATCTATATCGTCTGGTGACCATGCGAGGGCCCGGGACAAGGAGTACCATAAGACGATTGATACGGCCATCACCAGTATATGGAAAAACAGAAAGTTGGCTCAGTTTGATGGGAAATCTAGAGGCGGCCTGAACGCAGAGTCTTGGTTGGATGAGATGAAGGAGTTCGGGAAATCTTATGGGATGACGGAGAAAGATACAGGAAAAGTTGCCACCACAAACCTTACAGGGGCCGCTCGTATTTGGTGGAAGGGCTATGCTAGAGCCAAGCATCTAGACAGAAGCAGATGCAAGTTTAAAAAGTTTGCCAAAGCTTTTAAGTCGCATTATGTGCCCCGTGCGCACAAATGCCAACAGATTCAAACTTTTTACAGGTTGGAGCAGAAGGGTATGTCAGTTCAAGCCTACACAGATGAATTCATGCGTTTGAGGCTGTATGTCCCAGGTATGAACGAAAAGAGGGCGGTGGAGGGCTATATTGAAGGGTTGGCCCCCTCAATTAAACGAATGGTTAAGGCCATAGACCCGAAGTCAGTTGCAGAGGCTGAAGCTAAGGCATTGAGCCTTGAAGAGAACACGCCGAGAAACCAGTACCAACGCCCCGCCTCTTATTCCCAGTCGCGCCCGTACATGCCTTACAAGCCCCGTTCACCGAGTTCTGGGCCTTCTCAGCAGAACTCTAACGGTCGCCAGGAAAAGAAAGTCACCTTCAACATGCCAGACAAACCGAACAATGTCGGTAACGCAGTTCAGAACCTCTTACAATCTATTCCCAAAGAGGCCCGAGAGCAGCTCCGCAAAGAGAAGGCATGTTACAGGTGTATGCGACCCGGGCACTTCATGCAGAATTGCCCTTATGTCACACAGACTGCCCAGCTGGCCATGGCAGACCTTGATTGGGACGATCTCGAGTCTACACCACCTGTCGACGAGGAGGCTCCCCAGTATATTCACGGTGCATCCCATATCCTTTCCGCCATTGAAACTGGCAATGCTGAAAGTCAGCCTGCCGTTATTTCCACTATAGGTCAAGTAGACAGTAAGCCTTTCATAATTCTTATGGATACGGGAAGTACACATAATTTTGCTTCTCCTAGAATGGCCCAGGTATTGCAGCTTGAGACTTTGAGGTCCCGACCGAAACCTGTCACTTTAGCCAGTGGTAAAATCAGACATACTCATGGCCGTCGCATTAACCTTAAAATGCAGCTGCCAGGTGCACCAGTTGCATTGGGTGCCGAGTTAATGGATATTGGCAAATATGATCTGATTGTTGGTATGGAATTCTTGGCATCTGCAAAAGCCAATATAGACTGCGAAAAACGGGAGGTTACCTTCAACGCAGCTAATGGAGCCCGCATAACTATAAAAGGTGATCCATTAAACCCCATTATGCAGTCTATGTCCATCATACAGTTAAATAAGGCTATACGCAAGGATAAGTTACTTTGCGTTGTCAGACTTGCATCCATTGAGTCAGATGCTAAGCAGAAGCAAATAGTTGATGCGTTGCCAGAAAGCATTGCTAAACTTCTCCGGGAATTTAGCGATCTCTTCCCAGACGAGATCCAGAAACTACCTCCATTCAGAGGGGTAGAATGTGAGATAGCTTTGGGACCAGGTACTAAGCCTACCAGTAAGGCCCCGTACCGTATGAGTCTCCCTGAATTGGTAGAGCTTAAGAAGCAACTTCAGGAGTTACTAAACCTAGGTTTCATTCGTCCTAGTGTTTCGCCTTTTGGCGCTCCTATCCTGTTTGTTAAGAAGAAGGATGGCTCCCTGAGGATGTGTATTGATTATCGGCAACTCAACAAGCATACGATCAAGAATCACTATGCTTTGCCTAGAGCAGACGATCTTATGGACCAGTTGCAAGGGGCCAAGTACTTCTCAAAGATTGACTTACGCTCCGGGTATCACCAAATAAGAATTAAAGAGGAGGACATCCATAAGTCTGCTTTTCGCACTAGATATGGGCATTATGAGTTTACGTTATGCCTTTTGGACTAACTAATGCCCCCGCAACTTTTATGCGGTTAATGAATGATGTCTTCCGATAATACTTGGATGATTTTGTTGTTATTTTCTTTGACGACATTCTCATCTATAGTAAGACCCTGGAGGAGCATGAGAAACATCTTCGGTTGGCCCTACAAAAGCTAAGACGTCACCAGCTCTTTGCCAAGTTCTTTAAGTGCAAGTTTTCCACTCCGAAGGTGGACTATTTGGGACATGTTATTTCAGCAGAGGGAATTGCTACAGATCCAGCGAAGATAGAGGCAGTGAAGGATTGGCCCCTTCCAGGTAATGTTTCAGAGGTCCGAAGTTTCTTGGGATTGGCAGGGTATTACCGGAAATTTGTTAAGGATTTTGCAAAGATTGCAGCACCTCTTACTGATCTTACAAAGCATGAGAAAGTGATGGATTGGATTGAGCATTGGAAAGCAAAGGTCCAGGGAAGTTTTTAGAAGCTTAAGGATGCTTTAACGTCAGCACCAGTCCTCACATTGCCGGACCCCGAAAAGGATAAACTAGTAGCAACGGATGCCAGTAAGATTGCTACCGGTGGAGTCCTAATGCAGGAGGGGAGGGTTATTGCCTATGATTCAAAGAAAATGAATGAGACTGAGCAGTGATACCCTACCCATGATCAGGAGTTGTTGGCCGTAGTCCACGTTCTGCGTATATGGAGACACTACCTTCTTGGTAGAAGATTTCAGCTTGATACGAATCATCAGAGTCTCCGTTATCTATCAACCCAGCCGAATCTCAACCTCCGTCAAAGGAGATGGATGGAATTTCTAGAGGAGTACGATTTTGAGATTATGTATAAGCCTGGGAAACACAATGTCGTTGCGGATGCGTTGTCATGCCATCCCTTGGTAACCCGCACCCATTGTTCCACACTCACCAGTGAGTTCGGGAAACAGATAACGCAGACCTTGGCCACGGATCCAGAGTTCCGTGATGTGTGGGATAGTTTGGCTAAGGAGGCACGCACAGATAAAGAACGTGAAGCCTTCCGTTCATATGAGAAAGAGGGCAATTTGTTATATTACAAAGATAAGTTGTGTGTATCTGAGACTTTCGGAGTCCGTAAACTTATTCTTCATGACACACACAACAGCCCTATAGCTGGACATGCAGGTTTTATGAAGACCTACTTTAAGATCCGCTCCAGTTATTTTTGGCCTTCCATGAAGAAGGACATTGCCAGGTATATTAAGCAGTGTCAGGTGTGTCAACAAACCAAGGCTGAGCAATTAAGGATTCCAGGAGAGTTGCAACCTCTGGATGTGCCCAATGCCAAATGGGAAGTAATAACCATGGATTTTATTGTGGGCCTTCCACGTACTCTCAGTGGATATGATGCATTAATGGTAGTGGTCGACAAATTGTCGAAAATGGCTCATTTCTTGCCATGTCGTACCACGGATACAGCCTTCGATACTGCTTTGCTGTTTACAAAGGAGATCTTCAGATTGCATGGAATGCCAAGAGTTATCGTATCCGTCAGGGATCCCAAATTCGTAAGTGCATTTTGGAAAGATTTCTTTGCCACCATCCAAACCAAGCTTGCTATGAGTACGGCATATCATCCTCAGACGGATGGTCAGACAGAGCGTACCAATCGCATTATAGAGGACATGCTGCGGAGTTATGTGTGGAGTAAGCAGTCACAATGGGCCGACTATATTTATTTGGTCGAATTTGCCTATAATGGCATGAAACAGGAGTCTTCCAGAATGTCTCCCTTCATGATAAATTATGGGTATCAATGCCTTACTCCAGACACATGGCATAATCCCGTTTCTAAGGTGGAGGTTTCTCAACAGCTCCTCTTGGAAATGCAAGCTTTGGTTGAGGAAGTTCGTGGTTACTTGTTAGCTGCACGCAGTCGTCAGAAGAGTGTCGCGGATAAGCACAGAACCCCACGAGTCTTCCAGGTGGGCGAATCAGTTTGGCTCAAGATTAAGGTTAAACAAGCCAAGCTTAAGATTGGCAACTGCAAGAAGCTCGCACCCAGATGGGCTGGCCCGTTCAAAATCATTGAACGTGTGGGAGAACAGGCATATCATTTGGATTTGCCACCCCGCTTGAAGATCCACAAGGTCTTTCACGTGAGTCTTCTGAAGCAACATACCCCAGATCCAGAGGAGATCTTGGATACACCCACCCTCCTTGAGATGACAGAGGAGCATCTAGATATAGTGCCTGAAGCTCTTCTTGATCGAGCTTATAAGCAGACCAGAAGGACTCAAATGTTGCAATACTTGGTTAAGTGGAAACACTTGCCAGTTGAAGATGCTACGTGGGTGATGAAGATAGACCTTGAGAAGCACTATCCAGACTTCATGCGGGAATCTCAGGGCTGCACCATCAACGATGTTATCAACCCCGCACCCGGCGGTAAGCTTGAAGGCTTGATTCGCCGAGAATCATGCAGTAGAGGGGTAGATGCATCGTGGTTGACAATAGTTACCGATGATGAGATCACCTTCGTGTTCTCTAGGACGTGGTGTATTGTCGATGTTGGCATGACCGCGAATTGCTTGGAAGGCATGTAGGTCATAGGCCGCATTCATCTCGGCTATAATGGGAACTTGGTCATTCCTTACGCCGCAATGAATTGCGAACCATAGGCATGATAGGTTCCCTTGTAAATAGGTTTTCCTTTTATTTCTTATAGGGGGTGGTCCCTTCAACCACAACCTACTTATAATATCTATATACTGATGTATTGACATGTGCAGGCCAGTGAGTAGTACGTGACCTGCCCATGTACAGAGGGTTGCTGATGGCCCGACTTCTCCAGTTTTACCTTGTCTACATGTGTTACTTTTTTGTCACTGTGATGTTTGATATCGGACTTCGGTCCTTAAACCTCTTTTATGATAATTATGAGAAATGCACCCTGGTGCTTAAGCTCTTATATGCTTTGAATTTTAATGTTATTACCTTTGGAAATGAGGAATTACCTTCCTTCTTTTAGGTATAATTTCTTATATTTTTAACTAACCCTAATGCTGAGGACAGCATTATTTCTAAGGAGGGGAGAATGTGACGTTCCAAGTATTTATACGGTATACGTATAAATATACTGACACATCACCCAGTAAAGATACGCCACCATGGGGTATTTTAACCTAGGGGGTTGACCTAAAAGGGATTAATTTAGCTATGCTAAATTAATTATTAAAGGTTAATTACAAGTATTGTCAAATTAACTTAAATGGGTTAATTGATTAATTAGGAAGGCGCCACTTGGCCAAATTCGATTGGCCAGCATGGGAATGCTAACTTGGGGCATCAAATTGGATCCCTATCCCATTTGGCCCCAAAATCGAACCAGGAGGAGCAGCTGCTGAGCGCCCCAGTTGTTGCTGAACACCCAAGTTGCTGAAGTTGTTGCTGAACACCCAAGTTGCTGAAAGATGGAGGTGCCCCATGATAACGGTTCTAGCAGAAACTCGGGTTAGTGGGTAGTCTAGCTTGAGCTTCTAGGATGGTGCCTCAGTTAGTCTTCTCTGGTTATCTTTGTTTAGGACTAACCCTTCTTTGATATTGAGGATTATATTTCAATTATGGATTATGCTTTGTTAAGTAAGGATGGATGAATCTATGAAAGTATCTCTGTCAGCTTCCGTAAAGCAGGGATTAAAGGGGGGTAGAGACCTCTGAGCCCATATATTGTAGTATGCTCCTAGATAGAGCCCCAGATATTCCCATTAGTTGCGGCACACAGCAAGAGACCACCGGGTCGGGATGCTATGGAATTGCTTAGCACCGAGAAGGGACGCAGCGGTGAAGTGGGGTGGGGTCTTGCACGAACATAAAAGGCTCCCAGGACTCCTACAAAGGGCTAGGCCCGATAGCCCCGATCCACGTGAGGGCGGGTATGGGTCCGACACTCTCCCCGGTGCGGAGGTGTGACCCGTATGGGGCATCCCGTGTACTTTGAAGATAAAGTTAGGGGAGTAGGTGGGCACGGATGCGGGGTCGGCCCGATGCGGCACATATTCTCTAGCTTACCCATGGAACCGCTGTGATCCTGGAAGGGGACACTTCCCTGACCTGCCTCATCGGACCAGGTCTTCATGAAACCTGGAGTAGGCTCGAAGGGTGATACCTTGAGTCTGCGCCTCCGGAAGGCTATAGCGATGCCATAGCATGATTCGACTCATCTGCAAAGTGTGTATAGGAGGGGCGGATGGAGTGGACAACCCTAGCCGATGTTCTATGCCATCCAACGCCATGCCAAGATTCGGTCTGCTGATCTCTTAAAACCTAGCCGTCAGTCGATCCTCACTAGAGTCTGAGCCGGGGTAGAACCATGGGTGGGGTGTTTCTTCTAGTATTAAATGTATCTTCTCTGTTATTATCAATTGGATGGATGTGCCACCCTTCGTGGTGGTATTTATGATATGATTATGCTGTATGATGACCTTGTATTCACGCTTCCGCGACATGGGAGCCCCATCGAAGGCGTGGGCCGAATGACCCCTCTGTGTCCTTCACTCGAGCATCTTTCCATAGATGGGCCGAGTTAGACGGAGGGCCCTCTGCTCATGGCGAGATGGTTGCCATGGGAGGGGGAAGTCCCCGTATGTATACGCCCGAGCGTCGTATATGTTCTGGGAGCGTCACAGTGATTCAAGTTATAATTCCTTTATGTATGGGGGGATGGAAGTTGGGAAGCTGATTCCAGGGGATCCTGCGACCGGCGGCAGCCGGGAGCAGGTCCTAGAATCAGCGACCCAACTTCATCCCCCCACAACATGGCAACTGGGGAGAAGGGATTTAGCAGCTGATTACCTGTTCATGACCTGCTGAGCAGAATTGGAGTGCTGTTTTCCATTCCGGAGACGGAATGGGCTCCCCAGTTGCCATTTGTACTACGTGCACATAAGCAACTATTAAAATTCCATCCATCTTTTCTTTGTTATATTGTGAAGATCTCTTGAAGTCAGAGGCGAAGGTCTCTTTTAGTGGGGGTGCTTTTCAAGCAGGAATCAAGTGTCATTTATATTTGCGAAGTATTATCTATTATATCATATTTTAACATTTTCATCAATTGGGGCTCAACTTTTAATCAATTTATGAGATAGATAGTAGTTTTAACGTCACGCCACTAGGCAGCATCCAACTTGACATGTGACCACACACCACGCTACATTGCTTGGTTGGGCCCTGCCCCCAACCACCTTACATTGCGAAGTATTATCTATTATATCATATTTTAACATTTTCATCAATTGGGGCTCAACTTTTAATCAATTTATGAGATAGATAGTAGTTTTAACGTCACGCCACTAGGCAGCATCCAACTGGACATGTGACCACACACCACGCTACATTGCTTGGTTGGGCCCTGCCCCCAACCACCTTACATTGCGTCTATTGGGATACATTGCGTCTATTGGGATTTGACCCCCAACAGTACCGAGTGCGATTCTGGGCGGTCTCGAACTCGAGACCACATTGCTAAGGAACTAGTGTATTACCACTAGATCAAACGCCCATAAGGTAGACATTCTAGCGCTTCATGCGGCACATAGCTTTTGGGTATTAAAGAAATCTATTCGCCAATCATGTACTTAATTAAACATGTATCGTATCCTCTTCCATCCATTACATCTATTTAGATGCATTCCTTTGAAATTAGAAACATTTATGCCCATGATTGATGTATACAATATAAACACATATTGTGTCATTTCCTTGTCTAGCATAGTAAGAATATGCATTTTTTGGCAACTAAAATGTGATGCATGGAGCTTCATTTTGAGCATATTAGTTGGGGAAGGATTTTGCAAATTTCTCACCATAGGGTTATAACCCATCTAGGCTTTCCATACATTGTGCTGCTCACGTCCTGCATGACAAAAAAGATATATGAAAAGTGCTGAAGGATTGAAACCATATAAAAGCTTTCGGTATGGGTATAAGCACCCTTCAATATGTGGGAATAAATGGGAGATGGCAAGCACTACAATTTGAAACAAATAAAATTCAGTGGGAATTGCTAAATATATATGCAACAAATAAACTGGAAGAGAAAGTTAGCATTATCTTTTTGTTTTAATACTTTTTGGGATCCCATGCCCCTTTTGTTTTTGGGTCCCATGGCCAACTTGGTCTTCGTGGACGTTAAAAAACCTATCTATCTATCTTTTAGCTTTCATCTACATAGACTTTAACTGATATGGTTATCTATTGAGTTTGATACCCTAAACATTAGCGCATGCGACCACCAAATTCCAGACTTTGACGACTTCATTATGTAAAACATCTAGACAAGGGAGTTTGGTCTGCAGGTTTTGGTAGCCATCTTTACCTAGTGCAATGTTGTGTAATTATTGTATTAAAGCTTATCGACTATTTGGTTGTTGAAAGTATAGAGAAAAAGGTGGCAATGTTTGTAACAAAACTATTTCGGACATGTAGTTGGACAAATTCTAGAAACAACCCTGCAAACAAGAAGAGAATGTAAGAACACATAAATAGATCAATTAATTGCGGTATTACGACCGACATGCAAACACAATTCTTTGGTAAATGAGTCCATCATGAGGGTCTACCCAATAAGTTGGCACTAATGTGCTTATTATGGAAGTATGAAATGAAAAGGCTTGCCTTTAAGGTTGACTTGTTGACCATTTGGCTCTGACGATTTAAATAATCAGGGACATGCTGTGAAAGTTGAATTAACAACTTATTCTTGGACAAGTTAATCAATAAACCATTGATCTTAAAACTTATAGATCAAAAGAAGAGTTTTATCAATCTAGGCCTTAAAACTTAATAACAATGGTCTTGCCATCGCACTACATCATTAAGGAAAGATAATAATTAGTTTTCTCTAGATTTCCTTTACCTCATCACATGCACATCAAACATCAAAGTAATAAAGTGTACTGAATTTGGCACTTGGCACTGCTTGAATATTCATTCGTTCCAATCTCTTCGGCCCAAAGAATTAATCGTGTAGCTTTTTGGAAGAATAATTTAATTGAGCATAGAATCAAAACGTGGCCCAGGGCCCAATGTTGAAACTGTTGAAAATGAATGATAGACGAGCCTCAATATAAGCAACACTAGTTATGCCCGAACCTGATAATACCTTCTTTGATGAACTTATACAAACAATTTACCATCACAAGGAGACAATGGACATGTGAGGCAAGTTGGCTCTCTAATTTTAAAGAGTTGCTTGCACGTAGGATATAAAACTAATCTCACTGTATCTTGGGCCACACGAAGCCTAGTCCTCATTGGGCCACCTACAAGATGTGGGCTACAAGTGAGGATGGTGTAACGTTCATTATCAAGATGATCTCATAAAGCCTTCTAAAGTCTAGGCTATATCTAGTTCAGGTATTGCATTATAATTGTACATATTAATTTACAAGAAGGCCTGACCTCTCTATTGACCATATAAGAAGCCTTTAACTTTGTGGGATCCAGATTAGAAGTTTGTGGGATCCAGATTAGAAGTTTTGAGAAACTGCAGTTTAAAAGAATGCTAGATCTATATTTGTATTCCAATGGAGGCATGCAATTCTGTACAAATTGACGCCATGGAACTCAGCTTATCTAAGGTGCGTTCTTGATAAAGATGCTAATTCTTTAACGTTTTTGAAGCAAATGGGCAATCCTGCCTCAGCCAAGTCGGTATTGCCACAGATTAACATTAAAGCTTCATCCAAGCTTGGTATTGACTATTCAAAGGAACTCTTCTTACCTGGCCCTGCTAAGAATGGAGCCTATACTGTGTTTTCCTCCAAAATATTTCATAAGCAGATCTTGATTTTGACTTTGTTCACATTGTTGGTTGTTGTAACCCTGCTGCTTTTTCCTCTTGGAAGCGTCCAAAATGCATGGAAATATCCGGTAATTATTTTACCAAAGCAAGCCTGGTCTGTGGAAGGCCTGCACCTTGCAAGCATGGAAGATGCAATTTATGAATACTCTATTGAGGATATATGGTCAGATGAAGAGAAAAAAAGGGCTGCTTTGCTCCAAGAGCATGCCAGATTCCTGATGCAGTATAGAGAGCATGATTTCTTTGAGGCTCTGTTTGACAAGTTCATGAATATGGAAAAGTCAGAAAAGCTATTGCTGGGAGGTCTAGAAAAAATTAAGTATCATCCACACTTGAAGTCATTTAAGGAAGCTTTGAATAAGTGGACAGAAAACAAGGAATATGATCCTCATGTCATGAATGATCTGCTAGATCTTGTAAAGGGAAAAATAGAGACGCATATCAATGATAATGATACTGCAAGAGAAATAAAACCATACCGGACTTGTGCGGTTGTAGGGAACAGTGGAATACTACTCACAAAATCATATGGCTATTTCATAGATAAGCATGACATGGTGATGAGAATAAACAATGGCAGAACAGAAAGATTTGAACAATATGTTGGCAGCAAGACTGACATATCATTCATGAACAGCAATGTTTTAGGGTTCTGTTCTAGGGGACCTTTTTGCAACTGCCACAGCTATGGCGACCAAGTTCCTATTATAGTTTACCTCTGTCAAGTAAAGCATCTGATAGACGTTTCCTTCTGCCAATCTCAGGAAAAAGCTCCGGTTATAGTCACAGATCCAAAATTTGATACCCTATGCATGAGAATTGCAAAGTATTATTCCCTCAGGAATTTTTTTGAAACAAAGAACAAATCTGTGGCGGATTGGAGCAGGGTTCATGACGGCATCATGTTCCACTATTCTTCTGGCATGCAGGCGGTGATGCTGGCGTTAGGGGTCTGCGAAAATGTGGATCTATTTGGATTTGGCAAGTCTGCGAATGCCAAGCATCACTACCATAACCTCCAGAGGGGGGAATTTTCTCTGCATGATTATGATGCTGAGTACATATTTTACAGCGATCTTGCTAAGAGGCGGATTGATTCTATCCCTTTCCTGAACCAAGCAGGATTTTCAATTCCACAAGTCCGACTCTTTCAGTGATCCCTATTTCTGGCGCTGACGTGGTCAGCTCTAATGTACAGAGTGGTCTTTTCTTTTCACTAATCCACAATTGAATGCTATTTTTCTGTTCATATTTGTAGACCACCTTTATTTTTATTTTTTTTTGCAGTGTGTGCCGAGTTCCTAGGAACACTAGCATTCTACCTGTTGAAATCAAGAATTTCCGATAGAGAAAAAAATTCCAGGAAGTTTTCCGGTCAAAATCCATGGGTTTCTTTATATTTTTCCGGATGAAATCTAAATTTTCATAGGCCCCTTCCGCCTAGCATAAATTATATAGGAAATAATACTTGTTGGGTTTTTAGAGTTTGTCCCACAGTGTTTTTTTGGTGTTGTTTTAAGTAGTGTTCGAAACTATAAGATATAAGATATTGGGTTGCTGCGATATAGTTCTGTGTTGCCACATCTCCGCCCAATCCATCATGGAATGGAAGTTGGCCATCTTATACCGTTGGTGAAAAATAATAGAAGTTTAAGTAAAGAATTGCTTTAGAAGTTTAAGTAAAGAATTGGTTTTTGCTTAGGATTTGTGCCGCAAGATTTCAATAACTATTCTTGATCTGTACTTCATCTTGAACACCTTCAAGATTTGTGTTGTATCTAAGTGTGCAAAATGGCTCCTTATGTGCCAGATTGTCACAACATCAAAACCTGCTCAAAACCTTTGATCTCTGTAGTTCCACAGGTTGAAGATCTGCACCAGAAACTGCTCTCCAACTTCTATCTTATATGGGGTGGCATTTAGTTTGTCATTTTCATACAAATGAGAAACCCCCTTAGGGTGTAAATTTGATAGTGGTACCCCAAAAATACAGTCTGAACATGTGCTTGAAGTGCGGTGAGTGCATATTCCTCAATCACATTTGGTGTAACGAATTTTGAGGTAGTTATTCCAGAAATAGTAATCCTCCTCCGAGGAGGAAGGGATCAATGACATGATTGATCCCTTGGGCGCGAGAATTCTTAGATCATTCTACCAGATGGCGGGATTTCTTGGATGGCGGGAATTTGGTTCAGTTCTTGCTATCATTCTTCAATTCTAGAATGAATTAGTTTATGGTTTCCATTTCAATTGCATTAGAATTGCAATTCCCTGTTCATATCAATTTGATGGCAAGTTCTTCTGAAAGCATTGAGCCTGCTAAACGAAAAATTTACTTGGAGCTAGAAGCCAGGAGAAAATGAGAATCCAGAAAGAGAATTAGAGAATTGGAAAAGAATATAGAATAGAATAGAATAGGATTTTTATCGTCCACGGAGACCAATTGGCCTATGGGACCCAAACAGGAGGCGCAGTAAGCGTATTACTGTCTGGATTAAAAAACCCCCTCCCGCCCTAAAGGGTTGTTTGGGGAAAAAATCGTGACAGGAATAGGTTTGCTGTCAAACTGTACAAATACAAGTACAGGCAGAAATGTGCACATGTATCAAGTAAGTGCCCGAGGATGGAGCTGATCTCGGCGATCCATGATCTCTTGAATGTATGAGCCCAACCTCCGTACCGAGCTCGTGCTTAGCATCTCATGCAGGGGCTAGTCGGGACGAACCAGCTCAGCATAGCGTATCCGAATGTCATCATATGCCAGACAACTCTGAAGGGTGTGGCATTCGTCTTCCACAGCTCCAACCTGGCGGCGTTGACAAAGCCTCTCCTGACGCAGCTTCCCAACCCATCTCACTGTCTCAATCCGGAGATGGTGTGTACATGTGTGGATAGAGGCAATGGATCTGCACTTTTTCATGGGTAAATGAGTGCGCAGGTAGCATTGTGGGCCCCCTCCAACATGGGATTTATGTGGCGGTGATAATGTGTCGTCTTGACCTGTTCAAGAGTGCTGGCATCCCATAGCTTACTGAGGAAGCATGCGTCAAGGTACTGTCTGAGGCTGCGGCGATCTGCTTCCGTGTGCACTTGGATGCACCTGTGCTCCTGCACGTTCCATGTGGCCAGCTACTGAGCTCTCTTTTCCCGCCAGCATGCTTTTAGGTGTTGAGGCCCCATTGTGACAGTGTAAGCAAGGTTAGGGAGACGAGCATCGTCCATACTAACCACCTTCTGGAAGTAGACGATATGTCTGTCAAGGGCCCCCCTTTGAAGAGACAAGTAACATGTTTCCTGCAGCAGTATCTGGTATGGGACTGTGGACTTCACCCCCAAAGCCCGTGCCAAGAAAGCTTTCTGCACCTGCTCCAAGTCATTCCAAGTGGCGAGGGAAATCACCGGGCCCAGACCTCGACCCCATACAAAAGCACAGGTTCTACTAGCACCTTGAATAGGTGCGATTGGTGGGTCCAATTATACAGCTCTGCCTTGTGACTATTGTTCTCCATTGCATAGTGTGCCTTCCAACTTGCTGCGGCTCGCAGCCGGATGGAATTGTCCCAGTTCATGGCCGACGGGAATTCCACCCTGCAGGCACCACTTCGACATGTTGGCCACGATAAGTGAGGATTGGAGGCCGTGGCTGTGACGACCATATGGATATTCGCATCATACGAACATTATACTCGTATGTACAAAAGTCGGTCATCACATGGATGCAAAAAGATAGTTGCACAAGACAGGGTTTGAACTCGCAACCTTCCAGTTGTGAGTCACACACCCTTGCCAACTGCGCTACCAATATTTGTTGAAGGCATTCCTTCACGTCTTTCTCATATGTGGGACTATCTCCAGGAGGTTCTAGAATATTCTACAACCTAAATGCATGCTCGACACTTGTCACAATCTCATTCATTGGAGTGGCACGATCCTGCCCGTTGGCCTAGATATATAAGGAGGCACCTCCTTCTTGTCGAACCATTCCGGTTCAACGCCAGTCTTGAGCCTTCTAGGCATCTGTCTCATGTTCCTGCTTGCCTTCGGGCCATTGTATTCTTGATTCCTGTTCATATATCAGATTCTTTGCCGATCTTGGCGTATTTCTTCTGTATTTCTTGCGTATTCTCCACGTATTTTCCTTGTTTTCGCGTAGGTTCATGACAATTTGAACCGAAATCCCTTACCGGTTCTTGCATGCTCTGATCCTAAGCATTGTTTTGCTCATATTTGGTGATTTTATATCTATGGAGGAGGTTTCGACTCTATTACAACAGGTCCAGCAGCTTGTTCAAGTATGCCAGCAGTTGCAGTTGGACAATAAAGAGCTTAAGGAACGTATTGCTTCACATGAATCTGCTTCTAACTCAGGATTGAGGCTATCAGAGCCTAAGATCAGCCTGCCAGAGAAGTTTGAGAGCACTCGGTCCAAGCTCTGCGGTTTTTTAATCAGATCAGCCTTGTGATTCAGCTCCATCCTCATAGATACCCCACGGCCCAAGAACAAGTGGGGCTGATTAGTTCTCTTCTCACAGGGCCAGCTCTAAGTTGGTTTGCTCCTTTATTAAAGGAGCTCCAGAGTTGCAAGATTTGCTGCTTTCACTACAGAGCTCGAGGCATGTTTTGGAGACACCGATCGTCAGCGCACAACAGTCACAAAACTCTGCAATCTAAGGCAAGGCTCTCGTTCAGCTTCAGTATATGCATCAGAATTTCGTCAAATTGCAGTAGATACTGCCTGGGATGATGTTGCACTTCGAGATTGTTTCCGAGGGGGGTTACGAGAGGATGTGAAAGATATGCTGTTGTCTATGGAGGACCCTCAGACTTTGGAAGAAGCCATCAGATTTGCAGTTCGATGTGATAATCGGCTCTTCGAACGTAGGAAAGAGAGATGTAGTCAGGTCTTCCCAATCACACAAGCGCCTATAGCTACGTCCTCCCCGGTGTCATCAGTAGAATCCAGCAGGTCAGGATCTGAGCCTATGCGGATTCATCGGGCAGTTCGAGGACCTTTATCTGCCGCCGAGAAGCAGCGTCGGAGAGAGGCTAACCTTTGACTCTACTGTGGAGGAGCTGGCAATATTGCTTGTGGATGCCTTGTGAAGCGTCCAAACCAGTTGGAAAACTTCAGGGGCCGGTCCGAATCATAGGAGTCTCTCGTCGGCTGGCCACTGTTTCTCAGACTCCTTCCACATTTCTTGACATGTTTATTCCATCAGATAAGGTCAGCAAGACATTCTTCATCCCTATATCATTAAAATCAGAAGTTGGAGGATTGCAAGTGTTGGCGCAACTTGATTGTGGTGCAAATGCTTGTGGATAGTGCATTCGCCAGTAAGCACGCCATCCCTAGAAACAAGGTTGAGCATCCTGGTTCTGTCGAAGTGATTGATGGACGGGAGATCTCATCGGGTGTAGTCACAGAATGTACTGCGCCTCTTCAGGTTTTGTTCGAGGGAGATTCTTGTAGTACTTTCTTCAATCTCATTGCTAGCCCTCATGTGCCAATAGTTTTGGGTCTGCCCTGGCTCAAGCTACATAACCCGCAGATTGATTGGCGTATTAGATCATTTCGATTTGTTGGTTCTAGCTATAGTTCCAGTTCATCTGCAGATCAGGTCTCTACACCAACATCGACTTCAATCCATGCAGTATCGTGGGCCCCTGATTCTGTCCTTGCTGTTCCTATTTCTGTTCCATGTTCTGATTCGACTCTTGCCTCTGCTCCAGTTCATGCCCTAGATTCTGACCATATCCTTGGTGATGTCCTGGCTTCAGCACCAGCTCCAATTTCTGCTCCTGCTCTAGTTTCGATTTCTGCTCCTGCTCCAGTTTTGCTCCAGAGTCTGAACTGCTCCAGCTTCAGCACCAGTTCCAGTTTCTGTTCCTGCTCTAGTTTCGATTTCTGCTCCTGCTCCAGTTTTGCTCCAGAATCTGAACTGCTCCAGGTGTGACGACCATTCGGATATTCGCATCATCCGAACATTATACTCGTATGTACAAAAGATGGTCGTCACACGGATGCAAAAGGGTAGTTGCACAAGACAGGATTTGAACTCGCAACCTTCTAGCTGCGAGTCACACACCCTTGCCAAGTGCGCTACCAATATTTGTTGAAGGCATTCCTTCACGTCTTTCTCATATGTGGAACTAGAACCTCCTGGAGATAATCCCACATATGAGAAAGACGTGAAGGAATGCCTTCAACAAATATTGGTAGCGTACTTGATAAGGGTGTATGACTCGCAACTGGAAGGTTGCAAGTTCAAATCTTGTCTTGTGCAACTACCCTTTTGCACCTCTGTGACGACCATCTTTTGTACATACGAGTATAATGTTCGTATGATGCGAATATCCGTATGGTCGTCACACCATCCCCCCTCCTACGACGGCGACGAGTCCTCGGAGCGACGAGTCCTCGGAGCTGAAGCCGGAGTACTCAAACTTGGCTTATCCGGGTAACGTCGGTGAAACTCCGCAATTTTATCAGGAGCATTACTCAGATTCTCGGCAGGCTCCCAGGTTCTATCACTTGGCGAGTAACCTTCCCAATCGACAAAGTAATACAATCGTTGACGAAGAAATTTGGAGTCCTGAATCTCTCGAACCTCGAACTCCTCATGGTCAACAATTTCTACTGGTGGTGGTGGCGGAGGAACGCGATCTGGGAAAGTATTGACTGTGTAGGGCTCTAATAGAGAAACATGAAATACTGGATAAAGCCGAACAGCTGGAGGGAGCTCGAGCTGGAATGCCACATTGCTGATCTGGGCCGTGATCTGGTAATGACCAAGGCGACGATAGTCAAGCTTATTGCAGGGATGTGAGGTAGGGAGGTCCCTACGAAGAAGCCAGACAAGGCCACCAACGTGAAACTTAGGAGCTTCCTGCCGATACAAATTAGCATAATGCCGATAGCATTCCTGTGCTCGGTGAAGATGATGCTGAAGATCCGATTGAAGAGGCTGGAGTTTCTCAAGTCGAGACTCAGCACTAGGATTGTCACCGCCATCGACGCTAAGGGACCAACGAGGATGCTGACCAGAGTTTAGAAGGAATGGAGTCTGGCCAATGGAAGCATGTATTGAGTTATTACAGGCAAACTCAGCTAGTGGAAGATAATCGACCCAATCGTCCTGCTGATAACTGATGAAGCACCTTAAATATTGCTCCAGAGTCTGATTAGTGCGCTCCACCTGCCCATTACTTTCTGGATGATGGCCAGAAGTCAGGAGCAGTTGATATGCAATAATTCCAAAAGCTGCTTCCAAAAACCTGCGACGAACTGTGGACAACGATCGCTGATGATAGTATCGGGCAAGCCGTGAAGTCTACTTCCCTCACTGGTGATGATAACGTTGCAGGGAATAAAATGAGCCATCTCAGAGAAACGATCAACGACAACCATGATGGCATCATAACCCCGAGAGACTGGCAACTCCGGAATAAAGCCTATAGAAATGCTCTTTCAAGGTCCATCTGGTACCGGCAGTGGCTGAAGAAGGTCGTGAGGAAGATGCCTTAGAACCTTGGCTCGACAGCAGATGTCACAGGATCGAATAAAAACTTCGACAGAGCGATGAAGCCCAGGCAACCAATACTCTTGACTAGTAAGTTCAAGAGTCTTGGCTACTCCAAAGTGTCCGGCCATAGGTGAATCATGGCAAGCTTGGAGAACCCGAAGCCTAGAAGCACCATCTGGCACATACAGAAGCCCATCATGGAACAGGAGTCCATCTCGAACCTCAAAACAATCATAGTTTGATCGCATCTGCTGAGAAGATGATGCAGAGCCAAGCTGTGAGAATACATCTTGAGCCAATGGATTGAAAGGCAGACATGCTCGAACAGACTCCAACAAGGCCATATCATGAGGCCTCTCGAACAAAGTGAGGGCCACAAGTTGAAATCGATCAGGCCCTAGAATAACCTGTGATTGCTGGTCAAATGTAGGATCACCTAGCTTGGGCTCAAGATAGGAGCGTCGAGACAAGGCATCAGGCTTCCCTTGGAGGGATCCAGGACGGTACTTGATCACGAAATCAATCCGAGATAATACTTGAGTATGCCACCGGGCCTAGCGACGGTTGAGCACTCGAGCAAACTGAAAATACTCTAGATTTCGATGATCTGTGTAGACTGTGATCTTATAAGGAGATCCTTCCAGGAAATGTCTCCCGCCAACAACTCCTTGTCATAAATGGGATAGTTGATTTCAGTAGCCTGAAACTTACGTGAGTGATAAGCGATTGGATGCAATTCATGGTCATCCCTCTCCTATGACAAGATCCCACCAAGTGCAAAATCAGAAGCATCTGCTTCGACAACATATGGGCGCAAAGAATCTGCATGAGCAAGAACTGGCGCCGTGGTGAAAGCATGCTTAAGGGTAACGAAAGCAGATTCCACTTCCACAGTCCATTCAAATGGCACGTCCTTAACCGTGAGGCGTGTCAAAGGAAGGGCAATCTCTGAATAATCCCGAATGAAACGCCGATAGAAATTGACAAACCCAAGAAAACACTGAACATCTCGAACGGATGAAGGTGTTTGCCACTCCAGAACAGTGCTGACCTTTTCGGGGTCCATGGAGACTCCATGTGGAGTGATGCGATAGCCAAGGAACTCCACATTATCCTGCTCAAACTGACACTTCTCAAGTTTGGCATACAACCCATGCCCATGAAGCTTCTGAAGGACCTGTCGAACATGCCTCTCATGTTCTTCGAGTGTCTTAGAATAAATAAGGATATCATCCAAATAGATGATAACAAAAGTGTCTAAGAACTCTCAAAAAACATAATTGACCATATGCTGGAATACCGTCCGAGCATTGGTAAGTCCAAATAGCAAAACTGTGTACTCAAAATGGTCATACCGAGTACGAAAGGTTGTTTTCTACTCATCACCCTCCCGGATCCGAATAAGATTGTAGGCACCCCGAAGATCAATCTTCGTAAAATAATGCGCATCTTGGAGTCATTCCAACAACTCTGGGATCAGAGGAAGCGGATACCGATTTGGCACTGTGATTTTATTGAGGCCGCGATAATCAACGACCACACGCAGCGAATTATCCTTCTTTTTGACGAAGAAGATAGGCACTCCAATAGGGGACTGAGAATGTCGAATGAAGCCCGCGGGAGATAGACCATATATCGGACCATATGGTGGCGTTGTCCCCGTCTGCAAATCAATAGGACAATCATATGGACGATGCTCTGGGAGTTTGTTGGCCTTGACTTTGTCAAAAACATCAAAGAAGTCGCCATATTTATCTGGGAGCATTGGAGCTCGCCAGTGATGATTTTAGTGACCTTGTATAGCCTTTTGGTTATATTTATATTGACCTTGTATAGCTCTACTGATTTCACTGCTTCTTCAGAGAAAGTATTCTGGATTTCTTATGCAGCATGTGAAACAGAAACATGCATATGTTTTCGACCTGGTCCAAAGCAGATATCCAAACTTAATAAAACTCATTTTCAATACGGAATAAGTATTTTAGTCTTGGAAACATTGAACAATGTTACTTCATGTCTTACAAAACCCACGACACTTAAACTTACAGAAGACACTTACAGGAGACACTTGCAGATAAAAAAAACTCCACATTGCCAATGCACGTTCATATGGAAATTGTTCAATCCGTACTTGCACCCATATGCATGAAGGCAAAGATCCAAATTTTTTGTTAATTTGTTGCGCACCTTGTTTTTCAAAACTCCCATAATGCTGAAGGTCCTCTCATCTTCCACAGACCCTAGGATCATTGTTTGACATAGATCTACAAGCTTAAAATATTCCGACATGTGTTCACGAAGCACTTGACTGTAACCAAGCAAGTTCCAGAGCTTTGTAATGCAGCCAAATTTAACAATCTCCTTATCAGTAAGTTGACCAGCATGTGACCACATAGTTGAACCAAAGGTTTGTGATTGTGCTAATAATTTATCTTCATCCAATATGCCTTCCACCTGGATACCATTCAATGGTCTGGATCGTGCAAAATGGGCTAGCAGTATATGCAACCGTCGTTTAAATTCAGATTGTACCTTCTCAATTACTTGGGAATTCATCCAGAATTGCGGATATACAATTGTCATTGCTTCTAGTAGCTCATCCTTCAGAAAACGCTCACGAATCTGTTTCGCCAATGCCTTTGCAACTTCAGCCAAGTTCTTTCGTACCTTTGATACGATAACTTCAAAATCAGATCTCTTCACACCCGTTCTACATGGAAGACACCCTCTTCTCCTAGGTTTAGTCATATACATCTGTTGATTTTGAATAATAAAAACATTAAGACATAGTAATAATTCAAAATTACAATAGCAATTCTTACCTTCACAAGTCTTGAATGCGCCTTAATACAAAGCAATCCCTTGCATTTGTATGTAAGAAAGCTTGTACTATTTTCCCCTTCTATTTGAATCAACTTATGCCAAGCGGGAAACTTATCCTTATTATATGACACACTCGAAGTACATGTGTACAAACAATCTAGAGCTGTGCAAACCAACTTTCGAACCCTAGAATATTCAGAAATATATAAAGTTCTAGATTGTGCCAACTTTGATAATATGCTCATTTCTTTCAACATTGGTAACAGCCCTATTAGATATAGTAATTAGTAGTAACAATAGCAGCATGGAATCAAAAGCAATGTAATGGCACTTTACTAACCTGCTAATGTCAATAAAGTTTCGATGTCGGTGAGTTCTTCGAGCAATTGTAACGCTTTCTCTCCCTCTTTTCTTGTGGATGCTAACTTGCCTACCAGAGCAATAAGAGCTTCATATTCATTGAAAGGCCACTTTGCTGGAGAACTTAGTGAAATCCACCTTGTCGCCACATTTTTTAGCATTTTGTTTCCTTTGGTCAGCCCCACGACCATCTCCTTGAACTTCTTAAGTCTGTAAACAATGAGCCGAATGTTATAACAGCTCAAAACCAAACACACCATACACCAAGCGAATGTATAAATTAAAGCAAGCATTACAATACGTACCTCTTTGGGCTGCGACTAAAGAATGCATACGCGTCTGACACCAAAGTTTCCACCTTTTGAATGCATTGAAAGTCATCAACAATCTGAAATGCCAAATTAACCCTATGCGCCATGCAATGAATACCAATCATATATGGTGCCAAAGCTGTTTGGATCCGTACACACAATCTCGTTCTACTGCCTTGCATAACTGAGGCCCCATCTACTCCAACACACACAAGTTTCGCTGCAATCTCACTTGGAGTTAATTGGAATGTTGTAAGTAAGTTTCCTTCACAATTCAAATACATTTTCTACTGTTGCATTATTTTTCAGTTCTATAATTCCAGCAAACTCTGCTTGTCGGATGTGGCCGTTCACATGGTAAACTATCATGCAAATCCATATAATATTATCTTTTGAAGTACCTTCATCTAAAGAAAGTACAAAGTAGTCACAATTTTTAACAATCTCATTTAGATCTTGCTTGATCACTTCATTCATTGCCTTTGCAAATTCCCAAGCACTTGTTCTTGACCAATGGGAATGCGGAAAGTTGGGATTGCCTTGGAGTTTCACAAACTGTTTATGCTTTTCATAATCTGTCATAGGACGGCCTAGTTGCAAGATATGATAAACTGTTTGAAACTACACAAGTTTCTCCCTGAGATGTCTGTCCAACATTTTTTGCCACATGTTTGGAATTGAAGGTGCTCTACTTCTCATCTCTTGTACCATCTCATAGGCATCTGGCCTCTGTGGACGTTAAAATAAACTTCCTTCCTTCCTTCCTTCCTTCCTTCCTTCCTTCCTTCCTTCCTTTAGCCTTTAGATGCTCTTGGTATTCCTTAACATACCTCTTATGTTTGCAATTCTAGTTCCATTCAATCACACTAACTTCCTTCCCATCAATAGTTTTCTTCACATACATCTTACACATGTGTTTCTCAATCGTGTCCACTTTTAATTGCAACAAACAAGGTTTTCTGTCCTTCCAAGAACAAGGCACACAGCGAGTCCTTTTTGCTGGTCCCCTCTTAGGATCAAGTTCTTCTTCAATGTACAAGTATTTCTCGGCCCAATTAATCTTAAACCTTCGGCCTGCATCCCAATCTCCACTCTTTCTGTTTCTTCCTTTTTTCTCTTCCTTATCATTGGTTGTGTCATCTTGTCCATTGCCTGTACTGTTAACCAAATCCTTGTCTATTCCTACAACAATTTCTCCATCTCCAACATTATTTACTAAAATAGGACCAAACATATGCATATCAGAATTTGACTGGGAGATAAATGTCTCTTGAGAACCGCTAGCATCATCAAATGAAGCATTAGGTGAACTTGTACTTGGAATGTCTTCTCGTTGGGAAGAAAAATAGGCATCAATGCTCTATCTGCAAATAGAGTCAACCAGCAAGTTCACTTTCTGGAAATCTGCATTTACATAATATTGACTCAGAGACACACTCTTTTGGTACTAATATATATCTCCCAACCCAACATTATTTACTCTCTAGCATATTCTTATTCAACACTTTTGATGTAGCTTCTTAATAAGATACTGATAAAAACAAGAAGCTAACAAACCCAATAAATGTACAGTAGCGCACATAATGTACTCTTTGTTTGCAAACATATTTGATGTCCTCACCAGCCTAGAAAACATGATCCGCCCTTCAATAGTGAACATAGATTGAGAATGTAATGGAATGAAGGAAATTCGTTAAGAGCACATGGGGAAGTCGTGCTTTAGAGCCAAGCTTCTTGCTAGCAAGGTGCTTCTTTATTAAAGTACAAGGGAATGGCAAATTAACAAAAGATTAATAAGACAGATAAGATTAATAACAAGTTGAACACAGACAGATTCTGGCAGCAGGGAAGGCAGAGTTGTGTGGTGAAATGGATATGGCCTGTCACCTCAAAAGCATCCTTGTTTTCCAAGCAGAACTTCTTCACCTACAGAGCCAGCAGATTCCAGTCACTTCACCTGCAGATTCCAGTCACTTCACCTGCAGATTCCAGTCACTGTGACAGGGTTTCTGAAGACTAGAATAGAAATTCAATAATAGCAGCAACCACAACTTTGGCATTGCCATGTTTGCCTTGTACAGCCACAACAAGTGTAACATGGAAGCCCTCAGACTCTTTAAACACATGCAGCAGAGATCCATAAAGCCAAACAAGGCCACGTTTGTTAGTTTGCTTGATGCATGTGCGTGTCTAACAGCCTTAGAAGATGGGAAGTACTTGCATGCATTTGTTATGGACAATGGTTATGAATTGGATGTTGTTGTTGCCACATCGCTTGTTAACCTGTATAGTAAATGTGGCAGAGTTGATACTGCAAGAAATGTATTTGCAAAACTACTAGAACAGGATATAATATCCTGGACTGCCATCATTGCAGCTTGCTCCCAAATGAGTTCACATATGTTAGCATATTAGAAGCGTGGGCAGGCTTGGGAGCCATAGCTGAAGGGCGAGGTGCATGCTTCGGTAGTAGCCAAAGGTATAGATTTAGATGTCTTTGTCAGCACTGCTCTTGTCAATATGTATGGAAAGTGTGGTCATGTAGAGGGAGCGCGAGAGGTGTTTGATAATATGGTCATGCGTGATGTAATAGCATGGAATGCAATGATTGCAGTATATGGACAGAATGGGAATGGCATTAAGGCTCTAAAATTATTTACACAATTTCTTTCTGAAAGAACCATTCCAGATCGAATCACATTTGTTGCCATTCTGTCAGCATGTAGCCATGCAGGTTTAATACATGAGGGGTTTCACCATTTCCTTTACATCAGTAACCATAAGAATGTGTCACCAACAACTGACTGATTACTATGACTGCCTTCTTGATCACCTTGGGCGTTTTGGTTTGCTTGATGAGGCAGAAGATCAAAGTTAAGAGCTAAAGATCAAGTGCTTACACATAAAGGATGCAAGAAATCTTATAAGAACTTCACAATTAGCTGATATAATGTTATTACCACATGTAAACTACCAATGTATGCAACCTTCGCTTATGTCTATGATAATCACAGTGAGTACATCCTCCAAGCAAGCTAATCACTCACCCTGTCTGGAAGCAAAAGTATGCAATACATCTGTTTAAATAATTCGAGGGTTTCATGCCCACAACTTTGCTATGCATATGCTGCAAGCGAAGCATTCCACAGAAATAGATCTACTGACAAATATTTGTTTAAAGTTAACTTAGCATCCTCTAAACTACCACAACTAGCATACATATGAACAAGGGCAGTTCCAATGGTGACGTCCTGTTCATGAGAAGTATGAGATATATATCAGAGCAGGAAACCTTCTTCCATTTTCCAGTGCTGCCAAAGTAGTGCGTGCATTAATACTGATGAACGTAACCTTGTCAGCCACTAAACCTTCAAATTGCATTTGATAAAACATTTGAGAGACCTTGTTTATAACTATAAGCATGAACTATTTTCCCCTCTTCTAGAGCTGATTGATCACCACAAGCATAATAATTGCATTGCATCTCCATAGCTAATTTCTGCTACAATAATATAATGCTAAACCCCTACAACTTATAGTGGCTTTCGAAGTACTCTCTTTTTTTACATCAGTTATACTACTTTGGGGCCACACGAGAGGGCCACCTGAGACTTCCTTGGCTGGCTTATAGCTCATCAAAAGCAGTGGCTGATCAAATGACATGTTGGTTTGCAAGGAAAGTTAAGATGTTAATACTCTTGGCGTCTCAATGGATAACGTACCTCCATTCCAATATACCTTTGCAGTGCCCATCTAAAACTGACGAGGCAGCAGGTGAACCAGCATGATTTGGAGCAGCTTTCACATTAAACGATTTAATTCTTCTACAGAGTTGTTCTTTTGCTTTGTTATCTCGATTATCCTAGTTCTTTGAAAGAGGGGTAAATATACCACATACCTGAGGTAGAGGCACCACAGCAACTAAATCAAATAAAAACCAGCCTTTCAAATAGTTGAGAAGAATCTGTTTGGGATCTGCGATAAGGTCTCCAGCTTCTATTGACAACCCCTTGGGAACATAAGCAAGCCTAGACTGCAATTCATTACAATATTCCTCTTCCATTAGCACACATGTACAAAGAAATAAAGAAAGGTTTATTAGCATCTATAGAGACCGAGACCAATAATACAATCGCAAAGTATAAACATCTAAAGGCAAGCAGTAGCGTTCAAGCATCTCCATAGCTAATTTCTGTAATAAAGATAAATAGAATACAAAATTTAATTACCCGGTACTTGAATCACATATAAGGTACTTGAATCACATGTAAGGCCAGTGCATTCCCAGAACTTGCAAAATTAATGTCCAAGAAATGCTTTCAGTTGAAAATTTGCAAAGATCATGTAGAAAAGAATACTGTTACATGAATTAGCAGGCTATGGCTATGAAATGACCACATCTGTTAAAGCATTTCACTACAAGGGACCAACGTAGATAATCGACATTTGTCCGTCGATTATCGACCTAAACAGGTCGACGTCCACCGGTCAACGTCGATCGTCTACGTTCGCTTGGGAGGTGGCTGTGGAATACTGCCATGTGTGGCGTTCGTGTTCCCTTCTTTGGAGAAATTGACCGTGTAACCTGGTCACTAGGGTAATGCCGCCATTCCGGACATAATGGCAAAGTCGAATCGCCATTCCGAAGACCCCTGACTGCCCGAATGGCAAGACCCTTGGATTTTCGCACAACCGTCCAAAGCACGCTTCGCGGTTTGGCAAGCTCTGCCGGACGGATCTTGAATTTTTTGGAACCTGCTCGAAGCAGGGCCATTGAAAAGAGGATTCAACGGCCAGATAGACGAACCGAGCTTCGGGAGGGCGAGCATTCGCGTACGGCTCCATGGAGGAGCGGTGGCAGTACGGGCTCCCTCGGGAACTATTTTGGGGTCCGTCTCTTGGGGTATGGCCTCTACCCTCCCTTGAGGCCTCCATGCAAAAGTCCCGGACTCGCTCAATTGGGGAAGGGTGCCGCCCAACAACAACGGTACCGGGCCGGGGGCGGGTGTGTTGGCACCCTTGCCCTTGCCGGATCCGGCCCCAGACCTTGCACCGTGTCCTTGGCGTAGAGGAGGATCTTGGCGCCGAAAGACGGAACCTTAAAACCACGGGGAGGCAGCTTGCCCCTCAACGTCCTCTCCCAAAGGCCCGGCGGCCGGACGGGCAGCTTCCCGCCCCAACTGCGAACCGAATGTTCCAATGGACTCGGAAGCGCCGGCATTATCACGAGGGGACCAAGGCTTGGACTCGTTGAATGGGAAAGGGTGCCGCCAAAGAATAAAGGGGCCGACGGGCGGGTGTGTCGGCACCCTTGCCCTTCCGGATCCGTCGAGGACCTTACACGCTGTCCTCGCCTAGAGGGAGGATGTTGACGCCTTGAATCACGGAACCTTAAAACCACCACGAGGCGGCTTTGTCCCGAAGCGTCCTCCCCAAAGGCCGCGACGACGGGCGGGCAGACTTCCCTTCTCGAGAATCGCGAACCGACCGCTTCCAATGGACTCGAAACAGCCGGCATTATGCAGTTACCAAGTTTCAAGGGCGAAGACCATCCCATCTCCAAGAAGCTCCAAAGCCCTCATATCCAAAGCCTCCCAGTAGTCAATTGGCTTGGGAGGTGGTCGTGGAATACCGCCATGTGTGGCGTTAGTGTTCCCTTCTTTGGAGAAATTGACCGTGTAACCTGGTCACTAGGGTAATGCCGCCATTCCGGACATAATGGCGAAGTCGAATCGCCATTCCGGAGACCCCTGACTGCCCGAATGGCAAGACCCTTGGATTTTCGCACAACCGTCCAAAGCACGCTTCGCGGTTTGGCAAGCTCACGGACGGATCTTGAATTTTTGGAACACGCTTCGAAGCGGGGCCATTGAAAAGAGGATTCAACGGCCGATAGACGAACCGAAGCCGGGGGCGAGCATTCAAGGCATCGGCTCCACGCGGAGCGGTGGCGTCGCAGAGCTCCCCTGAACTATTTTGGGGTCCGTCTCTTGGGGTATGGCCTCTACCCTCCCTTGAGGCCTCCACGCAAAGTCCCGGACTCGTTCGTTGGGGAAGGGTGCCGCCAACAACAGGCGGGCGGGGCGGGGCGGGTGTGTTGGCACCCTTGCCCTTGCCGGATCCGTCCAGGACCTTGCACCGTGTCCTTGCGTAGAGGGAGGATCTTGACGCCAGAAGACGGAACCTTAAAACCCCACGGGGAGGCGGCTTGCCCGAACGTCCTCTCCCAAAGGCCCCGGCGACGGGCGGGCAGCTTCCCGCCCAGAATTGCGAACCGACTTTCCAATGGACTCCGAACGCCCGGCATTATGCGAGGGGGACCAAGGCTTGGACTTCGTTCAATTGGGAAAGGGTGCCGCCCGGCAAAGAATGGCCGGGGCGGGCGGTGTGTCGGCACCCTTGCCCTTTCGGATCCGTCCCAGACCTTGCACGGTGTCCTCCCTAGAGGGAGGATGTTGACGCCGTAATCACGGAACCTTAAAAACCACCCGGGAGGCGGCTTTGTCCCGCGTCCTCCCCCAAAGGCAGCGACGACGGACGGGCGGCTTCCCCTTCTCGAATCGCGAACCGACTGTTCCAATGGACTCGAGCGGCAGGCATTATGCAAAAGTTACCAAGTTTCGCGGGCGAAGACCATCCCATCTCCAAGAAGCTCCAAAGCGCCTCATATCCAAAGACTCAGTAGTCAATTGGCTTGGGAGGTGGTCGTGGAATACCGCCATGTGTGGCGTTAAGTGTTCCCTTCTTTGGAGAAATTGACCGTGTAACCTGGTCACTAGGGTAATGCCGCCATTCGGACATAATGGCGAAGTCGAATCGCCATTCCCGAGACCCCGACGCCGAATGGCAAGACCCTTGGATTTTCGCTGACAACCGCCCAAAGCACGCGCCATGGTTTGGCAAGCTCACGGACGGATCTTGAATTTTTGGAACCTGCCGAAGCGTGGCCATTGAAAAAGAGGATTCAACGGCGGATAGACGAACCGAGCCGGGGCGAAAGATTCGCTGTCGGCTCCACGGAGGAGCGGTGGCAGTACGGGCTCCCTCGGGAACTATTTTGGGGTCCGTCTCTTGGGGTATGGCCTCTACCCTCCCTTGAGGCCTCCACGCAAAGTCCTGGACTCGTTCGAATTGGGGAAGGGTGCAGCCCAACAACAAAGGCGGCCGGGGCGGGGCGGGTGTGTTGGCACCCTTGCCCTTGCCGGATCCGTCCCAGGACCTTGCACCGTGTCCTTGCGTGAGGGAGGATCTTGAGGCCGTAAGATCGGAACCTTAAAACCCGGGGGCAGCTTGCCCCGAACGTCCTCTCCCAAAGGCCCCGACGGCCGGACGGGCAGCTTCCCGCCCGAGAATTGCGAACCGACTGTTCCAATGGACTCGAACGCCCGGCATTATCACGGGGGACCAAGGCTTGGACTCGTTCGAATTGGGAAAGGGTGCCGCCCGAACAGCGGCGGCGGGACGGGGCGGGTGTCGGCACCCTTGCCCTTTCGGATCCGTCCAGGACCTTGCACAGTGTCCTCGCCTAGAGGGAGGATGTTGACGCCAAAATCTGGGAACCTTAAAACCACCCGGAGGCTTGTCCCGAAGCGTCCTCCCCAAAAGGCAGCGGACGACGGACGGGCGACTTCCCCTTCTCGAGAATCAACCGACTGCTCCAATGGACTCGAAACGCCGCATTATGCAGGTTACCAAGTTTCAGGCGAAGACCATCCCATCTCCAAGAAGCTCCAAAGCCCTCATATCCAAAGACTCCAGTAGTCAATTGGCTTGGGAGGTGGTCGCGGGAATACTTTTGCCATGTGTGGCGTTCGTGTTCCCTTCTTTGGAGAAATTGACCGTGTAACCTGGTCACTAGGGTCATGCCACCATTCCCGACATAATGGCGAAGTCGAATCGCCATTCCCGAGACCCCGATTGCCGAATGGCAAGACCCTTGGATTTTTCGCGACAACCGCCCAAAGCACGCCATGGGTTTGGCAAGCTCACGGGACGGATCTTGAATTTTTTTGAACTCGCTGAAGCGGGGCCATTGAAAAGAGGATTCAACGGCGAGATAGACGAACCGAGCTTCGGGGAGGGCGAGCATTCGCGTACGGCTCCACGGAGGAGCGGTGGCAGTACGGGCTCCCTCGGGAACTATTTTGGGGTCCGTCTCTTGGGGTATGGCCTCTACCCTCCCTTGAGGCCTCCACGCAAAGTCCTGGACTCGTTCGAATTGGGAAAGGGTGCCGCCCAACAACAAAGGCGGACGGGGGCGGGTGTGTTGGCACCCTTGCCCTTGCCGGATCCGTCCAGGACCTTGCACAGTGTCCTCGCCTAGAGGGAGGATGTTGACGCTTAAGACGGAACCTTAAAACCCGCGGGGGAGGCGGCTTTTGCCCCCGCCCTCTCCCAAAGGCCCCGACGGACCCGGCAGCTTCCCCGCCCAAGTGCGAACCGACTGTTCCAATGGACTCGAAACGCCCGCATTATGCGAGGGGACCAAGGCTTGGACTCGTTCAATTGGGAAAGGGTGCCGCCCGGAACAAAAATGGACGGGGCGGTGTGTGTCGGCACCCTTGCCCTTTCCGGATCCGTCCAGGACCTTGCACAGTGTCCTCGCCTAGAGGGAGGATGTTGACGCCAGAATACGGAACCTTAAAACCACCCGGAGGCAGCTTGTCCCGAGCGTCCTCCCCCAAAGGCCGCGACGACGGACGGGCAGCTTCCCCTTCTCAGAATCGCGAACCGATTTGTTCCAATGGACTCGACGCGGCATTATGCGAGGTTACCAAGTTTTATGGGCAAAAGACCATCCCATCTCCAAGAAGCTCCAAAGCGCCTCATATCCAACACTCTGTAGTCAATTGGCTTGGGAGGTGGCTGTGGAATACTGCCATGTGTGGCGTTCGTGTTCCCTTCTTTGGAGAAATTGACCGTGTAACCTGGTCACTAGGGTAATGCCGCCATTCCGGACATAATGGCGAAGTCGAATCGCCATTCCGGAGACCCCTGACTGCCCGAATGGCAAGACCCTTGGATTTTCGCACAACCGTCCAAAGCACGCTTCGCGGTTTGGCAAGCTCTCGGACGGATCTTGAATTTTTGGAACCCGCCGGCAGGGCCATTGAAAAGAGGATTCAACGGCGGATAGACGAACCGAAGCCGGGGGGCGAAAGCATTCGCGTCTCGGCTCCACCGGAGGAGGTGGCGTGGCGGCTCCCTCGGGAACTATTTTGGGGTCCGTCTCTTGGGGTATGGCCTCTACCCTCCCTTGAGGCCTCCACGCAAAGTCCCGGACTCGTTCGAATTGGGGAAGGGTGCCGCCCAACAACAAAACCCGGGGCCGGGTGGTGTGTTGGCACCCTTGCCCTTGCCGGATCCGGCCCCGTGACCTTGCACCGTCCTTTTCCGTGAGAGGGAGGATCTTGACGCCGGAAGATCTTAAACCTTAAAACCACGTGGGAGGCAGCTTGCCCCGAACGTCCTCTCCCAAAGGCCCGACGGCGGGACGGGCAGCTTCCCCCCCGATTGCGAACCGACCGTTCCAATGGACTCGAAACGCCCGGCATTATCTCAGTTTCGGGGGGACCAAGGCTTGGACTTCGTTCGAATTGGGAAAGGGTGCCGCCCGAATAACGAGGCGGGGGGGCGAAGGCGGGTGTGTCGGCACCCTTGCCCTTTCCGGATCCGTCCGGGACCTTGCCGCGTGTCCTCTAGAGGGAGGATGTTGGCGCTTGAGAATCACGGAACCTTAAAACCACCCGGGCGGCTTGTCCCGGCGTCCTCCCCAAAGGTCATGCGGCCGGACGGGCGGCTTCCCCTTCTCAGAATCGCGAACCGACTGTTCCAATGGACTCAGAACGCCGGCATTATGCAGGTTACCAAGTTTCGTGGGCAGAAGACCATCCCATCTCCAAGAAGCTCCAAAGCGCCTCATATCCAGCACTCCTGTAGTCAATTGGCTTGGGAGGTGGCTGTGGAATACTGCCATGTGTGGCGTTCGTGTTCCCTTCTTTGGAGAAATTGACCGTGTAACCTGGTCACTAGGGTAATGCCGCCATTCCGGACATAATGGCGAAGTCGAATCGCCATTCCTAAGAGACCCACACTGCCCTCAATGGCAAGACCCTTGGATTTTCGCACAACCGTCCAAAGCACGCTTCGCGGTTTGGCAAGCTCTGCCGGACGGATCTTGAATTTTTTGGAACCTGCTCGAAGCAGGGCCATTGAAAAGAGGATTCAACGGCCAGATAGACGAACCGAGCTTCGGGAGGGCGAGCATTCGCGTACGGCTCCACGGAGGAGCGGTGGCAGTACGGGCTCCCTCGGGAACTATTTTGGGGTCCGTCTCTTGGGGTATGGCCTCTACCCTCCCTTGAGGCCTCCACGCAAAGTCCTGGACTCGCTCGTGGGGAAGGGTGCCGCCCAACAACAGGCCTCGACGGGGCGGGTGTGTTGGCACCCTTGCCCTTGCCGGATCCGTCCAGGACCTTGCACCGTGTCCTTGCGTAGAGGGAGGATCTTGACGCCAGAAGACGGAACCTTAAAACCACAGGGAGGCAGCTTGCCCCGAACGTCCTCTCCCAAAGGCCCCGACGACGGACGGGCAGCTTCCCGCCCCTGACTGCGAACCGACTGTTCCAATGGACTCGAAACGCCCGGCATTATCACGGGGGACCAAGGCTTGGACTCGTTCAATTGGGAAAAAGGGTGCCGCCCGACAGCGAGCAGGCCGGGGCGGGCGGGTGTGTCGGCACCCTTGCCCTTTCCGGATCCGTCCCGGGACCTTACCCGCGTCCTCGCCTAGAGGGAGGATGTTGGCGCTTGAGAATCTGGAATATTAAAACCACGGGAGGCGGCTTGTCCCGCGTCCTCCCCAAAGGCGCGACGGCGGACGAGGGCGGCTTCCCTTCGAGAATCGCGAACCGACCGCTTCCAATGGACTCGAAACGCCGGCATTATCACGGATTACCAAGTTTCAAGGGCGTAAGACCATCCCATCTTCAAGAAGCTCCAAAGCGCCTCATATCCAAAGACTCACGTAGTCAATTGGCTTGGGAGGTGGTCGTGGAATACCGCCATGTGTGGCGTTAGGTGTTCCCCTTCTTTGAAGAAATTGACCGTGTAACCTGGTCACTAGGGTCATGCCGCCATTCCGGACATAATGGCGAAGTCGAATCGCCATTCCGGAGACCCCCGACCGCCCGAATGGCAAGACCCTTGGATTTTCGCGACAACCGCTCAAAGCACGCCACGGTTTGGCAAGCTCTCACGGACGGATCTTGAATTTTTGGAACCTGCTGAAGGGGGCCATTGAAAAGAGGATTCAATGGCGGATAGGCAAACCGAAGCCGGGGGGCGAAATTATTCGCTGCATCGGCTCCACCTGAGGAGCCAAGCGGTGGCGTCGAGCTCCCTCGAACTATTTTGGGGTCCGCCTCTTGGGGTATGGCCTCTACCCTCCCTTGAGGCCTCCACGCAAAAGTCCCGGACTGCGTTCGGTTGGGGAAGGGTGCCGCCCAACAAAAGGCAAAATGGGGGGCGGGCGGTGTGTTGGCACCCTTGCCCTTGCCGGATCCGTCCCAGACCTTGCACCGCGGTCCTTAGCGTGAGGGAGGATCTTGACGTTTTAAGACTAACCTTAAAACCACAGGGAGGCAGCTTGCCCCGAACGTCCTCTCCCAAAGGCCCCGACGACGGACGGGCAGCTTCCCCCCCAGACTTGCAAACCGACTGCTCCAATGGACTCTAACCCGCATTATGCGAGGGGACCAAGGCTTGACCTCGCTCGTTTGGGAAAGGGTGCCGCCCGAAGAATGCGGCGGATCGGGCGGGTGTGTCGGCACCCTTGTTCTTTCCGGATCCGCCCAGACCTTTGCACGTGTCCTCGCCTAGAGGGAGGATGTTGACGCTTGTATCACGGAACCTTAAAACCACCCGAGGCAGCTTTGTCCCGAAAGTCCCTCCCCCAAAGGCCGCGACGACGGACGGTAGCTTCCCCTCTCCTCGTAATCGCAGAACCGACGTTCCAATGGACTCCGTAACGCCGGCATTATGCAGGTTACCAAGTTTCATGCGGCGAAGACCATCCCATCTCCAAGAAGCTCCAAAGCCCTCATATCCAAAGACTCACAGAGTCAATTGGCTTGGGAGGTGGTCGTGGAATACTGCCATGTGTGGCGTTCGTGTTCCCTTCTTTGGAGAAATTGACCGTGTAACCTGGTCACTAGGGTAATGCCACCATTCCGGACATAATGGCGAAGTCGAATCGCCATTCCGGAGACCCCCTGCCCCCGAATGGCAAGACCCTTGGATTTTTAACTGACAACCGCTCCAAAGCACGCCAGCGGTTTGGCAAGCTCACGGACGGATCTTGAATTTTTGGAACACGCTTTCGAAGCGGGGCCATTGAAAAGAGGATTCAACGGCCGATAGACGAACCGAGCCGGGGGGCGAGCATTCAAGTCACGGCTCCACCTGAGGAGCGGTGGCGATCTGAGGCTCCCTCGGGAACTTTTTTGGGGTCCGTCTCTTGGGGTATGGCCTCTACCCTCCCTTGAGGCCTCCACGCAAAAGTCCTGGACTTCGTTGAATTGGGAAGGGTGCCGCCCAACAACAAAATGGACGGGGCGGGGGTGTGTTGGCACCCCTTGCCCTTGCCGGATCCGTCCAGGACCTTGCACCGTGTCCTTGCGTAGAGGGAGGATCTTGACGCCAGAAGACGGAACCTTAAAACCACAGGGAGGCAGCTTGCCCCGAACGTCCTCTCCCAAAGGCCGCGACGACGGACGGGCAGCTTCCCCCCCTGCAATTGGGCAAACCGACTGCTCCAATGGACTTAGAAATGCCGGCATTATCACGGGGACCAAGGCTTGGACTCGTTCAATTGGGAAAGGGTGCCGCCCGAACAGAGTACTTGGATCCGGGGCGGGCGGGTGTGTCGGCACCCCTGCCCTTTCGGATCCGTCCAGGACCTTGCACGATGTCCTCGCCTAGAGGGAGGATGTTGACCTTGAGATCACGGAACCTTAAAACCACCCGGGCAAATTGTCCGGCGTCCTCCCCCAAAGGCCGCGACGACGGACGGGCAGCTTCCCCTTCTCGAGAATCCCGAACCGACCGTTCCAATGGACTCGAACGCGTCGGCATTATGCACGGTTACCAAGTTTCATGGGCGAAGACCATCCCATCTCCAAGAAGCTCCAAAGCGCCTCATATCCGGCCTCACCTTAGTCAATTGGCTTGGGAGGTGGCTGTGGAATACTGCCATGTGTGGCGTTCGTGTTCCCTTCTTTGGAGAAATTGACCGTGTAACCTGGTCACTAGCGTAATGCCGCCATTCCGGACATAATGGCGAAGTCGAATCGCCATTCCGGATCTTGAATTTTTGGAACCTGCTTTCGCGGGGCCATTGAAAAGAGGATTCAACGGCCAGATAGACGAACCGAGCTTCGGGAGGGCGGGCATTCGCGTACGGCTCCACGGAGGAGCGGTGGCAGTACGGGCTCCCTCGGGAACTTTTTTGGGGTCCGTCTCTTGGGGTATGGCCTCTACCCTCCCTTGAGGCCTCCACGCAAAGTCCTGGACTCGTTCGAATTGGGAAAGGGTGCCGCCCAACAACAGCCCGGGGCTGGGCGGGTGTGTTGGCACCCTTGCCCTTGCCGGATCCGTCCAGGACCTTGCACCGTGTCCTTGCGTAGAGGGAGGATCTTGACGCCAGATCTGGAACCTTAAAACCACAGGGAGGCAGCTTGCCCCGAACGTCCTCTCCCAAAGGCCCGACGACGACGACGGGCAGCTTCCCCCACTGCGAACCGACTGTTCCAATGGACTCGAACGCCCGGCATTATGCAGGGGGACCAAGGCTTGGACTCGTTCGAATTGGGAAAGGGTGCCGCCCGGAACAAAATGCCGGGGCGGGCGGGTGTGTCGGCACCCTTGCCCTTTCGGATCCGTCCCAGGACCTTGCCGCGTGTCCTCGCCCTAGAGGGAGGATGTTGGCCTTGAAATCGGAACCTTAAAACCACCCGGGGCAGCTTGTCCCGGCGTCCTCCCCCAAAGGCAGCGGCAGCCGGGCGGGCGGCAGCTTCCCCTTCTCGGAATCGCGAACCGAATCGTTCCAATGGACTCGAACAGCCCGCATTATGCGAGTTACCAAGTTTCAAGCGTAAGACCATCCCATCTCCAAGAAGCTCCAAAGCGCCTCATATCCAGCACTCCTGTAGTCAATTGGCTTGGGAGGTGGCTGTGGAATACTGCCATGTGTGGCGTTCGTGTTCCCTTCTTTGGAGAAATTGACCGTGTAACCTGGTCACTAGGGTAATGCCGCCATTCCGGACATAATGGCGAAGTCGAATCGCCATTCCTGAGACCCCGACGCTTTCGAATGGCAAGACCCTTGGATTTTCGCTGTAACCGTCCAAAGCACGCCATGGTTTGGCAAGCTCACGGGACGGATCTTGAATTTTTGGAACCTCGCTCGAAGCGGGGCCATTGAAAAGAGGATTCAACGGCGGATAGGCGAACCGAGAGCCGGAGGGCGAAGCATTCGCTCACGGCTCCACGGAGGAGGCGGTGGTGGCAATCTGGGCTCCCCTGAACTATTTTGGGGTCCGTCTCTTGGGGTATGGCCTCTACCCTCCCTTGAGGCCTCCACGCAAAGTCCTGGACTCGTTCGAATTGGGGAAGGGTGCCGCCCAACAACAGGCAGCCGGGACGGGGGGGCGGGTGTGTTGGCACCCTTGCCCTTGCCGGATCCGTCCAGGACCTTGCACCGTGTCCTTGCGTAGAGGGAGGATCTTGACGCCAGAAGACGGAACCTTAAAACCACAGGGAGGCAGCTTGCCCCGAACGTCCTCTCCCAAAGGCCCCGACGACGGACGGGCAGCTTCCCCTGCCCCAGAATGCGAACCGACTGTTCCAATGGACTCAGAACGCCGGCATTATGCGGGGGACCAAGGCTTGGACTTCGTTGGTGGGGAAAGGGTGCCGCCCGACAATAAAGCGGCCCGGGGCGGGCGGGTGTGTCGGCACCCCTGCCCTTTCGGATCCGTCCGGGACCTTGCCACGTAATCCTCGCCTAGAGGGAGGATGTTGACCTTGAATCTGAACCTTAAAACCACCCGGAGGCGGCTTGTCCCGGCGTCCTCCCCAAAGGCAGCGGACGACCGGACGGGCGGCTTCCCCTTCTCGAGAATCGCGAACCGACCGCTCCAATGGACTTCGAACGCAGGCATTATACAGATTACCAAGTTTCGCGGGCGAAGACCATCCCATCTTCAAGAAGCTCCAAAGCCCTCATATCCACACTCCACGTAGTCAATTGGCTTGGGAGGTGGTCGTGGAATCTTGCCATGTGTGGCGTTAGTGTTCCCTTCTTTGGAGAAATTGGCCGTGTAACCTGGTCACTAGGGTCATGCCGCCATTCCGGACATAATGGCGAAGTCGAATCGCCATTCCTTAAGACCCCGACTGCGAATGGCAAGACCCTTGGATTTTAACAACCGTCCAAAGCACGCCAGCGGTTTGGCAAGCTCACGGACGGATCTTGAATTTTTGGAACACCTGCTTTCGAAGCGGGGGCCATTGAAAAGAGGATTCAACGGCGGATAGATGAAACCGAAGCCGGAGGGGCGAGCATTCGTCTGGCTCCACGGAGGAGGCGGTGGCGATGAGGCTCCCTCGGGGAACTATTTTGGGGTCCGTCTCTTGGGGTATGGCCTCTACCCTCCCTTGAGGCCTCCACGCGCAAAGTCCCGGACTTCGTTGAATTGGGGAAGGGTGCAGCCCAACAACAAAGCCGGCCCGGGGCGGGGCGGGTGTGTTGGCACCCTTGCCCTTGCCGGATCCGTCCGGGGACCTTGCACCGTGTCCTTGCGTGAGGGAGGATCTTGGCCTTGAGAAAGGCGGAACCTTAAAACCCGCGGGGAGGCGGCTTGCCCCGAACATCCTCTCCCCAAAGGCCCCGGCGGGACGGGCAGCTTCCCCACCCCAAATTGCGAACCGACTGTTCCAATGGACTCGAAACGCCGGCATTATCACGAGGGGACCAAGGCTTGGACTCGTTGAATTGGGGAAAGAGGTGCCACCCGACAAAAATGGGGCCGGGGCGGTGTGTCGGCACCCTTGCCCTTTCCGGATCCGTCGGGGACCTTGCCGCGGTGTCCTCCGCCCTAGAGGGAGGATGTTGGCCTTGAAATCTGGAACCTTAAAACCACCCGGGGCGGCTTGTCGGCGTCCTCCCCAAAGGCAGCGGCGGCCGGACGGGTAGCTTCCCCTTCTCAGAATCGTGAACCGATTTTCCAATGGACTCGAAACAGCGGCATTATCACGGGTTACCAAGTTTGCGGGCGGAGACCATCCCATCTCCAAGAAGCTCCAAAGCCTCATATCCGGCCTCCTGTAGTCAATTGGCTTGGGAGGTGGGCGTGGAATCTTGCCATGTGTGGCGTTAGTGTTCCCTTCTTTGGAGAAATTGGCCGTGTAACCTGGTCACTAGGGTAATGCCGCCATTCGGACATAATGGCGAAGTCGAATCGCCATTCCCGGAGACCCCCGATTGCCGAATGGCAAGACCCTTGGATTTTTCGCCTGTAGTCAAAGCACGCCAGCGGTTTGGCAAGCTTCTGCGGGGCCGGATCTTGAATTTTTGGAACCTGCTTTCGGCGGGGGCCATTGAAAAAGAGGATTCAGCGGCGGATAGACGAACCGAGCCGGGGGCGAGCATTAGCGTCTGGCTCCCGCGGAGGAGCGGTGGCGTCTGAGCTCCCTCGGGGAACTATTTTGGGGTCCGTCTCTTGGGGTATGGCCTCTACCCTCCCCTTGAGGCCTCCACGCCAAAGTCCTGGACTCGTTCAATTGGGGAAGGTGTGCCGCCCAACAACACAACCGGGGGCCGGGGTGTGTTGGCACCCTTGCCCTTGCGGATCCGTCGGGGACCTTGCCGTGTCCTTGCGTAGAGGGGAGGATCTTGGCCTTGAGAAGAGCGGAACCTTAAAACCACCCGGGGAGGCGGCTTGCCCGACGTCCTCTCCCAAAGGCCCCGGCGGCCAGGGCCGGGCGGCTTCCCGCCCGAATGCGAACCGACTGTTCCAATGGACTCGAGAATGCCCGGCATTATCGCGGGGGACCAAGGCTTGGACTCGTTGAATTGGGAAAGGGTGCGCCACCTTGGCGGCCGGGGCCGGCAGCGGTGTGCCGGCACCCTTGCCCTTTTCGGATCCATCGAGGACCTTGCACGGTGTCCTCGCCTAGAGGGAGGATGTTGGCCAGCCGAGAATCTGAACCTTAAAACCACCGGGGCAGCTTGTCGGCGTCCTCCCCAAAGGCAGCGACGGCCGGACGGGCGGCTTCCCCTTCTCGAGTCAACCCGGCTGTTCCAATGGACTCGAGCGTCCGGCATTATCGCGAGGTTACCAAGTTTTTGGGCGAAGACCATCCCATCTCCAAGAAGCTCCCAAAGCCCTCATATCCGGCCTCACGTAGTCAATTGGCTTGGGAGGTGGGCGTGGAATACCGCCATGTGTGGCGTTAGTGTTCCCTTCTTTGGAGAAATTGACCGTGTAACCTGGTCACTAGGGTAATGCCGCCATTCGGACATAATGGCGAAGTCGAATCGCCATTCCTTCAGGAGACCCATTGCCCGAATGGCAAGACCCTTGGATTTTTTAACTGTAGTCCAAAGCAGCAGCGGTTTGGCAAGCTCTCTTGGACGGATCTTGAATTTTTGGAACCTGCTTTCGGCGGGGCCATTGAAAAGAAGGATTCAATGGCGGATAGGCGAGCCCCAGCCGGGAGGCGGGCATTGCCCTTCAGCTCCCGCGGAGGCGGTGGCGTCTGAGCTCCCTCGGGGAACTATTTTGGGGTCCGTCTCTTGGGGTATGGCCTCTACCCTCCCTTGAGGCCTCCACGCAAAGTCCGGCGGACTCGTTCGTTATGGGGAAGGGTGCAGCCCAACAACTTGGCGGGGGGGCCCGGGGGGGTGTGTTGGCACCCTTGCCCTTGCGGATCCGTCCGGGACCTTGCACCGCGGTGTCCTTAGCGTGAGGGGGAGGATCTTGGCCCTTGAGAAGGCGGAACCTTAAAACCACCGGGGAGGCGGCTTGCCCCGAACGTCCCTCCTCCCAAAGGCCCCGGCGGCGGACGGGCAGGCGGCTTCCCCGCCATTATGGAGAACTGCGAACAGACTGTTCCAATGGACTCGGAAATCGAGGCATTATCACCCTTGGGGACCAAGGCTTGGACTCGTTGGTTGGGAAAGGGTGCCATTGAAAAGAAGGATATCAATGGCAACCTAAAAAACCACCGGGGCGGCATCCCCGTCCTCCCCAAAGTGTGTTAGCACCCTCCCTTCCCCTTCTGGAATCACTTGAGCCAGAGATCCGTCCGGACCTTGCACTAGGGTGTCCTCATTCTAGAGGGGAGGATGTTGGCCCACTCATGTTCCCTTCTTTGGAGAAATTGGCAATCTGACTAGGGTAACCTTAAAAACCACCCAAAAGCAGGCATTCTTGTTGTTCCAGCATTGATGCGGACGGACCTTTGTTGTCCCGAAGGCCATGTAACCGGATAGATGAACCACCCGGGAGATTCGGGCATCTGCAATGCGGCAATGCTTGCTTAGTGACCATGTCACGGTCAATTTCTCAAAAGAAAGGAACTAGGATATACACCATTTATGTTGTCTTTATCTAAGCCATGCAACAGAATAATATTTTGGCGTTCCACCCTTATCTCCATCTTCAATACTTGACATACTTGGCTTTGACTGTCATCATCTAGGCAAGAATCTGCTCCATCCTTTTCTTTCTCTACTCTTTGGTTTTGATTGTCATCAACTATCTCAGCATTATCTAAGCCATGAGTTAAATTCGAGCTCATAACCCTAGCCCAAGAGACGGACCCCATCGAACGCGAAAACCAATTAGATGATATGTCCGGTGAGATTGCACATTCCAATTGGGATTTTAAATTTCTATATTGATAATCCTTATTGACCGATTTGAGCATAGGATCTTCAGATTTTGCAATGCTATGTAGATGAGTCTGCTTAATCATATGCAAGAGGAGATGCTGCTATTCCCACTTCAATCCAAGACCAGAGCCTATCTAACAATAACATCCTTAGATTGAATATGAGAATATAAGTATAAGAAATGCTAGAACAAAAGATAACTGATTATAAAGATCCAAAACTTGAACAAAATACTCAAATATTCTCAAATACTTATCCAATGTCGCTCGAGTACACTCGAATACTTATCTAAATAAACTTGAATACACTATGATTAGAGTACAAATATCACACAAAAATGTCGAGATCGTGAGGTTGCCTCAAAGGTGGAAGAGGAACAGCCTCACACTCAATGTCGTCAGCACATCCAATAATGCCTTCAAAGAAATTCAGCTCCTGCAAATAATTTGCCAACTTCTCTCCAAATCTTGGCCGGTCTGCGGTATTATCGGGCAAGCTATTGTATTCATCTCTCTTCTTCTTCAACAGCTCTAGCTGGTCTTCTATTTCCTCTAATGCTTCATCTTCATTAATCATAGTTCACGGAGGATTTCGTGACGCCTGGCGGCACCACGATCAACCATACTCAAACGTCTTTCCAATGGCGTTATTCGTATAGAAGGGCGAGGCATCCGGCATCCTCACATTAGAAAGAGCTACAAATAAGGGGCGAAGAACGATAATGAACAAGGAGTGATTGCGGAGAAAGGAAATACAAAATGTAACCTTAGATCGCTCCAAAGACGCCTGGGATGCTTGCTAGAACTAGATGTGAAGTGGCCAAGCTCTTATTGCCTCAACCAAGAATATTTGAAGCGGCTAGGGTTTTGGATGTCAGGGTTTTTGCTTCAATTCGAACCTTTGTAGGTACAATTATTTTTTTTTTTTTTTTTTTTAATGTTTTGCCAACGTCGATATTGACCGTTTGGTCGGTATATCCGTCGATACTGAACATCGATTATCGACGTCGCGCTGTAATATTTCCGGAACAGGGCGGAAAACCCGTGACCTATTTCGAGCAAGCAAGAAACTTGGAGGAGCGTTTATTCCGACGATTTTTGGCGCCTATCGGTCTTGAAGGCCATTTCCTTTGCCAAGCAAGCTCCAGAAGGTATGTGCTTGGATCAACCATCTCTTTTTTTGAATCCATGCTTGTTTTTTTCCAAGTTTTAGGGCTTTATGTTCTTGTTGTTTGTTCTTCCCATTCTCATCAATCTTGGCCTCTTTTAGTTAATTCTTCCATCCCCTTTCCATTTTGATCCCTTCCAATGTTTCTATCCTCATATTTGCCATGCCCTTTTTTATTCTTGCTTCTTTGCTCTTCCAAATTCTTGCTTCTTCTTCCTTCTTCCAAATCCCTCCCTCTTCTATATTCTTTTCCGAATCGACCACATCCCTTTCTCTCATCATCTCTTTCTCTATTTCTTCTTCTTCTATTTCTTCTTCATCATCCTCCTCCACTTTTTCTTCTTCTTCCTTCTCCTCCTCCATTCTTCTTCTTCGAATTCTTTTTCATCATTCGTTTTTCCTCTTCGATTCTTCCTCTATTCTTTTCTTCGTTCGATGAAGGACTGACTTCCTTTGTTTTTATTTTTTTTTTTTTCTTTTTAATGCAAGGTCGATGAACGACCTTGCAATGTTTTGTTTTCTTACTTAGTTTAATATTTTTTTTCTAACCATTGGATGTCTTGTTTTGCATGCATAACTCCTAACAAAATCGTTGTTTTTTTTCGACGACAACGAACACCTTGTACTTATTCCAGGTAAGAATTTATTTTTAATACGTTTAAGTTTAATGCTTTGTTTAGGTTTAAAAAAACTTGGGGAGACTTGGGCAAGGGGCATGGTCGACTCCACCTTGAGTGGAGGGGACTAAGTGCTTCGGGTCCAAGCTCACCTACTACTCTTGTAAATTTATTTGCTAATGTATTTAGGGTAATCCACGAATCCTTTTTTTCTTTGTATTTTTTTATGCATTGTCGATAAATTAGTTTAATTTGGTTTGTAGGTATGGCCCCAAATGTTAAAGCCATGAGGTATTACCTTCCCTTGTTCTTAATCGTGATCAATATCGTACTCATGTTTGATTTACGTTGTGCAGAACCGCGACGAAGAAGAAGACCCGATAAAACATCTTGATATGGAAAAAGTCCCGATAGAAGAAGCGACTTCGACCCCATTGGATGAACGAAGCATCATTCATAGTACATCTCTAATGCTTAGCACAAGTCGTAGACGTATATCTAGATTAATATAAAGGGACTAAGGACTTGTGTTGTGTTGCGATCTTGCAAGGCCAACATATTGTCGTGAGAGGAGTAAGCGGCAACTTCGAGGCGACTTTGGCGGCAAAAGGCACGACGCTAGAATCGGGCGCTATGCTACCAACATGACTGGATCTGGTGGTTATAGTAATTTTAACAGCTTGTGCCAAACAATCCTTAAACGCCCAGCGACTAGAGATGATCGCGAAAGGGCTAATCGATTGGGCAATGCGGCGGCCATCCGATACGCTCTTGGTGAAAAGGGTGATGTATGTATTATTCACTACATAATTCTTTGCAAGTATTTAGCTTTAAGCTTCGTGATATGTTTTCATGGCAGGGCGATGAGGAAGACGAGAGGTCATACGGTAGCGCAGCTTGAACTCTTCGATTTTTATGTTATGTCTCGCTATTCTCCAACTCCAAGTGTGGTGAATAGACTTTACGTATTTTGTAGTTCAATGATACATTAACTTTTGTTGAATATGATTTTGAAAGTATATTTTCTCACTACTTTTTATATTTTGATTACGTGTACGCCTCTGATACCTAAGTCTATTTTAAGAACGATCTTTAATTGATTAATTTAGATTTTAATTAGATTTTAATTGATTAATTTAGATTTTAGTTGATTTTAATTAGATTTTAATTGATTAATTTAGATTTCTCCAAATATTTTATTTGATAAATAAAATTCGAAGTCTTTACAACTTAATATGTCTTAAATTGCACCCATTAAATTTTTTAAATTTTTTAATTTTTTAATTTTTTAATTTTTTTTTTAATATTTAGAGACGTCGATGATCGACGTCCACCGTGGCACGCCACCTGGCATGGTAGCGCGTGGGTTTGCCACTCACCGCCCAGCGTGCCACTCACGTCCAGCGTGGCACGCAACGTCGATGATCGACGTTCAGTGGGCGGTGACGCTGGACGGCCAGCGTGGCATCACCGTGGCATCGCCACGTCACGAATCGTCGATGATCGACGATTCACCGTCGACCATCGACGCCGCTATTTCGACACGTATTTCGACGGTTTTTGGTCGACGATCGACGGTCTTCAGTCGATATAGAGGTTTACCGTCGATCTTTGAACGTCGATGATCGACGATGCATCGACGTTCAAAGGTCGATATAGACGTCGAAAAGGCTCAACATTTTTGTAGTGTTTCTAATTTGGCGAATGAATGGAAATCAGAAAGAAATTGAATAGAATGGAGGGCGAAAATACTCCTCCCTGGATTAACAGACTTCGGCGAAGATTGCTCGAGCGGGAACAGACCTCCAAACAATTTGGGCTAAAAAAATTAATGAAGAGACCCTACTAAACCATCGTGGGTTTTTTTTTTTTTTAATTCAAAAATTTCGCTCATTTGCGAAAATTCTCCCCTAAAATCAGCCGAGCATGGGAGCATGGAGCATGGGAGCCGAGAGCATGGGAGCCGAGCATTGGAGAATGGGAGCTAGCCGAGTATGGGAGCCGAGAATTGGAGCATGGGAGCATTGGAGCTGGTGCTGAGCTATCCGACGGATGAACCTGGATTACAAACACTGAACTTGGATCTTGCCTTCTAGATTTATAGAACTCGCGAAGAGAAATCTTCGAGATACGAAACTGAGGGCATGAGGAAGCCTCTACAAAAGCAGGAGCCGGAACATGAGTAGGAACATGAACGTGAACAGGAACAACTGGAACATGAACTGGAGCAAGCGAATCTGCATGCGCGACACTTGGCACGATCTCATCTATTGGAGTGACGCGATCCTGACCGTTGGCCTAGATATATAAGGAGGCACCTCCTTCTTGTCGAACCATTCCAGTTCAACGCCAGTCTTGAGCCTTCTAGGCATCTGTCTCATGTTCCTGCTTGCCTTCGGGCCATTGTCTTCTTGATTCCTGTTCATATATCAGATTCTTTGTCGGCGTAATCCTTCTGTATTTCTTGCATATTCTCCACGTATTTTCTTTGTTTTCGCGTAGGTTCATGACAGTGGCTGGCGTACGGACGATCATAGAATTAGAAGTTGAGGAGATCTTTCTTGGGCACAGATTGGCAAGATTAGGCAAGTAGAAGTACACAAAAGCTTTTGTTCAGAAGTGGTGGTAGAAGCTTTTGGCAAATTTGTAGATCTTGGTGCTAGACAACAAGACTGATATGGCTATAGCGATCCCTCATGGCCACCAGTCGAGAAGGAGCTCTGTTTCATTCCATCAAATTGAGCAAAAAGGAGGAAGAAATGATGGCAGATGCAAAGCCCTGCAAAAACAAAGGAAGAAGCGATGGCAAAAGTAGATAAGTTCAACGAGCTTGGTACTTACCTATTAAACTGGTTCTATACCTCTCGTTTGACTTGTTCTTACTTTGTTCTTATGTGTTGAGAAGAATCGATGGGCCAACTTCCATTCCGCAATGTAGGAGGATGGGCCAACTTCCATTCCGCAATGTAGGAGAATGCTACATGGCGTGACCAAAATACACACCTGACAAAAAGATCGGCCCAACTTCTATTTTGTTTGTGGTGGGTCCGCCGTGATAAATAAGATATAAATAGGTAGTCTAGATGTTTTGCTAAAATTGCCAGGGCGCCCATTGATGGCAAAAAAAGGGGGGGACCCTTAACGTCCTTGGCCTCTGCATTTAGCCGTAGGATTGAATCCCAACTGTCGATTTCAAGATGTTATCCGCAGTAACATATGTGGCCGAAACTGTTATGGCCATAACATAGATGTTATGTCCATAACATAGACTAGTAATGGTGCCCAGCGTTGCTGGGCGTAAGTTGAGAGCATGTACATTTTTTGGGCCGCGATGATGCAACACTTAAAAGAAACCTCGCTACTTCATGCTAAATAGTGTTGCATAATATCTCTGAGCTTATATTGAAAACGTAGTTAATATTGTATTATATGTTACATTGCAGGGCTTACATTGGGAGCTTGTAAGTATGCTCGCTCTGTAATTCTTATTTCAGAGTTAAAACAATATGTTATGACATTAGTTTTAAGGAAGATTGAAATCAAAATAAGAAATGCTCATGATCAATTTCTTGTAACTTTAATTATGTTTAGAGTTTTTTTTTTCTTTGTCAATGATTATAATTGCTATCAATCCAGTGTGTGTATTCCAGTGTGTATATGCCTCGGTCATACACTTAGAAGAAAATAACTATCACTATTATTATGCTTATACAATGTGTAATTGCACATTGTAGTCGCTTGAAATGGAACGTTGGCATTTTATGTCTATCCAGGTTTGTCTTAGACCATTTCCTTTCCAATAAAAGCATTGATTAAAAGCATTGATGTGCACTGTCCAGGTTTGTTTTAGACCATTTTCTTTCCAGTAAAAGCATTGATTAAAAGCATTGATGTGCAGAGTCCATTCGTCTAATAACATAAGAATCTCACTCGAATCACTGTTTTTTTTTTTTGTGAAACCTACCAGCATGATTTTCCTTTTTGCGTTATGACCTAGAGGGACTGTTTATCTGATATGCACAATATGTAGGCCCATGATCCAGATCTGTGTGACAAATACAAACAGATAATAGAGTGTACGAACAAATAAAACATACTCAATTGCTATGGCTGGTGCATGGAGTACTTGCCTGACGATCCTGGATCCCTGCACACATAGATAGCAAACAATTTATGTTTTCATCCCATCCCATCCCAGGTATATTTCGAAATTGCAAATTCAATGATGCAAGGACTCAGACATTAAAGAAAAGAAAGAAGATGTAGCAGACTAAAAATTTGGATTGAAACAAATCTTTCTGTACTTACCTTCATTCTCGAATTGTGGAGCAGTTTAAAAGTTTGATGCACAAAATCTTCAAGAAATTGTACAGCACGAATTTGTCATAGCGCTCCTTACAGATAGACTTTCTGCCTGTAAGAAAAAAGCATGAAGCAAGAAAGTAGAAGCAAAGAAAAGTAGAAGCAAAGAAAGAGCTGGCAAAAAAACATTGGTCTAAAGCTTTCCATCTATGCTTCTATTTTACTTGGTTGCCATAATAATAGAGTTAGATTCACGTTGCCCTCTTCACTATAATCTTCTCGCTCTTCTGTTTGTAAAGAGACGTAAATAAGAGCAAGCTTACCTTGTAAGATTGCAAGAGAGGACCAACATATCGAGAGCTGCCGTATTGCCGTATTATGTCTCTCTGATGTTTTTCATGAAATAAAAATGCCACTTAATGGCCATTTAATCCAGGAAGCTATCCAAGAATTTATAAGTCAATATGGCTTGCAACATTCTACTCAACTGTTCACAGACTATGTTACTCATAAACCTCACAACAATCTATAATGCTTTTCATCGGCCTCAAATGATTGTCCAACAAAAGAATTGGCAGCAATAGGTAACAACAAAAGTAAGGGGAATGCTACAGGAAATATATAATATTTTGTTTTATATAAGATATTGCTTTTCGATAATAGATCGATGTTTGCTTTGTCGCAATCTCTAGAGCAATCTCTAGAGCCCATTATAAGACTTGTGGCTCAAATACAAATTTGAGAGATCAAGCTGGATCATGCAGACCTTTGCTCATTCAAGCTCCATTCTCCTTATTTCTGCACTCCACAGCACAGGATATTTGGCGGTATTCCAGAATGAGAACCAGCCCAACGCTATGCTGTTTAATGTGCTCCTAAGATGATGCAGATCTGTGAGTCCTGTGCTCCACTGTATCATGCAGGATTATGTTAACCCTGCTTGTCAAGGCAATAAAACCTACCAACAAAAATGCGAGCATCTTATACTCCGATTCTCATGCATCAGTAGAGACAAATGGAGAGACAAACTGCTTCACGGTGACATCATAGTTGCCGGATCCTTCTTCCATTGCACTGCCTTAATGCACACGATCTATTATTATCGTTCAAAATATTTAGTGTACGTTGAGGGATTCGGAGAAGTTTTTAAGCAGCAGATGAATTTTGGAAAGGAAACTTTGGAAGAGGTGTCTAAGAAAAGCCAAAGCCATGTTGAGGTGCTGGGGCTTGGGCGTAGGCTCCAGAGCTCATAGAGTTCCCTAAATCGCAAGCTCTAATAGCCATACATAGCCGAGTCGAGTGCTAGAGAACTCGTTGCTGGAAGCCCGCTGCTAGTCCGTGAAAAAAAACTTAAGCCCTAAATCGATAGAGCAAGAAGAAGAAAAGAAACTCGTAGGCATCTGGACCGTTAAACTTTTAACTCAAAATCTGGGCCGTCTATTTTAGGGCGTGGTCCATTACTTGCACTAAAACATTATAATATAAGATGGATCTTGCACTAACAACTTATCTCGTATAATAGTAGAGATGCTAAATGTTGCAGGAGTATCCATTTTCAGCTTCCACAAATTGTTTATGTAGAAATGCAGAAGTCTCTGTTCTTCTTCGAGAACTTTTAACTCCTCCTCAAGTTTGATTTTACATTTGACCTGCTCATTAACAGATGTAGGGTTCATTGCTTTTTGTATCTTGTTCCTGTGCCAAGTTTCCATCTGGACCGTCTGCTCCAAATCTTTAATTTCTGCCTCCAACTCACAGTTTGGATTAAGCTTGAACTCCTCCTGTTTTGTAGCCAAATCATTTGTGGCCTGTCGTAAACTATTCTCAGCCTCTTCCAACATCATTTTTTGTAATTCAGAGGCCTTCTCATTGCCTTTCAGCTCACTTCCTACTGCTTCCAGATTCTTTGTGATAAGTAAAACTGATTTTCCAATCTCCTGTACTGCATTCTCTAAGGTTTTTATGTTTTCAGCACATGCACTGATCTCATTTGATCCACCTGCCACCGTTGGCTTTGCCTTCATTTCAGTTTTCCTAACATGTGCTACGACATCTGCCTCTGTTTTTACTTGTCTATTGTTTGTGGTATCTTTGGCATTGCACAGCAAATGTAGCCCAGTTTACTTTGTGTTCCTCAGGTGCAACTATTGATCTAGTGCAATTTTCAAACGCAAAAGCAAGGGCCAGTTGCTTTCTTACTTCTTTGTTGTGACAATTCTTGTAGATTTTTCGGCAGAGTGTTTCCAACTTCTCTTGAAGATGCTCATTTGCACAGTGCCATTTTATCTTTCCCTTCAACTTCTTTGTCCAAACAGATTCCCAATCTTGATCCGTGACATTAATTTCCAACCAAGTTTCTTCCTCGTGGGGCTTCACCCCCGAATTGCACAGACCTCTGATGCTGTGAAAATCATCTACGCTCCATGCCTCCATCATCAACAGTGAAACACTGATCTGAGTTTTTGCGCTCAGGGGAAAAGGAGGGAGAAGGGTGTGATGGGCTTCGATGTCCGTGAGTTTCAGCACTTAAAGTGCTTAAACGCTTCGCCAAAAGTTGTACCCCACTAGCGATTTTACACCCTAAGCTCAATTAAGAAATCTCGAAAGCAGGAAAATGCATTTTAGCAGCTCCAGATCATTTCTGGTGGTGTTTGAATGGAGGATTTGATGCTTGCAGATCATTTTACAGTGCGCAACAGCTCCTTTCAATAGGAAAGTTCAGTTCTTCACAATTTTCTGATTGTTTTCTGTATCATATGAATCATGCCTGAAAGTTCATTCTTGCAAAATTAATATTTCTTATAATATCATCCTTTTCTATACTTGACCATTTGTTATTTTGAATGCCGATCTGCTTATAAGTCGTATTGCTCTTGCTTTCGCCCCTGTTCAAGCTTATTAGAACTAACGGCAGGATTTAGTGTGGAGAAGCACAATTTCATTAATTATGGACAATACCTGAATTTATGGACCATTTTTTAGTACACTTGGATGAATGACTCATTTTCATACACTAGTTGACATCCCTCGCGCGAGTGTTTGCATATGCCTCAAAGAAGATGCACGGGTATCTTAATAGTATTAGGTATCTTCTTCTTGTTTGATGGCTCCCAAGCGTAGTCGATAGTCTCCACTTCTATGCGGTCACTTGCAGTCGTTGGCCTCCATCTCTTCTTCCAACAATTGGCATAATTAGCTGGGTAGACTTGGTTCCTCACTGGGATTGGCTCCCACCAAGTCACCAGAATAGTCTCAAAGTTCTCCTTCTTATCATCCATTTGTGGGTCCTCAGTAGCTAGGCCCACCCAAGTTGGGCACAACACATCATCAGGGCGTGCCATAATAAACATACCTTTCTTCAAATCTTTGTATGGGTTGAATTCCGGCACAGGTTTGTCCTTCCAGGGGCCGACATAAGGAGGAGTGATAGTAGCAATTGGCTCTACCACTACAGCTACATGAGGTGGAGCTTGTGCTTGCCTAGTACATGGCCAGAAGTCATTATAAGTGCCTTCGTCACTGCTGATGTTCCCGAGTTCTTGCAAGAGTTTCATCCAATATTCAATCGTGGCCGTGAACTGTGCCGAGTAGTTGGCAGTTTCTGGAGCACCTTTGTTAGACGTTGAACAAGCAACCCAATGCAATATATGCTTGTGGATACCGTTTTTCAGCCGCAGCAGGCCAAGGTCCTTCACCGATTTCTTGGGAGGAAGCAGCTTAGGATATCCAACTGGCATCATGGGCTTCCCGTCCTCTTTTTCTTTCCACATCTTTATTCCACCAGCAGGCAACCAATCCAGGTAAGTGGGTCTAGTTTTGTAATACATGACTGGCCAATCACCATTCATAGCGAATCTGAAAGTTAGAGGGGTGGTATGACCTGTCAATCTATCATCCCCATCTGGTATGTAGCCTTCTATAAAACCCTTCCAATCCGGAACTTTGTCAACAACATAGGGCACGGGTGTATTCAAGTTGCATTTGTGGAATTCATACAAGAGTTCCGGCATTGTGAGCACCTCCTGCCTTCTTTAAAGATGTAGAGAAGTTACCAAACAAGGCATCGATATCATCATGTGTGTGACCGCATCATGAACCCTAGCTCAATCTCTTCAAACACACCAAGATATACTAGGTAAGAAAGATAGAGAAGACATACCTATTCTTGTTCTCATCCGGATCGTTGTCCAAATTAAAATAAAGTATCTTGGGCAGAGGCTTCAATGATGGTCCCCGTGCCTCGTGGGTAAATTAGCGTGTATGCCGGGTAATCGATAGTGACAACTTTGACTCCAAGGCCGTTGTGTCTCGCAATGAGGAGACCCATTTTGGAGCAGATGATTCAGGGCCGACAGTGGCCTCCCCGCATACTACGTGCCCCATCTCTAATCTCTTCAAGATGCTATTCAAAAGAACCTACATGGAAGTTAGAGTCATCCGCCATAAGTCCAGGCAAAGTTTCCATAAGATCCATTTCCATGACCATGAGTCAATGCACCAGTCAATGTCGTTTTCATTTGTCAAGTCTCGGAGAGAGACTTTACAGATTGTTGCAATTTTGGAATCATTGTTTTGGCTTGATCCATTTTGTCGTGAATAATACAAAGATATTGGCCGGATACCCGTGGAAGTATAATCTCCACGACCCGATCTTGTAATGCGACCCGAGGCCCCGCTCCAGTCTATGCGCTCTTCTTTCATCATGCAACATCCTCCTCTCTCCTTCATCTTTGGTCTTCGAAACCCCGTATGGATCACCTCACATGTATCGCATTTGAGAATGCAATTTTCTTTTGCGATCTTCGACGTCCCTAAACTCCGCCTCCACATTCTATGAAAACCTGTCGGTGATACCTTCTTGCCACCAATGCCACAACCTCTCGTGATTAACCTCTTCTAGAATGCTTGGACTTTGTAAACATTGCGGGCAACTTCCCTCGACATTCTCTCTTATCCCTCCTCTTTTCTCCCCTTTCACGGTGGGGCAAGGATTCACCGTTCTCCCTCACGAACATGGAAAACACGGCCTCACATGCCAACGCCGAGGAGCGAGGCTTCAAGGTGCCACGCTTACCATGTTCGGCCTTATGCGTGCACCCTCAAGAAATTGGGCCTTCCATTTCAGATACGCCCGACTTTGAGATCCCGAGACCAAGGTACCACGCCCTTTTCGCAAACGAGATTCCCCAAAGCACCGGTCGTCCCACTCTTCGACCTTTCATGTTGTTGGCTTAACATGTCATAAACAAAAGTAACCCTATCACTTGATTTCATGGCAAGGAATTCCTTTTCGCATGTTAACAACTTGATTCCTAGAGAACCCGACACAACACCTATTCTTGCAACACAAGGTCCTCCTCAGAATGAGGATAGCATTCGAGTGGTGAGACGAGCAAGCTTTGGTGGCCTAACAACCTTCCCGGGTTGTCGGGAATGAAAAGTGTAATGTCGTTTCTCATAATTTGGGTGCTTCGATGCTCGAGCTCCCCGGCCGGACACAATATCGCTTCCCTAGGTGTTGCGGTCAATATCTCCGGAGACCTTTACTCCGTCAACACAGACGCGGGTTATTGCTCCATCTCACGAGCATCCCGGCCGCGGCACTGCAAGCAACCCCGGCAACGGATGTTCACTTCGAAAGGGGAGGGAAACCTTCTGATGATACTCCCACAAACTTGAAACCCGTAAACCGGGTCACAAATCGCATCATCGGGGGCGAAAGATATGAATCCCTTTCCAAGAATAATGGAGTCGCGATGAGTGCCATATCTCACAATCCTTTTCAAGAAGGGTATATCTTGTCACGGGTTGTGTCTCCTTCCCCACCGTTGTCCGGCTGTCTTTTCTTTGGGGGCGCCATTAGCGACGACTCCACGAGCATCTTCACTTCTCCACGAATCGAATGAGCCCCGGCTTCGCTATTGTGGTTGCATCCGAGTTGGCCAGGGGAAGGGTATGGTGGCCTTCAACACTTCCTCCACACCTACGCCAAGAGTCCTTTCGATATCTCCTTGAAGTGGCATTGTGTCATTTGCCCCACAACTCCCTTTGCTACTAGATGTTCATTAAGGAAGAGATACACAACCCGCACAAGGATTTCATAGTGTTAAAATCGAGTAAGGAAGACGAGAAAGCAATGCAAATGACACGGGGACTCCCATTCAATGGTTACAAGGACAATAAAATTGGGCGGGTGCCCTTTTTACATATGAGGTCTTTAGATTCCCCTTGTATAAGGTTAGTATTGGATGCAGATAAGTCTCACAATGGGTAGAAAAGAAGGTTCTCACTCTGAGAGGAGGCCATATCCACAAGACAAATTGGGCCTTCCAATTTGTTCGTGGTGGTAGAGGAGCTGTAAAGTAGGCACACACTTCGTCATTCCAATTTAGTCATGTCACCAAGAGAAAACACATTCGAGATACAAATACCTGGCCCAATCGGACGCTTTCACCTATCCGGGTCATCCACGTAAAGGGACAATATGGGCGCATCCCAATTTGTCCCATTGTTGCAAATTGGGTGGCCCAATTTGAACCGAATCAGCGCTTATATATAAGGGTATTATTGATGCAAATGGTCTCACAATGGGTACAAAAGAAGGTTGTTGGCCCGAAAGCAGACATATCACAAGACAAATTGGGCGCCCGCCAATTTGTTCGTGGTGGTTAAAGACCCGTGAAGTAGGCAGAGACTTCTACGCCCCAATTTAGTTGTCACCAAGATAAAACACCTTCGAGATACGGTTTGCCCACCCGGCAGCTTTCACCTACCGGTCACCTACACATAGACACTAAGAGAACTAAGGAGGCGCATTACTAACCGAATTTATCATTGAGCTCCCAAAACAAATACAATCGAAAGCATTGGAAGGGCCCTCGACTACAAACAAGGGTTAATGGAGAAAATAGCAGGCACACAAATCCCGCATGACAATTTTAGGAAAAGGGCTGGATCATCGAAATTTAGAGTTTATGTAAATGTGACAAGAACTGTGAATGGGGAGGAGTAAATCAAGGGTCAAGCCATCGAAAAGGCGGAATGGAAAGGTGTGAATGAACAAAGCGTTTGAAGAGGTGCGAATGAACAAACCGTGGAATGAAAAGGCGTGATTGATAAAATCGGGTCACATCACATTTGCGGCAATTACACATCGAGGTATGGCGAATTTAACCGTGGAGCAGCACAAACCTTTGGAGATCTCGTGGCCATGAATATGAATCGTTGAAGATGTTTGGCGCCTTGTAGAAAAGATAGTAGCCAAACAAGGCCTTTGCCAAAACAACAAAGGTTTGAAGCGCATTTACATTTAAACATGAATTCCCCAAAATTTGAATGTAATTTCCCCAATTTTTAAAGTTAAATGTCCCACCTAATTTCAAATAATGTGTCCGGTCCCGAACTTTGAAACACAAGTTCCACCTAAAAGCACGTCGCGACACGTGCATGACTCAATTAATTTTGGGCGGGCTTTAAATGACAGATTTGAAATTCAAAAACTCCGCACACTTATTATTAAGGTCCACAATTAATTCCTCACGCCGAACCCATCAACGGTCCATTTTTTATTTCAAAAGGCCAAGCTTTACATGCATGACACTTGTCTTCGCCCCAAGAGAGGTCCATAACCCTTTAAAAGCCCCTCATTCTCCTCGACCGCAAATTTAGAAAATTCGCGGCTTCTTTACGCTTTGTGCTCCGCTAAACAACACACGCCTTCTTCATATTTCTTAGCCACGAAAGTCGTTCTCATCCCGCACTATACTCCCGAACCAGCCGCCGGCCGGATCGAGCTATTAGGCCTTGTGTCTCGGCGCTTGTCGCCATCCCATTGGCGCCTTCCTCTCTGCATTGACCTATCATCGCTGGGTACCCCCCAGACACCAAGGAATTCTAGCGGCTGATGGCATCTCCCCCACCACCACCGTGGCAAAGGTAAGGTGGACTACTTTCTTAATATAAACTTGAGCTTTGCACCGATTAAGTATTCCGCTATTACATCTCTGACATATGAACATCTTCTAGATGCCTCACCGGTCCCCACAGGATGCATACACGTAATGCAAATCAATAGGGCACACAATTGCTTCCCTGAGGGTGTTTCATTTTGCAAAACATTGGACTTTTTCCCTAACACCAAAGTGGGCGGACGCCCAATTTACTTATCCCTCACACCAATGTGGGCGGGCGCCAGTTTGCCTATCCGACACCAAAGTAGGCGGGGCGCCCGGTTTACCTATCCCTAGGAGAGCACGACTACCTTGGATGGTAGACTTGGGCAGACTAAATTGAAGCCCACCCAATTTACTCTACCCAAGTCTACCATCCAAGGAAGTCGCGGTTTCTCCTGATAGGCAAACTGGGCATCCATCCACTTTGGTGTGAGGGTTATAAATAGGCGTGCCCAATTTAGTATGCGTAGGGATCTGGCCAAATTGGGCGGGCGCCCAATTTGGCCCCTGTCATGTGATGCAATCGTCTCCTCAGACTCAAGGCTCACCATGAGTTGAGCCGAGCAAATTGGGCGGGCGCCCAATTTGGTGTGCGTGGGGATCCGGGCAAATTGGGCGGGCGCCCAATTTGCCTCCATCATACAACAGCCTCTTCAGCCCCAAGTCTCCCAAGTACTAACACTACTTTCCGTTCTGCAGGAATTAATATGGCGCGAACAAAGCAGACTGCTCGGGTTCCCGGTACCGGACCCAAATTTGCAGAGGCTATTGCAATAGAGAATGCAAGAACGAAGAAGAGAAAGAACCGCTTCTTTGGCATCCAAAGTTGTGCCCAATGAAATTTTGACGGCTGCTCTTTGAGGAATGGGTCCGTGCATAGAGATAGGGAATATTCATCACGGGTCCCACAAACCACCTCAAGGATCTTCTCTTTTCTTTGGCAAGATAGGGGCGAAAAATGAATTCGGGTATCGTCATCGACATGGAGGTCTCGCTCGAGAACAAGGATGACTTCCTCATCGACGTTGAAGACACCGTGTAGATCGGACTTTTGTCCGCTATAAAGTTCCACTATCTAAGCACGAGCCATGTATGATGAACGCAAGTATAAAGGAAAGCCCACATTCTTGCGCCGTAAAAGGATGGGCGCTTAGACTCATATGAAAGTTTAGAGCCGGGCATCAAATCAAGAACTGATATTTTGATGGCTACTACCGCCGGCGAAGGATATTAGAGCACAAAATGTAGCAATGCCGAAAGCATTCCTCACGAGTATCAGGGCAAAAACCAACCTAAAGTATATCTGATACTAAGTGGCTTAAGTCTAGATACAAGAAAGGTGAGATGCGGACAAAGCCAGGGGGGCGCATTACATGGAGACCGACATCAGCAGCCAAAGAAGGCGAGGACACCTCGCTAAGGCTATTCACCGTAAAAGTCGCCACTAAACTTATATTCTGCGTGGAATGAAGAGAACATCAAGGTCGCCCGGATGCGAAAAGTGCGAAGAGGACCAGCCGGTCGAAGAGGAACCCCTAAGCCTTGAGGAAAAGATTTAGGTGGTCCGTCAAGAGGCGCAAGCGGGCGATGTTATCACGAGAGCCCAAAAAGTTCTGGAGGGAGTCCTTCTCTTCTTCTTCATCCAAGAACCGGAGAGTAGCCGGCAGATCGTGAAGTTCACTCCATCCGGTGGCGGCGCCACTTTCGGGAGAGCGTACATGAGTTGTCACAAAACGCCATAGCAAGCATCAAGCACAGGGAGAGAATCTACCCTCTGGGGGTGGGCTTCGAGATTGAAGTCGATGTGTTCAAGATGCATAAAGCCCCGGCAAATATGACTTGTAGGGTCAAAAGTCCAGAGCACTTGGACACTCTCTACGAATCGTTTATCACCCATCGATGCACCCTCCCCCTGCGGCCGATGTCGTGGTCGCTTCGATCCACGCATGCATGGCGAGCAATCAAGTGGAAGAAGTCGAGGATCTGCAAAATGCGTATCTTGGATTGTTAATGGCAACCATAATGACCACGGTTGCTCAACCGCTTGTCACACAAGCTTTGGCATGGCCTCCCGAAAGGAAGCACTTGGCGTAACCGATATTCTTTTCTATGCCAAAAGGAAATGCCGAAGTCCCGGCAGAAATCTCACCGCAATCGAAAGTACATTCGTAAGCCGAGAATAATGACATAACAAAGAAGACTATACACGAGGGAAGTATTTTTCAAGAAATTCAGCAGCCTTCGCAACCAAGGGCATTCTACGGAAGCCTAAGAAGGGCAAACGCCGCACTCATTTTGGAGCCGATTCGTAAGTGCACTACCACCATTACTAGTTCCTCGCTATCCACGAAGTTCAAATTGGGCTCCCCAATTTCAAATTTTGGCACTTTTTCAAATTAAGGCCGCCCAATTTCCCTGACGGCCCGATATTGGGCATCCAATTTCGAACTGCTTCAGTGGAAATTGGGCCCAATTTCACCTCGTTTGATGATCCAAATTGGGCTGCCCATTTCGGTCAGCGCACCGCAGTTAACTATTAAGATGATGTGTATGCCCTTATCTAGTGCCTTCGTGGTCATGCGAGATTGGAAAGTCAGAGCCAAGCAAACCATTAAAAAGTCAACTATGTGTGACTACGACTACTTTGTATATCTTGATGACGAAGTCGTGGAATTTGTGCACCGGGTTGCCCAGTTATTCTATGAAGACCGGTTGAAGGACGAAGAAGGAGAAAAAAATTGAAGTGAAGGATAGGCTTAGACTTTTCACCAATAATTCCCTCACGAATTATTAAAGTCCATGCATCCTCTAGATCCGCAAATGTTGCTGAAGGAGATCAAGGATGGCACCACATTCCCCTCAAGGGAAGCAAGGATTATACCGGGAGACGTACTATGAAAGTCGAGCCGAGAGTCAAGAAGATTGGAACAATGGAGCGGGCCCTTGTCGATACATGAAGGAAGTGAAGAAACTTCCTTTTCAAGACATGGCTGCCTTGAGGCAAGCTCACCCCATATTCCGCGGAGAGAATCTGATGCTTATGTTCGCAAGTAGCATCGGTGGATGGGCGTAAGGGCGCAAAGAGATGGAGAAGGAAAGCTTTCCGGAGTCCCTCTACAAACAAAGTAGACGAATATCTTCTAGGGCGGTTGAGGAGGGTGGCAAACCTTTCAAGTGTTTCCACGTTAGTCCGCGAGGTTTGTGCGTGGGCGTGGTAAACACTTCGCCCGCTTCATTGGATCGCGACTTCGGATATACGAAGAAATGGCCAAAGGAAGATTATGAAAAATTCCTTGACCAGCTAAGCCGCGATGACGGACCAGCAGACTTTTACCGGGTAGCTATATTTATTACCCCCGCATCGCCTCAATGAGTGCCTATCCGCCATGAAGACAATAGACGGTGGCGGCCAGGTGTTTGGGTTGGTTCCTACCAGACCCCCGACCGTAATCGCGACTACCTCTAGAGTTCGAGTTGTTGCAATGTCTTGTCCTCGCTAATGTATGTTGCCGAGACGCAGCGGCGGCTACATGTCGTCTGAGGAAATAAATATTTGTTTCGCCAATTCCGACCATCCAAAGCAATATGCTAAGTTTCCCAAGCATTTACACGAAAAAACAGACATCGAAAAAGAATTTGCCCGATCACGAAAGTGTGCGGCGGTATGCATTTTAAATTGGGCTTCCAATTTGCTTGTTGACTATCAATGTTTCTAACATTTGTTTTCCGTCGGCTTATTGGTCGTATCGACCTTTGGTGCGACAAAGGGTGCAGCAGTGGGGAGGAGTAATGGGTGCAAAATCGGTTGGAAAGTAGGGCGTGCACCTATCTAGTACGCAGTTGATGTTTGGAAGGTTGCACTCGTTCTCGACTTCTTTTCCTAAGTGGTGCTTTTAGCCGAAGCCGGTGTCGCGAGGGCTATAAAACATTGTCTTTTGAGACAGGGCGGAAGCTGGAAATTAAGCTTGTACGGATATTCGAAAGCAACTTCGATGTCATGTTAGACGAGAAAAAATCAAGAGCTCGGGCACTACTGAAAAAGATAAAAGAGGGAAAGAAGAAGGCCTCTACTTCCAAAAATGCTCCTCAGCCTTCCGCCTTTGAGACACCTTTGTCCGTTCTCGCCTACAACCATAAACGGCGCAATCAATTCGAGGCGACAGACAAGAGCGCTGATTCAAGTAGAGCTCAAAAGGGGCAAATGCCCTAGGCTCTCGGATTTGGAACTATTTAGGAGAAGAAAAACAACATCAACGCCTTTGGCGCGGGGACTGGACCGGTGAATACTGTGACATGATTGAGGCGACCTCAAAGTTCGAGGAAGAGGTTGCTAGGGAGCCCGACTCACGTTGTCATGGAAACACAGAAGGGGACAATCGATGGAGAGGATGTGGTCCCCAACACGATGAGCAAATAAGATGTAGAGGAAGAGGTGGAACACGTAAGACAATCAAGGTGCGATGATGAGAATGAGGAACTCAAAGGCCCAAGATTTTATGCAAAGAATGGAATTGATCAAAGAGGCAAAGACAACAACCTCAAAGCCCCAAAGATGGAGAACCTAGTAGGGATCATTCTAAGATGTGCCTCCGCATCTAATGAGCGAATTTTATGATTTGAAAAAAATACGTGAAATATGTTAATAACAATTGTTCATACTTTTTTCGTGAAATGATAACGTTGCACTCATTTCCTTGTCTTAAATTTCTCTAGTTTATTTTGCTAACCAAATTGGGCGGCCAATTTGGTTAACCCTTAGAAACTATAGCCTTTTATTAAATTTATTTGACTTCTCTATCCTCCGCAAGAAATTGGGCTTTCAATTCTTCGGGCAAAAAGCGCCATCAAACATGAAGTGAAGTGGAGCCGCAGTAAAACAAGGGAGATCAAAGAGCGCCCCTCGAATTACTCGTGAATTATCGCTACATTATATAATATTGACTATGCTTATTACATCCTTACAACATTATTATATCCTTGTCGGTACATTAACATATCCGAAAGTGTACAAAGAGTCACTTTCGTCACAACGCCAAAGGCGATGCCATTCACTCAAAGATCTGCGATCGGGGAAGCCAATACGGTGGACCACAACACGAAAGTGAGCTTCCCGCAATTACTCGCAGTCCATCCGCTTTGGACTGGAGCCATGGATCAAGACTAACACCCACCATATAGCACCGCAAATATCGTTGAAACTCAAGTAGCACTTGAAGGATCGATGTTCTCCGGACGATCCGGCAAGGAAGCCATGAGAGATGAATGCAAAGGGAGCTGCTTTTATAGTCGTGAGAAATTATTGATGTCAATTATTGGCGTACATTCTAGCGCAATGTAACCGTATAAGGTACACAGAGATACCCACGCCGAAATTAGGCGCCGCCCAATTTCTCACAAGATCATTCGATATGAGCATTCAAAGGGCAAAGTGGGCGGCCCAATTTCCGCGACATGTTGGACAAGTTGCACATATAGAAGACAAGTTGTACTAATACTTTATCTCATAGATGATTACAAATCGATTACAACAAGATGACAAGCGTTCATTTAGGGGGACTCTTCTCGAGTCATTTTCACCGTGCACCCCAAATCTTCTCTATCATGTACATTTGATGCTCTCTATTCCATATCGGATGGATGATAACGTCGAAGGGATCGGGATAATGGCGAGGATTTAGAGCGACCGTGGTCATCCAGTCTTCCATGGGTATCTCGCTCACGGCCTTTGCTTGAAGTTTTCGTGATTCATCTTGCGGTTGATGGAATCAATGCTCGTGACCGAATGAGACCACATGGCTAGACGAAGGCCAAATTTGATGGTCAAAATTGGTTTGAGATATATTTATACCCACAATCATTATTGAAGGTATTGTACGCAAAAGATTATTGGATGTACAATCGTATATACAACCAATAATCTTTCTACAAGAGTCATCAATAATTCCTTGGCTATAAATATAGGCGCATTCGACGGCATGACACATTCCGGCACGCCATGTCTCGCCATCTTCACAGGCCCCATGTTGACACCCTTACTTGCCTTATGACCTATGACGATCTTTATGCCTGCGAGTTGAAAGGGATCTCTCTCGATCCCTGGCTGTATGGTATAGCTACTGGTCGAAAGAAAGACTCCCCCGGCGAGTATCATGTTACTATCCATATTGTGTGGGTTCCGGAGCGCGAGGCTTTTGAGATTAATAGAATCACCAATAATTACAATCTATGACTCATGTATTTAATAACTTTATATGATATGATGATGTAACTGTGTTGTCCATGAATCAGTTGTTATGTTTCAGTTCTTATCTTCGGTTCTGATCTACGTTTTCTCGTTTTCCTTTTGCCTGCAAGAAGGAAAGTGGGCGGGCGCCCTATTTTCCTCAAAGCGGAAGCCTTCATGCAACTAGCTTCAAGCCATCTGAAGGGCAAAGTCGGCGCCGCCAGTTTACTGGGAGCCTATTCCCGAAGAAATTATGGCGCCAATTTCCTCGAAGGAAAGTGGGCGGGCGCCCAATTTCGTTTGGAGGCCTCGATATTACTGTTCAGAAATTGCACGTCATTGGGCTGTTCTCAATGTAGACAAAAACATTCTATTCATATAGGAATGGAGTACATGGATGGATTACGTAGATAATAATATCAACTAAACAACATGCCTCGAAAGAGATAGTTGAACAGAAAGATAATATATAATAATAGATAATATTAAACATGGGCGTTTGATCAATATCCGTTCCACCGCAATTAGATCCCCCAGGTTGGAACTTTCTGTTATGGCTTGTCGGCCGATGCAGATCCAAACAGGTCATCCAATTCTCCCATCGGATAGGGAGTCCGAGGATGAGTTTAGTTACCAAAGCCACCGCGCGCTTCTTTTCCTTCTTGTAAAGCTTCTTAAACAACGGCCGGAAAGTGTTGTGCAGCCAAACATCCTCCATCTTCAGCAACCTCTTCAGAGCGCTTCTGCCCTGTAAATATGGCGTTTCAAGGAAATCAAAGCGGCCTTCGGCTCTACCTGGCTGAGGTGATCCGGCTCATCGCCGTCCTTCATCAACTCTCCACGACGAAGGAGCTTCACGAGTTGGCTTCTCATTTCTTCACATTGCCATTTTGGTTTATCTCGTTCGCACCTCAACCTGAAGGCGATTCGCATGAGCTAATATTGGCTCGGCGATATGGCAATTGCATTTAAGCCATTGTGAATCCATCGGCGCTACTGGTTCGGACCATTACGGATCGGCACGACTATGAATCTACACTATGCAGATTTGCGAATGCTCTTCGGCCGTGGCGAGACCACGCCTACTGAATAGCGCTTTGACACAAAACTTCGGTTCGCACTTCTTTGGCTTAATAGATACAAGGCCTGCCATCTCACCTACATGCACACATTTCGAAAATTTGCATCATTCTACTAATTAAAACCCTTATATTCTAAAAAATCGGGTCCATTTGGGAGTCATATGGACTCAGCCAAAGTCCACAATTAATGAAATTATGCTCCGAGCAATCTTTTTAATGCCTAATCTAACCTAAGGGTATTGATCCAGTCTGAAGCAATCTTTGACAGCTTCTATTATGCTATTTTTTACTGCAACGGCCAGTCTAAACTGAAACTGCATCGTTATGGTACGCTAAGTCTAACATAAAGAAGATGCCGCGGCAGCAAGCCTTGCATTTGTGTGTGGCTTGGTTGGTGTGGCTGATTTGGAAGCGGCGGTTGTGGATCTTTCAGGGGATTCAACAGCCTGCAGCCTCTCTGATTCCTCGACTCAGGTACAAGCTATTTCAAAGCTTTCTGGTGTTCCGGGGATTAGTAGAGTGGAAGTTTGCCATTTGGCGGGACTTCTTGGATGTTGTAGATGGTGATGGTCGATTTGTACAGCAGTAGAGTTGCAGTTTTTCTGTGAGTTTGTTGTGGAGTGTCGAGGTATCGCTATCTCTTTGGGGCAGTTCTCCTTCCTCCTCACTTTCTTTGTAACATTACCATTCTTTTAATATATTGATGACACAGTTCTTCAAAAAAAAAAAAAAAAAAAATGGGATCTTGAAAAGCCTCTAACACCAAGCACGAAACAGAGAGAGAAAAAAATCAGAACTAAGAACAGAGAGGAAAAACCTTTGATGGAGTCAAATTGTGCTAGAAGATATTGATTCTTATAAAAAGGATTGTAGAAACTAAATATTACCTAGCGAAGCCAGATCCAATTGTTGAATGCGATCTGCCAAAACTTGGAGCTATTCCGGAATACAAAAGTGTATTCCAGAATATAAAAAGGGTAACCCTAGTATCCTTTCCCCTCTTTTCCCCTGTTTCCCTGCTATCTCCACATTTGAAATATAATGTAACCTCTAAATATCTCTACGTCAAGATCGTGTTCAGATATAATGTGATGTGATAATCAATCTTGTTAATTTGAGATTTTCCAGTCTGGTGGGAAAGCTTTTTGGTTTAGCATGATTTTCTATGATTGTTGGTATTTTAGTCGACGGAGCCTCCACCTTTTTCCATTCTTTTCCAATTTTCACGTGCTAGTTACCTCGATTATTCTCCATTGTGATCTTATCCTCGTCTCATTCGTCCTAACCCTTATCTTCTTTTCTTTGACCACATATGGCGCTCCTTGCCCCATGAACTAAGTACTTTTTCACTTCCATTGAATTCGAGCTAGTGGAGTTCCAGATGGTCTTCCCCATTGACTTGGGTGATGGCGCTCCTCTTCTTCTCATACACAATACATTCAGCTCGCTCTTCACCAACAGCTACAGTTATCACACCACCTAGGTTTGTGAGGAGAGCAGAGTTCTCTTCTTTTCGGCCGATGTTTTGGTGTGTGTAGGTTGTGAATCCTCATCACGAGAATGCAGATCGATCCACACGTAGGATCGAGATTCTTGTGAGAGGGCGAGCGATAGATATTCGGTCTTTTCGTGTTTTTTCTCATTTGGCATTTTTCTCACAACAGTATAGTAGTATTGGGCAAACCCTCCCACCCCGCCCTTCTTTTTTTTTCCCTCATTCATGGATCATCGACTCAGGTATCATCTCTGTTGTTAAGAAATTTTAATAATGTCTCTCCTCTTTAAGCAAGTTATTGTTATTTATATGCGACTGGCACGCTTGACAAGCCCACCCTTGTTATAGAGGTTTTTTGTCACGTGGCACGCATGACCAGCCCCTCTAGAGTTTTTTCCTTTCAATTTCTTTCAAGTTCTTTTCAAAGTTACCTATTTTCGCGTGGCTCGCATGTCCAGCCCCTCCTTATCATAGAGGTCTATTGTCGTGACACGCATGACCGACCCTCTCTGGAGGTTTTCCAAGGAGGTTTTTGCCGTTATGTTGATATTTCTTATTTTATGTGGTTTTTGTTGTCATCATCGGCATTCTTTACAGAGCGCACGTGCATAGCTCCATGACAAGAATTCTAACCATTCATATGTTGTGCTTACTAACAAACTTAATGGATGCTTGCTTTATATTTTCAGGATTAGGAAAATCAAGAGACATATATATTTCCTCTTCGCTCGGTACTGATCATTTGCTTCCTCGCACGGGCATCCCAGGCAATACCTCGAGAACATTGACTACCGTTTCTTATTAGAGTTTTTCCCGAAAACCCGAAAGAGCAGGGTTTTGTATCCCGATGAAAACATGTCGCCACTTTTCTCACCTTTGCCTAGCCCCCTCATGATATTATTGGCATTTCCATTTATATGGGGTAGTTTGATATTGTGCCTATGGTGGGCTACCCCACTCACTTTACAAATTATTAAGCCGTTGTGATGAATGAAAAGCCTATCTATTCGGCAGACACTCAAAGAAAGAAGCTAAGCGAAAATGCTTGAACTCATGCAAGGTATGACGGAATCACTTCAATCCTTAAGGTGTTTTGGTGTGCGTATATCACGAGTCCTCATTGCGAGAATTTAGATTTTTTGTTCAACATCATTACATGCAGCCTGCCTTCCTGCATTAAAAAATATGTGCTTAGGTGCTATGTTTCTTCATCGAAGTCGAATTTTTGAAGGCAGCAAAAGAATAGCTGTCCAAAATTTGATATTTACTCAAGGCTCACCTTGCTTTGCATATATGTCTGCGAAAAAGTTTGAGAAAGATTTGGTGTATTTCTTATTCCTTGTTACAACTTTAATACCTTGATTTATTTCAAATTAGACATACTTTTGTGCACAGCCTTTGTAATAGATGAAAGGAGCCACCAGATTGTCATATTAAAATATGTACTATTTTTATCTCATTGAATAATTTATTAACTTTGATTTATTTTTTTTATTTTTTTTTAACCTTCTTTGAATTATTGTCTTTTTACATTGTGTACACATCTCTGAGCATATACGGCAACACAATAAAGGCGATTTTTAAACATAGGACCTATTTGTATCCATGTGTTTGGGCATGAAGCGAATGATACTGTATATGAATTCCAATTCTGGGAAGGGACTCGCAAAGGACACAAAACCGGCCGAGGCTTGTCATTCATCACAGCAGCAGTATACAATGTTTGAAGAATAGAGAGGGGTAGCCGACCATAGGAACAATATCGGGCTACCCCAGAAACAAAAGAAATGTGCACAGGCAGTATAGAAGGGTAATGGTGACAACTTCTCATCGGGATAAAAAATCCCGCCCTTTCGGGTTTTCGAGGAAAACCCTAATGAGAAATGGTCGCCAGCAACCTTGAATGTGTTGCCTGGAGAATCGAAGGAGATGGGTCGATGGCGAAGCCGAAAAAAACAGGACTCCGGAAGATGGCGTAAAACCTGCAAGCAACACAAAGAACTCTAAAAAACACCCGTGAATGGTGAGAGAAATCAAACATGTAGCAGAAAAAGAGAGCATCACCCAATAGGGTGGAGAACAAAGATCACCCAAATCCGTGGAGAACAATTATGTAAAAAGAAATATCGGCCACCCTCGAGGTGGAAATAAACAAAGATCCCCGCCAGTGGAGATAACATCACCCATAGGATGGAGAAAAGCATCACCCAACGGGTGGATAACAATCATTTGAAAAGAAATATGCATCACAGGCGAGGTGGAAATAAACAGAATCACCCGCAGGTGGAGAATAATACGGCATAATGCTGAAAAAAGAAAAACAGTATTAAAGAAAATATTATTATAGCAACACCTAAGGTGGACAACAACAAAGAGTGCATGAACCAAAAAATAGATGAAAAATCACCTGTTAGACGTTAGGAACTGTAAACAACATATATAGAAATAGAAAATAGCACCGAGAGGTGGAAATGGAAAAAATAGCATCACCAACAGGTGGAGATCATCTAGCATCACCCAACAGGTGAAAAAATATAGATAGCATCACCCTTGGGGTGGAAAATAATTTAAGCATCACCCAACAAAAAAAATATAAACAATAGACGAACTCAAAATAACATATAAGGGCGGGTAGGGTGGGAAACAATGGACAAGGAAAGAGATGCTGCTGTGAGAAGACGCCGATAACGAGCCACAAGAAGGACGAGCACATATATAGCTGCTCGTCCCATCCCAGAATAACGATCCGAGGGCTCGGATCGATGCTATTCTAGGAAGGGACTCGCAAAGGACACAAAACCGGCCGACTACCAGAGAACTTCCTTACCTACAAGCCCAGCCGACGGGAAACGTCTAAATGTCGAGCAACATCGCAAACTACATAGCGAGAAGGAGAGACTATGACAACAAAAAATATGAAGAGCTACATGACGTCAACACCCCGGAAATGGGGTCAAACTATAAACCAAATAAAGGAAGATGAATATCAAGAGTGCCAGGGTGAGAGTGGAATTTATAAAGGTAGTGATATGATCAAGGAGCTAACAAGAACAAAGGGTTAGCGAAAAGTGTATAATCTGCCCAAGGTTGTAAGAACAATATAACAAAAGGCAAGGGTGATGTTAATAGGTCCCTAGTGATAAATGAAGAAGGTGTATAAAGGAATCAAACGAGATGCCTAGACTGCCAAAATGAAAAGACCAAACTAAGAACATGAAATGTCAACCACATCCAATAAAAAGCAACTTCTTGAAGCTTACCAGATGCATGACAAACACCAACAGAAGGAGCAAGCTCAGAGCAGTGTCAAGAAGAAAAATAATGTTGACATCAACAAGAAGTCTAAAGCAAAGAGGTTCATAAGGTTGAGTGCTAAGGTCTGGTTCAGGGTAGCATAGGAGAAATGTGTGGTGATGTCAGAAGACAAATAATACCATATGCGTAAAGCCATGAATAAAGACCCCAAAATGAATCATACTTTGGCAAACGAGGGATGAGAATGAGAAAGAGGATGTAGACACGTTAGCACCAATCAAAAGGAAGGTCAAGAAGGAAATTGAGACGAAAGTTAATTCGGATCACAACGCAAATCGAACAAAAATGAGGCTTAAGTAGTCAAAAGTGAGGTTATGGCCAATGAAAAGGAGGAGATGGAGGTCAAAGTGCCAAGGTGGGGGTGGAGGGCAAGGAGACAGCCATATGGTAAAAAAGGACAAATGAAAACATAATGGCTAGGTAAAATGACAGATTAATTGTTTGGGGTCTGGGTTCGGGAACTCCTGCAAGACAGCCCTCTGTGAGGACCCTTGGATCTAACAGGAGAATCCGGGAGCTATGTCACGCGGGATTTGCAAAAGGAACAAGGGAAAAGAGAAAAGAAAGCAAAAGAGAACAATTGAGACAATAATGAGAACAACTTCCTTGATGTCAACGAAGATACATGAGCTCTCGCAATCGAGAGAAGACTGAAATGAGACAAGACTCAAAACTCATCTAAAAAACTAGAGCGCTAGCTCTACTCATATATATAGTACAACGGCCTTTGGCCCAATATAGACACTCTGACTGATTTCGGTGCCGACTCCTGGAAGGAGGCCTGATTTGCAGGAATGCTAGCGGTGCCTCTTGAAGTGCCTGAAATCACGCTGACGCTGACGCAGGCTGTGACGGGCCGTCACTTGTCTGAGCGCCTCCTCTTGACGCCAGGCGTGGTCTTTGTCTGCGTGGTCTGCTTGGTCTTCTGTGGGGCCTTTGACGACTGACCTGTGCCTGGCTGCGGATCCTTGGCCTTGACTTGGTCCGTCGTATGCATGAATAGTCCTGTACCAGCACGTACAAGACTAACACTCCCCCCCACCAAACGACACTCAGAGTGAAGAAAAGGAGGCAGTGTTTCCGATGGCGGGAATCCAGCAGTTTGAAAGTGATCCTCCCGGGAATGAGGACGGGCGCCATTGTGATAATGGCCAATGAGATCCTGACGTACTTGAAGAGCTTCTGGAGTGTTAAGCCCAAGGGCAGGATCTGCATCAATGAGGAATTTAGAGCGCACCATATCTTCAAGGGCAGCATGTGCTTCAGAAGGAACGAACTGGCACTCCATGAGAAGGCAGGTCTGAAGGCCGAAAGCACTGACACTGGCATTCGGGTTGCAATAAAAGATGGGACGCTGTCGATTTAATGAGCTGACCAAGATGCACTTGAGAGCAGCACAGAAGCCGGCTTGACGGTGAACGGAAGGGTCCGGTGAGGTGGCAGCATTCTGCAAGAATGCATCAAGGCCATGAACAGCATCAGCAGGATTTTGCCAACCACGCTCATTTGCAATATAGATCCAAGTTTGAGTGTGTTCCAAGGTGGCACCATCCTCCCAATTGGAGCGTCTGACAAAACTTGGATCCCACCGGAGATCCGTCGAGATCTGAGGAGGAGTCCACCCAGCGTGGCCTTCCAAGACTTTTGTCCAAAACGGAAGACGCCAGTCAGAGGTGAGAAACCGTGGGCATGGAGGGACGCCCAATGAAGCATATGGAGAGTGAGCCAGGCCCGTGGGCTGCTGAGCCTGCTCCCTGAATTCTCGAACAAGGTCGGGATCAAGAGCACGGCACCACTGGTCCCAATCAGAAGCAGAGAGCTGAGTATAGACAGGAGGACTATCCCATCCCGTGGGTATCGTCTTGCTATCCAAAAGGGCACGCAGTTGATTGTAGCCTGCTAAGTGCTGCATATAAATTTGGGAAAACGGAAGATCCTCTGGATGGGCTAGATTCTTCCGGACCTGTTCCAGCGTTTCAGCTTGCCATAGAGGTAAGTGATGAGCAAGCTCTGGCATGTACTCCTGATTAAGAGTGTGATTCTGATCATGATCTTTTAAATACGGGTTGTTATCCAATAACAACCAGTGAGACTGGGGGTCGCCATGAAAGTTTTGATGTGGCCCATCTCGGAATTTGTCTTGCGTATCAGCCAGATAGAAGTCATGAAAGATGTACGCCATCTACCGAACAACTCAAGGTGGTGATCGATCGTGGTCTTCACAGTGAATGAGGTCGAAGACTAAGAGGGCACAGAGTAAACCTTTGTCTTCAACTGAAAGGTCGGGCCAAATCCGGAGAAAATCCTCACTGCGCATCTGGGCATCAACCTGACCATCTGCCGTGTATCACTTCAGAAGAAAGAGGTGGCGGCGGGCAACCACATAATCCAGGTAACTGGATGGAGTAGAGAAATCCACAGGCATGTGAAGAGCTATATTAATGTAGCCCTCTTGTAGGTGTTAAGTTTGGCAAGGTCTTCGTCCTTGTCGCCTAGGAGGTTATCCCTGGCCTTGACGTGCTCCAAAGAATTCTGAATGGAGGACCAGGATCGAGCCCGTTGATCGCCAGCGTGCTGTTCTGATCTTGTGCAAGTTTGAGATCTTCACGGGCCTTTAAGAGAGCCTCGTGCTTTTCTTGAAGTTTGTCTTCCAAGGATTGAACTTGCGTGTTGGCAACTTGAAGATCCATGTGAACAACATCCGATGCCTCCAGGGACGCTTGAACTCCATTCATGAGAACTTCTTGGGATTCTTGTAACTTGAGGGCAGCGGCCTGTACATCCTGCTGATATTGATACAGGAGCTGGCGAGGATGTGGGGGTGCAGGGTCCTATTGTTGCCTGGTCTGGGATGTCTAAGAGACATGATGAGAAGTGGAAGGCATGGTTTCTGTGGAGGAAGAGGAGACAGTGACATGCGTGGCGTTGTGTTGGACATGACCAGAAGAAGAAGGGCGTGAAGTGCCAGCCGGTTGGTTTTGAGGAAGTGAATGAAAAGATTGCTGAGTGGATGCATGAGAAATGGAAGGGGTCCCAGGATGAGGAAGGTAATGACAGATGAGGGCTTGAAGATGGCCACCCATGGAGGCTTCAAAGACGGAGGAGGGGGCAGCCCTAAGGCGATCCACTTCATGAAGAAGTCTAAAAAACAACATTTGTGGCCAATCAATATGGTGAGTGGAGCGGATGGCCGTGGTAACAACATTGTAGAATGGTTTATTGATATGGGTGTTCTTGATGGAATACCCAAGCAATTTGCACCACAGAAACTTGACAAAAGTGTCGTGGGACTTGGCAATATTGGTGAGGCGATGCATGTTGGCTTGATAAGGAACAGCGCCAAACTCAGAAATCAGGGGCTGAGTAAGCAAAATGGTGGTGCCATCGACCATGGTAGCATAGCCTTCCGGGCTGTTGACTATGTGAGCGACGAACTGCTTCAATTGCTCTGGATTTGGTGCAGGGAGGTCCATTTGTGAGAATTCGTAAAGCTGCTGACGTTCCGCGACTTCACGACTCGGGCCAACGAGGGCTACGCGAAAGGTGGGTGTCGAGAAGGTCACTGACTCAAAAAGAGCCGGATCCCGTGGAGCAGAAGCTTGGAGTTGAGGAAATTTGGGTGCAGTAGCCATGTCGAAGAGCGTCGAAGAGGAACAGGAAGAACTGCCTTGAGAAGCCGGAGGGCAGAGAACAGAAGACGAAAACGAAGATAGACGAAAAGGTGTTTAGGGCACACAAGGGTTTGGCAAAAGGGCGTGATGAGAATGAAGCAGCAACCGTTGATGATGCCAGGTGGCAAGAGATGCGAAGGAGTCGATTGAGGGGCAAAAATTTGGCTAAGTCCCCAAGCTGGTAAGGGAGAAGCAATGAACGGTAGAGATGTGACGTAAATGAACGATCGGAGGTGACAGCTGGCGAAGGTACACATATTAATATTCGACGGGCATGAAAAGAAGGAATGGCATTTAATGCAGGCAACTCGAAATATCATTAAAACGAAGGTGTCAGAAGTTACCATTGCTAGATATGCGGCGGGAGAAAAGATTCCAATTTAGAAACAGCCTTGCATTGCAACCACGTCGACGAGTTTTCTGAGTGGTCCACGTCGACAGCTATATAAGACGAGCAGTGGGCAAAGCTGATACACCCTTGGCGATGATGAGTATGGCCGCGGCTGGTTTGAACGAGAACTGCACAATGCCTAGCAATTGTTTGGAATGGATCACCTGCAAAATGAACTGTCTGGATCTCTGGAAGTGCCACAACTGTGGCATCCCGATGGACGGCTGGTGCAGTGGGATGGCTGAGCATCCCGATCCGCTGACCAATCCAATGGATGTGGTGGTGCATCTGCGCTGGGATCCGGAGCAGAATTACTACCACATCCTCCGCATCACCTCTGCTCCCAACCCGGAGTAGAGGGGTTTTAATCTTAGGATTTTGTAAATAGGGCACTGCCCATAGAGCTCTGCTCATAGCGGAAGTAAGTGGGCAATGTTTACATTTTGTAATTTACCTCTAGTAATATAAATATACCGCTTTTAGTCACTATCTGTTGTTTCAGGACTTTGTGGTGCATCTTTTGTAGAACTGTCTGTAGCTTCTGTATGAAATTGCTTAAGGCGAAAGCCATTAACCAGAGTAGGTAAGGGAGTGCCGTCTAATTTGGCCAGTTTGAAAACACTGGGTTGAACAACTTGAACAATTTGATAAGGACCAAGCCATCTGAACTTTAACTTGCCTGAAAAAGTTTTGTAACGAGAATCATAAAGAAGAACCAAATCACCTTCTTTGAATGTTTTTGTCTTAAGTCGTTTGTCATGCAACGATTTCTGCAACTGTTGTCCATGAAGAACACGAATGTAAGCGTCTCGCCTAAGTTCATCCAAGCGTTCCAATTGATAAACCCGTTCCTTGAGTGCAGCAGGTGGATTATGTGCTGTAGCAAGTTGGAAACGGAGAGTCGGAAGAATATATTCAAAAGGCATGAGAGCTTCTTGTCCATAAACCAGTTTGAAAGGAGTGTGGCCAGTAGCAATCTTGAAACTGGTGTTGTAAGCCCAAAGAACAGTAGGCAACTTGTCCTGCCAATCTGTACGAGAAGCGTCACAAATTTTCTTGAGAACAGTGATGAGAGTTTTGTTGGTGCTTTCAGCCAAGCCATTTCCTTGAGGATAGTAAGGTGTACTCTTCCGGTGTTGGATGTGAAGATAGTCCGTCAGCTCCTTGATGGTATGATTGACAAAATGCACGCCACGATCACTAACAAGTTCCGTGGGACAACCAAAACGCGTGATGATGTGCGTATAAAGAACCTTGGCTGTACTGGCAGCAGTGTTGTCTGGAAGTGCACAAGCTTCCGCCCATTTGGTAGCATAATCCGTGATGACCAGAATGTAGCGGGCACGGGTGTGCTGCGCCGGTGGGTCCATGGGCCCCACAAGCACAAAGTCCATTCCCCATTTGCTGAAGGGAAGTGGCGTGGCGACCGGCGTCAATGGAAGAGCGTCACGGGCCGTGGGCTTCCCCACACGCTGACAGACGTCACACGTGCGAGCATAAGCGTGGGCATCTTTGAAAAGCGTGGGCCAGAAGTATCCTGCCAAAAGAATTTTGCGTGTCGTGGCATCACCACTAAAATGACCACCACCAAGCCCGTCGTGGGCTTGTCGAACAATATCGAGCACCTCATGAGGAAGAACACAACGACGGAGGACCAAGTCTTTACCACGTTTTAGATGGCCTGCAACCATAGTGTAGTCACGGACCTCTCGGAGAAACTGACGGCGGCGTGAGCGAAGCTTTTCTGGTGAGAGCGTCGGATCTTCTGGAGGAAGAGCACCAGTGAGAAGATATTGCTGAAAGTTGTGAAACCAATGCGGCGTGGACCGCGACCGTGGAACAATTGAGCCGCCCGAAAGGCATCGAAACACCCGCGGAGGGATCATCCGTGGATGCATGAAAGATAATCGGCACCACATGAGACTTGCCCGCCTTTATGAACAATTTCAAAAGGAGCAAATTCTTGCGGTAAGAAGGACCCAACGAAAGCAATTCTACCCGTATGGCTTTGTTGATTAAATACAGAAGAGCTTGATGATCAACAAAGAACTTGATCTGGCTACCCAACAAATAATGACGGAAACGTTGGACACAGAAGACTAAGCCCAAAGCTTCTCGTTCCGTGGCAGAGTAATTGAGCTCAGCAGGATTGAGTTTCCGGCTGGCATAACGGATTGGCTTGTCCGTATGTTCATCATAGGCCTGAGAAAGAACAGCACCAATGGCAAAGGCAGAGACATCAACATGAACGTGGAAGGGCTTGTCCCATTGAGGAGGAACAAGGACGGAGGCCTAGGTAAGTAACAATTTTAACTTCTGAAAAGCAGCTTCCGCTGGGGGATTCCAAGCCCAAGTGGATTCATCACCCGTGAGTTTATGAATGGGATCAGCTATAGCTGCAAGTCCAGGAATGAAGGTGGAATAGTAATTAACCTTACCCAGGAAAGAGCGTGTCTCTTTGATATTAGATGGTGCTTGAGCCTTCAGTACACAACTGATTTTAGCGGGATCCATGGTGATGCCTTCTTTACTGACCACATGACCCAACAAAACGCCAGAGGTGACGCAAAAAGTACACTTCTCAGGATTGAGACTTATGCCAGATTCATCACATTTTTGAAAGACAAGTTCCAATTTTTCCAAGTGATCATCCATGGAGCTGTAGGCTGAAAAATCATCTTGAAAGATCTGAAGAAAAGGTTTATCCTTCATAAAGTCTTGAAAGACAGAGAGCATGATGCGCTGAAAGGTTGAAGGAGAGTTTGAGAGACCAAAAGGGACCACCTTGTAGGCAAAAGTGCCCCACGGGGTGCTGAAGGTAGTTTTGAGTTGATCTTCTTTCTGATAGAAATTTGATTGTACCCAGAGAACCCATCCATGAAAGAGTACATCTCATGACCAGCAACTTCTTCAAGAACCTGGTCTGTGAAGGGAAGCGAAAAATGATCACGCTACGTAGCTTGATTGAATTTTCTGTAGTCCACGCAAACGCGGATCTTACTATTGTGTTTGAGAGCAATGACGATGGGGCTCACCCACTCAGAGTGTTTGACCTCATAGCTAAGAGTTTATCAATTTTGGCCTTGACGCGGTCACGGTAATTGGGGTTGAGCCTATACTGTCGTTGCTAGATTGGGCGTGCAGCAGGTTTGGTAGGAATGGTGAGTTCCCCCAACTCTGTTTTGATTCCTCTAAGGTCTTTGTAGCTCCAAGCAAAAATGTGTTTGAATTTTTTGAACAGCGTCATGGCGCGTGCTTTATAAGTGGTGGGAAGATTTGCAGCTAAGCGGACAGGTTGATTGTTACCAATGTCCACAATTTCCACCGCTGGAGTTTGAATATGAGGAACAACCTCTGTGTCCTGAACCTGATGAGCAGGAGGTTGAAGCATGACAGGAGGAGCAGCATTTTGAGTAGTGAAGAAAAAGGGCTGCTGAGTGTCATCAAGCAAGGGTTGCTTCATGATAGCATGGTCTCCGAAGAAAGGGTGCTGTCGGAAAAATGATCAAGATGTTGAATGCGATTGCAGGAAGCCAGGTACGGGTCCAAGCGAGCAGCCACAGCCTGGTCCTGATCCAGCGTCATCTCTCCCCAAGGATCAGCATACTCCGGGTAGGAGGAAAGAGGCAGACCCACGGGTGGAGCTTGAACATGATAAATATTTTGTGCTTCTTCAGAGTTAGTGTCGGAGATTGAGGGTTCTGCATTCTCAACAGAGATCAATTTGCCAGTTTCCAGATCCATGGTGGCATTGAGATGTCCATCAGTTATAACAAGTTGGTCCGTGGCCCAGTAATGAATACTCTTAGCCTGGCGGAGAAAAGGTCGTCCAACCAGCATTTCATAATCACCAGGATCTTCTCCAGCTTTCCAAACACCAAATTCCAATGGGAATTTGAGATCACCAATGCTGATATGGAGAAGAGGAGCGACACCTTGAGGGCACGTGATATGGCCATTTGCCAACTTGATGTCATAAGGAGCACGGTATAATTGTTTGATGCCCAATTGCTTCCTGAGCTTGTCAGTAATAAGATTGACGGCACTACCACCATCAATTTGGACATGATTGATGTGCTGATTGCCCACCGTGGCGTGCTTGCAACAGCTCCAACCAGAACCGTGGGAAGAGGTAACTGATCTTTGAGAGCCGGACAGAGTTTCAATATGGTGGCCAGGCTCAAAGGAATCTTGATCTTGGCGAGTTCTTCCTGAAGTTCCAAAGGAACATGTGAAAAGGGGTCCGCAGGGTCTAATGGAGCTGGAGTCTGTGGCAAAGAAGCGGAGACTTCTTTGAGAAGCTCTACCTCAGCAGCAATATTTGGATACGGTTGAGAGCATGTGCCGGTAGATGATGACGGTGCTGCCTGACGCTGCTGAGCTCGAGTGGTGGCATGAACATTTGCCAGTGTGCGACCTTCCGCAGCCTGCATGAGTTTCAGAATACTTTGTCTCACTTTAGGCATGACGTGAGGCATGAGTTTATCAAGATTAGCGCCGGTGAACTTTTTATCATCATCATGAGGGATCAAGCTTCCACAAAGAAAGGCGAAGGCGTGTCGTGAGGGATGATGGTCAAAGGGCGTGAAGCCCGTGTGTGATGGGTGACGAGACCAACCCAATTGGACTGCTGGACAGGAGGGTTCAGTGCCTGATAAATCTCCTCTTGGGCTTGTTGATCCATAGGAGTGGAGGTAGATGCGGCCTGCTGAGGTCGCTGTTGTTGAGGCGGCCGAGGGGGCTTCCCAAAACAGGACGAGGGCCATGTTTACCGTTGGCCACCCAGAGTTGATAAGCCGTGAGACGTACTAAAGCTGGTTGGTTTGAACCTGGAAGTTGTACTTGAACTTGAGGAAGTTGAGGACACGCCGTGGTGGTGTGACCCCATTCATGACAATGATAACATTGAGCCTTTGAAGGATCAAAGGGAGGACAGTTGCCTTGTCCCCGTGGCTGCTGAGATTGCTGCGTTTGTTGATACTGCTGCGGTTGTTGAGTGGGATATTGCTGAGGCTGATATGACTGTTGTTGTTGAGGCGTGGTCTGGACTTGAAAAACCATTTTATTCCGGAAGGGTGTAGGATGAGAACGAGTGCATTCCTCCGTGGCGTGATTGCACATATTGTACCTTTTACAGTGAGGAGGTCCATTGGAGGAGTTGCATTCATTTGCCAGATGGCCTGGATATTTACAAAGATGACACCAGATTTGTGAGCGTTGTGGGTTTGTTTGCTGAGGCTGCACAGAATTTTGTGGAGGTATGAAAGGAAGTTCCGTAAGAGCAACACCTCGAGAAGAGACATTGACCGAGTGATTGACCAATTCAATGGCCTGCTCCAAAGACTTGGGACGCAGGTATTCTGTCATGAGGCGAATGGCAGGAGGAAGGCCCTGCAGGAACCAGACAAGAATCCGGCTTTGCGTGGGGTACTCCTGGAGTTTACTGACGAGAATGTGTAGACGGTCCGCAAAAATCCCCTCGGGCCGACTCGCGGTGGGCTCTTGCCGGCAAGGTCATTGAGTTGCTTGAGGAGTAACCGATCATCGTCCGTGGTGCCATAATGAGACGTAAAGGCGCCATTTCATGCCAACTCGCTTCCCAAAGGACTTTTGTTGGCCATTAACCACTGATGAGGGGCACCTCTAAGCGTGGTCGAAAAGATATGAAATTTGAGTTGTGGCTGCGCATGACCATTCAGAATGGCCAAGGCTTCAAATTCCTCCATGTGAGCTTGAGCACTTTGATCCAGAGGTTTGCCTTTAGTGTTGCCAAAAGTGGGATAAGTCAGCTTCAAATTATGAGTGGGAGATGAAGGTGGAACTTGAGCATAGACAGGTGGATTTGGTGGAGGATATGCAGAAGCATGGAGAGGTGGAACCGCCTGGGACTGAGAGCAAGGGGGTGGGACTGAAAAACCCGGTGGTCCATAGAAAGTAGCATCCGGTGGGGAAGGGTCTTGAGAGCCATCCACATTAGGCTTGAGATCAGTGGTTTGATAAACAGGAAGAGCGTGCTGAAAAGATGGAGAAGACTGAAATTCGTGAACGTGGGGAGGGCCAAAGGACACTTGATGGTAGCCCATCCCAAAGGGGGTGAAGAAGGTTGTGATGGCTGGGGGGTGTGGCCTGAAGGGATATGGATATAGGTGCTCTCAGGAGTCTGGAAATAGTGAGGCGTGGGCTGAACAGGGGTATGTTGTGGAGATTGAGGTTGGGAACAATGGCGACACATAGGGGGAGACCCTGGGCGAGAATGAGCACGAGGGGTAGGAGGTGCCGACTGAGCTCTGGAGCGGACACGACCTCCCTCAATGTCATAAGCAGTATCATACATATCCCGAACAGTCTCGCGTCGTTGATGGCGCTCCAGTCGGCCGTTTGGCAAAGAAGTTCTTCAGGAGTGAAACCTCGAGCCGACATGATGGAAAGAAAAGAAAGATCAAACCCGGCAGCGGCGACAGTGTTTGGGGTCTGGGTTCGGGAACTCCTGCAAGACAGCCCTCTGTGAGGACCATTGGATCTAACAGGAGAATCCGGGAGCTATGTCACGCGGGATTTGCAAAAGGAACAAGGGAAAAGAGAAAAGAAAGCAAAAGAGAAAATTGAGACAATAATGAGAACAGCTTCCTTGATGTCAACGAAGATACATGAGCTCTCGCAATCGAGAGAAGACTGAAATGAGACAAGACTCAAAACTCATCTAAAAAACTAGAGCGCTAGCTCTACTCATATATATAGTACAACGGCCTTTGGCCCAATATAGACACTCTGACTGATTTCGGTGCCGACTCCTGGAAGGAGGCCCGATTTGCAGGAATGCTGGCGGTGCCTCTTGAAGTGCCTGAAATCACGCTGACGCTGACGCAGGCTGTGACGGGCCGTCACTTGTCTGAGCGCCTCCTCTTGACGCCAGGCGTGGTCTTTGTCTGTGTGGTCTGCTTGGTCTTCTGTGGGGCCTTTGACGACTGACCTGTGCATGGCTGTGGATCCTTGGCCTTGACTTGGTCCGTCGTATGCATGAATAGTCCTGTACCAGCACGTACAGGACTAACATTAATAATAAAGCGAGTGCCATACATATAGTCCGCTATTATAAAGCAAAGGAAGTAATGCTAATGGACCAAAAACACAATGACGACGTGAAGTGACATATTAGTAGTAAAGCTATCCATGTGAGCTACGAAAAAAGTTGAGGTGTTAGTTGGAGTGGGCCCAGTCTGTCAATAGTTTCAATGGCACTACGTCTCGTGAATGAGGTCGAATCAATTGCATGGTTAAGGAAGGAAGGAAGGAAGGAAGGAAGTATATTTTAACGTCCGCGGAGGCCAAACTTGACCTATGAGCCGGTATATGCAGTACACAAAGCAGATAAAACCACACCAAAAAGACAAATGCTACATGACTCTGATCGACACCAAGACTCTGATCGACATGGCGCGCACCAAACAGACCGCTCGACTTCCTCGACAAGGCAAAACAGTCGGAGGCCAAGGAGGCCGAAGGAAACAAGAAGAGGAGAGGGCAAAACGAGAGCGAGAGGCCAAGGGTCAAGAAGCAGCAGAGCAGAAGCTGGTCCAACATTTTGAAGACTCAACAGCCTGCACAGTACACGCCAAGGGAGTAACTCTAATGAAGAAAGATATGCACTTAGCCAGTCATATCAAAGGAGAGCCTTATTAATTTCGTAAATGATAAAATTTGTTTAATACAAAGTGTTTTAGAGTAAATTATAAGTGTATAAAGTTACTTAATTAAGTTGAGTTAGTAAGTTTTAGCTTTTGTTTTAGTCAAAACAGATATCCTAGGCCAATTTGAGAGGATGTCTCACACGTCGCGCCAGGACAGAAAATGAAAAGTTCATTATCGGTCTGGGCGCAACGTGTGAGACCATGCTGTGAGACCATGCCCCAAAAGTGCCCAAAACTGCTCCAAATCGACCAAATAAGGGGTCCATTCTGCCTAACTCGACGAGATAAGTAGGATTAGACCCTTATATCACCCAAATTGGACAAGTTTAACCCATTTTGAGCCAATGTCTCACACGTCGCGCCAGGACAGATAATGAAAATCTCATTTTCGGGCTGGGCGCAATGTGTGAGACCTCCAAATTTTGAACCTCCATAACTTGAGCTACAGAGCTCCAAATCGCCTGAAATTTGTTGCGTTAGGACCGTTAGACAGCCTAGAATCCATTTATGACCTCAAATTAGGATAGAAATGTCAAACCCCATCTCAAAATGACCAAAATTTCTCAAACCCTTGAATTGTTTTTCCAAACTGTAGTTTGTTTGTAGATAGAAGCATGCCCCATTAGTAGCTCGCAAGTATTGCTCTCGGCTCAAATCTGATGCCTTACTCCTAGATAGAAGTCCCCAAGAACACCCCTTTGTTATAGTCATCTAGACCTCAGCATAGCAACCCAAGTCCAACTCTTCGTACATCACCTCTGCTCATGCCCAAGGCGTAAACCTTGACCTAATTCTGTGTCCTTCTAATAGAGTTTGACTTATATAGCCGCCACATTGACACTCCCTGTTGCCAGGATACTTAGAAAGGAGCTAGAGTCTAGAGCTGCTCAAGTCACTCCATGTGTAGATATTGGACCCCTCCCTCAAACCAACTTTGCTAAGACCTTAGAGTATGCCTCAAACATCATGGAGGTCTTGCAAAACAAACCCTCATTTCATGCCATACCACACGTCCTAATGTCCATAGACTTGTAGATTATAGATATGTCTCCAGTAATGCTGCTCGAGCCATCTTGCTTGCTTATAGAGCCCAAAATGTTGTAGGAGAGCCCTTCAAGTAGACCCTTAGACTCTAGGATATACGAGAGTTGCTTTCGAAGTACAGGGCCAGAGCCACAGATGAGCTACAGACGCAACTTCTCGAAGACATCAAGGTCCCAGCCGATGTACAAACAGATAAGGAGAGGAGACCGAAAAGGCAGACCCAAGAGAGGGAAGCACAACGACAAACACCTCAATCGACAAACGAGTAGAACAGGACACCACCGGCCTATCATCAATCTTCATCAAATGGGAAGAATATTTAGTAACCAACGGCATCAAGAATTTTCTAGATGTCAACCTCCCGGCTACCACGACGAGGTCACATCAGAAAGAGGATCTCGACGCCTTCACCGACTCGACGCACATGAGTTTCAAATGGAAGAATACAAGGCAGCAAAATATAGGTGCAGGAAGACGTTAGACATCGATGCCGCGTTAGCATCACGAGCTAGGGCCAGAGGGCATAATCGTCCGTCGAGGAGAGAAGTCATGGCGACACAGGAGCGTATAGAAACCGGAGGGAAGACCACCACGACCTTGCAGCCCCCAGCAACAACAAAGCACCTAAGGCTAACCAGGACGAGCTTCCAGCTCCTTGCACCAACAGGAGAACTTCCATCGGTTCCAAAAAGTAGGAGACCACGAGGGAGAGGAGACGCATATCAAGGAACATCTCCGACTCGAAGGCCTATATCAGCACTAGGGGCAAGATCAAGGAGGAGAATATTCTGCTCAAACAGAATTCGACCCGTGAACACCTAGAAACCAAAGGAAGGGACTACTTTACTACGCCAGCCAAGGAGTGCGAGACTCGAATGGATAAGACCCAAGTGACGGAGGAGACGACCTAGCCAGCAAGTACAAATCACGCAAAGGCGACCAGAAGGAGCTATGGTAGGTATAATGGAGATGACAACACTTCCAGCACACGTGAGAATCACCTCGGTGAAGCAAAGCCCAAGCAAATGTGAGTCGCACTCGTAAATTCAATCATGGAGGAATGACATTGCCCGCCTACCCACCACACGCATCTCGAGCTTCAAGACATTCAAGAATGCCCGATCGCAACAGCCGTGTGACCCTACTCAAGCTCGATCAATGGCACCGCGACATCAGCAACCTTGCAACGACACACCGCATGTAGGGACGCTTGAGCTGGTCACCGCGCATTCCTCGCGACGAACATACACAATAAGGAGGAGCATCTTTTCAAGGGATCACATCGACGAACACTCTTCGCAGAACTTGAGGTGATCAGCTCGGATCGCACATGAAGCTCAACAATAGTAGCAAAGATCTCAAGAAATCCCGAGTCAACCTCGAACGAAGAAGATGCAAAGAAACCGAAGAATCAAACGCGATCAAGGAGGGGAAACCCTAAAGGAGTATAAATAATTAGGTAGATCTTCGTAGTTGTTTTGCAAAAGTGGATGAATTAAAATCCCAATGTAAATGCGTATATGTCTATTGTATATCTCGGATGCTCACAGATATAGTGGAGAAACATGAGTTTAAAGTCATGTTTTACGGATTTAGCGCTTAGATCAGGAAGCTCCTTCACTTCGACTACCAAAGGAGGAAGCGAGGAAGCACAACTATAGCCCAAGATCAAAATGGAAGAGCAAGTACGAGGGAGAACGACCAGAGCCCAAGCAAACCTTCGACTCCAAATACTTCGGGAACTGCCCTCAAGTAGAAGACCGCTCGTCCACCCAATGTCAGAACAAGAGACAACACCGGTCATGTCAAGAGCATCAGCACTGCACCAGGACATCGTAAGGGCGCAACACTACCCCTTGTGGCAGCGGCAACACTTGACGAACTTATGACACGAGTGGCCTCAACAATAGAAGGAGGAACGCCCCGACATCAACGAGCCAACTAAGAAGGCAACATCTCGACGACCATAAGTCCACCTTGTGGTAATATAGGGTGATGCGCTATGACACGGTATTAGATGGAGATGCACTTACGAAAAGGCACCGCTGACGAGGGATATGCCTCCAACAACTAGGTTATGGCTTCGGTACTCCTACCAAGAATTAGAAGAGAAGAAGCCGACCATATCTCCGACATGTGGCACGCCAAACGCCTAAGGTAGAAGCATTCTACACCTTAACGACAAGGATAGCAACCGATGCACCTTCGCTAAAAGAGAGTTTAAGATAATAGCCGTGCTATTCAACGACAAGAGTATATCTAAGGCAAGTACTTCTTCAACGCAAGGGTCAAGCCGCACGACATATAGGGACCCATCACCCCGGCAACATAGCCGCCAGGAGGAGAGCCATGATGCTTTACTTGTCGAGAGACCACATGCATAGAGGGACAAAGGTCGAACCGAAAGTGGAGAAGTGCTAGCAACCGACTTCTTCCACGAAGCCCCTAGAGGCAACAGAGGACCAAACCGACGAAAGCACAATCAAAGTCACCGAGGGTACCTCAAGACAAGAAGACGGCATAGCACGCGGAACGCGACAACGCCCAAGCCATGTGATCGAGGGATCAAACGAGGAAGTTTGGAAGCTCGATGGAGAACCAACTAGGTGAGGCGAGCCGATGACTTGCACGCCCTTGCATGCAACCCGGTGAACCCAAGGATGAACGATTCAAAGAACAACCGTGAGAAGAGAACAACTCCGTAAGAGTATTGCCAAAGGAATCGCGGCAGACACCCTCAAGAGACGCCTCCAAATAGCTTCAAGTATCATGAAGGGGAGAACAATTACCACGAGAACATGATCAGAAGCGACTGCATCGAAATGTCGGCATCAACCACCAAAGACACCTTTCGCTAGAATGTGATGCAAAGCGTGTTGTGCCATAGTCGACAAACACCGGAGGGCCCAAGTATAGCAACAAGTTACCCCGAGTATGAGCCGACGCACAAATAGGAGGATATAGATCATCAACACCATTGCACCGGAGGAACACCGGCGACATCGCCATGAGTAGGCGGCAACTCAAGGGAGGCACAAGGGGGACCTAATAGCTCTAGTAGTAATTGTAATTATGTAAGCTATATGTTTTGCATGTATAGTTCCCTTGTTATTCCTTCCCCCATAGCGTAACAAATCAAAGGAAGAGATGTCATGCAAGTTGCAGGGGTGAAGCAATCAACATCGTCAACACTCTTCGGGCAACACGATAACGACAAGAGGACTCGACGTGTGAGACATCGATGGAGTCGAAGAAACAATATCGGACACAGAGTCGTCCTTTAGCTGCCAAGACAAAGAGTTCAAGATGAAAGATCTTTTTCAATGGCGCCACCTTCAGGCTTTTGAAAAGCGGCATGAAAGATTTCAAGTGATCAACTACGCCATCAAAGCCTCCAGCCTCTACATCAAAGAGGAGCCACCGTCAACGAGACTGAAGTATCGAGCGACTCGGAAGAACGTTACCTTGCTACTTCAAGCAGGCAACGAGCGGATGGGCTTCTAGCAAGCTCAAAGATATAAGGCCATGGGGCCTAGTAGGTTAAATGTAGTGATGGTAACATCCATAGTGGGATTAGAAGGCAATTCCAGATATTCTCGCTGAAAGGATCGCCCCAATATTGAGCTAAGCGTCAAGATTGGAAAGGAAATGCGTAGGAGTAACTATAATTATACACGATTGTTAACAGACATCCAATGTATTGAAACCACTTGGTGAGATTGATCCCCTCGCTGAGAAGGAATCATACTAGGATAATTGTTGACCATGTATAAATCTAGCATCTCCAAAAGAATAATCCAACCGAAAGAAAAGAAGTAATCTAACAAGTCCGGCCAACTTGTTACGATGACATCAATTCGATTGGTAGGAATATCTCTAGAATAATAAAAGAATAGTACATGTAAGGTACATCTAAAATAAGAATTATAGTAATCAAATAGTCTTGTGGGACAAAAGGAATTGTCATGATGACAAAACCTTGTGGTTTAGAATCGTTCTAGCTAAGTAGGTAACCCATAACTATATTGAAATAAATGATAACATAATATGTGCATCCATCTTAGATGGTTATATATGTTAGCTAAGGCTAGTAAATTAATGCGCTAAGCAAGAAGCGTATAACCTCTTAAGGGGAGAGAATAGATATGACGTTGTGTACAACGTCATTGAAGGGGTGCAGGACCATTTTCTTTCCGAAGAAAGTGGGAGGGCTCAATCTTATGATTGAACGTACTTGCATCGAATTGACCGACCCGTAGAATAGAGTTCACTCCGGCAATGGCCGAAGCGAATAGAGCGTAAGATAGATAGATAGATAGCTCAGGAGGCCTTCAACGTGCGAGACCGACGTGGTAGCTAACTACACCAATGAAGTGGAGCAAAAGTATGGGAGCAATGCAACGACCAAGTCATCTCCAAATTACTCTGACGCCGGCTCAATGGGGGGATGCGTTCTAGCTTTAGGTAAGGTGTGTGCATGTATTATAAGCTTTAATGTGTCTTATTGATAAGTTAAATATAGATCCTAATAACTGCATAGAAATTGTTGTACGTATATGTATCATAGGGAAATAAGTTAAATAACAACGATAATATGAGGTAACATGTTAATTAATCCTTCGCAAGGATGCAATTCCTTCCAAGGATAGCTATATGACCTCGGGATCCTTATAAATATAAATAGAAAATAGAATTCAGATATACTTAAGTGCATCTTAGGGATATACTTCCAAGGGTAATGCAGGACCCAAGGAAGAGAATAAGAAGCACATCTAATTCTTGTGTATGATAATTAAAACCTTGTCTATGATACAATAGGTCTAAATCAGGGTTATTGTTTAAATAATCGCAATCTAAAAGTCATTAAATATTGCAAAGCTTAGAGTAAATATAATTGTACTATCGGAAGTAATGTATCCGATACTATGATAATGTTAATTCATAAATATTACCTTAGGGTAATTATGTTAATCACATGCATTAAAGGAGCCAAAAAAAATCGCCCGTGCATGTCGATTTGTGTAGATTAATTCTATATGTAGTTAAGATTAGTCACGCGATGCAACCGGCGCAGTGCGGATTGCATGCGCGCTTGTAACCGGCGATGAGACCGCTACGTGATCTCTGTAGGGCGGGTGTAATGTGTCGATGTAGGCATGACCGCTGCTCGCTGGATGAGTGGAAGGTAGATACTAGGAAAGTCTACTGCTCCACTCAAGCAGACGCACTCGAGAAAGGAGGCCATTGAGGAATGCATTGATAGGAAAAGCACCTTCTAGCCCCATATATGCTTTGATAGGAGTGAATTCGCCTCACGCCCCATATACGGGAAGGACCTATCCTCCACGCTGGGCAACTAGGGTGTAGGCATGAGCGGTATATAGGTATTGAGTAGGCGCCGTCTCCACGGCCATAATGGAAGATTCACCCCCTTCCTAATGAGATTTAGCCATGCATCCATGTAGATAGGTGGGGTGGTCACCATATAACCAAAAATTTTATTAATAATTAATAATAGGTGCAGTGTGCCTAATCAAGCAGCTACTTAGAGCCCTGAGGGGCAAGGAGGTCGGACATATTAAGGCTTGCAACACACAAACTTTGCTATAATGTGTTGCAAGGGACTAAGAGTACCTTAGGAAGTGTAAATTCTTTGTGTGAAATTGATAAACTTTGATAAACTTAAATGTTGTATTAAGTAAGGTTACTACCACCTTGCGCGATTGGGTTAGAAGTGATAAGTTAATTGATAATGAAATAAGATGCGAATAAGTGTCTTAAAACATTACCTTAGAGTTATTCTAATAATTAAGATAATAAGCATGTAATTATAGATATTGTAAAATGAATGCAGATTTTATAGTAAAGTGAAGACTTGCAAACACAAATTTTGTTGGAATGTGTTGCAAGGAATGAAGAGTATCTTAAATACAATTGTATATGAAAGTGTTAAATTGTGATAAACTAAATGTTATGATAACGGAACCAATAATAAGTACCTTGGTTTTTCCTTTTAATAGAAGCTACTACTGACAAGTTATGTGATAAGGTAATGGCTTAATAATGTTCTAAAAATATTACCTTAGGTAATCTTAATAAAATGTGTGTAAGTATTATAGTAGTTGTCGTGATGTAATGCTGATTGCAAAAGTTAGGAAGATTCCAAGGTGGGAGGCAGACCCAATGGCGCCGCGATGCAAAGATCATTTCAAGGTGGGGAGAATGTGATGCTCGCACAAAGTATATACGTCCCGTGATCTATACCGCATCGCTTCTCGCTTCACGCCAAGTATTATCATCGCCTTGCAATTCCTCGAACACCTAATGGTACGCCGACGCAGTTAAAGCATAGTAGCTCCCCTAGGCAACTTGCTAGGTATGTGCATCTCTTTTACAATGCGCACATGCACATTTATTACAAGTATCATTATTTCCATGTGGCACATTTAGGTGCAAGCACACATTTCCATGTGTTACACATTTGGCCACCTAGCCATTAAAGGCAGTACTCCATTTCCACTATCCCACATGCCTAAAGGGGATAATTGGAAACCCTAGCCAACCCCTTGTCTATTTAAGTAGGAGAACCCTAATCTCTGCCCATTTTCGCTTCTAGGTTTTAGAGCTCGCTTTGACCGCCCCCAAGGGTCAAAACTTTCCACTGGCCCGAGAGAGAATTGCATCAGTTAGTTTTCCTGACCCGGCAGCATCTCAGCCAGGATGGTCAGCCTGTGTCGAGGAGGAACTCAAGGATCGGGGAGGCTTAGGTAATTTAATAGTCTAAACCCCATTACTTCACCATCGGGTCAAGAGGTTTAGCCTCTTAAATTGCCCATAGCAAAAATTCTCTAGATCTCTAGATAGCATTCTTAACTAAAGAACCTAACTCTATGATGTAGATTAGATCTAGCCCCTTTAGTCTCCTCCTGTGAAGTATATGGATGTGATGTATCTCTATATGAACCCTTTTGTATTGGAAGGGGGTAGAGGACCCAAAGCTTCTAGAAGTTGATGTTTCTAGAGTAGCCTTCTAGCACAATCAGATTCGCCCAGGTACAAGAACCACACCTCGGGTTGTGGGTGAAGGGCCGACCGCTAAGAAGGAGGTTCGTGGTTCACCTTTGGAAGGATCTCCTCCTCGTGTGTAAAGTCTGGTCGGGGATCATTGTGACTAGGTCCAATGGCTTCTGCCACCGAAGTGCAAGGTACGGGCCTCATTAATCTCGCGAAGTGGTGTTTACATTCCGCTGGTTCAATGGGACAAGGGCAAAGTGGTCTCTAGTCACCTTGGAGTCAGCATGTAGATCTCCCTGAGGGAGTGATCCCCACCCCGCCCCACTCCGGCTGGGGAGATGTAATTCCAGCAGGACGCGAGCCCCTTTGGCTATGCACCCCGCTGGCCATGGGCCAGGTCCCAACACTTTCAAATTCTACTCAAGAAGTGTGCAGGTACTGTGGAGGGGCTGATGGAGGGATTAACCCTAAGCCATGTTTCTCTTATGCCACCCAAATCCATTGCCATGAATTCTCGGCTCCAAGTAATGAATCCCCGGAGACCCAAGCCGCCACCATCCCTCTCGAAGTCCCAGCCTTGCAGGGATCCTTATGTATGATGCCGACCATTGTCTATGCAGAGCAGTTGATGCAATCACCCTTCTGAGGTGGATACAAGTGTGATTATGTTGTATACCGACATGTATGTTTACGTCCGGGCAGCCTAGGTAGGCCCCGAGGGAGACGGGGCCGACCCCTTCACCCTCCCTAATCGACTCGCTACTTCTGCAAGTGCGTTGATTGTGGAGGGCCCTCAGACAAGATGGAGCCTGCATGGGGGATGAATCCCAGCTTGTGGCTACTCTGGGTGCACCGTGATATGAGTAGGGACGCTACGGTGTGGAAATGACTAATGTCGATAATCGATATTGGTTACATGCATCCCATATATCCATCGGCCAAAGTTGCTACTTTATTTGACAGAGAGGAGGATTGCGCATATTTCTCCCTCTTTACTCTTAATTCATCCTTCTTGCAAAGAAGCAACATATCTCTTTGTTTTAATTTCATTGAAATTAGTTATATACATACATTATCTTTTGCTTGGATTTCCAATGTACCTATATCTTTGCTTATATATCTTTTGTTTTGGATTTCCAATGTACCTATATCTTGTTTTAATTTCATTGAAATTAGTTATATATATCTTTGTTTGTTTGTTCTCTCTCAAGATTGGTTGGATGGAAGGTATTAGATATTATAATTCTTCCCTACTGACACACAATAATATTTGATATATTTAGGCCTCCTATTGTGGGCCATTCCAATTAAATTAATTTTGGAGGGAGTTTATCATTTTATCCATCTATCTGGAGTTGCACAACATGATTCAAGAAACTGCTAGTGCCCTAGATACCCAATGCGATGAGACCTTCCAAATAATAAGCTAGAGACCTAAAATGAACAATTATTACATGCACTTTCAATTATTACCCGCCCCTCAAACTACCCATATAGTTGAACAATCATATGTAAAGTTTCTCCACCTAAGAATTTACATTAGTATATTAATAATAGTGAGGATGCACAAGGGTGGTGTGCATGGACACGCATCAAAATGAAGATTGAATTGTTGCTTCTAAGAATGTACATTTGTGACATTGGAATAGCCATCTAATTATTTATTTTGGTACCATCACTATCCCAACATTCTTGGGCAAAATTATATTGTCAAGGCATTTCCTCGATGTGACATGTGTCAATTCCAATGGTCATACGTAAATATTGAAGCCTAGTTAATACGAATTATTTGTTCCGCGCTGCAAGGAGGTTTTCAGTATTCCGACGCTTCTAAGCATAGGATTTAAGCACTAGGCCCCTAATCATAGGATTTTACGCTTTCTTACGCCTCACGCTTCTCGGCTTTGCCGCATCTTGCCCAACTCTTCTATCGCCCCCATTCCGGGCTCCATTTCCTTTGTAATGCCTCTCGCATGCAGCCACCAGAGTATGTGCTTAAGTGCCCGAGGATGCGTGCATCGCCGCCCTCGCAATACATGAACGCCATTTTTCAGCCGTTCGGCCCGGTAAGAAGCAATGCATAACAGGGACCGTGGAGGAAGAAGAAGGTATTCTTTGTTTTGCAATTTTTTAGTTTCGTTTTCGCTCTAACATTATGCTTTTGTTTACAGAAGTGGAGTAGGAAGTGGAGTGCAAGTGGAGGAATTCTCAAAGAAGAAGAGGAGGAGAATTTGAGGAAGAGGGAGGGATGAAGAGGACGAGGAAGGTGATGAAGAAGAAGAAAAACAACTAGTTTTCTCGAGCTTCAAATAAGAGAGCTTCCCAACACCAAAAGGCGTGAGGAGAGGCGCGGAAATTGGGAGGAGAATGTGGAGGAGCCCTCGAACCGAACTGCAAGCCCCCTCAAAGCCCTCGAAGACACCGCCCCAAGGCCTTTTTGTAAAATATTTTGTTAATATAAAAAAGTTTTTGTCTCTAGCACTTTGTTCTTTTGTTTGTCATTTTTGGCTCTTACTCTCAAATGCCTCTTTTCGGCCTATCAAATATAAGGAAGTTTTTTGTCTCATCTACTTTTATCTCACATTTTGTTTTTTTTCCATTATAAAAGAATAAATCTATTTGATGTTCTTACTTCTATTATTATCCATGCAGTGGCAAAAAACATTGAATTCTTTTGTACAAATTCCATATTCTCGCTTGAATGTACCAAAGGTTTCAGCTCAAAACACTAAGCACTTCTTTAATTTAGTTTCAACAGTGTTTGTGAGTAAGCACTAGAACACACGAAGCACTTATGCAATAAATACTAGCTTTAAAATAGCTATATAGCATACAAAGTAAGTTAATCGCATCTTAACCGCATGACGCAGTTTTCACCCCTCATGACATTAACACTCTCGCTAGCGCATAACTACATACTTAGTAACCACCGGGCTAATGCATGACAAGTAGGGGCAAAGATCAGCCATTAAGACTATACTGCATCAGCACTTGCAAGCAATTTTTAAGCACTTGATAAGTTTTAAGACCCCTTGCACATTTTAGATATAAACAATATAGCAAAAAATTATAGACAAGTCTCGTGATTGAAATCAGCCAATAATCAATCATAAATGCCCCCTGTGCTTAATCACAAGAATGGAAAAGGACATTTATTTCAAAGTTCATCACCATAAACCTTCTCCACCTCATTCACAAGGGGTGCACAACCGGCACTGTTTTCCGTGAAAAGTCTTTCTAAGCATAGCTTCATAATCTTTCTATTCCGCCATAGCCGGGCTTGTATCCGCGGTAGTAAGTTCTTCACCAAGAACTCTATATTTTTCCTCACCTTGACCTCCTCAAGTAAGATTTCCTCTTCTATCTTTGGGGTGAGTACCGCTAGCACTTCATCACACACATCTATCTTGAATGCGTACTAGCGCGTAGTTTCCGTGGACTCAAGGTAAGACTTCTATAATGAATAATCATAGCTAAAAGTCTTACCTTTGAATCTTGGGTATGACTCATATATTTTCCAAGTGGCTTCACGACCGATAGCCGTTTGTTAGGGTGGTGAAAACCCGGGTTCGCTAATACTTTTCTCCCGCTGGGCCCCTTATACAAATAGAACGTCCGGCCCCTCAACTGACATAGTGGTAATTTTGGCAAAGACATCTTCCACATTAGAGAGTTGCATTGATGACCATATACCACCACAACACCTCTCGTGAATAAAAGTCTTCAAGAAGAACATCGCCTCGTCCGAATATCACTTTCTTCTCGCTAGTGTATGTCATTGTCAATCCCTTTATTCCAAGCTGCATGTGTTCATTTGCACCAAAAAAGTTTTACCAACACACAAATGAGTTTATCTTTGGCCGCCAAATCAATATTTAGTAATGCTGGAACATCCTCAATACCTACACAACAGAACAAATTATTATTACGAATAAATAGATGAAGGTGAAAATGAAAAATGGGTTGAATGTGGAAACCTTTCAGACAAAGTAGGATTCTCACCTACCTAATCAACTGGTAATTCACAAAGGAATGCAACAAAAAAGAAAAATCAATAATATTCAATGTGTTTCTCTACAACACTCAAGTTGTGGGCTTTCCCAAAGACTTCCCACAATCGACTTCCGTGGCTGGATACAAGTGGCATCAATCACTTTGTTGAAGATCGCTCACCCAAAACTCGAGAGGGCCCCGGATTTTGCATTTTCTTCGTAACACACTCTCGACAGGTGTGTGTCAACGCTGATTGAGATCGCCTCAGATCTTCACAAAGGTTACTTGTTCTCTTGTAGCCCGAACAACTTCTCTTTTGCTATCCCTCGGGTGCTTTCACCCCTCTTTGTTCGGGCCTTTCCTTTGGCAAAAATTCACCTAAGTAAGTTGCCATCATCCAATGGAATTACCCCTCAACTTCCTTAAGTGCGCTGTGTACACTCTGGTCTATACTGTTTTTCCACAACCGGTGCCGTGAAGCTTACAACCGTGCCGGTTTACGCCTTCTTCTATAGCTTGACAACTCTTAGGATCGTGGTGGTGGTTCTCGGCTAAGCATATCCAAATCAAGCCAATTGACTATACTCCTATATAGGACCTCTTGCAAGTGCTTGTGCATCTTCAAATGAAACCATTGTCCTTTTGGAACCTTGTAGGTAAGACCTCAATTCCGTACGGATTACCACATCCTTTGGTGTACTCATTTGAAGCACCCTCGCGAAGATGGCCAAACCTAGCTCACAAATACACCCTCCTCGCACCTTCCAGTAAGGCAAACTTATATGAATACATTGTCCTCCCCCAACAATGAACAACAAGGTATATGATACTCATGTTGGCAATTCGCTAAACTTAACTCCGTAAGCTTTAGTGAATTCCGCACTTCACATGTCAATATTATATATAAAATGGATCTTGCACTCAACAACTTATCTCGTGATAATAGTGAGATATAAATGTTGCAGAGTATCCATTTCACTCTTCCACAAATTGTTTATGTAGAAATGCAGTAAGTCTCCTCGTTTTCTTCTAGAACTTTAACTCCCTCCCTCAAGTTTGATTTTACATTTGACCTCGCCTTCTAATAAATTTATTGTAGGCCCATTGGCTTTTGTATCTGTTCCCCGCGCTGCTTCCATCCGGACCGCCCGCCCAAAATCTTTAATTCCCCTCCAACCTGCCAGCTTGGATTAAGCTTGAACCCTCCCCCTCGCTTGTAGCCAAATCATTTGTGGCCCGTCAGAAACTATTCCCTTCCAACACTGGCCTTTTGTAATTCAGGCCTTCTACTGCCTTCTCACCACTTCCCATCGCCTGTGAGAGATTCCCTTTGTGATAAGTAAAACCGATTTCCAATCTCCGCATCGCATTCTCTGTTTTTATGTTTTCAGCACATGCACTCCATCCTACTCTTGGATCCACCGGCCAATCGCTGGTTTTCCTTGTGGCTCTCATTTCTCCTAACATGTGCTACCACATATCCTTCCTGCTTACTTGTCTATTGTTGTGGTATCTTTGGCATTGCACAAAGAAAATGTAGCCCAGTTTACTTTGTGTTCCTCGTGCAACTATTGATCTAGTGCACTCTTCAAAACGAAAAGCAAGGGCCAGCTTGTTTCTTTTACTTTGTTGTGACAATTTGTAGATTTTTCAAGCAGAAAGTGTTTCCCAACTTCTCTCCTTTTGAAGATGCTCATTTGCACAAGGCTATTTTATCTTTCCCTTCAACTTCTTTGTCCAAAACAGATTCCCAATCTTGATCCGTGATACTACCCCCAACTGCTTTTTCCCCTAAAGCTTCACTCAACACCGTAATGCACTGATGTCAAAAATCATCTACGCCCATGCCCATCATCAATGTAAAGGAAACACCGGACCGAAGTTTTTGGCCAGGGAAAATGAGAGGGAGAAGGTGTGATGGGCTTCGATGTCCTGCGGAGTTTCAGCACTTAAAGTGCTTAAACGCTTTGCCAAAAAGTTGTACCCTTCACTAGCAATTTTACACCCTAAGCCACTAAGAAATCTCGAAAAGCGGTGAAAATGCATTTTAGCGTGTACCCGCATCATTTCGCGGTGTTTGAATGGAGGATTTGATGCTTGCATCATTTTTACATAAATGTAAAATTCTCCTTCTCAATAGAAAGTTCCTACTTCTTCTACACTTCTGATTGTTTTCTCAGATCATATGAATCATGCCCGTAAAGTTCATTCCTTGCAAAATTAATATTTTATAATATCATCCCCATTTGTTATTTTGAATGCCGACCGCTATAAGTCGTGTATTGCTCTTGCTACCGCTCGCTTCTATTAGAACTAACTAAGCAGGATTTAGTGTGGAGCAATCTTTTAATGCCTAATCTAACCTAAGGGTGGTATTGATCCAAATTAAGCAAATCTTGATGTACTTCTATTATGCTATTTTATCGCAACTACCTTAAACCCAAACCGGATCGCTATGGCACGCCTAAGTCTAACATAAAGAAGATGCCGCCGCGCCAGTTTTCCTGTAATTTGTGTGCGTGGCTTGCTGCGTGGTTGATCTTGTGCCGGGCAAATGTGGGTTGTGATCTTTCTGTGGGATTCAATGTACCGGCAATTCTCCTCGGGACCCTCGACTCGTACAAGCTTTATTTCAAAGCTTTCTCGTGTTCCGGATTGAAGAGTGGAAGTTTGCCATTTGGCGGACTTCTTGGATGTTGTAGATGGTGATGGTCGATTTGTACAGCAAAGAGGAGCTGCGCCTGGGTGGAGTTTGTTGTGGAGGTCGAGGTATCGCCATCTCTTTGGGGCGCCTTCCCTTCCTCCTCACTCTCTTTGTAACATTACCATTCTTTTTAATATATTGGATGACACACGCTTCTTCGCAAAAAAAAAAAAAAAAAAATGGGATCTTGAAAAAAGCCTCTAACACCAAGCACTCTAAACAGAGAGAGAGAAAAAATCAACTAAGAAATGTAGAGGAAAAACCTTTTGATGGAGTCAAATTGTGCTGGTAGAAGATATTGATTCTATAAAAGTTGATTGTAGAAACTAAATATTACCTAGCTGGCCGCATCCAATTGTTGAATGCGACCGCTAAAACTTTGAGCCATTATCTTAATACAAAGTGTATTCCGTAATATAAAAAGGGTAACCCTAGTGTATCCTTTCCCCTTTTCCCCTCAAGCTCGCTATTCCTTACATTTGAAATATAATGTAAATCCCCTAAATATCTCTACGCCAAGATCGTTCAGATATAATGATGTGATAATCAATCTTGTTAATTTGAGAGATTTTCCTACCGTGGGAAAAGCCTTTTGGTTTAGTAATATGATTTTCTATGATTGTTGGTATTTTAGCCTAATTTTGTTTCCACCTTTTTCCATTCTTTCCAATTTCACGCGTTAGTTACCTTCATTATTCTCCACAATAGATCTTATCCTCGCCCCCTATCTGGCCCTAACCCTTTATCTTCTTTGACCCTACATATGGCCCTTGCCCCATGAATCCAAGTACTTTTTCACTTCCATTGAATCTCGAAAGCTAGTGGAGTTCCGGCAGATGGTCTTCCCATTGACTTGCATGCATACGCCTCTTCTTTTCCTTTGCTATATACACAATACATTCAGCTCAGCTTCTTCACCAACAAATTTCACAGCCATATCACACCACCTAGGTTTGTGAGGAGAGCGAAGTTCTTCTTTCTACCATGTTTTGGGTGTGTGTAGGTCAGGAATCCCTCATCGAGACGCGTGACGATCCACACGTAGGGATCGTAGATTCTTGTGAGAGGGCTTGTGCCATAGATATTCGGTCTTTTCGTTTTTTCTCATTTGGCATTTTTCTCACAACAAAGAGTAGTGCAGTATTGGGCAAACCCCCCACCCCTCTCGCCTTCTTTCCTCCTCATTCATGGATCATCACTGTGTATCATCTCCTCTGTTGCTAAGAAATTTTAATAATTTGCCCTCCTCCTCTTTAAGCAAAGTTACAGCATTTATATGCGACCGCACGCTTTGATGCCGCTCCTGCACCCCTTTGTTATAGTAGAGGTTTTGTCACGCGGGCAATTTACATGACCAGCCCTCTAGAGTTTTTCCCCTTTCTTCACCCTCTCAAGTTCTTCAAAGTTACCTATTTTCAAGGTGGCTCGCATGTCCAAACCCCTCCTTATCATAGAGAGGTCTATTGTCGCGGACACGCATGACTCCACCCTCCTCGAGGTTTCCAAGGAGGTTTTTTGCCGCTATGTTGGATATTTATTTTATGTGGTTTTTGTTGTCACTACCTGCATTCTTTTACAGAAATGAATGGCATAGCTCCATGACAAGAATTCTAAATCCATTCATATGTTGTGCTTACTAAACTTTAATGGATGCTTGCTTTATATTTTCGTGTGGATTAGGAAAAATCAAGAGACATATATATTTCCTCTTCGCCGTAATCGACCATTTGCTTCCTCGCGACGCGCGCACCCCTGCGCGTAATACCGCAACATTGACTACCGCTTATTAGAGTTTTTCCCTAAAACCCGCCAAAGAGCAGGTGGTTTTGTATCCCGATGAAAACATGTCGCCACTTTTCTCACCTTGCCTAGAAGCCCCCCATGATATTATTATTGCATTTCCATTTATATGGGGTAGTTCGATATTGTGCCTATGGTGGGCTACCCCACTACCTTTACAAATTATTGCCGCTAGGATGAATGAAAAGCCTATATCTATTCGCGCATACTCAAAGAAAGAAGCTTTTCGTTTAAAATGCTTGAACTCATGCAAGGTATGACGGAATCACTTCCAATCCTTAAGGTGTTTTGGTGTGCGATACTACGCAGTCCTCATTGCGAATTTAGATTTTGTTCAACATCATTAAGCATGCACCGCTTCGCATTAAAAAATATGTGCTTTAGGGTGCTATGTTTCTTCATCGTCGACTTTTTGAAGGCAGCAAAAATAGAATAGTCAGGCCCAAAATTTGATATTTACTCAAGGCTCACCTTTGCTTTGTATATATGTTCATAAAAAGTTTGAGAAAGATTTTGGTGTGTATTTCTTATTCCTTGTTACAACTTTTAATAACACCTTTGATTTATTTCCAAATTAGACACATACTTTTGTGCACAATGTACCCTTTGTAATAGATGAAAAAGGAGCCACCTCGTGATTGTCAAGTATTAAAATATATGTACTATTTTTATCTCATTGAATAATTTATTAACTTTTGATTTATTTTTTTTATTTTTTAACCTTCTTGAATTATTGTCTTTTTACATTGTGTACACATCTCTCGGTACGCAACACAATAAAGGCGCATTTTTAAACATAGACCTATTTGTATCCATGTGTTTAAGTATTTAGTTAATGATATCAGATATATGAATTTGCAATTCTCGAAGGGACTCCTCTCTCGCAAAGGACACAAAACCGCCGCAGGCTTCTGGCATTCATCACAAGAAGATACAATAAATGTTTGAAGATGAGAGAGGGTAGCCACCATAGGAACACATCGCTACCCCGTAAAACAACAACAAAAAGAAATGTACTGTGCGTAAAGATAGAAGGGTAATGGTGACAACTTCATCATCGATAAAAATCCTCACTTCGGTTTCGCAGGAAAACCCTAATGAGAAATGGTCGCCAAAGAACCTTTGAATGTTGCCCGAGAATCTAAGGAGATGGGTCGATGGCTGTCGGAAAAAAATGTGACTTAAGATGGCGTAAAACCCGGCAAGGGCAAGCAAATACAAAGAAACTCTAAAACACCCTCGTGAATGGTGTGAGAAATCAAACATGTAGCGTAAAAGAGAGCATCACCCAATAGGTGGAGAACAAAGATCACCCAACGAGTGGAGAACACCATGTAAAAAGAAATATGCGCCACCCCAGGTGAAATAAACAAGATCACCCTCGGGCAGGAGATAACATCACCCATAGCACACTCAATTCCTGGTCCAATCGCTGGAAAAACACGCATGGTAGGTCTACATGTCCCTGCTTTCAAAGAATCCTGCCATGTGGATTTGTGAAGGTATGGTTTTGTTCATAATGGTGTTCTTCTTTTTTCAAAGTGACTAAAAACATCCAATCGTTGTTTTGTAGTTTCTTCTATTGTGACATGTCATTTTATAATACAATCCACCTGTGAGGAAAGAGTACTTGAATTTCTACATGCTCCAATAATTCTATTGTCACATGTCTTTATAGATGTAGGAAAAGAATATTTGATTCTCTACATGTCCTATACTTCCATTCACATGTCTCTTTTTATAGTAGTAGGACAGCAGTAATTTTATTTTGCTAAGGTACTTCACAGTAGAAAGAATACATGAATTATGACATGTGTAATACTTCTATTGTCACATGTCTTATAGAAGCCTAAAGAATACTTTTGATTCTCTTAAGCATGTCATATGCTTCCCATGTCATCGCTATTCCTTATAGTAGTAGGGACAGAGTAATTTTATTTCCATACAAGGCATTGTAGGAAAGCACTTACATGAATTACTTATTACGTGTAATACACTTCTATTCCTCAAGCATGTCTTATAGAAGTAGGAAAGAGTACTTGATTCTCTCTTAAGCATGTCCTATCCTTCCATATATCAATGGTCTTATATAGTGGTAGGACAGTACTTGATTTGCTACACATGTTCTTATATATACTAGTATTCCATGTGTAAATACTGCTACTTCAACTACCTTGGCACTACTTTAACACCTATTTTGCATAACGCACTAACATGCCAAGGTGGCCTCTAACATGCCACCTAGTAAGTTCTCAAAATACGCCAAGGTGGCTCCAACATGCCACCTAGGCCCAACACATGACAAAAATGGCTCAAACATGCCACCTAGGCCCAACGCGGCTCAAACATGCCACTTGTGCCCAACATGCCAACATGTTCCAACCTGCTGTGGCTCAACATGCCACGTGGCTCCAACATGCCACCTAGGCTCCAACATTCCTAGGTGGCTCAAACATGCCAGCTATAGCTCAAACATGCCATGCAGCTCACTCTTAGGCTCCAATACGCCAAGGTGGGTTCCAACATGCCACCTAGGTTCAACATGCCAAGGTGGCTCAAACATGCCACCTAGGTTCTTCCCTCCCAACATGCCACCTATAGGCTCAAACATGCCAGGGAGCCTAAACATGCCAAGGTAATACCTCAACATGCCAATGGTAGGTTCCAACATGCCACCTAGGCTCAAAACATTGGCAGTGGCTCAAACATTAACAATGCGTAATTCCACCCACCATGCCACCTAGCTTCCTCCAACATAAGGTGGCTCACAACATGCCACCTAGGCTTCAAATATGCCAAGCTGGGCTGGCCTCAAAACATGCCACCTAGGCCCCAAACACACCGTGGCTCCCCAACCCCGGCCACCTAGGCTCAAACATGCCAATGCGGCCCAACATGCCACCTAGGCTCCAACACATGCTCAACATGCCACGCTGGCTCAACATGCCACCTATGCCCAACTCTGCCAAGGTAGCTCAACATGCCACGCGGCTCCAATACGCCAAGGTGGCTCAAGCATGCCACACGCTCCAACATGCCACCTAGGCTCTAATACAAGGTGGCTCAAACATGCCACACATTTTCTCTTCTTACGTATGCGCCATGTCGCATTCATCCCGCCAAGATTTTCCTACCTTTTTCGAGACCGGATTTTATCCTGCGTTTTTGTGTTTATGTCTCGAAATCTCATACCAATGGCTGGGCAAAGTGGAAAAATCCCTCGGGTTTTCACCAAATCGGGGCTTGCCACAAGTGGCCCCGAGAGTATAGGAAAATCCCCGTGATTCCTGGATGAGTTTTAGGACCCTGACATTTTTATCGGGATGGCTGGCCCTCGGAAGGTTTAGACTACTGTGTTTTTGATTTGGGGCATGGAGTGAGGCTTCTCCCTGACACATCCTGACCTCGCCAAGGTCCTAATCCAAGGAAATTACCCTAGGGGACAACTTCCATGGCGAAGTTTTCCTGTGGGATCAATCACTTACCCTCACTTAGGAGGTGCATTCTCAAAGATCCACCTCCATGCCAATCGGGACTACAAGTGTGTAGTAAAATCCACCTACTTTGGCTTGGAGAGGGGCAGGTGGTCTTCCACTAAAACTTAGTCCCCCCAGGTAATGGGGATGTTCAGTCCATTGGCGTGAGCCGCTCTGCCCTGAGTGTCCAGCCCGCCCCTCAAATTCTGGGACTAGCCCTCACATGAGAAATTACATACTCTGGGGGCTGTCTCACCCCGAGGCCCCTCGTGAAGATTGAAGTGTGAGAATACAGCAGCCATTCAGGACCGCTAGGTGGTATACATGTGACCACTCGAGAAGCAAAGCTAGCTCCACTCAACAGTAGGATCGCCACGTAATTCTGGTCTCCTAAGGGGTTGGCTCCCGGAAGCCTCGCCCCATGCCTCGCCAGGCTTCTATTGCTCTGCATTTTTCTTTGCGCAGCTGGCCATGCCGCATTTACATCCCGCCAAGATTTCACCTTTTCGGCAGACCGGATTTTATCCTGCGGCTTTTCTTTGTGTTTATGTCTCTGAAATTCATACTAATGCATGGGGCAGGAAAAACTCGGTTTTCGCAACAAATTGCCGCCAAGTGGCCCCGAGTAGGGAAAATCCCCTTGTGATTTCCCGGGATGAGTTTTAGACCCTCAATTTTGATTGGGATGGCTTTCACCGCTTTTGGCCTTGGATGTGGTTTAGGACCCACGCTTTCATTTTGGGGCATGGAGGAGGCACCCCGATTGGCAACCATCCGGACCTCACGGCCGTCCGGAACAACGGTAAATTACCCTAGGGACAACTTCCACTCCCGCCGAAGCCTTCCCAGGGGATCAATCACTTACCCCTCACTAGGAGGTATTCAAAGATCCACCTCCATAATTGACTACAAGTGTGTAGTAAATCCACCCATCACTCTTTGGCGCTTTGGAGTGGGGTGGTCTCCGCCCCACGCAAACTCTTGGTCCCCTAGGTAATGGGGATGTTCCCGGGTCCATTGGCGGAGCCGCCTCTGCCTCGAGAGTGGGGGTCCAAACCTCGGCCCCTCAGCCTTGACTAGCCTCATGCAGGAACAAGATACTTGGGGTTCACCCCGAGGCCCCGAAGATTGGTATGAGAATAGCAAAGACTAGGACCTTTTGTGGGTGGTATACATGCGGACCACCTGAGAAGCAAAGCTAGCCCACTACCTAGTAGGACGCTACCGACCCCAAGTGGTCTCCTAAGGCTGGCTCCTAAGCCGCCCCTCCCATGCCTCGCTTTGTGCTTCTATTGCTTGCATTTTCATGCGGTGGTGCGCTGGCCATGTCAGCATTAACATCCCGCCAAGATTTCGCACTTTTCGAGACCAATTTTTATCCTCGCGGCTTTTGCGTTTATGCTCCCGGAATTCATAATTAATGCATGGGGCAGGAAAAAATCCTGGTTTTCAGCCACCGGCTTGCCAAGTGGCCTCCCCGGTGACTATGGTGGAAAACTCCCAAGATTCCTGGGATGAGTTTTAGACCCTCACTTTTTGATTGGGATGGCTACCGCTGGCTCCTGCGGGATAGGTTTGCACTCACGTTTCTATCTTTGGGCATGGAGGAGGCCCCGATTGGTGACCCCACTCCGGCCAAGGCCGTCCTGAACGGCGAAATTACTCCTAGGGACAACTTCCACGCAAGCGAAGCCTTCCTAGGGATCAATCACTTACCCCCTCACTAGGAGGTATCATTCAAAGATCCACCTCCATGCTACAATTGACTAAGGCGTGTGGTAACCCACCTTACTGGGCGCTTCTTGGAGGGGTGGTCTTCCGCCCCACGAAACTTGGTCCCTAGGTAATAAATGGGGATGTTCCGGCCCATTGGCGGAGTTTCGGCCTCTGCCCGTGAGTGGGGGTCCAGCCCTCACCCCCAAATTTTGGACTAGCCTCGGGCGAGAACAAGATACTCTGGGGTCTTCACCCCGAGGCCCCTCGCCAGTAGAAGATTGAAGTGAGAATAGCAGCACCTTAGGACTCAAGTAGGGTGGTATACATGTGACTACCTTATAGCTAAAAGCTACCCACTACCTAGTAGGACGTGCTAACAATGTAATCTTGGTCTCCTAAGGGGCTGGCTCCAAGCTCGCCTCCCCATGCCTCCCTCGCTTGTGCTTCTATTGCCGCAAGTAATTTTCCTTATGCGGTACAATATCGCATATCCCCGCCAAGATTTCACCTCGAGACCCGGAATTTTATCTCTGCGGCTTTGTGTTTATGTCTGGAAATTCATACTCACGCATGGGGCGTGAAAATCCTGGTTTCCTGTAGCCAGCTGGCTTCGCTGGGCGTGGGCCCCGAGACTATAGAAAATCCCCTGCATTCCTGGGATGAGTTTTAGGACCCTCAATTTTTGATTGGGATGGCTACCGGCCACTGGCCTCTGGGATGGTTTAGGACCACGGTTTTCGATTTTGGGCATGGAGGGAGGCCCCGGATTGAGTATCCTGACCTCGGCCAAGGCTGGCCTGAACGGGCTAAATTACCCTCCTAGGGGACAACTTCCACGGCGAAGCCTCTCCTAGGGGATCAATCACTCTACCCCCTCACTAGGAGGTATCTCAAAGATCCACCTCCATGCCAATCACTACAAGTGTGTAGTGTAAACTTACCTACTTTGGCGCTTGGAGAGGGGTGGTCTCGCCTACCTAAAACTTGGTCCCTAGGTAATGGGGATGTTCCGGGTCCATTGGCTTTGTTTCGCCTGCCCGGAGGGTCCAGCCCGCCCCCAAATTTTGGACTAGCCTCATGAACAAGATAGCTACTCTTGGGTTCCCCGAGGCCCCTCGTAGAAGATTGAAGTGAGAATATCAGCAAAGATTGTGGGACCGCGTAGTGGTATACATGCACTACCTGTGAGAAGCTGTAAAGCTAGCTCCACTACCTATAGTAGGACGCTAATACCACCCGCAAGTGGTTCCTAAGGGGTTGCCTCGAAGCTCGTCCCCATGCCTCTCGCTTGTGCTTCTATTGCCGCGCATTTCTTTTTCATGCAGTAGCCATGCCGCATCCTCGCCAAGATTTCACCTTTTTCGAGACCAATTTTATCCTGCAGGCTTTTCTTTGTGTTTATGCCCGGAAATCTATACTCACGCATGGGCGTGGAAAATCCCGGGTTTTCAGCACCGCTTCTGCCAAGGGCCCTCGAGTATAGAAAATCCTGTGATTCCTGGATGAGTTTTGTAGACCCCTCACCTTTTGATTGGGATTGGCCACCGCTAAGCCCTTGATGGCTTCTAGGACCACGCTGATTTTGGGGCATGGAGGTGAGGCCCCTGATTGGCAATCCGACCGGGCCACGTCCGAACGGTAATTTAAATTCTACCCTAGGGGACAACTTCCACTCATGAAGCCTTCTCAGGGATCAATCACTACCCCCCACTCAGGGAGGTATTCAAAGATCCACCCATGCCAATCGGGACTACAAGTGTGTAGTAAAATCCACCCACTTACGCTTCTTGAGAGGGGTGGTCTTCCACCTAAAACTTGGTCCCCTAGGTAATGGGGATGTTCCCAGTCCACACATGAGCCACCGGTTCCCGAGTGGGGGTCCAAACTCCGGCCCCCCAAATTTTGACTAGCCCTCACAGAACAAGATACTCTGGGGTTCACCTCGGTAGGCCTCGTAGAAGATTGAAGTGAGAATAGCAGCACTAGGACTGCTAGGGTGGTATATACATGTGACTACTCTGAGAAGCTGTGCTAGCTCCACTACCTAGTAGGACGCGTCAATTCCTAAGGGTTCCCTCGAAGGGGGTTGGCCTCGGAAGCTCTCCTGGCGCTCCCCGCCAGGCTTGGCTGCCGGTGCATTTCTGCGTGCAGCGCCATGCCGCAAGCATCCTGCCAAGATTTCACCTTTTCTAGACCCACTTTATCCTGTGGCTTTTGTGTTTATGCTCCTGAATTCATAATTAATGCATGGGGCAGGAAAAAATCCTTCGTTTTCAGCCGCCTGGCTTGCCAAGTGGCCCTCGAGTATAGGAAAATCCCTGTGATTCGTGTGATGAGTTTTAGACCCTCAATTTTTGATTGGGATGGCCACCGCTGGTCTTGACATGTGGTTTAGACCACGCTGATTTTGGGGCATGGAGGGAGGCCCCTGGACAGCAATCCGACCTCGGGCCAAGGTCAGTCTCGAACGTATGAAATTACCCTAGGGACACAACTTCCACCATGTAGTTTTCTCCCTGTGGATCACCCTCACTACTTACCTCACTAGGAGGTATTCAAAGATTCACCTCCATGCTACACTGACTACAAGTGTGTAGTAAAATCTAATCTACTTTTGGCGCTTCTTGGATAGGTGGTCTTCCACGAAACTTGGTCCCCTAGGTAATGGGATGTTCCGTGGGTCCATTGGCGGAGCCAGCCTTGCCTCGAGTGGGGAGTCCAAACACCGGGCCCCTCACCAAATTTCTTGGACTAGCCTCACAGAACAAGATACTGGGGTTCACCCTCGAGGCCCCGTAGAAGATTGAAGTGAGAATAGCAGCATCTAGGACCGCGTAGGTATACATGTGACCACGAGAAGCAAAGTAGCCCACTACCTAGTAGGACGCATCAATCTCTGGGTCTCCTGGGCGGGGCTGGCTCCGGAAGCCTGCCCCTCATGCCTCGCTTGTGCTTCTATTGCCGTGGGTGCATTTTCTTCTTGCGCGGTGCGTAAAATTGGCCATGCCGCATTATCCCCGGGCCAAGATTTCACCTTTCGAAAGACTGCACTTTTATCTCAGGCTTCTCTTTGTGTTTATGCGTCTCGAAATTCATAATTAATGCATGTAAGTGGAAAATCCCCGTTTCAGTCACTGGTTTGCCAAGTGGCCCCGAGGAGTATAGGAAAATCCCCCCTGCATTTCCGGGATGAGTTTTAGACCCCTCAATTTTTGATTGGGATGCATACCGCTGGCCTCTGCTGTATTTAGACCACGCTGACTTTGGGCATGTGGAGGAGGCCCCTGATTGCTAATCCTGACCGCTACGTCCGAACGCTTAAATTACCCTAGGGGACAACTTCCACGGCGAAGCCCTGTGGGATCAATCACCACCCTCACTAGAGGTATTCAAAGATCCACCTCCATGCCAATTGACTACATAAGTGTGTAGTAAAACTTCATCTACTTTGGCGCTGGCAGGCCCACGGTAAACTTGGTCCCCTAGGTACGGGATGTTCCGTGGGTCCATTGGCGGAGCCAGCTCTTGGTTCTGAGGGGTCCGCCCTCGCCTCAGCAAATTTGGACTAGCCCGGCGAGAACAAGATACTTGGGTTCACCCCGCAGGCCCCGGGTAGAAGATTGAAGTGAGAAATAAAGCAAAAGACTAGGATCGCTATAGGTGGTATACATGTGACCACTCTGAGAAGCAAAAGCTAGCCCAGCACTACCTAGTAGGACGCTACCCACCCTAAGTGGTCTCCTGGCGGGGTTGGCCTCGGAAGCCTGGGTTCCCCATGCCCCAGGCTTCTATTGCTCTGGCATTTTCTTCTTGCGGTGCAGCCAGCCATGTCAAGTATCGGCCAGATTTCACCTTTCTCGAGACCCGGCCTTTATCAGTGCTTTCTTTGTGTTTATGCGTTCGAAATTCATAATTAATGCATGGGGCGGTGGAAAAACTCGGGTTTCCTCAGCCGCTTCTTGCCAAGTGGCCCCGAGAGTATAGGAAAATCCCCCTGTGATTCGGACAGCCTGACCCTCACCTTTTGATTGGGATGGCCACCGTACCGCTGGTCTCTGGGACAGTGTTTATAGGACCACGTGCTTTCATTTTGGGGCATGGAGGTGAGGCCCCTGGACATAATCCCCACCTCCTCGGCCGTCCTAACGGCACTCACTCCCAGGGGACAACTCCTTTACCTGAAGCCTTCTCCCTGTGGGATCAATCACTTACCCCTCACTAGGAGGTATTCAAAGAGATCCACCTCCATGCCAATTGACTACAAGTGTGTAGTAAACTTACCCACTTTGGCGCTTGAGAGGGTGGTCTCTTCCACGAAACTTGGTCCCCAGGTAATGGGATGTTCCTCGTCCATTGGCAGAGCCAGCCTCCCTGCCCGGAGGGGGGTCCAGCCCGGCCCCCAGCCTTGGACTAGGCCTCGCCGAGAACAAGAGATACTTGGGGTTCACCCCAGGCCCGGTAGAAGATTGAAGTGAGCCAGCAGCAATTGTAATCGCTAGGTGGTATACATGTGACCACTCTGAGAAGCAAAAGCTGAAATTCCACTACCTAGTAGGACGCTAATGCAATCTCGCGGGGTCTCCTCGGAAGGGGGCTTGGCTCTAAGCTCGCCCCATGCCTCCCTCTCGCCAGGTCTCTATTGCCGTGCATTTCTTCTCTTTGGCGCGGTGCGCCACGCATTAATCCCTCAGCCAAGATTTCACCTTTTCGGTGACCCACCTTTTATCCGGTGGCTTTCTTTGTGTTTATGTCTCGAAATTCATAATTAATGCATGGGGGCAGTGGAAAAAATCCCCGGGTTTTCAGCCAAATATTTTGTCAAGTGGCCCCGAGAGTATATAGGAAAATCCCCGTATTTCCCGTGATGAGTTTTGTGACCCTCAATTTTGATTGGGATGGCCACCGCTATTCCTGGACAGGTTTAGACCACGCTCTCGACCTTTTGGCATGGAGGAGGCCCCGGATATAATCCGACCTCGGGCCGCTGGGCCGTCCGAACGGCTGGGGTGCCCGGCTCCTAGGGACAACTTCCACCTGAAGCCTCCTGTGGGATCAATCACTTACCCCTCACTAGAGGTATCATCTCAAAGATCCACCTCCATGCCACAACTGACTACATAAGTGTGTAGTAAACCAATCTACTTTGGCGCTTCTTGGAGAGGTGTGGGTGGTCTTCTCCTTCCATCTAAAACTCTGGTCCCCAGGTAATGGGGATGTTCCGGTCCATTGGCGGAGCCAGCTTCTTGGTTCGGAGTGGGGGTCTGTACCTCGGCCCTCACCAAATGCACTAGCCTCCCTCGGGCGAGAACAAGATACTTGGGGTTCACCCCCGAGGCCCCCGTAGAAGCAAGATTGAAGTGAGAATAGCAAAGACTAGGGATCGCTAGGGTGGTATACATGTGACCACGAGAAGCAAAGCTAGCTCCACTACCTAGTAGGATACCGCATCTCGCAAGTGGTCTCCCTAAGGGCTGCTGGCCTCGAAGCCTCGCCTCATGCCTCCTCAAGCAGGCTTCTCATTGCCTAAGTGCATTTTCTCTTGCGCGGTGCAGCCAGCCAGTCGCGCATTACATCCCCGCCAAGATTTCACCTTTTCGGTGACCCGAATTTTTATCTCAGGCTTTCTTTGTGTGTTTATATGTCTTGAATTCATAATTAATGTGCATGGGCAGGAAATCCTTGGTTTTCAGCCGTACTGGCTCTCCTCGCCAAGTGGCCCCGAGTATAGGAAAATCCCCTGTGACGGGATGAGTTTTGTAGGACCCTCTTCACCTTTTGATCAATGGGATGGCCACCGCTAATCTCTTGACAGGCTTCTAGGACCATCAGCTGATTCCGGGGGCATGGAGGAGGCCCCACTGGCAACCGGACCGCTGGCCGGGTCCGAACGGCGAATTACCCCTAGGGACAACTCCACCTGCCGAAGCCTTCCCAGGGACTCCCAAATCACTTACCCCCTCACTCAGAGGCATTCCCAAGATCCACCCATGCCACAATTGATCACACAAGTGTGTAGTAAACCCACCTACTTTGGCGCTTTGGAGAGGGGTGGCTATCTTCCACGCAACTCTGGTCCCCTAGGTAATGGGGATGTTCCTGGTCCATTGGCTGAGCCGCCTTCCTGGCTCCTGAGTGGGGGTCCAGCCCGGCCCTCACCTTGGACTCAGCCCCTCGGGCGAGAACAAGATACTTCCTGGGGTTCACCCCGCAGGCCCCTCGGGTAGAAGATTTGAAGTGAGAATTAGCACACTAGGACTGCTAGGTGGTATACATGTGACCACGAGAAGCAAAAAGCTAGCCCACTACTCTTAGCAGGACGCTAATGCACCCGCGGTCTCCTAAGGGGGCTGGCTCCGGAAGCGCCTCGCCTCATGCCTCCGCTTTGTGCTTCTATTGCCGCAAAGTTTTGCGCGCGGTGCAAATAAATATGCTGCACATCCCGCCAAGATTTCACCTTTTTCGGAGTAACTAATTCTTTATCCGCGGCTTTCTTTTGTGTTTATGTCTCGAAATTCATAATTAATGAAGGCGTGGAAAACCCCGCTTTCAGCCAAATTTCGGTTTGGTCAAGTGGCCCCGCAGGAGTATAGGAAAATCCCCGTATTTCCTCGCCGATGAGTTTTAGGACCTCAATCTCTTGATTGGGATGGCCACCGCTGGCCCTGGATGTGGTGGTTTAGACCACGCTGATTTTGGGGCATGAGGAGGCCCCCTGATTGGTAATCCCGGACCAAGGCCGTCCGAATCCGGGCCGAAATTCTACCCTAGGGGACAACTTCCCACGGCGAAGCTTCCCTCCCTGTGGATCAATCACTTACCCCTCACCAGAGGTGGTGGTATTCCAAAGATCCACCTCCATGCCAATTGAATTACAAGCGTAGTAAACCCACCTACTACGCCTCTTGAGAGGTGGTGGTCTTCCCGCCTACCTAAACTCTGGTCCCCTAGGTAATGGGATGTTCCTCGGGTCCATTGGCTGAGCTGGCCTCGGTTCCTGAGTGGGTCCAAAATTCTCTGTCCCTCACCAGCCTTGGCAATTCTCCGCCCAAGGCGAACAAGCAGATACTCTTGGGGTTCACCCCCCGAGGCCCTCGTAGAAGATTGAAGTGAGAATAGCAGCACCAGGGATCAAGGGTACATATGTGACCACAGCAAAGCTAGCTCCACTACCTAGTAGATGCCACTCACCCAAGTGGTCTCCTAAGGGGGTTGGCTCGGAAGTCGCCCTTACGCCTCCTCGCTTGTGCTTCTATTGCTCTTATTTCTTATGCGCAAAGGCCATGCCTCGCACATCCATATGCTCGGAAATTCATAACACTAATGCATGGGGCGTGGAAAAATCCCCGCTTCACCGGCTTGCCAAGTGGCCCCCGGAGTATAGGAAAATCCCCCGCAAGATTTCCGGGATGCGAGTTTTAGACCCTCAATTTTGATTGGGATGGCCACCGCTGGCCTTGGATGGTTTAGGACCACGTTTTCGGCCTTGGGGCATGGGAGGGAGGCCCCTGATTGGTAATCCGACCTCGGCCAGCCGTCCTGAATCTACAAATTACCCTATAGGGACAACTTCCACTGCCAGCTTCCTGGGGATCAATCACTTACCCCTCATCACTAGGAGGTAGTATTCAAAGATCTCACCTCCATGCCAATTGACTACAAGTGTGTAGTGTAAACCACCTACTCTTTGGCGCTTTCTTGGAGAGGGGGTGGTCTCAGCCTACCTAAACTTTGGTCATTGGTCCCTGTGGTAATGGGGATGTTCCGTCCATTGGCGGAGCCAGCCGGTTCCTGAGTGGGGTCCAAACTGGCCCCTCGTAAAATTTCAAATTTTTGATTAGCCTCGCAAGAACAAGAGATACTTGGGGTTCACCCCGAGGCCCCGGGGTAGAAGATTGAAGTGACAATAGGAGCACTAGGACTGCTAGGGGTGGTATACATATTACGTGACTATCACGGAGAAGAAAAGCTAGCTCCATCAGCCAGTGAGAGGTCGCTAATGTAATCTCTGGGTAAATTTAAAGCGGGTTGGCCTCTAAGCCTCGCTCCTCATGCCTCTCGCTTGTGCTTCTATTGTTTGCATTTTCTCTTGCGTAGTACACATGTGTTGCGCGAATATCCCGCTAAGATTTCACCTTTTTCTCGAGACCCGGATTTTATCCTGCGGTTTTTGTGTTTATGCTCCCAAAATTCATAATTAATGCATGGGCGGGAAAAAATCCTGGATTTTCAGCCAGCTGGCTTGCTAAGTGGGATTTCATATACGTGAAAATCCCGGCTTTCTTGGAAGCTTTTAGACCCCTCATTTTTGATTGGGATGGCCACCGCTGGCCTCGACAAAGAGTTTAGACCACGCTGATTTTGGGGCATGGAGGAGGCCCCTGGACACATCCCACCTCCACACTGAACGGGGGACCACCCTAGAGGACAAGTTCCACTGGGCCACCAGCCCTGTATCAATCACTCTACCCCCCACTAGGTATCATTCGCAAAGATCCACCTCCCATGCCAATCACTACAAGTGTGTAGTGTGCAAAATCCACTCTACTTTACGCTTCTTGGAGAGGGTGGTCTTCCCCGCCTACTCTAAACTTGGTCTCCTCCTAGGTAATGGGATGTTCCGGGTCCATCAAGTGCAGCCGCCTCGGGCCCGAGTGGGGGTCCAAATTGGCCCTCAGCCTTGGACTAGCCTGGGCGCGAGAACAAGATACTCTGGGCCACCCCCTCAGGCCCCGGGTAGAAGATCGAGTGAGAATAGTGTTGACTAGGGATCGCTAGGGTGGTATACATGTGACTACCTAAGAAGCAGCTAGCTCCACCGCCCAAAGAGAGGGACGCTACCGACCCTGGCTCATAAGGGGTTGCTGGCTCTAAGCTCGCTCTATGCGCCTCTCGCTTGTGCTTCGTATTGCCGCTGCATTTCTATTGCGCGGTGCGCCACAGCGCCGCATTATCCTTCCAAGATTTCACCTTTTCGGTGACCCGGATTTTATCTCTGCGGCTTTTGTGTTTATGATCCGGAAATTCATGATTAATGCATGGGGCGGAAATCATGGTTTCTCAGCCAGCCGGGGTTGCCAAGTGGGCCCCGGTGCAGGAAAATCCCGTATTTCCAGCTTAGACCCTCATTTTTGATTGGGATGGCCACCGCTATTCCCTAATGGTTTAGAAATTACGTTTTTGATTTTGGGGCATGGAGGAGGCCCCCCGGATTGGCGCATCCCACCTCCATGTCAATAACCGGAATGCCCAAATTACCCTTAGGAGACAGTTAGGGTGGCACCAGCTTAGGTGAGCTGCTTCTGAGCCACCTTGGCATGTTAGAGCCCACGCGGCATGCTAGAATTAATGCGGGCATGTTAGGCCCACGCGGCATGCTCGAGTTATTGGCATGTTGGTCCTTGTGCGGCATGCTGGCTCACGCGGTATGCTTGACACCCTTGTCATGCTCCAGCCTGTGGGCAGGCACGTCCTAAGCCACCCTGGCACGCCCCGGTTACCTTGGCATGCCGGAGCTCAATACAGCATGCCTGAGCCAACCTGCCGGAGCCCGCTGTAGCTGTGCCTGGAGCACCTCGGCATGTTTGACATCATGGCATGCTTGAGCCTAGGTACGCCGGGTGCTCAGGCACCACCCGCATAGTGTTGGAGCCTAGGTTGCATGTTGAGCCCCGCGGGTGCCACCTAGTCCCAAACACCTAGTCCTCAAACATGCCACCTAGATCCGGCTACGCCACCTAGGGCTCCTACGCCAAGGTGGCTCAAACATGCCACATGGGCCCACCACGCCAAATAGACTCCAACACGCTGGCAGGTGGTTCCGCTAAAACATGTCGCAGGTGGCTCCTGGCATACCACAGCAGCCTCCAACATGCCACCCAGGCTCCAAAACATGCCAAGGTGGCTCAAACATGACACGCTTGTGCACCAAATATGCCACCTATAGGTCTTAAATACGCCAAGGTGGCTCAAGCATGCCACCTAGGTGCTCCAACACATGCCAAGGTGTCAAACATGACACCTAGCCCAACATGCCACCTAGGATTCCAACATGCCACCTAGGCTCCAACTTACCACCTAGGTCTCAAATATGCCAAGGTGGCTCAAAACATGCCACATGGGCCCAAACATGCCATCACTCAGGCTTCTTCCCCAACATGCCAATGTGGCTCAAACATGCCAAGTGATGGCTCAAACACGCACCAGTCTAACAACATGCCACCGGCCCTCAAACATGCCACATGTGCTCCAACATGCCACATAGTCTCAAACATTACAGGAGTTTCAACATGCCAAGATGGCTCAAACAAGCCACCTTAGGCTCCAAACATAAATCTTGGTTCCAACATGCCACTTATCCAACATGCCACCTAGGTCTGGCAACATGCCAAGGTGGCTCAAACATGCCATGCAAAATTCAACATGCCACCTAGGCTCAAACATGCCAAGATGGTGGTTTCAAGCACGCCACCCAGGCCCGCACATGCCAGCATACCCAACATGTCACCAGACTCCAACATGCCACCTTTGGCTTTAACATGCCACCTAGGCTCAAACATGCCACCTGGCTCAAACATGCCATGTACCCAACATGCCACGCGGGCATTTCTTATAGAGCGCGTCTTCCTTGGTTCCTATTTTTGAGATCCGGTGATGTTTTTTTGCCTACCTTTGGCGTTCTACTTCTGCGTTCCTCGAACCTCGGGACATTATTCCAGCTTTAAGGCTAGTTTCTATAGGATTGGCGATCCAGCATCAGCTTGGCCTGCCTAATGTGAGGAGGAGTAATTCTTCCACGCTAGCAAGCTATTATTTTCGAGCCATATAATCTTCCACTTTGTTCCTGATCAGCCCTGCTTCATACTTTTAGGATGGAAATAGTTCTAAACACTCTAAGAATCCGCGCTTTGGTAATCGCTTATGCTATCCTGGAGCCGGTGGCTACCGGCGGTGGCCTCGATATAAAAAAAAACATAACGAGCTGTTGAAGCCTTACAATCTCACCTTTGCTATTAAGTGGTTTTATTTCGTGTATATATAACCTTTCCTTTATCATTTAAAAATTCTCGAGAATGTTTTGCTTCTTAAGAACCGGAAAACCGTGCCGACTGCTTTCAAACCAACCTCGCAGGCATTGCCAAGCGTACCAGCCAGCACCGTGCTCGCATCCACCTTAAAGGATCGACCCACTAGAAATAGTTTCTCAAGGCACGCTACTGGCTATCCCCCAAGAAATAATATATGGGCACCGGCCATACCTCAAGGGTGGTAGGGTAGGAGTTGTATACTATAAAAAGGCGCGTAGAGAAAGAGTGGGGCACAACAGAGTAAAACAATAGCCTCAGAGTAGGAAAAAAGGGGATAAAATCTATTATATATATATTTAAAAATATGCATGCAAAATGCAAGTAGTATTTTATTAAACCGCCAAGATGGACGCTGGAGATCTTCATCCCCATTTTATTATGTTAGATATTGGCCCCTTGAAATTCTCGATGGTCGATTGGATGTAAAGACGCATGAACGTGCTAAGATGTTGATCCAAGTCCTTCCTTTCTAATGTGATTGGCCTTGGCGCCTCATGTGTTTCCCTCCGCCCCTCGCAGGTTTCTTTCTCCTCTCTCAGGTTTTTCTTCTCTCCCCTTGACTATGAAGTCAGCCATGATGGCAATCCTAAGCAGTAGCTCCTTCCTAAGGCTTTTCCTCCCGCTTCTCCTCGTTTTTCCTCTCTACCCCTTGCCTCTTTACATGGTGAATCCGCAGCCTCCTCTCCCTCCCGCTTCCTCCCCGCTTTTCCCTCTCTCCCCCTTGGCAATGGCTCTTTACGCTGGGCATAACCGCAGCTCCTCCTTGCTGGCTATGGCAAAAGCTTCTTTCCTGATGTAAGTGCCTGGCCGGGCCCGAGATCAATCGGTATAAAATGGCCTGTGAAAAAGGCCGTGAAGATACTGCGAACATCAAGCAAGTCATTACATGATCCATCGATGGGAGCCCTAAAATGGCTCGGAAGCGACTCTCGATGCATGGTAGTCAAATGGACATGAGTCGCGAATAAATCAGATAAGACAACTGACAAAATTCTTAGATTCCAGCCACAATTAATTGTTCGGCTGAGGTCCGCTATGGCGTGTAGAGGACCGCAGTAAGATGTGGCTTGACTCCAAGGTAACCTTCCAAAGAAAGCATATTCACCGGCTTCTCTTTGATCTTGTAAAAATCTAACTGCTCTTTCAACTGGCCACATGACCTAGTCCTACCTATCCGAGCTTCCGCTGCGCATCCCAAGATGACTTAATCCAACAAGTAGAGTAGACTGAATGAGGATCGGCTAGCTTGGCAAAATTTGTCACATACAGAGGGGCCTCGTGGATCGGTAAATCCTATTCTACTCTCTATTTCCCGACAGTATTACATGCCCATGATGTATTTCTAGAAACTACATAGACGGCCCTACTGTTTCATGAATATGAAACTAGAACGAAAAGAATATCGCAGTTTCAATTGCTTTTGATATGCCTTTGAAACCGAAAAGGACCAACATTGTTGTCTTCTAAACCAATTTTTGAACATTGTTGCCTTAAACCAATTTTTGAATAAAAAGGTTCCGGCCCAAAAATTTGGCAAATGAGCATACATTGTTCCGCCTACTTCAAAATAAGATCAATTGAGCACTCAATATTCTAATATTGTGTTTGTTTTGCGGTGAAGAGCATTGGTAATCGTGGCTTTTCTTTAAGGGTGACTGCCACGTGTGTTTTATTATGCAAGTAAGAGAGGATTAGAAATCAAGTAGTAAAATGCATTTGGCGTACTCCATTTGTAAAGAAAACATGAATCCTTGTCAAAGGTTGTTAAAGGGATCTTTTCTTTCTTCTCGTAATAATATTTCCTTTTTTGGCATAATGAAAGTTAAAACTGCATTAAGTTTGCAGGCATGGCAAAGGCCATGAAAAGAAGAATACATGCATATCATTTACTATGTATCAAATCACCCATGGCAAGAATTTGAATAAAGCAAAATTGAGTTTATACAATATATAAATTTGTGAAAATATAATTTGTGTTTCAAGGCAAGTTTTTGAGTTTAAATATGGAATCAATTAAGATCAAAACTTAAAGGCAAAGTTCCTGAGTTTAGTAGACATTCAAAATGATGCTTGCTCCATGGTGTCTTTTCCCTTTCTTTAGTAGATTGAAATTATCAATAGCTAATATATAATTGTTTTTTAAAAAATTGGATGCGCCATAATGTCAATAATATTTGATTGGTTAGACAGATGTTCCGTAGCTTACCAAACGTGTTGTTTCCTCTAAATTTAAAATAAAGCCACATATATTTTATTTCATTGAAACAAATAAATATATTAAGAAACAACGGTCATACTCTTAATAGCTACATATCAAATCAAGGAAAACAATGTTCCCTATATGTGGATTTCTTGAAACTACGCATTGTTTTAAGAAAACAATAATAACTTTTAAAACCAACATGTAAAGAAAAACATAATACATATAGAAAAAAAAGGTATATCATCTAATAACTACATATTGTCGTAGTAAAACAACATTTGAAAACAACAATTATTCAAAATAATACATGTGGATTTCTTAGGATATTACGCATTTTCTTTGGTAGAAAAACAATGTTAACTTAAAAGAACTACAAGTGGAGAAAACAAAAACAACAAACACATTGAAAAGGAAAAAAAAAACTATTTTTCACTCTTCCACGATAATATTCAAACCTACATGTGTTTTGAATACAAACAACGCAAGTGGGTTCTCCAAAAATGTAAATAAATAAGAAAACCACACGCTGACAAAAGCTTTACAAGTCACAGTGAAAAAAAGGATTACCGCTGATCAAAAAACAAAAAGTCACGTAAAACTACAAGTAATTTTTGCCAAAACCAATCGTGGGCTCCTTTGTGGCAACCGATAAACGGGCCACGGACTTTTGGGAGTCATTTTGGTGTTGTTTCTTGGTATAAAACAACCGACTCAGATAAATCAAAAAAAACAAATCGCGGACCAAAAAATTGGGGTCAGTGTAGGGTGGAGAAAGCATCACCCAACGGTGATAACAAATCATTTGAAAAGAAATATATGCATCACAAAAGTAGGTGAAATAAAACAAAGATCAAATTCAAGCAGGAGAATAATATCACGGCGATACGCCGAAAAGAAAAACATTATTAAAGAAAATATTATTATAAAGTAACACCTAAGGTGGACAACAACAAAGAGTGTAATACGAACCAAAAAAATAGATGAAAATCACCAAGCATAGACGTTAGGAACTGAAACAACATATATAGAAATAGAAAATAGCACCCCAGAGGTGTGGAAATAGAAAAATAGCATCACCAAATGTGTGGAGATCATCATCTTAGCATCACCCAACAGAAAAAATATAGATAGCATCACCCTTTTGGGTGGAAAATAATTCTTGGCATCACCCAACAAAAAATATAAACAATAGATCTAACTCAAAATAACATATAAGGGCTGGTAGGGGGTGGGAAAACAATGGGACAAGGAAAGAGATGTCAGCCGTGGAGAAGACGTATAATCCAGCCACAAGAAGCGATGAGAGCATAATATTATAGTCGTTGCCGGCCCCATCCCATCAACGACCGGTGGGCCCCTGATCGATGCTGGCTCCCAGGAAGGGACCGCAGCGACACAAACCGCCCCACTACCGTGAGAACTTCCTTACCTGGGCGCTCTCCACCACTCGAAAAATGTCTAAATACGAAAGGCAACATCGCAAAACTACATAGCAGAAGGAGAGACTATGACAACAAAAAAAAAAAATATGAAGAGAGCTACATGACGCCAACACCCTAAAATGGGGTCAAACTATAAAACCACAAATAGAAGATGACACGTAAGAGTGGTGAGAGAGTGGAATTTATAAAAGGTAGTGATGCGGATCAAGGAGCCAATAAGAACAAAGGGTTAGCGTAAAAGTGTATAATCAGCCTAAGGTTGTATAGAACAATATAACAAAAGGCAAGGGTGATGTTAATAGGTCCCGAAGTGATAAATGAAGAAGGTGTATAAAGGAACGTTCCGAGATGCCTAGACTCAAAAAATGAAAAGACCAAACTAAGAACATGAAAATGTCAACCACATCCAATAAAAAAAGCAACTCTTGAAGCTACTCGCATGCACGACAAACACCAAATGTAAGGAGCAAGCCTTAGCGCGAAGGTCAAGAAGAAAAAATAATGTTGACATCAACAAGAAGTCTAAAAGCAAAAGAGGTTCATAAGGTTGAGCGTCTGGTTCAGGTAGCATAGGAGAAATGTGTGGTGATGTCAAGACAAATAATGAATTTTCATATGCAAAGCCATGAATAAAGGCCCCAAAATGAATCATACTTGGCAAAACGAGGGATGAGATTGAGAAAGAGGATGTAGACACGCGAAGCACCAATCACAAAAAAGGAAGGTCAAGAAGGAAATTCGAGACGAAAGTTAATCTCGATCACAACGCGAAATCGAACAAAAAATGAGGCTTAAGTAGTCAAAAAGTGAGGTTATGGGCCAATGAAAAGGAGGAGATGGAGATCAAAGTGCCAAGGTGGGGTGGAGGCAAGGAGACAAAACATATGGTAAAAAGGACAAATGAAAACATAATGGCTAGGTAAAATGACGACATCTGTTTGGGGTTCTGTTCCTGAACTCCCGCGAAGACACTGGGTGGAGGACCCTTGGATCTACCAGAGAATCCTGAGCTATGTCACGCCGATTTGCAAAAGGAACAAAGGGAAAAGAGAAAAGAAAGCAAAAAGAGAACAATCGTGACAATACGAGAACAACTTCCTTTGATGTCAACGAAGATACATGAGCTCACAAGAATCGAGAGAAGACCGAAATGAGACAAGACTCAAACTCATCTAAAAACTAGAGCGCTTAGCTCTACCTCATATATAGTACAACGCCTCTTTCTTTGGCCCAATATGAGACACCTCTGGACCGATTTCGTGCCGACCTCGAAGGAGGCCCGATTTGCGTGAATGCCAGGGGCGGCCCCTCTTTTGAAGTGCTCGAAATCACGCTGGACGCCGACGCAGCCGCGGACGGGCCGGTTACTTGTCCGAAGCCTCTCTTGACGCCAGCGGTTCTTTATGTCTCCGCGCGGGTTCCGCTTGGTCTTCTCGCGGGGCCTTTGACGACTCTTCAACCTCGTACCGTCAGCGGACCCTTGGCCTTGACTTTGGTCCGTCGGTGATGTATGAATAGTCCTGCATCAAAGACGCATGCCAAGCATCTCACACACTCCCCACCAAACGCATACCCGTGAGTGAAGAAAAAGGGAGGCGTTTCATGCATGAATCCGCCAGCTTGAAAGTGATCCTCCCTGAATGAGGATCACGCATTGTGATAATGGCCAATGAGATCCCTACGTACTTGAAGAGCTTCGAGTGTTAAGCCCAAGCAAGGTGGATCCTCGTGATCAATGAGGAATTTAGAGCGACTATATTCAAGGGCAGCATGTGCTTCGAAGGAACGAATCACCCATGAGAAGGGCACCAAGGTCAAAGCACTCCATTAATCGCATTCGGGTTGCAATAAAAAGATGGACGCCGCCGATTTTAATGAGCTGACTCAAGATGCACTTGAGAGCAGCATTTGCCCCGCTGACGGGTGAACCAAGGGTCCTGGAGGTGGCGATTCCGCAAAGAAGAATGCATCAAGGCCATGAACAAAGACGCCAGGATTTTGCCAACCACGCCATTTGCACATATAGATCCAAGTTTGAGTGTGTTCCAAGGTGGCACCATCTCCCCAATTGAGCTGCCTCGACAAAACTTGGATCCCACCTGAGATCCGGCCGAGATCCGAGAGGAGGAGAGTCCACCCAAATGGCCTTCCCAAGACTTTGGTCCAAAACGAAGACGCAATGAGGTGAGAAACCGTGGCATGGAGGGACGTTTCCAATGAAGCATATGGAGAGTGAGCTGTGCCCGGTATGCAATACGAGCGCCCCGCTTCCTCGACTCGTATCAAGGCTCTGGATCAAGAGCACGCACCACCGGGTCCCAACCGGGCGTAGAGCCGAAAGTATAGACAGAGGACTATCCCATCCCCGCGGGTATCGCCTTTGCTATCCAAAAAGGGCACGCCAGCCTACTGTAGCCCCGCTAAGTGCCGCATATAAATTTGGGAAAACGGAAGATCCTCCTGATGGGCTGCTAGGGATTCTTCCCGACTGCTCCAGCCGCTTCAGCTTGCCATATAGAGAGGTGGGGTGATGAGCAAGCTCCTCGCATCTCCCCGGATTAAGAGTGTGATTCCTCATCATGATCTTTTAAATACGGGTTAGTTATCCAACAAATCCGAGACTGGGGTCGCCATGAAAGTTTGATGTGGCCCATCCGAATTTAGTCTTATGCATCACCTTATAGAAGCTCGCGAAAAGATGTACGCCATCTACCGGGTCAACTCCTCAAGGTGACTGGGATCGTGGTCTTCATGCTGAATGAGGTCAAGACTAAGAGGGCAATGTGAGTAAACCTTTGTCTTCGCTAACCCAAAGGTCGGGCCAACCGGAGAAAATCCCCACCGCGACCGGCATCAACCCCACTTTATCCTGGCCGTGGTATCACTTCGTAAGAAAGAGGTGGCTACGGCAACTACATAAATCCGTAATCGGATGAGTAGAGAAATCCATGTGCATGTGAAGAGCTATTAATGTAGCCCCTCTCTTTGTGGTAAGTAAGTTTGCGCTGTCTTCGCCCTTGTCGCCAGGGAGGTTATTATCCCCGCCTTGACGCGGCTCCAAAGAATTCCTCAATGGAGGATCGCGACCGAGCCGCTGGATCGCCAGCGTGTCGCTTCCGGGATCTTGTGCAAGTTTGAGATCTTCACTCTGCCTTGCAGAGCCCTCGTGGCTTTCTTTTGGAAGTTTGTCTTCCCAAGGATTGGAACTTGCGGTTGGCAACTTGGAAGAGATCCATGTGAATAACATCTGATGCCTCCAGGACGCTTTGAACTCCATTCATGAGAACTCTTGGGATTCTCAACTTGAGGGCGTACCGTATTAATCCCCGCTGATATTGGATACGGTGGAGTCGGGCGAGGATGTGGGGTGCAGGTCCTATTGTTGCTCGGTCCGGGATGTCTAAGAGGACATGATGAGAAGTGGAAGGCATGGTTTCGTGGAGGAAGAGGGAGATGAAGTGACATGGAAAGCAGGTTGGACATGACCGTATGAAGAAGGGCGCGAAGGCCAAATGGCTGGTTTTGAGGAAGTGAATGAAAAGATTGCCGAAAGTGGATGCATGAGAAACGAAGGGGTCCCGTGGATGAGGAAGGTAATGACAGATGAGGGCTTGAAGATGGCCAAATTCATGGAGAGGTTCAAAGACCCGAGGGAGGGGCGTGTACCTCATGCATCCAATTTCCATGAAGAAGTCTAAAAGATTTTGTGGCCACAATCAATATGGTGAGTGGAGCGGATGGGTCGCGGGTAAATAACATTGTGTAGAATGGTTTATTGATATGGGTGTTCTGATGGAATACCTAAGCACTCTGTACTACGTAAAACTTGACAAAAGTGTCGCGGGACTTGCAGCACATTGGTGGGCGATGCATGTTGGTTTCGTTGATATGAACAAAGGCTAAACTCGAATCGGGCCGAAAGTAAGCAAAATGGTGGTGCCATCAATCATGGTAGCATGCCTTCCTCGGCTGTTGACTATGTGAGCCACTCTAACCCGCTTCCAATTGCCTCGATTTGCGTGGAGGTCCATTTCCAGAGAATTGCCGGCCGACGCCCGCTGACTCATCACTCTACAACGAGGGCTACGCTAAAGGTGGTGTCGAAGGTCACCGGAATTCAAAAAGAGCCGATCCCGCGGGAGCGTGTTTTCTGGAGTTGAGGGAAATGGGTGCGTGAGCCATGTCGGCTAAGAGCCGCCGGCGAGGAATGTGAAGAACCGCCTTGAGAAGCCTGGAGGGCGCAGAACAGAAGACGAAAACGAAGATAGACCTTAAAAGGTGCTTAGTGGCAATACAAGGGTTTGGCAAAAGGGCGCGATGAGAATGAAGCAAAGAACCGCTGATGATGCCAGTGGCAAGAGATGGGCGAGTCGACATTGAGGGGCAAAATTTGGCTAAGTCCCCTCTAAGCCGTAAGGGAGAAGCAATGAACGGTAGAGATGTATCGAAATGAACGACGGAGGTGACAACCGCTAAGGTACACATATTAATATTCGACGGCATGAAAAGAAGGAATGGCATTTAATGCGTGCAACTCGAAATATCATTAAAACGAAGGTGTCGGTTACCATTGCTAGATATGCGCGGGAGAAAGATTCCAATTGAAACAAATTACTGCAAAATCCACGCCTCTAGGGACGCAGCGTTTCGAGTGGTCCACGCCGACGTACCTATATAAGACGCAGCAAAGGCAAAGCTGGATACACCCCTTGGCGCATGATGAGTATGGCCGCCGGTTTGAACGAGAACGCATAAATGCCTAGCAATTGTTCGAATGGATCACCCGCAAAATGAATCGGCTCGATCTCTCGGAAGTGCTACAACCGCGGGTATCCCCATGGATCTACCGTGCAAAGTGGATGGCCGGAAAGCATCCCGATCCGCCGACAATCCAATGGATGTGGTGGTGCATCCGCTACTGATCCGAGTAGAATTACTACCTCACATCCTCCTCAGACACCCCCGGCCTCCCAACCCGAGTAGAGGGTTTTAATCTTGTGATTTTGTAAATGTGGCACTCTCATAGAGCTCGCCATAGCTAAGCAGGTGGGCAATGCTTGGCATTTTGTACTTACCTCTAGTAAATATATAAATATACCGCTTTTAGTCACTATCTGCTGTTTCGTGACTTTGTGGTGCGGCACCCCGTAGAACCGCCTCAGAAGCTCTCTCTCTCGTGATGAAATTGCTTTTACATGCAAAGCCATTAACTGCAGTAGGTAAGGGAGCGCCGCTCAATTTGGCCTTCGCCGCTTTGAAAACACCGGGTTGAACAACTCTTGAACAATTTTATATGACCGCCATCTCAACTTTAACTTGCCCTCGAAAAAGTTTTGTAACGAGAATCATAAAGAAGAACCAAATCACCTCTTGAATGTTTTTGTCTTAAGTCGCTTGTCATGCAACGACAAATCGCTGTCCATGAAGAACACGTAATGTAAGCCGGCCTCGCCTAAGTTCATCCTGCTGCCTAATTGATAAAACCCGCCTTGAGTGCAAAGCAGTGGATTATGTAACAGAGTAAGTTGGAAACGAGAGTCGAAGAATATATATTCAAAGGTATGAGAGCTTCGTCCGGCGTAAAACCGCTTTGAAAGCGAGTGTGGCCAGTAGCAATCTTGAAACTCGCGGGTTGTAAGCCCAAAAGAACAAAGAGAGGGCAACTTGTCCTCGGCCAACTGCATCATCGGTGAAGGCCACAAATTTTCTTGGAGAAATGCTGGATGAGAGTTTTGTTGGTGCTTTCACCGCTTACTTCCCTTTTGAGGGATAGTAAGGTGTACTCTTCCTGTTGGATGTGAAGATAGTCCACGCCCCTTTGATGGTATGATTGATTAAAATGCACGCCTTACCTATCACTAACAAGTTCCGCGGGACAAATCCAAAACGCGATGATGTGATAAAGAACCCTTGGTCAGACCGGCAAGAGAGGTGTGTTGTCCGAAGTGCGGCACAAGCTTCCGCCTACTTGGTAGCATATAACTGCGGATGACCGTAATGTAGCGGGCACGGGTGTCGTATACGGCGGTCCAGGCCCCATTAGCACAAAGTCCATTCCCCATTTGCTGAAGGCGGAAGGCTTAATCGGGCGCCACGGAAGAGCGCCACGGGCCGCGGTTTCCTTGCACACGCCGTATTGCACGCCAAGCACGGGCGCAGCATAAGCTGCGGCATCTTTGAAAGCGGGCCGGAAGTATCCTCGCCAAAAGAATTTTATGCGGTCGTGGGTACTACCACTAAATGACCACCACCAAGCCCGGCCGTGGGTTTGTCAACAATACTTCCGCACCCTCCTGGGCGAGGAAGAACACAACCACGAGTACCAAGTCTTACCACGCTTTGTATGGAGATGGCCTCGCGAATCATAAAGTGTAGTCACGGACCTCTCCTGAGAAAACATGGGCGGCGTGAGCCGTAAGCTTTTCTGGTGAGAGCCGGATCTTCTCGAGGAAGAGCACTGGAGAAGATATTACAAAAGTTGTGAAACCACGCGGGCGCGGGACCGCACTTTCAGAAACAATTGAGCTGCCCGAAAGGCGCCGCTTAAAACACTCCGGAGGGGATCATCCGCGGTGGATGCGTTGAAAGATACACCGCACCACATGAGACTTGCCCGCCTTATGAACAATTTCAAAGGAGCAAATTTTGGTAAGAAGGACCCAACGAAAGCAATTCTACCCGTATGGCTTTGTTGATTAAATACGTAAGAGCTTGATGATCAAATAAAAAGAACTCTGATCCGCTACCCAACAAATAATAATGACGGAACGCTGGACAATGTAAGACTAAGCCCAAAGCTTCTCGTTCGCGGGCAGAGTAATTGCGCCGCCAGGATTGAGTTTCCTACCGGGTATAAATGGATTGGCTTGTCCGTATGTTCATATCATAGTAGGCCCCAGGAAAGAATGTAAAGACCAATGGCAGCGCGTAGACATCAACATGAACGCGGGAAGGGCTTTAGTCCCATTGAGGAGGAACAAGGGACGGGGCCTCGGGGTAAGTAAATAATTTTAACTGGCAAGTAAAATTTTCCGGCCGGGGATTCCAAGCCCAAGTGATTCATCACCCGTGAGTTTATGAATGATCAGCTATAGCTGCAAGTCCGTAAAATGAAGGTGGAATAATAATTAACCTTACCTGTGAAAGAGAGCTGTCTTTGATATTAGATGGTGCTTGAGCCTTCAAGACACAATCATTTTAGCGGATCCATATGGTGATGTGCTTTCATCACCACACATGACCCACACAATAAAAACGCCTCGCAGGTGACGCAAAAAAGCATGGCACCTCCTCGTGATTGAGATTCTTGGCGCCGTGATTCATCACATTTTGAAAGATTAAAGTTCCAATTTTTCCAAGTGATCATCCATGGAGTCAGAGGCTGAAAATCATCTTGAAAGATCTGAAGAAAAGGTTTATCCTTCATAAAGTCTTGAAAGACACGTAGAGTATGAGGCCGAAGGTTGAAGGAGAGTTTGAGAGACTAAAAGGGACCACCTTGTAGGTAAAAAGTACTCTACCTGGTGTCAAGGTAGTTTTGAGTTGATCTTCTTCAAGCAGAAATTTTTGACTGCACTCCGTAGAACCCATCATCCTGGCGAAAGAGCAGCTAATCTCATGACCAAAGAACTCTTCCCAAGAACCCTCGGCTGTCCAGGAAGGGAAGCTGAAATGATCACGCCTAATGAAGCTTGATTGAGTTTTCTCAGAATCCACGCAAACGCCGGATCTTACCATTGTGTTTGAGAGAGCACGACGCATGGGGCCCACCCACCTCAGAAAGTGTTTGGACCCTCATGTCGCAAGAGAGCTTCATCACCACCGCCTCACTTTCACGCAAATTTCAGCTGAGCCTCCATAATCGCCGCTAAGCTAGATTGGCGTGCAGCAGGTTTGGTAGGAATGGTGAGTTCCCCAACTCGCTTTGATTCCTTAAGGTCTTTGTAGCTCCAAGCAAAATGTGTGTTTTGAATTTTTTGAACAAATAGCCATGGCGCGTGCGCTTTATAAGTGCGGTGGGAAGATTTTGCAAAATGTTTTATTGTGCTGGATTGTTACCAATGTCCACAATTTCCAATCACTGAGTTTGAATATGAGGAACAACCTTCTGCGGTTCCTAACCCTCGGATGAGCGTGGTGGAGGGGTTGAAGCTACGACAGAGGAGCAAAAAGATTTTGAGTAGTGAAGAAAAAAGGGCTGAAAGTGTCATCAAGCAAGGGTTGCTTCTATGATAGCATGAACATCAGCCTCAAGAAAGGGTGTCAGCCGGAAAATGATCAAGATGTTGAATGCGACAGAAGCCGTGTACAGTCCAAGCGGTAGCAAACCTACAAAATGGGTTCCGATCCAAATGGCCATCTCCCCAAGGATCAGCAAAGATAATCGTAGGAGGAAAGAGGCAGAATCTCGCTGGGGTGGAGCTTCTGGAAAATACGATAAATATTTTGTGCTTCTTCGCAGTTAGTGTCGGAGATTGAGGGTTCTCAGATTCTCACCGAGATCAATTTAAGGCCTGTGGTTCCATGGTGGCATTGAGATATCCATCACAGGGCCAAGCTGGTCCGCGGCCCAAGAATGCAATACTCTTAGCCCGGGCGGAGAAAAGGCCGCCCAACCAAGATTTCATAATCACCGCCGTGATCTTCTCCAAATTTCTCAAACACCAAATCTAACAATGGGAATTTGAGATCACCAATGCCGATATGGAGAAGAGGAGCCACACCTTGAGGGCACGTGATATGCCATTTGCCAACTTGATGTCATAAGGAGCACTCCAGAGAGATAATTGTTTGATGCCCAATTGCTTCCCGAGCTTGCTAAGACAAGATTGACTCAAGACTACCACCATCAATTTGGACATGATTGATGTGCTGATTGCCCACCGTATGCAGTTTTGCAAATGTACCCAACCGTAACCGCGGAAGAGGTAACCGCATCTCTTTGAGAGCCCCACGTAGTTCTTCAATATGGTGGGCCGTGCCCAAAAGGAATCTTTGATCTTGGCTTAGTTCTTCCCGGTTCCAAAGGAACATGTGAAAAGGGGTCCGTTATAGGCTCCAATGGAGTCGAGTTCCGCGGGCAAAGCAGTTTTATGCATCTCTTTTGAGCAGTTTCCTTAACACCCTCACAGCACATTTGATACACGCTGGAGCATGTGCCCCAGATGATGACGCCTGCGGCCGGCCCGGGACAGCCGGCTGGAAGCTCGAAAGTGGTGGCATGAACATTTGCCGCTGCGCGCACTCGTGAAATCGGCGAGTTTCGTAATACTTTGTCTACCTCTTTAGGCATGACGAGGCATGAGTTTACCGGCAAGATTGTGGGGCGGCGAACTCCTTTTTATCATCATCAAGGAGGGATCGTTTCACGTTAGAAAGGCGGGTTAAGTGCGGTCGTGAGGGATGATGGTCAAAGGGCGGAAGGCCCGTGTGACGCGTGACGACCAACCTACCTGGACCGGCTGGATGTGAGGGTTCGCTGGCCTCGGAGCAAATCTCTTTGGGCTTGTTGATCCATAGGAGTGGGAGGTAGATGCGCCCGCCGAGGTCAGCTGTTGAGGTGGCCGGTTTCAAAAATGTGATCGGTGGGCCCCTCGCTTTTACCGCTGGGCTGGCCACCCAGAAAGGATAAGCCGTGAGACGCATTTCAAAAGCTGGTTGGTTTCAAACCTGGAAGTTGTACTTGAACGGAAGTTGAGGACACGCCGCGGGTGGTGTGACCCCCATTCATGACAATAATGATAACATTGAGCCTTTGAAGGATCAAAGGGAGGACAGCTTGCCTTGTCCCCCGTGGTCACCGATTGCCGCTGCTTGTTGATACCGGGCCATGTGGCTGTTGAGTGGGATATTGCCGAGGCTGATATGACCGCTGTTGCTGAGGCGGGTCTGACTCTGAAAACCATTTTATTCCTCGAAGGGTGGTAGGATGAGAACGAAAGTGCATTCCCTCCGCGGGCGCGGATTGCAATATACATATTGTACCTTTACGCTGGAGGAGGTCCATTGGAGGAGTTGCATTCATTTGCCGATGGCCCCTGATATTTTACAAAGATGACAATCTCGTGATTTGTGAGCTGCTTGTGGGTTTGTTCTGTCGAGGCTCTACGTAATTTTGTGGGAAACTACGGACAGGGGTAAGGAAAGGAAGTTCCTCGGGTAAGAGCAACACCTCGAAGAGATACATTGACCGAAAGTGATTGACCAATTCAATGGCCTCACCTTAAAGACTTGGGACGGTGTATTCTGGCTGGGCGAGGCGTAATGGCAGAGGGAAGGGCCCCCGCAGGAACTGCATAAGAATCCGCTTTATGCGGGGTAATTCCCTGCAGTGGGAGTTTAATCGGGACGCAGAATGTAGGACGGTCCAAGAAAATCCCCCGGCCGACCTCGCGGGCTCTTGGCCGCATGGGTCATTGAGTTGTTTGAGGAGTAATCAACACGTCCGCGGTGCCATAATGAGACGTAAAAGGCAAGCCATTTCCCCATGCCAACTCTGCCTTCCAGCTGACTTTTATGTTACCACAACTACCGCTGGATGAGGGGCACCTCGAAGCTGCGGTCGGAAAAGATATGAAATTTGTGCTAGGTCACAAGATGACCATTCAGAATTTGGCCAAGGCTCAAAATTCTCCATGTGAGCTTGAGCACTTTGATCCGTGAGGTTTGCCTTAGGTGTTGCCAAAAGTGATAAGTCAGCTTCCAAATTATGAGTGGGGAGATGAAGGTGGAACTTGAGCATAGATGTGGATTTGGTGGAGGATATGCGCGGCATGGAGAGGTGGAACCGCCCTGACCGAGCAAGGGGGTGGGATCGGAAAACCCGCGGGTCCATAGAAAGTAGCATCCTAAGGGAAGGGTCTTGAGAGCCAACTACATTAGGCTTGAGATCAGTGGTTTGATAAAATGGGTAAAGAGCGCACAAAAAGATGGAGAAGACTCCAAATTCGTGGAACGGGGAGGGCCAAAGGACACTTGGATGGCAGCCCATCCCCCAGGGGTGAAGAAGGTTGTGATGGTCGTGGGGGTGTGGCCTCAAGGATATGGATATAGGTGCTCTCGTGAGTCCTGAAGGCCAGTGAGGCGTGTGGGCTGGCAACAGGGTATGTTGTGGAGATTGAGGTTGGGAACAATGGCTTACACATATAGGGAGACCCCTGGCTAGAATGAGCACGCAGGGGTGGAGGTGCCGCATCGAAGCTCTAGAGCCATATGACCTCCCCAATGTCATAAGCAAAGATCATACATATCCCAACAGCCTCACAAGGCTGCGTTGATGGCGCTTCCAGCCGGGCCGCTTGGCAAAAGAAGTTCTTCTGTGAGGAAACCCTCGAAATACATGATGGAAAGAAAAGAAAGATCGCACTGCAAATGCATGCTGTTTGGGGTCCGGGGTTCGAACCCTCGCAAGACAGCCTCGCGGGAGGACCCTGATCTAACAGAGAATCCGGGAGCTATGTCAATGGGATTTGCAAAGGAACAAGGGAAAAGAGAAAAAGAAAGCAAAAGAGAAAAAATTGGAGACAATAATGAGAATGTTTCCTTTGATGTCAACGAAGATATTGGCTGAGCTCGCACCGAGAAGATCAAATGAGACAAGATCTTTGCACCGGCCTGTTCAGAGCGCTTAGCTCTACTCATATATATATAGTACAACGGGCCTTTGGGCTCCAATGGAGTAGACACTCCTGACCGATTTCGTGCCGACCGAAGGGAGTCTCCATTTCCAGGTGAATGGGGCGGGTACCTCTTGAAGTGCTCTCAAAATCACTGACGGGGCCGGACGCAGCCGCGGACGGGTCAGGCCATTTGTCCGAAGCGCCTTCCTCTTGACGCCAGCGTGCCTGCCCCAAGGCGGGCTGGGGTCTCCGCTTGGTCTTCTCAGCCTTTACCTACCCACTGCGCCCAGCTGGGATCCTTTGGCCTTGACTCTGGTCCTGGCTGGGTGGAGGTGATGAATAGTCCCTCGTACGTTACCAAGTGTGATCTAACATTTTCACACAAAGCGAAAGTGCCATGCTAGTAAGTAAGGTCCGCTAAAAAGCAAAGGAAGTAATGCTAATGGACCAAAAACACAATGACGACGTGGAAGTGACATATTAGTAGTAAAGCTATCCATGTGGAGCTACCAAAAGTTGAGGTGTTAGTTGGAGGGGCCTACCACAATAGTTTCCCAATGGCACTACGCCCCCGTGAAATGAGGCCTAATCACCTGCATGGTTGCTAAGGAAGGAAGGAAGAAGGAAGTATATTTAACGCCTCGCTGAGGCCAAACTTGACCTATGAGCCGTATATATGCGTATTTAAAGCGCATAAAAACTACACCAAAAAAGCAGACAAATGCTACTATACAATGCGTCCCTACCATCGATGAAACCCCTCACGTATATGTCCCTAGTGAAGCCCCTGACCTCGTCCTGCAAGTGGACCTCCATAGACTTCAAACGGTGGATGCAGACGTGCGTAAGGCAAACTATTGGCGATGCTGAAGAATTGATGCGCCGTGCCGCTAGAGCATCTTAAGATCAGCATGTGTTGCTCCTGATATGCATATATGCTCTGACACTCTTGGTGCAGCAGCATGGTGCTCATCCTCTACCGTCCGCATGCGGGCAACACCGGGGCGCCCTTCCTCGCCGGGATTCTCCGCCTCCATCCTGTGAGTCCAATGACCTCGCTTCACCTCGATGATGGGACCCCTCGGCCCCTCGGGCTGCAGGCCAGCTCTCCTCCGCTTCATAGATATATGCGCCAAGTACCGGTGTGACCATGTTCCAAAGTTGCTGATTAATCTCTGCGGTGGTAGTGCTCTCGCTGAAGCTTTGCACGCAGGTTGCATCCCACGTAGTGGTAATATGTACCGCCCCCGGCATCGCATAGCTACAATCACCGGGTAGCCTTGCTAGACCACGCGGCAACCACCCCCGACCAGCGTTGCTCCCCGCCATACCCCTCTTCACTGCTGTGGCTCTTTGTGCCACAACAAGCCCTGGAAGACGCAGTATCCCATGCCGGGTGACCTTGTGGAAATATGTGTAGACACCGGCGCAAGAGATAGCGCCAGCGTAACCCGCCCCCATATATTAAATCAACCGGGATAAGGCACCTTATACCGGCCGTATGTTAAGAAGAGCAATACGTAACTGGAACGAAGTACACG